>CM060906.1:1118129198-1119329198 GCA_030737815.1 Allium fistulosum | reverse complement strand
TTATTTTTAAGCCGATTTACCCATCTCTTTATAAATCCTCACCATGAATTTATAACTTCAAATTTTATCCACCGATAATCACTTTACTTTATTTATAAACCTTGTTTATAAATTCCATAGTCTCATTTCCCGTTTATAACGGTTTCACAACACTTAATCTATTTCTAATTTAAATTTCATTTTTAAATTCATTTCTTAAATAACCCAAATATATCTCAAAACCCAACTAAATTCAGATTTCACATTCTTTATATAATTTAAAATCTTATTTAAATCTGGAACAACAATTTCAAATTTTATTTTCAAATTTCCTTTTTATTTTCCCAAACTATTTTAAATCTCGATTTAAAAAATAAATCCTTTTATACTTAAACAATACCACTTAAGTTTTATTATTTAAAATCCTTTTATTTACATTATTTCGAAAATCCCTATTTTCCATATTCCAAAATTATCAAGTGCAAATTTTGAAATCAAAATTTGTATTTTACCCAAAATTCATTTCTTTTAATAAATCCAAAATTTCACTATAAATATCTTTACTTCCAATTTCTTTTAAATTTCTTTCCAAATTTCAATATACATGTTTATGGTATTTTAAAATACCAAAATTTAAGCTAGTAATACCATAGCATCCAATAAATTCAAATTACACTATAATTTATCAAAGAATATTCAACATATCATATCACTGAATATGAAAATAATTTCAACATTTTTGAGGAACCTAGTTGGATCCCTCCAACCTATTTCTTTGCATCCACAGACGTTAATACAATATAAAAATACCAATCCCACTTCGAGGGGGATATCACGGTATATAGGGTCATCCGCTATTATGCGGGGTGCATAGGGTCTCATCCGCTATATATATATATATATATATATATGCGGGAATATCAATCACTCCAATTTACAAATATATATACTACTATACATAATGTAACATCCAAACTAATAATAATGATCAAATTCAATCAATCAACCAATAATTAATTTTAACTATTTAAAATTAACTAGTAATCCAAAATTGAGTGAGATTGACTCATTTTGATTTTTCTGTTACTTTTGCACTCCGGTTCCAATTTAATTTGAACGCGTTTGGAATTATCTGAAAATTCCAGAAGCTCCAAATTGTTACAAACTAATCCCATCTCATAGAATACGCTATTACGAACACAACGAAAAAATTTGTTTTCAAATCCGACCTAGAAATTTCAAGTTATGACATTTATAAGAATTTGATTTTAATAAAACAATTTATATTTTTATATAGAAAAAAATAACTTAACCCTTATTTGACCTGGCCCACATGAGATTATCACCGGCCCGCTACTACTTAACCCAACCGTTACCAGCTTCTTCTTCCCCCTTTTCGCCCGAGCTCAAACGTGCATGGATATGCCCAAATGCACGCACCACAGGCCTACCGCACCACTAGCTCCGACCACCGTGGGTCACCTCGCCTCCCTACCATGCCACGCCGCCCCCACCTGCTTTGACATTTTCCATGGCCGAACCTTTACTTCGCTGCATCTCCTTCCACCGACCACGATTAAACAAAACAACATCACCATCCTCTTCCTCATTGAAAACCGCACCTCCTCATATCACCAACATCGAGCTCGGCTCCTTCATGCAAATCGCGACCTTGGCCCTCTCTCTTGACAATACGAGGGGTCGCAACCCTTCCCAGGTGACCGCACATCACCAGACATCGGCTACACGAGCGCCTACGCCTCACGATCCAATTCCGACCTCCAATTCACATATCGCCGACCCAAAACCCGAGAAACAAGGAACCCTAGCTTCGACGGTGAAAATCGTGCTCGATAAAATTGTAGCCGCATTCTCCAAAAACATATCAGATTGAAACCTTTTGCAAATCACGATTTTTAAAATAAATTTCATGATTTCTAGATTAGTGGATTAGGAGATATAAATTTTTTAATCCACCATTTTTTTCGTTCTCTGTGTGTTGCGTGTGTTTTTAAAAAGGAGAAAAGAGGAAAAGGTATCTTACACGGCATGTTTTCACATCATAGGGTGGCTAAGAAAGACAAAAAGCAAGTTGATATGAAAATAGTCAATCGATAATATATATATATATATATATAATTTCAAACCGTCTCGATTACGCAACTCAAAATCTCGAAACCCTATCGAGGCGTGCCGCTAGGAGTTTATAATGTTATACCCCTATTCCGAACATAATGGAAAAGGGTTCGAGTCCTAATTCGATCGTATGAAGAAGATAGCTTTTTGGACCCAATTATTATATTGAATTTTCGATATAAATTTTAGCGCGTTTATATCTCACACGGCCAAATGATAACTCCAAACGTTAAATCCGATAATAATACACTATTATGGACCCAATAGGAACTGGTTTCATCGAAATCCGAGATTGTGCCCCAGATGGCTATTTTTAAATGTAAATTTAAACAATATATTTTAAAACCGAACAAATCACTTTTAAATTCAATTTAAAAGTTTTATTATCTTCATTATTATTAACATAAATTTTATAAGCCTTTAAATTATTTTTATCAAGCTTAAAACTCCAGATTCAATATTTACACAATTTCCAATTATTAAATTCAATAATTAAATTATCAAATAAGTAGTTATATTTGGAATTCAAGTTAAAAATTAACTTTTAAATATTTAAAATCAATTAAATATTCCAATTTCAAATAACCAAGATTCTGAGTCGTTACAATCATACCCAACTTGGGAGCGAACAACTTAGCCCTGCTGCATCTCCCTTGTTTTAGCTATTTTCGGTTGATGAGGCTTCAGGCTACGTTTTACCTTTTATATAGCACTTCCCACTTAGAATGCTAACACTGCCCTCCAAGAAATAATGCAATACCAGCATTCAACCATACAAGTTCGTTGTGGGACTGAATGAAACACTTGAAAGCTATATCTTCAATTTCCATCATCTTCAACCTGTCTTCACTTTGAAATGCTTGAGTTGAATCGAAGTGGTTTTCAGATAACATATCTGATCCCAGTCTCTTCGAAACAACTTTCGGTAATTTTCGGTAAACTCAACTCTAGTTCTTTAGGAAATAAATAGTCAAATATAATAGTGGAGATCACCTCCTAACCGTTAGTGGACGGATTTCCTTATCATTGTCCTAGGAGAACGAAACAAGATTTGTACGCACAGTACATCGTCATCGGAGAAGACTGAGCCATATAACTCACGTGTTTCTACTAGATATTTCCAAAGTTAAGTCAGGTCCAAATTCGATAGTCAGTTATTTAACTATCGAATAACAAACATTCAATTAGGGATTTAATTCCACAGGGAAAACCAAAATGGTTAAGCACACAAGCAATCACTAACCTCCTTTTCATTAATCTTCCACTAATTTAATTCATTTTGTAAATACTTTAATCAAAATCCATTTTACAAAGATACGTATATCCACACATCCCTATTTTTCAATACTTGAAAAAATATCCATATACTTATCTCAACAGTGTAAATATATTCACCAAACATTTTGGGAAGATCCCCTTTTATTCAATTCTAAAATCATTTATAACTCCATTATAAATCCACAAAACCATTTATAAAACTCCTTTTATAAATCAATAAACCCATTTCTAAAATTCTTTTATAAAAGTCTAAACCATTTATAAAACTCTTTTATCTTTTCAACAAATCTTCCTTTATGTTTTTCAAAACATGTTATAAGATTCCTCTTATAATCCACATCGGTTTACAAAAACCTATTTATAAATCTCGAAAACATTTATAATATAAATTCTAATCATTTACTTAAAAACACTATTATATAATAGTAAACATTATAAATAAATAAATATTAACTTTAAAACATTTTAAAATAATAATTAATAAATTCCAAAACATCCTAAATAAAACAATAATAATTTATCTTCAACATTTTCATAAATACTAATAATTAATTTCCAAAGCTTTATTGATAAACAATTAAAATTAATTTCAAGCCATATTAATAATTTAAATAATTAAATTTTCAAAATATTAAAATATTGATAAATCACTTTAAAACAATATTAATATAACTAAACAACTTTTACAACATGATTATATTTTCTTGATAAAAATCCATACTTGATTTCCAACATGATCATTTTCATATTTATAAAATTATATTTATAAATCTCCTTCTCTTTTATAAAACTTCCTTTTATAAAATCCCTTTATTTATGAACCCCATTTGTAGCTCTACTTCCTTTATAAATCTCACTTATTCATAAATCCCATTTAAAAACATCAATCACCATCTATTTTTAATGTTGCCCCCATATGGATAAATTCCTTTTATAAATTCCTTTCTATTTATAAAATATCATTTAACATTCCCAAGTTTACCCCCACCTTCAATTTCCAAAATAGAATAAACTATTTTCTAAAACATCATTCCCCATCTAATAATAAATCCACTGTTTCATTTATCTCTCCAATCTATTAAATGATAATAGTTTTTTTATTTATTTATAAAACATCGTTTATGAATCTATCCCTTTATAAATAAAATACGATTTTAAAAATCTTCACCTTGTTTGTAAAATGTCACTTTATACATTATCACATTTAAAAATTTCCATATTTATAAATATATCTTAATATTTGTATATATTACATACATATCACTTTATATAAAATGGTTAATAAATATTCCTATCTTCTTTTTAAAACTGTATTCCTTTATTATAAAAGATAGACTTATTTTTAATACTTTTAAAACCTTTACTCTATAGTTCAAAAATCTCTATTTAAAATATTTCATAAAACTATTAACTTGTAATATCTAAAAAATTCATACTTTATTTTAGAAAAATTATTAAAACATATATAATTTCCAAAATAACTTTGAAATCCCTTTTTAAATCAAATCATTATTTTATACTATTTTAAAATACCAAAAAATAGGGCCCAGTGGTACTAAAGCACTAAATAAGCAAAATCATATCCATGTCATCAGTATGGCATCCAACAAGTCATATTTCATTATACATATGAAAAGTAAAATCAATAGTGTGAGGAATCCCGTTGGATTCCTCCAACCTATCCCCCTACATCACATACAGTATATAATCATAAAATATAAGTCAACCGCTTCGAGGCGGGATCGTAAACAATTGGTCATCCGCTCTTACACGGGAACATAATAGGGTCTTATTCGCTCCACGGGCAGGAATATATCCAAACCAACAATATAAATTAGTAAATTATCCAAACATTCAATATCAGTCAAAGTAATATATTCACGCATCCAATCAATAATTTTTTCTGCTAAAAATATTTCTGATTAACCAGAAAGGTGAGATTAACTCACATTGATTTTAGTTTTGTCAAAACTTTCCCGCTTCAATTAAAATTGAATCGACGTTCAATTTTAACCAAGATTCCTATGATCTCCAAATCCATCCAATCCAACACCATAGTGTAGTATTCATCAATACGATCGCAACGCAACTCGTCGCGCTCAATTTGGACCTTGTATGGAAAAGTTGTGAATTAATGATCGATTGAAGTAATTAAATTAAAATTAGCTTTTAAATTAACAATTGTTTAAATTCAATTACCTTCCTTCCCACTCAAACGTTCATTCCATGGTCGCCCTTCCTCTTACCCTATTTTTTTCTTTCAGTCGCGACCTTCCAAGCCACCGTCATCGCTCGTCATGCACCGCGACCACGCCCATTGCAGCCCTCCGCTTCTCCTTGCCCGCCGTCACCATCGCCTGCCCCTAAGCCTCGCCGGCAACGCTCAGTCCAACCCAAAGGCTGCCTCGAACGCGACCAAAATCCGGTTACCTCGCGTGAATTTCGACGATCCCTCCATTGATTTGCTATGTTTTGTCGAGCTCTACAATTTACTAGTTGGGGTCGAAGGCTGAAAGTGAACGTGGTGGCTCCGATCGTTGTTAGCCGTTCAGTGGAGCTATTTGATTTTGAAATTTTTGAAAACCCCTTTTCTGGTTGAATGTGAAATATATAAACGAAGGGGTATGGATTTAAACGTGCAGGCATGGTTATGAAGATGGGCAAAGTATGGTCATAAGGAAGTACATATATTATTTAATTTTAAAATATTCATCTTTAAACGTCCGATAATCTCGAACTCCAAATGAGGTGTGCCGCCTGGCGTTTACATGTTATACACCTATTCCGAACATAATAAGACCAGTCTCGAGACCTAATTCGATCGTATACAAAAGATAGTTTTTCAAAGCCAATTATTATATAAATTTTCTGAAATAGATTTCTACGTGTTTCGACCCCGCACGACTAAACGATACATCCAATTGCCATAAAATTTGTTATCAAACAATAATATACTATTATGAACCAATGGCACTAGTTTTATCGAAATCCGAGACAGTGCCCCGTAAGGCTATTTTCATACGTTAATTAAAACGAATTATTATAAAACCAAATAAATCACTTTTAGTTCAAACTTAAAAGTTTACTATCTTCATTCTTATTCAATAGAATTTTAAATCGACTTTCAAAATCAATTTCATTCACATAAAATTTAAGATTTAATTATTTAAATAATTCTAAATATTAAATTTAACTATTCAATTATCAAATAAATTGTTGAATTTGAATTTCAAGTTATTTAACTTATAAAACTAACTTTTTAATATATTTAAAAATCAATTAAATATTCCAAATTCCAATGACTGAAATTCTGGGTCTTTACATTCTTCCATCTGAAAAGAATTTCATCTCCAAAATTAGCAAGTAAGAAAATGCTACAAACCCATTGACTTTTCAAAACCAATTAGTTGTAATAGATTTCCAATTCTATTCGGTCTTTAACTACATTCACCTATACCAACTAATTTCCATCGATTCAACGATTCTAGGTTATAACTCAAAAATCAAATTTTAGTTACCAAAAATTTTCTTAAATCCACAAAAAATTTCTAATACCTTAAATTTACGGAATATTTCGCAAGCGTCCCCTTTGCGGGGCTCGATATAATTTTTTTAATATAGATATAATCATGAATATACATCTCATCTTTGAGGATAAGGCATCCCGTAGGGAAGAATATAAAAATACGATATGTAATTTGAGATGTGTATCTTATTTTAGTATTAGCAAGCATATACAACCAATATAATGCGAAAACGAGCTCCAAATGCGAAGCATACGCCATCCGCACCTACTAATCACTCAACAACCAATGTGAACATGTATATAGAAAGTAACATCACTATATAATATAGAACATACAATAACTATATGCAATTTTAGCAAATGTAACAGGAGAAACCATCAAACTAATAATATACATTCGATTTATTAATCATTACATCAATTTGCATTTTTAAATGTCAATATTATATTTATACACTTCCATTTCTTGTTAACATTCAATTGATTCATTTTTCAATTTATTTACATTCAATTAATTTACATTTGAGTATTTACATTCACTTTAGTTATACTCGATTCATTTACATTCATTTAGTAACATTTCTTATTTACATCCAATTATTACTTAGTATATTGCTTTCAATACTAATATTTTTTTATGAACCATCCCCTACAACAATTTCTTAAGTTTATTTCAAACATTTTATAAAACACTTCTTATATATATTTTCACTTCAAAACTTAAGTTCGTATTCAATTCTATCAAACCACATCCTAAAACATATTCAATTCATTATATAACCCAAGTTGAATTTCATTCTACAACTCAAGTTCATACCCATTTCATTCATGCCCAATTAATTTTCACCCAATTAATTCATCCAATTCATTTAAATCCAATTCAATTTCATTTAGTCTTTCTTAAGTTAAATTTTATTTCATTTAATTCATTATTCAATTTATTTAACTTTAATTTTATATCTCAAATTTCAAATTTCCTTTTCTTATCTATGCCATTTCAAATTATACGTTCAAAAACTTACTTTCATATATTTAACAAATCATACCTTGGATTTTAAAATCAAAACTTGTTTTACCAAAACAAAACTTCAATGGTAGCAGTTCATCACTTAGAAACTCGAAAATGAAAGTCGATGATGCTGCAGTCATCACCAAAATTATTTTCCAACGACTAAAGTGAGCTCAGTGCTTTCTATTTCCTTTAAATCCTTTTAAAATATTTCTAACCCATATATTTGCAAACCATACTATTATTATTTGTCTAAAACCTCTTGAAATACAATTTTCAAAATCAATGTGTTTTAAATTCTCAAATTTCTTGTTTTAAATTCATTTTAGTTTACAAATCATGTTTATAAATCTACTTGTACAATTTCATTTCTATTTATAAATCACACTTATAATTCATAATTCATATTTCACAAATAAAGATTTTTGTTTAGACTATAATAATAATAACTTTTATTAGAAAAACAAACAATAAAAGATAATAATCAAATATTATCATTCACTAACAACCAACCACTCTATTTTTGACTATAATAATTTCTGAAAAATTATTCCTTTATATATAAAATATAATTTTGGTAAAATGATCTCATTTACCAATACTAAAAATAATACTGTATCAGTTTGCCTTGTTTAAGCATTTAGAAACCACTATCAATATCGAGGCGTCCCACATATCGACCAGAGTTCATAAGCCACTCTACAAATAAATTTTCATAATATAAAACTTTTTTATATCACTAACAAATACGCGCACATGTATATTATACACTCAAACTCATAATAAGGCATTCCATTACCTTATCTCTTAATGAGTTGCCCCACCAAAGCCAAGGTTCTCGCTTAACCTTTAGCTTTGATACCAGCTGTAACGACCCGCCAATCCGCATAATAAGAGTTAACAACAAACCACATATGTCCAACCCAAAGCGAATGTAAAGATGGATAGTTATGGGAAAGAAAGAAGAAGAGAAGAGAAGAAGAAGAGAAAAAAAAATTGAAAACAACACAGAATCTCACAATTGTAGCGGAACAATATATAATATAATCAATGATCTTTACAAAATAGAAATTGTTATATTTAAATATGTCCATCAGAGTACAACAATAAATCACAATCATTGGCCTGGACAGTTATAACAACCAGTCCTCACAATTGCTGATGATTTCGACAACAAAGCAACGGAAAATAAAAATATACGTGAATACGACTTGAAGACCTTCAACTCGTCTCTTGAGCTCCAATGCATCCAAAGAAATCTTTAAATATGCTCGGTCTGACCCGAGCATTATAATAGAATAACACCTGAGTCAATTTGGAAAACCACCGTGAGAAAACACGACCAATTAGATTTTAAAGTTACAAAAAACTTTTGAAATCAAAAGTATCTCGTTAGACCACGTCGCATATAAATACAGACTTGTTTTTACCTTACGATAACCAAAAAATTTTCTACATAAAATTCATTTATATTATAATAATGTCTAGGGGTCAAAATAAAATATGAATATAGCTGAAATGCTTGCATCTCACATTTTAGTATAATTGGGCATAACTAAGTCTGTATGGTTAGGGTACCGCCCGTCACGGTGCATCTCTAGATAAAATAACACTGAGGACCTCGCCTGGATCCCCTGCCAACACAGAACCGGCCTACTCCTTATTGGATAGTACCAAATATGATCACCCCTCCGTTAATGGGTCTCGAAACATACAAATGAGAGATAATATCAACTTTAGATAGAGATGGTCATACCTTACTTGGGAGCGACCCACTTAGCCCTGCTGCATCTCCCATGTTTTATTCATTTTTGGTTGATGAGGCTTGAGGCTATGTTTTACCTTTTATATAGCACTTCCCACTTGGAATGCTAATACTGCCCTCCAAGCAACAATGCAATGCCAGCATTCATCCATACAAGTTTGTTTTGGGACAGAATGAAACACTTGACAACCATGCCTTCAATTTCCATCATCTTCAAGATGTCTTCACTACGAAATGCTTGTGTTGGATCGAAGTGGTTTTTGGATAACATTTCTGATCCCGGTCTCTTCGAAATAACGTTCCATAATTTCCGGTAAACTCAACCCCGGTTCTTTAGAAAATAAACAATCAGAGATAAGAGCGGAAATCACCTCCTAACCATTAGTGAATGGATTTCTTATCATTATCCTAGGAGAACGAAATGAGATTTATATGCACGGTACAGCATCATCGGAGATGACTGTGCCATATAACTCACGTGTTTCTCCTAGATATTTCCAAAGTTACCTTGGGTCCAAATTCAATAGTCGGTTATTTAACTATCGAATAACAAACATTCAATCAGAGATTTAATTCCATAGCGAAAAGAAAAATGGTTAAGCGCACAAGCAACCACTAACTTTCGTTTAATTAATCTTCCATTAATTTAATTCATTTTGTAAGTACTTTAATCAAAATCCATTTTATAAAGATATATATATCCACACATCCCTATTTTTCAATACTTGAAAAAATATCCATATACTTATTTCAACAGTGTAAGTATATTCACCAAACAATTTGGGAAGATTACCCTTTTTATTCAATTCTAAAATCATTTATAACTTCATTACAAATCCACAAAACCTTTTATAAAACTTCTTTTATAAATCTATAAACCCATTACTAAAATTCTTTTATAAATATGTAAACCATTTATAAAACTCTTATATCTTTTTAACAAATCTTCCTTTACATTTTCCGAAACATGTTATAAGATTCTTCTTATAATCCACATCTGTTTATAAAACCCTATTTATAAATCTCGAAAACATTTGTAATAAATTCTAATCATTTACTTAAAAACACTATTATATAATAGTAAACATTATAAATAAATAAATATTAACTTTAAAACATTTTCAAATAATAATTAATAAATTCCAAAACATCCTAAATAAAACAATAATGATTTATCTTCAACATTTTCATAAATAATAATAATTAATTTCCAAAACTTTATCGATAAATAATTAAAATTAATTCCAAATCATATTATTATTTAAATAATTAACTTTTCAAAATATTAAAATATTGATAAACCACTTTAAAACAATATTAATATAAATAAAAAACTTTTAAAACATAATTATATTTCCTTGATAAAAATCCATACTTAATTTTCAACATGATCATTTTCATATTTATAAAATTATATTTATAAATCTCCTTCTCTTTATAAAAATTCCTTTCATAAAATCTCTTTATTTATGAACCCCATTTATAGCTCTATTTCCTTAATAAATCTCACTTATTTATAAATCCCATTTAAAAACATCAATCACCATCTGTTATTAACGTTGCCCCCATATGGATAAATTCCTTTTATAAATTCATTTCTATTTATAAAATATCATTCAACATTCCTAAGTTTACCACCACCTTCAATTTCTAAAATAGAATCAACGCATCATTCGCCATCTTATAATAAGTCCATTGTTTCATTTATTTCTCCAATCTATTAAACGATGATAGTTTTTTTAATTTATAGAGCACCGTTTATAAATCTATCCCTTTATAAATAAAATACAATTTCACAAATCTTCACCCTATTTGTAAAATGTCACTTTATACATTATCACCTTTATAAATTTCCATATTTATAAATAAATCTTAATATTTGTATATATTATATACATATCACTTTATATAAAACGGTTAATAAATATTTCTATCTTCCTTTTAAAACTGTATTCCTTTATAAATTATAAAAGACGTATTTATTTTTAAGATTTTAAAAACCTTTACTTTATAGTTCAAAAACCACTATTTAAAATATTTCATAAAACTATTAACTTATAATTTCTAAAAAAAATCATACTTTTATTTTAGAAAAATTTATTAAAACATATATAATTTCCAAAATCACTTTGAAATCCCTTTTGAAATCAAATCATTATTTTATAGTACTTTAAAATACCAAAAAATAGGCCCAGTGCTACTAAAGAACTGAATAAGCAAAATCATATCCATGTCATCAATATGACATCTAACAAGTCATATATCATTATATATATGAAAAGTAAAATCAATAGTGTGAGGAATCCTGTTGGATCCCTCCAACCCATCCCCCTACATCATATATAGTATATAATCATAAAATATAAATCAATCGCTTCGAGGTGGGATCGTATACAAAGGGTCATCCACTCCTACACAGAAACGTAATAGGGTCTTATCTGCTTTACGGGTGAGAATATATCCAAACCAATAATATGAATTAGTAAATCATCTAAACAGTCAATAACAGTCAATAATAAAATATTCACACATCTAGTCAATAATTTTATTGGCTAAAAATATTTCTGGTTGACCAAAAAGGTGGGATTAACTCACATTGATTTTAGTTTCATCAAGACGTTCCCGTTTGAATTAAAATTGAATAGGCATTCAATTTTAACCAAAATTCCTACGATATCCAAATCCATCCAGTCCAACTCCATAGCATAGTATTCGTCGATACAATCGCAACGTAACTCGTCGCGCTCAATTTGGACCTCGTATGGAAAAGTTGTGAATTAATGATCGATTGAAGTAATTAAAATAAAATTAGCTTTTAAATTAAAAATCGTTTAAATTCAATTACATTCCCTCCCACTCAAACGTTCATTCCCGGGTCGCACTTCCTCTTATCCTATTTTTTTCGATTGCGACCTTCCTAGCCACTACCGTCGCTCGTCGCGCGTCGCGACCATGCTCATCGCCGCCGCCCCCCACTTCGCCTCATCCGCCGTCACCATCGCCTTCCCCTAAGCCTCACCGACGACACTCAATCCAACCCAAAGGCTGCCTCTAATGCTACCAAAATCCGGTCACCTCGACGCGAATGTCGACAATCCCTCCATTGTTTTGCTATGTTTCGTCTAGCTTTACAATTTACTAGTAAAGGTCGAAGGCTGAAAGTGACTGTGGTGGCTTCGATTGTTGTTGGCCGTTGAATAGAGCTATTTGATTTTGAAAATTTTAAAAACCCCTCTCTAGTTAAATGTGAAATATATAAATGAAAGGGTATGGGTCTAAACGTGCAAGCAGGGTTACAAAGATGAGTAAAGTTTGGTCTTAAGGAGGTACATATATTATTTAATTTTAAAATATCCATCTTTAAACGTACAAAAATCTCGAACTCCAAACGAGGCGTTCCACCTAGTGTTCTATATGTTATACCCCTATTCTAAACATAATGGAATTGGTCTCGAGACCTGATTCGATCATATATAGAAGATAGCTTTCCAAACCCAATTATTATATAGATTTTTTGAAATAAATTTATACGCTTTTCGACCCCTCACGACTAAATGATACGTCCAATCACCATAAAATTTGTTATCAAACAATAATATACTATTACGGATCCAATGACACTGGTTTTGTTGAAATCCGAGACAGTGCCCTGGAAGGTTATTTTCATGCGTTAATTAAAACGAATTATTACAAAACCAAATAAATCATTTTTAATTCAAATTCAAAAGTTTACTATCTTCCTTCTTATTCAATAGAATTTTAAATCGACTTTCACAATCTTTTTCATTCACATAAAATTCGAGATTTAATTATTTAAACAATTTAAAATATTCAATTTAACTATTCAATTATCAAATAAATAGCTGAATTTGAATTTCAAGTTATTTAACTTATAAAATTAAATTTTAATATATTTTTAAAAATTAATTAAATATTCCAAATTCTAGTGACTGAAATTCTGGGTCGTTATGAACTTTAAATAAAGGAGTTAGTTTTTTCTCACCAAAAGCTATCCAATTTTAACTCTAACTTTCATTATTTGGCAAAATGATCCAGATCCTCGTTTTGCTTTAGGAAAAATGTAATTTTGAGGACCCTTAGGTAGAAATTAATTCAAAAATGAGGAACAAGGGGTTCGATCATGCTTGAATGAGGTGGTGAAGGCTTGGTTAAGGAGGATGAGGGTTGTAGAAAATAAGTAAGGCGTTAAAGCAAATGTTTTCAAGAATCAGGAGTAGAGAAGAAATGACTTTTTACATTTTGAAAAGCAAAGAAGCCATGGAAATAGTTTTGAAGAAGATGGAGTGAAGTTAGAAAATGTGAATGAATGAAAATAAAATTCATGAAATTGTTTTTATAAAAAATGGGTTAATAGATTACTAAAATACCCTTAGTGTCTTGCCCTCTACATCATGCATGCCACCTCATCGGGCCCTGTCTCACCTTAGTTTCACACCTATACATGCCTCCCTTGCCAATATGCATTTAATGCTATATGTACTTGTGTTTCCTAAGGTATGTTCCACTTTATACATCTTTTAAAATTTTAATTTATTTTCAGAAAACGCAATCAGTGCTGCCCTGGTTCGGGAGGAAGACCGAATACAAAAGCCGATCTACTATATAAGCAAGCGACTAACCGGAGCTGAGAGAAATTACCCGAAGCTAGAGAAGTTGGCTTATTGCCTTATTATTGCCTCGAGGAAGCTCCATCCATATTTCCAGGCTCATCCAATCACCGTTTACACCGACCAGCCGTTATGACAGGTCCTTACGTGGCCTGAGACGTCTGGTAGGTTACTCAAATGGAATATCGAGTTAAGTCAGTTTGACGTTACTTACTCTCTAAGGTGAGCCATTCAAGGACAAGTCCTAGCAGATTTCATAGTTGAATTTACCATCCCAAAGGACATGCCCGAAATAAGTGAATCTCCCAAGTATATCTGGAAGCTGCATATTGATGGTGCATCTAATGACCGCTGCTACGGTGCAAGAGTTGTGCTTGAAAGTCCTGAAGGTCGATCTATATGCTATGCTTTAAAGTTTGATTTTCGTGCGACCAACAATGAAGCCGAGTATGAAGCCTTACTTGTCGGATTGAGGCTTGCTAGGGATTTGAAAATCATTGCTGTAGAGATTATTGTGATTCACAATTGGTCGCGTGTCAAGTTCGGGAGGAATACTAGGCCAAGGACCGAAGACTGGCTGCTTATCTTGCTCGGGTTCAAGAAATATTAAATCGGTTCGATTACTATGCCATCTACTGCATTCCCCGAGAGCGCAATCAAAAAGCCGATTCATTAGCGAAGTTAGCCAGCACAGGTGAGGCACAACAAATGAGACTCGTTCCCGTGGAGACATTAGCTTCCCCGGGCATTGACCGGATGGAGACGGATTGGATATTTGAGGTTGTTCACGATAAGGAGTCATGGATGACTCCGTTTAGAAATTATCTTGAGCACGGAACCCTGCCAGAGCGCAGGAGTGAAAAGAGACAGATTCTTCGAAAAGCTTCACAGTTCACTATTCAAAATGGTGTTATGTATAGAAGAGGATACTCTGTTCCCTTACTCCGGTGTATCGCTCACGACGAAATCAAACACGTATTGTATGATGCACATGAAGGAGAATGTGGTGATCACACCGGGGGGCAAGCCCTTGCCAAGAAAGTGCTCGATATGGATACTACTGGCCAACTGTAAATCGCGATGCATCACACTACGCCAGAAAGTGTGACAAATGCCAGAAGCATGCTCGGATTCCAAGGGCCCCACCTACCAAAATAACCCAAATGGTCAGTCCATGGCCATTTGCAGTATGGGGTATTGACATTATTGGCTCTTTACCTTTAGCCAAAGGTGGTGTGAAGTATGCCATCGTAGCAGTTGATTACTTTACCAAGTGGGCGGAAGCTGAACCCCTTGCTACAATCACAATGAAGAAGGTGATCAACTTTGTGGTGCGCAACATCATCTGCCGATTTGGTCTCCCACATACTATCATCACTGATAACGGGACCCAATTCGACAGTGTTGAATTTAAAGATTTCTATCAACGATTCCACATTCAGAAGAAATTCTCCGCAGTCGCACACCCTTGAGTGAACAGACAAGTTGAAGCTGTAAATAAAGTTATAAAATCTATTATGAAGAAACGACTGGAAAAAGCCGGGGGAAAATGGGTCGATGAACTTCCTATGGCCTTATGGGCTTACCGAACAACCCACAAGTCCGCGACCGACCACACTCCGTTCTCTCTCTTTTATGGTTCAGAAGCTGTTATTCCAGTCGAATTAGAAGTATCTTCTCATCGTGTGACATACTATGATCCAAAGACAAATGCTATATTACTTGCCGAGTCTCTCGATTTATTGGATGAGAAGCGTGAAGAGGTTGATTTGAGGGCAGCCGCATATCGAAGTCGAGTCGCCCGATTATACAATGCCAAGGTCCAACCCCGAACCTTTGAACTTGGCGATCTCGTCCTCAAGAGAATTTACCCGGTCCCTTCTCATATAAAGCCAACTTGGGAAGGGCCGTATGTTATTGAACGAAAGCTCGGAGATGTCATATTCAAATTATCGACCGTTGACGGTCTCACTCTTCCGAGAGCCTGGAACAGCGAGAGTCTTCATCGCTACTACACATAACAGGCTCTGTTTATTTATTCAGTCTATTTTTCATTTGCAATTTGTTTCTGCATTTCGAAATTTGAGTTTGTAATAAGGCAACTGACTTTGCCGTATTTTCTTATTTCAGCAATAAAATGCAATCTCTTCGAGCCAGAGCTGTGATTTACTTGAAATACTTCATATGACCATCACTATGCACGGAGAGCTAAGTTCCATCATACGGTGGAATTTATTCAAATAGAGAGTGACTGTGATACGACCGGTCACTCACTAAGTGAAACTCGAGCTCGAGGACAAGTCATCACACCAGAGTCAAAAAAGGATTGATACACGACAATCCTTTAACTAACTCCAAGTTCCCAAAGTGTGAACTGGAGTATAAACTTACAAATACGGTTCTGAAGAGGGTGGATCCGCCCACCTAACGACTTCTCCCGTACCTTGACCAAGTTTGAGGAAAATGGATCCGTCCATCTAACAACCTCGCTTGTTAACTCGAGGTGGATGTGAATCGACCATTCACGATCCTGATAGACTCGTCGTTCCCGAAGTGTGAACGAAATCCTAAAGCCCGAACAGATATGGAGGACCATCTGTCAGTCGACTCCAAGTTCTTGGAGCGCGAACTGGAGTATAAACATTAACTAACTCCGGATTCCCAAAGTGTGAACAGGAGTATCAACATAAACACCAACTCCAAATTCCTAGAGCACGAACTGGACTATAAACGTTAACTCAAAATCCCCGGAGAGTGGATTGGAGTTTGAACACAAACCGGATTGGGATTGACCGTCCATGAAAATAACTTAAGTCCCCGGAGCGTGGACGCATCCTTGAAACTCAAGCAGGCAGTCCCGACCGTCGACGTACAAATGAAAATCCCCGGAGTGTGGATGCAATCGACGATAAATGAGCAAGTGCGATTCGACCACTCAAATTTCTTTAGTCCAGCATCAGTTCGACGACGTTACGCTTGCTGAGCTGAAAGCGGGGTGCGATTGCCACTTGGTTTTACAATTCGTCCTTGAAATTGGGGGCAAAACTTAAGCGTCGATCACCGATTTAGACAATGCAGCATCGAAGTCTAGTTCAACATTCAGTCATTACTCATAGTCATGATTTCAGGACTTAACAACTAAACTTGGATCCAATCCAAAGATCGAAACTCAACAAATACACTAGGCTGGAGTTCAACTGCTGAAAAACTTAAGCAAATAAACGAAAATTGAGTTAAAAGACAAAATGGAATTTCATTTCAACTGTTTGTGGAAGGAAACTAAGTACAAGTTTATCCAAAAAAATCTACTAGCAGGGGCCGAACCCGCATTTATACACGACCAGCAAAAAAGAACAAAAGAAATTCCTATTTACTCAAAATTTCACCAAAGGAACATGTCTATTATTTCTTCTTCTTCGGTTTCCCCTTTGGTGTGGACCCGCTGGAGCTTCCGCTAAGTTTTCTCTTTGAGCCTTTGCCTTTCGGCGACCGATCTCCAGTTAGGGGCAAAATATCAACATCCTCCTCCAAACTCAAGTGTATGGGAACATTTCCTGCAGGCAGAGTCGGAGGGACATGTTCAACAGAAGGAGGTGGGGCAGGCGCGCTCGTCTCAATAACCATTCCTCTGGGAGATATCATCCGCAAAGGAACCAGACCAGGTCCAGCCATTCCACCGCCAAAACCACTGCCCTGCGCAGCTGCCTCCATTTCGGCATTGATTTCAGCTATGATTTCCTCCTCATAAAGCGTTGGTGCATCGTCAGGAACTCCCGCAGTTGGAGCTGAAGAACTTGTCATCGGTGCACTTCCGCCCATAACGAACGACAAATCTGCAAAAGGGTCGCTGTGATGACCGAGGAGTTCCTCCATCATCTACTCGTCAAAAATGAGCGTGCTCCCCTACGCTCCATCAGTCGGCGCCATGGTCGTTATGGTGGTTGCTTCAGTTATAATGGCCTCCTGCATATGATGTGATTCTTGAGTGGCAAGAGGCACGACCGGTGTAGCATCAATCACTGGACAAAAACAAAAGAAGAATTGTTAATAATTACTTCAAGTGACGCTTTCGATTTTGGATAAGCATAGAGAATGTTCAAAGTACCTTCCTCTGTTTAACTTGTGGGCAGCTGAACAGCCTCAGAGATTTTCTCGCTAGCTTGAGATAACTGTGGCCGATCCGGGTTGTAAGCAGGAATGGATTGAGAATCAGCCATGGAAGTCGGTTCACACTGGGTCGGCACGAGAGTGTCGAGACTTGTATTGCGGTGCTCGACGCCTAAACCTTCTCTAACTTCCAAATGCTGAGCACCGAGCTTCTCCTTCTCATGAGAAATCATTACATCATGGAGAACTTTTCGCTCGTCTTCATTCAGCATTCGGTTTTCAAGCTTAAATTCATCAATCGATTCGGCTTGGTGGGCGGCCTTTTCATCCTCCACCAATCGACCCCAAGCGTTGTGTAGATGCGTTGGATAATTGTTGAGCCAGGCTAGATTTATGTGCTTCAGGATGTTAGCATTATAAACGATGAGGAGATCTTCAATATTAGCTTCTAGCCTAGACTCCGCCATTCGGACTTTCTCCTCGACCTCAGTCTCCACCACCTGGACCTTAGCCGTTGCCGCATCCCGTTCGCCCCGAAGCACTACAGCCTATTCACAAGCCTCTTGGGCAGCTCTATTTGCATCATCTTTTTCCTTGATGATTTCAGAAAATTTGGCTTTGAGCTCACCAAGTTCTTTCAGAGCAGCGTCCCGTTCAGCTGTGACAATGGTGTTTCGGTGGCCCATCTGCTCCACCAAGGCAAAGTGTGTCTGCCTCATCCTCTCCATGGCCAAGTTCGCCTCATCGGCCTTTTTGGTGGCCTCTATCTCTGATTTCCGAGAGGACTCGGCTTCATCATTATGCACTTGGACGATGCGGTCCTTTTGGGCGAGATCAGATTCTAACTTTTCGATTATTTTAGCCCGCTCGAAGGCCACCTTCGACGCTTTCTCTGCAGCCTTGGCCCACTCTTTGTACTGGGTATAGATGTCGTGAATATAATCGTGCATTGTGTTCTCTGCCTTTGAAGGAATTATCTTTAAGTGAGGAGGGAAAATGTAACCCTCAAAGCATATATTTGGAAAATCTTTCTTTAGCTGAGCAATTCTAATAGCCCCTTCCCCAGTAGGCTCAGTGATAGCTTGTTCAGCGATGACTGGAGGCTCAACCTCAGTTCTATGGCGTTGCAACTTAGGCCAAGAAGTTTGCGAAGATGGTTTGTGACAAGGGGGCTCTACCAGCTATTTTCCTTGGCCCGAAGGTTGTGTGGGGAGTGGAGGGGGTGGAGAACGCGATCGAGATCGATATCTCTGTTCTTTGTAATCCCTGTCCCTATCCCTCTTGTAGCATTCCTGCTTAGAATAACTGCGATCGCGGTTTCTGTCATCCTCCCTCCGACGGGACTCATAATAGGAGCCTGACGATTGGTGTGCTGAACGAAGGCTACTGAGCATAGAATCTCGTCTGTTCATCGTATCTGTAAGGTAAAAGAAAAATGGAGTTAGTGAATTCTTGAAACAGGCAATTTAAGGCTGGAAACCGTGTGGTGTCGTGAAGTGTATATGTGTGTGCAACCCCCCGACCAACCGGTAATGTCGGCCGCACTGATGGGTAGAGACTCGCTCAAATCTAGAGCATTTTGAAGCTCCTCCAATTCGGTATCATGTGGAAGTGACACAAAGTCCGGAATCGGAATATCGGCAAGCCCTTCAAAAGGACTCTCTATTGGCGAGGGAGGAGCCTCGGGGATTCTAACGCCGGAGGCTAGCAAAGAAACCACAACTGATTTCCACCTCGAAGACTTAGGGCGTTTGTGAGCAGCGGCCTTGCCTTTTCTCCTTCCTTCTGTTGCTTGAAATCCGGCAGGAGGCCCAGCAACAAGTTAATCATCTGTGGGTGTTCTCTCTTCATCACCTTCCTCGGCAATTACGACCCCGGGCGCTTTGCGTTTTACCCGCTTTGTCGGGGCCGCTCTTAGCGTTCTTTCAAGCCTTATGCTCTGGTTCCACTCAATAAGCCCAGCGGTTCTCAAGTTTCGGTCTGTTAGCACCGAGTCTATGTCTCTCATCTCGCTTGGCACTTCTTGAAGGACCCGCACAATTTCTTTAAAATGCACACTCTCCGGTCATGGAATTGCGGCTGCAAAAGAAAGAGAGTATTAGTCCCAATACCAGTTGCAATTATTTTGTCGACTAGCAGAAACGTCGAAGCGCTTACGTCTGGCTAACCATCGGCTAGCATATCCTGGAGGGCATCGGACATAGAACCATTTGGTTTTAAAGTAACTCAGTCTGGTCCAGGAGCCGGTCACCACTTGACAATTTTTGACTGCCTCTAGGAAAATGAACGAGGGACTATCTCCCCGACTCTTGACATTAAATAAATATCTAATCTCGATCGGGATCGGTGGTCGGAAAAGATGCTCCATAAATAAAATGAACAGACTGTTGAGCAGAGCGTATCCGTTCGAATATAGCTGTGATGGGCGATTTCGAAGAAAGACAACACTTCCCTAATGCATTGCTTAAACGGAGGAAGCGTTCCCGCTGTACATGCATGGCGATTAAAGGCCGTAAAGCCCTCTGGGGGAGCATGCGGTCTATCATTCGGTCCTGGTAATAATACATCATCCAACGGTAGACCATGCCTTAGACATATTCGTCCCAGCATATCTTCGGAAATGTTAGACGGCACTGAATCCTGTGGATTCATGATAAACGTGGCACCAGGCAGCTCGTCCGGAGCTGGATCTATAACTTTGGCCGAGATGGCCAGTATCTCTAGGACAAAAGGAGATGAACCCTGAAGCTCCTGCTGTTGTGAACTTGTGGATTCCAAAGCTAATCAACTTATTAAAAACTATTGTTAAATGATAGTAAGCCCGTGTATTCCCCAATGTGAAGTGTATGAATGTGTTGTGTAGTGCAGTGCTACATGTTGCTTAAGAAAGTATGCAGAGTTAGAAAAAAAGTCCAAACGATGAGACTTCGAAATTCAACCGGAAGTGACCGTCATCACTAACCGTCACAACCGTACCATCCAGACTTTAGAGACCGATCTGAGTTAAAGTTTGTTAAAATTTTGTCAAGTTACAGTTCCATCGACGAGGTTCGAAGGGCAGTCAAATATACAGTTTAACAGTTAAATCCAGTTATGCAACGCAGAAGCTCGTCAGAGTCAAGTGTTCGAATTTGCATGAAGTTCGTATCCACCGAAGTCAAAACTTAGACCATTCACTACAAAGGCCTTAGCTTCGTATCGGTCCAAGAATATTCAGTTCGTATCGATCAAAGCCAACGACTTCGAACCGATCCAAGATGATTATTTCATATCGATAAAAAGACACCCATTTTGTATCGATCATTTAACATCCATTTCGTATCGATCGAAAGTTATCAACTTCGCATCGATCAAACGACTCAGCTTTGTATCGTCCAAAGAGGCACCAACTTCGTATCGATCAAGGTTTGTTAGCTTCGTATCAATATCGATTCGAAGTGATCGATACTAAGTTGCTGTCCCAAAATCGATACGAAATTAAAAGCAAATGACCGAAGTGAAGGTGAACTATACAAAATCCAAGAATCAAAGTTCGATACGAAATCTAAGGTAGGAGATCGATACGAAATTCCCATTCGAGACCAATACGAAACAAAACGTCTTCTTCCTTAATCCATTGATGCGATATCAAAACAGAGCATCTTTTCCATGGTTATTTCGAATCCCTCCATGCTTCGTCTTCCCCAATCGACACAAAGGCAACTCTGACCTTCCTCGACCTCGCTTCAACCCTCTCCAATCTCCTCCACGCTACACTCGGCCACGAATATAAATAGGATGGTATGAGAATTCGAGTCTCGTCATGTTAAGATTAAAATTGGTTGATTATTTACCTAATTTTAGAAGTTAGTTCAAAGGGATGGATGTAGTGTTGGATTCGAAGGCGAGGGCAAGTTTTCTCTTCTTTTCTCAAGTTGTCGAGCGGTACGAAGGCAACGTTATCAAAAAAGCAAGTGAGAATTTAGCTAAGTCCAAAACGAATTTATATGGGTACAAAATTAGAAGAAAAGATGATTCACATCCCAGTCATGTTGACCGGTAGGAACAGTCTCCTCCTGATCGATGCGAAGAAGCCTTCTACGCATCCATGCATCATCGATCTAAAGCGACGACTGTTCGAATCCATCGGCTTTCATCGATACGAATAGTGCATAGGGGACCAGTCACTCTGTTCGCATCCTTCATTAGTCTATCGATACGAACTACAACTTCGTATCCATCATTTAGAAAATTGCAGGAAGTTCACGGCCATCGATGCAAAGATCATCACAGAATAATGTTTGGATAATTCAACTCTATCGATACGAGATTCATGTTTATTCATCCCAAATCGATCTAGGAGAGGATCGATACGAAGGGATACTCCAAAATGACCACCAAGCGTCATTACAACTCGAATTCCACGTCGATCCAAGAGAGGATTGATACGGAATTCGATACAAAAAACTAAAAACCTGACGATGACTCGTGAACGTACGGATGTTAATGGGAGTCGGGCTAACATACATTCATGAATAATGAACTAACATCCAGTCTTTAAAATTCGCAGGAATTGAATGCTTGTCTGGTGACAATTACAATAACAAACGACAAATTACTATCATACATCGATCGATTACAACAGTGCATAGTACAACAATGGGTAGTCTATGGTTCATAATTTATGTTTCTATGGATCAATCAAAGATTACAACTTTCGATGATAAAACAACAACCGTTTAACAAGTCAAATGGAACTTTTTAGGATGAAGATTGCAGCTTTTCAAAGCACGTCGTGTTCTTACAAGTGTACTTTGGGGGAAAATGTTATCTCGCCTTTAGGCAAGGCCATGATACCAGGAACTTAACTGTAAATCGAAGACAGTCCATCCCGAAGATCGGTTATCCACAGACTCACTATGGATATCGATGAATTTTGTCCGAGTCCGGATCGAGCTACAATTGACAAGACATGACAACCAAAGCTATGAAAGCCAATGTCCCAAATTTCAAGTCAACCCGAGTTCGTATACTCAAGATATGATCGATACAAATCAAAGAAATCAACACAACCACATCCATCACTTCGCAACCATCTGTTCGCATCCATCAAAGGTTGGGCATGTTCGAATCCATCGGTGGGTATCTATTCGTATCCATCGAGACACACTACTTCATATCCATCAGAGGAAGAGACTTTATTCGTATCCATCTATTCGACTCCATCAGCAAACGGCTCTGCTTCATATCGATCGGCAGCTATTTCGTTCGTATCCATCAAAGATAGCCTTCTTCGTATCCATCAGGAGCTCACTTCCAATCAATCAGATATTGCCTATTTCGTATCCATCGACTACGATGCGAAAGCTTAGTTCGTATCGATGAAACATCATGTATATTCCGTATCGATCCACCATAAATCGATATGAAATAGCCATTTCCCATCGATACGAACAGAACCAAGCACTCGATTTTGTACGAATATAATAGAGCAATCGATCGATACGAACAGGACCAAATACGATTGATACGAACAAGGCCGAAGTTGATCGATACGAACAAGACCGAAATCGATCGATACGAACAAGGCACCGATATACGAATAAGGAAGCAGTCAACACGGCATGAAAAGTGGATCGATCCGAGGAGTTAGCACCATGTCAACTTGCAGGCACGTGCTCAAAAGCGATTCGAACAGATCAATACAAAGGTATCGATTCGAACAAGACAGACTACGTAAAACCCAAGTTTGCATCGATCATAACTCACAATCTACAAGTCCAAATGCCATCAAATTTTCACATGAGCTTGCGTACAATCTAAAGAATGATCACACTAAATTTCGACTCGATTGGGTCAAATCTTGATCGATACGAAATTCGTTCGTATCGATCACGGACCGAGTGCAAATCATATGGGATCGATGGCGTTGGCCCGCCCATGTGTTAGAAGAAGTCTCCCGAGATCTGAGCGAGATATTTGCAGCCTACGCATATAAATAGCAGCCCAGAACCTACAGAAAATGGATCTTTTCGCTCTTTGACGTCCAGACACTGCCGAATTCACCATTGTATCCGAATTTCACTGTTGTATTCGAGATTTACTACTGTAATCCATTGTAACCAGCAGAGAAAAGTTAATAAAAGTCAATCATTTCATAGTGGACGTAGGCAACACGCCAAACCACTCTAAATCCTTGTGTTTCTGCGTACTTTCTTGTTTGTTTTTGAAGTGTTTGTTAGATAATCCTCATTTTCCATTCAACTTCTTCATTTTATCTCTTCAAATACTTCCGAAAAGTGTTGTGCCCAATTTTGGTACAAACACCGACCGCTCAAACTAATCATTAGTATCATAATTGGAAGAATTGGTAGAAGAAAATTTACCAGCTTAAAGGCACAAGAAGCACAAGCACTGGAGAGGATGAGCTGGAAGGCAGCGAGCGGAGAAGATCAACTAAGGAATTGGGAGCCGCCATAGCTGATTTCTGAACCCTAAAGCAGGAATGTTTGAATTTAAAGCTTGTATTTAGCTTAAACCGTTTAGTCGTATTTATTCAAGTTGTAACTTTCGACTGTTCGTATATTGGGTTGCAAAGCTCGTTTGAGATGAAATAATAACCAAATTCAAAAAAAAATTATACGTTTATCAAATAAATTATTTTACTCGTTTAAATGTATTTATACGAATTAAAATAAAGTAATTGTATAAATATATATGTATGTAAGTATGCAAATATATAATAATTAAATATAAGTTTGTATTATTGTAAATTATATATAAAAATATATATGTAATTATTTTTTAATTTTCAGTTTTAAAATATTATAGACCTGGAGTTATTATGATTAATATATATAAATATATCTTAAATTAATTTTTCATTAATTAAATAGTATAAAATAATTTGTACTAAAATTTCAAATTTCAAATTTTTATAAAATCTAAAATGATATTTTAAAGGTTGCAAACAAAATTCATAATTTTTTGAATAAAATAAATATTTTTAATTAAAACTATAAAAACAAAAGGAAAAATTCTGAAACTTTTTTCAAAAGCTTCTGACATGATGAAATAATTTTAAAAATTATAAAACTGAATTTTCAAAAAAAAATTGTTTTATATGAATTTATTAACTCTTATAGTGTTTAAATAATAATATAAAATATCTAATAATAAAAAAATTAATTTTTTCGTCTATAAATTATAATTAATATATATTAGAAAAATATTAGATCAATTTTATATATTATATACAAAATATATGCTTTGATACAAATTAATTATATATATTGATTTACATATTAATATATGTATATATATACACATTATTAATTAATATAATATTAAAATAAAATACTTTATTAACATAGATCATCAAAATATTGAAAAAAATGAATATGTTTTAGAACAATATATTTATACACATAGAAAATCATTATTGTAACAAGAACATTACTTGTAGAAATCTCGCCCAACTAATTAAGCGATAATAACATATATATATATATATATATATATATATAAATGCACTGATGTACATGATCAACAAAATATGATAGCATGATCATTTATCATATATATAAATGTATTATTACCTACAAAAAATACCCTTAAGTCCACGTTGAAAGGATGAATTCTCTTTCTTTGAAGCTCCTTAATTTGGTAGATTGCTAGTCTAGAATCATTGACCTTCTCACTGTCAAATAGTAATGAATTTAAATTTGACTTGATTTGAGAATTTATGGTTATTTGAGGTGTTTTATCCGGCTATGAAGAGGGTAAAGGAGGCGGCTAAAAGCCATATGAATTATGTTTTGAGATCCATATATATATTGTGTGAATAAGATAGAAAATAGGAAATATCTTATACTCCTCCCTTAATCTGAACCACACATCTTCAAATCAAATCCCTTTATTTCTGATACCCCATACCCATGCTATAGCACCCGATTTAAACCCTCAAACAATCATGGGCCATTAACCAATTTAACCCAAATTAAATATATATATATATATATAATTATATTCAATTTATCTTATTACATATATCTCATATCGATTGATATATTTATAGCTATTATAAATATATATAACACTATTAATATCTCAAATCATATTTAAGTTTAATAATTAATATTTCATAAATATTGATTAATGTAATAAATTTATGACAATTATAAATTAATCAAAACGTTTGATCAAAAGAGAATTCATCATTTTATTTGTGTAACTTTTAGGTGTAAATTCGATTAGTGATTAATGTCGAACTATTCGAATGTTAACGTTCACACATTACTTAGCAGATGGTGTGACATTATGGCTAGATTTATCGCTTACTCATTTTCGGTAAATTCCAATTTTAGTTTAATAAGCATTACTCGATTATAACATTATTTACACCAATTCTCTTCGTCAAACTTTATCACTTTGGACTTATGGAATTTGGTAATGGTCAAAATTCTAATATCAACTCTATAGTCCAAACACAAAGTCCTTGGTTCAATAATAACAATTATTATTAATCGAAATGCTCTAGCTAAAGACTTTGACTTTGAGTTGACTTGAGTCGACCATGATACTAACCACATATAACTGAGGAGATGAATCCTCTCTTGAATAGTACTTGACTTTCAATACTTCCACTCGACCAAACTATAGTCACTTGATGGACGTCGTGCTGTCATTTGACTATAATCAAAGTGTAGCTTTCATATTGAAGATCCACAATATTCTCAAGTCGAGAGAAATGTGTAAATCAGTCACATCAATATTTTTTATTTGACCTTAGTTATATTAACCAATAGAAAGCTATCGAATGAGTCATTCCATAGTTATCCAATAACTATCAATCCGCAATCCTTCCCCCAGCAGCCATGAGTAATACACTATCCAACATTTGGAGAGCATTACGTACTCTAGTCTCAATAGATACATCGATATCCAATCTCAATGCATCTTAACTATGAACATTTAAAATGGTATATTTATTTTATTGTGATGAATTACTCAATGTTACAACACTTTGTAGCTACTATTACAAAACATACCATTTATGATTTTCTATTAAATATACTTTTAATTAAATTAATTAATATAACCATATTAGATCAGTATATTATAGAAAGAAAATACCTTTTTTGAACAAGATTGGTCAACGAGTTAGATATATGTAACAAATTACATAATTTCCCATAGAGCATACCCCTAACTCTATCAAGATCATCATCAGAATGGTTTCCAGTTTGTTAACAACTTTGGAGGTTAGGCCAGTATTTATGGATCAAATTGGTTATAATCGAAGGAGTGATGGGACATTAGATGGTATCATAGAAAAGTCGTAGAAAGGAGAGTGGGCTTCTCATTTAGATAGGTACTTTATTACTTCGAGGGGCTATCTAGGGAGAGATGGTAATTATATGCACCAAATCTTAGAGAGCAGATTGATGACGTTTTGTCGGTGTCACTGTTTTAAGATGACTACTCATCCCAATAGAGACAAAATGTATAGGCATATGAAGAGAGTATTTTATTGGCTAAGAACGAAGAGATGGGTGGTTGAGTATGTTGCTAGATGCTTGACTTGTCAGAGGGTCAAAGTTGAGCAGAAAAAGCCAAGTTCATTATTACTACCCTTGAGCGTTCCACATTGGAAATGAAAACACATTTCAATGGATTGTGTACAAGGCTTGCCTAGGAGTAGAAAAGGAAATGGGAGTATTTGGTTCACTATTCATCATTTGACCAAATGCGCCCATTTCATTCAAGTACGAAGTATGTAGACATCAACAACTTTAGCTACATTATAATTTAGGGAAGTGATTAGGTTGCATGCAGTTCTAGTCAGCGACAGGGATCCATTTTTCATTAGTGAGTTTTGGAGAAGTCTTAAAGATCCCTTAGGTACTTAGTTGAGACTTAGCATAATGTATCACCCACAGACAAATGGACAGACATAAAGAGTGAAGAGGGTGTTGGAAGGTTTGTCGAGAGGTTGCATACAAGATTTTGGTGGAGCATGGAAAGATAATTACCATTAACGGAGTTTGCCTATATAAAAGCTATCAGTCAAGCATAGGCTTGGCATCTTTCGAGGCTCCGTATGGATGGCAATGAAAATCCCTATTTTGTTGATAGAAGGCGACCGATAGAGTTATACTTGGACCAGACATGATTATGAGACTTTTAAAAAATAGAGCTGATAAGAAGAAGGATGAAGACCGCATAAGATAGGCGGAAGTCATATGCTGATATGAGGCATACAGAGTTGGAGTTCGTAGTAGATGATATAGTATTTGTGAAAGTATCCCCCCTTAAGCATGTTATGAAATTTCGTAGCTCGTGAAATTTAACATCTCCCACTTTGAGGCCCAAAACTAACAGCTATAGATGATGCAGTCATCCATAGTTATTAATCCTCGGCGACCAAACGCGGTACTGTTAGACAAATTGATACAACGGAAGCACATGGATATAAAGAAATTTTCAAAACTATTTAAACAAATTTCTCATTCCATTTCAAATCATTTCAAATTCATTAAATAATCCCAAATTCGAGAACCACGTTTAGAGAAAATATGATTATTACAACATACGCCAAGAGCAACATATGAAGATGCCCACTTGGATGATCAGAATATTTATATATATATATATATATATATAGATAATTAAACAACTTTACCATTACAACATAACACAGTAGAATCCAAATAGAAAAGAACTCCTACTAGCTAGCTTGCCTCCTGCACGTCTTCGAAAGCTTATTCGTCTAAAGAAGAACCTGAAAACCTCAACTCTCAAACTACTCAAAATTAATTGAGCACCTGAGAGTTTAAGGGGAAAAACATAAACTTCAAGTTAGACATAAAGCCTGGTATGAATAATAATCTACCATCTCGAACCATTAGATATTTAGTGAGGCCACGCAGCTTAGCGGAACGGGTATTCCCCTCGCTAGTATTTTATCAAAAACTTATAATAACCATATACCGTGCTCCTACATCCACAATAGTTAAAAACATAGCAAGTTAAAATATCACGATGATATGCAAACAAGTAAAATATCTTGGATTTCCCATCCCCGTTCTTTTGACTATCTGTCTCAGTTATAGTTTCTAGGGTCACTATTAACCTATTAATTTTCATGGGCTGACTAATAACCTATTTAAAGCTTATGGACTATCCATATTGTCTCATAGTTTTCATGGGATCACTAAGAACCTATTGGCCCCTGCCAATAACTTCATTCAAGTATTTCATGGGTTCTTCCTGAACCTATTGGTATCTCCAATAACTCCCCTTATATCATAGTTTTCATGGGTTGACTATGAACCAATTGACTCCTATCAATAACTTAATCTGGATATAGTTTTCATGGATTCGCTACAAACTTATTGGCCCCTGCCAATTACTCTTACTAAACATAGTTTACATGGGTTTACTATGAACCTTACTAAACCGACGGCCTCTTAATTAGTCTGTGAGCATCCTATATTCTGGCCTACCTGACCTCTTGGATGCAACTCTATTTATTCAGAAGTTAACTTAATTTATATTCACTTCTGGGTCAACCTAGCTGGTTCCGCTACCCTTACTCTCCAAAATACAGTTATGGGTCCATTACATAGTGACTATATTTACAGTAGAAGCATATACAAAAATAATACCAACATCTTTGGTTTAGTACCCTTGAAATCATTTCCCCCTAAAATTTGGTTAGTCCCTTTAACCCATTATTTTTATCAAGGCAAGCTTCTGCAAAAACTCCAAATTTAAAAGCCATTTAAAACCTCTTTTATAGTACTATGAGTTTTACCTATAAAAATTGAGATTGGGTTCTTTGTTTTGGAAACTAAGGCTTACGAAACCTTCACTACACCAGAAAAGACTTTTGGTAGCGTTGAAAAAACGCTACCATAACTTATGGTAGCGTTTTAGAGAACGCTGCTATACGACATGCAACTAATAGTCTAAAACTTTTTGTTGCGTTGTAGTAAACGCTACCAAAAGTCACTTTTAAATGCAACTATAGGTATTTTCTGTAGGATTTAAAAAACGCTACCAAAAGTCACTTTTAAATGCAGCTATAGGTTTTTTCTGTAGGGTTAAAAAAATGCTACCATAACTCTTCATTTTTTGGTTGCATTTTTTATTTATATGCTTTTTTTGATTTTTCGTTAGATTGTGTAGATCAACTGCAACCTTTATATCAGTCCAACTTTGTTTGGAAGAATCAACTTAGTCCATATGACATGGATGATTATTTAAGTATAATACCTATATTATTGCAAATTGTCAAAGACACCACAAAGCTATTTCTACGAAATAACGAAATAGTAAAGATCTGGACGGCCTACCCTAAGTGGATCCACACTCCAAACACACGTTCCTGGATTTATTATGTACTGAAAAACACGATACAATAAGTACACCGTTTGAATAAACAACAAACCACGTGCTACTAAACAAATACATAAACCTCACTCTCAAGTCTAAGATTTAATTTTGGGTGGTCTATACATCTCGATTACTCTATCACTTAGTAGCTGTTTCGGCCTGACATTCATCTCTGATTCCTGCAACCCACAATTTTTTTAAATATTAACAGTCAATTCCCAAATATAACAACACTATCAACTCAGTTACAAAGAAACAAAAAGTTATATGCAAATGATACTCACATCATGCACTGCCTCTTTCAACATGTGCAACTGCTCCTTTGACACTGTCCTCACCTGTATTATTCATTCAATTTTTTTGGTACCAATCTAATTAAAAACTTCCTTGAATTCTGAGTAGACAGTTTTAGGAAAAATGGTTTATTTAAGTGTTTATAATTCATGCAAGCTCTACTGAAGTTACTAAATTTTATTCATGCAAAACATGTTGAAACTCATGTCAGCATTTCAAATACTTCATTTGGTTAATGCATGCTATGTTGAATTTTTGCTCTAGTTTATCTCACTATTGTTGCAACATCAAAAGTGAGCTTCAGAAAACCATGTAAATTCGTTAAAATGAAAATGTACATTATGGCTTAAACATACAATCTAATGCATAGAGAATATTATAGTCTTAAACATACATTCTAGCTGCCAAAGTATCAACCAACTTAAACTATACAGCTTTTTCAACACACCTACTATCCACTACTTAATACCCATATGAAAATAAATGGAAGAAAAAGCTATTTTCAGAATTCTAGTGAAGAAACAGGTAATGACTACATTTATATACCTGAACAAGGAAATGTCTCAAATCATCAAAAGTCTGCCAAAAAAATAATCGAATAAAAATAAGTTAAAAATTAGCATTGATTTGTCAAGTGATAATGATAAATGTTATCATCATACGGACAACAATGCAACCATTTACTTTTTGAAAAGAGTTCAAATGTACCATGTAGCAATTGACAGTAAGTTGTAATAAAATTGAGGTAGTCCCAAGAATTGTGTTATAGGAAAAAAGAAGTATTAATGTGACATGAAAAGGAATAAAACATCAATATTTGACAAGCTTTAAATATTTGTGTCTACGAAGTCATAGAAGGGTAAAGTGGTCATGGCAGCAAGAACAGTTTCTTCTGAAACTTCCCATACTGGCCATTAGAAATAAAAAAACCACCTATTACTAGTTTTAGGTTATAGTCTTCTATAAACAGCATAATGCCCACTTCCTAGTTTTCCATATTGCTCCAGTACTACATCATTTTGTTGTTTTATTTATGATCATATATCATGTGACACAATTATTGTGCAATTCATACATGTAGAAGCTATCGGTGCATATTCCGACTTTATAACCAAAGGAAGGACTAGAATATCAAAATCTAATAAAAGATAGTAAGAGATTTTACCTGCCATTTGCACAGTAGAAGATAATATGACTGATTCTTTTTTTTTAGTTGAAAAACAAATATCAAAATGCACTAATAGAAAGTGATTTTACCAACCATTTGCAAGCAAACTAACCTAATAGAAAGTGTTTTTTTCCAACTGATTCTCTTTGGAGCAGTAAGACTCACTCGGTTTTCTCTGCATGCTCGACCTCTTTCTCTGTCAAATCCACAACAATATCAATATAATCAGAACTTTCTCAAAGAATGTTCATAATTAAACAAAATGCATTATTGTAGCAGCATTCACAAGTTTGTATTCCTTACATTTTGCAAAAAGGTATTCTTGATGGTATGAAAATACAAAACGCCTAAATATCAACTACAAACGCCTATATATCAACTACAAAACGCCTAAATATCAACAACAAAACTATATATTATAATTAACTTCTCTAATCTGCCACTCTCAATAACAAAAAGGAGTTATGTAAAAAACGTATTACACCCATATTATTTTTCATAATCCATAAAACATCACTCCTACTTAAAAAAATTGTTTTGATTATCCACATCAATTTATTTACAACTATGATACTGCTTTTGAAATACCACCCCCGTAAAAAACTCAATTTTGTAAATTATTATATTATTACCGTAATACTGTTTCATGCTATTTTAGGAGAAGGATTATATATGTTATGTTGCCAATACAGATAATTCTAACTAGATGAAATATATTTTAAGTTATATGGACAAGGAAGCATAAAAAACACAAAATAACTTCAAAGCCACACCTTTGCATATGTCACGATCATAGAATTTACTTATTTTGTAACTACAAGATTTTGACCAACATCTCTTGTTTTTTAGTGTGTTCTATATCCTTACAAGTGTGTTGTATGTGTTTGATCATTATAATACAACCTTTTATTTGGTGCTTATTTTCTGTGGGTAAATGGACGCTTAACAGAACAAAATGTGTATTGTGTTATTCTAAAAAAATGTAACGAAGCATATATCTCAACAAGAACTAATAACAGAAAACAACTCCAAGAACAAGGCCTTTTATGGGGGTGGGCCTAATAATTTCAGGAAATAAGTTTTCTTTTTACCTTAATACATGGTTAGACCTTAGATCTAGAAGCAAATAAGCTTATAAGACCTTTGAATGCACATACTGTGACTTGACATGCTTGTAGTAATTCCCCATCCAAGTTCCAGCAGCTATCATCGTGATTTGCCTTGAATGTAAACGCCCATATCCACATAATATTGAAAATATCAATGACCAAACTCAAACATAAAATAAAGAACAAGAAGGAAAAATAAAAGTACCAAGCGGTGTTCCACAAACTTGAAGTTCAATGGGAAACCACCTCTACGTGTAAGCTGCATAAGAAAATGAAGCCTTACTTGAAAGCGGGCTAAAGCCCAAGCTTCGTCCGCTTTAAAAATTGCCCGCTATGGATAAACATCCATACGATCGTCTAACAAATTAAATGGTTAATCAGTTTCAAGAAAAATATAATAAATAAATTGCATGTGTTAAAAGTACTCAAGATCAAAACTCTCCAACTATGCATGCAGATTTCTAAACACCTTATTATGTCAGATATAAGTCCACGGATTCAAACCAAGCAATATAATCATAAAAAAAGAATAATAAAAAGGAAGAACACGAACTCCTACACAAATCACACAACAATATGTATTTATACTCTGTGATAAAACTGTTAAATACCATATTTGGTCAATCAATGGCAATGATCAAAAACCTAACAGACATACGTGAGAAGCACTGGGTAGAGAGCTAATGCCTTTCTTCTCGGATTGACTACAGTACTCATGAATGGATACACTGCCCAGGAGCTCCATGCTATGTTGAAACAACTACCACAATCTTAACAATTACATTGTCTATAAGCAAGCAAACTAGAGCTCCAACATCAATAGGAAATAGGCAGTATGTAAGGAGGCTGAGACTTTGAAAGACTATGATGTGCCCAGTGCCCACCCTGATAATTTTTCATAATAACTGGGATGAGATACAAAGAACAAACAATACATGCATACATAACAGAAATTGAGAGTTAAGTTTTAACTTAGGAATATATTTACCAGGAGCAAAACATTCAATGTGGCACAGAGGCAAATCAATATATTGAAATATCTAAGCAAATCAATATATTGAAAAAATAAAGATTGTTCTCTTAGATAGGATTGCAAATGCTAATTAAGTGTTAGACATGAAGCACAAAGTTCTCAATGTGGCATTGAGACAGCAGCTATTAAGCTTTGCCGAGAGATTGACCAAAACTACACATCTAAAGAAGCCATGTTTATAAAGTTATAAACAAATGCATATTCAAACTAAAACAGTTAAAACACTTTGCAAGCAAAACTAAATAAGGAAAACAAAACTAACCTTTGAGAACAGAAGTAAGATTGCCATTAGAAATAAAGTCACTTATAAGCAACTTCTCGTCCGGCGCCCAGTAATAAGCCCTCAACCTCACCAAATTCATGTGCCTCACTCTAGCTATCGCCTGAACTTCATTCGCAAACTCCTTCTACTTCTGCCCACTCCTTCCTCCTTCTCCAACTATCCTAACCACAACAGGAACTCCATTACCCAAAAACCACTTTATATAATGCTTAGGGCTTGTGGAGGAGTTGATCGATTTAGGGCTTGTAGAGAGGAGATCGACTTAGGGTTTTGTAGAAACTGGAGCAGGTCGAAGGAGGAGTGAATCGATGAAGTAGAGAGTAGTAGATTAATGGAGGGGAGTAATGTGATGATGGAGGAAATGTGAGGCGAGAAATTTTTTTCTGAAGTGATGAGGAAAAAAAAGAAGCGAATTGGGAAAGAGGGAAAAAACATGACGAAAGTTTTATTGGCGGGGGAGGGCGCTAAATTTTGGCAGCGTTAATAAGCTAAAATACACATATAAAATAAAAGTATGAAATGACAATGGTTGCACTTACATTTCAACGTTGCTAATAAGTGCAACTAAAGGCAAATTTTGTTATAGTGCTTAGACCTTTGCTTTCGAAACCATTGGAAAACCTCTTTCAAAAGCATTTAAATCTTCTTTTCAAAACACTAAGCATATGCCTTTCGAAACACTTTAAAACATCTCTTTTGAAACCAAGGAAACATACATTTCGAAAGTATAAAAGCCTCACTTATTAACTCTTAGAAGCATAGCTTCGAAACCATTTGAAAGTACCTCTTTCGAAAGCATTAGGTTTAATCTTAAATATATCCTTTGGGTGTAAGTGAATATAAGCGAAATTACCCCTTTCAAAACCATTAATCTTCAAATAAAAGAGTTTGGGGAAAGCAGATAGCTTCGAAACCATCTTTTCGAAAGCATTAGTCTTTTAACTAAACAATTGGAAGGATAGCTTCGAAACACCTTTCAAAGCCATTGCCTTCGAAACCTTTAATATAAATGGCTACTAGAACCCTTTCGAAAACATTGGGAAGTGGCTTATTACATTTATAAAACAAAAGCTACCTTTCGAACTCGTTGATGACTTCAATCCATTCGAAAGGCATAAAGACGGCAGCATGTTTCAACTGGATTCAAACTACCTTTTCAAAAGCTCTATTTTAAAACATAAACGTGGCATCTCATTCTAAAGCTACCCTTTTTTAAAACAAGTAGGTGGCAACCCCCTTCGAAAGCTATATTAAAGTAATCCAACCCTTTTGAAAGCATTCTTTTAAAAGCAAGGCAAGCGGCATTTCTTTTGAAAGCGAAACAAAGGACTCGACCCCTTTGAAAGCTTGGTTTCGACTTCATACCTACCGCCTTTCTCCAATCCACTACGTACCAAAGCCTTAATACCTTGTGTATTGGTTTCGACTTGGTTGAGGCGGAAGTATAAGGTCGAAAGGTAGCTACTGGAAGTGGCAAAATAATAAACTTATGAAAAACTGTTTTTATTGCCATTTTAAGTAATACTTTTCAGCTAACCTACCTATTTGTATAAATATAATTGGTTGCCATAAACTTTATCAAAATCTTTTATAAAAGACCCCCGAATTTATTCAGAAACAATTAAAGATAATTAACAAAGAAGCCCTTCCCTTTAACAAAATAATTAAGACCTTTAAGCCCTCCATCTTAAATAATTTAATTTACACAATAAATTACTTAAGAAAATCCCCAAAAATCATCAAAATTCACTTTTAATATGTTATCTAACATATATTAATTTCGGACCAAATTATTTATCTAATAGCTGAAATAAATTTTTAAACTTAATTATTTATATCTTCCTTTGAATAATCATAATAAATTATCCATGGCTTGGATAATTACAAAACTTTAAACTCATAAATGAAATAATGTTTTACATAACATATTTAATCCTCATGACATTCGAAATCCAATATAAATGATTTTAACCTTAAAATCGAAATAAACATTTATCAAACATACTTGTTTGAATCAAACATATTATGTAATCCAAGCATATCATCATTAAAATCATCATGTAGGGTTTAAACTTTAAACCTGGAATCAAATGCTCATTAAAAACGAAAATGAGATGGTTTTGATTATTATTCACCTTGATTTGGATAAGGAACTGAAGATTTGATATTGCTTAATTCTCCTTGCTTGATTCCTTAGCTTTTATTTGAAATTCCTCTTCTTTTCCTCATGGTCGCCTTGCTTCTCAGTTTATGTTTTAGAATTTTGAATTTATGAAATGAAAATGGGAATAAGGGTTTAGGGGTTAAGGGATATGGTTATTCCTGCCTTATTCTCTTATTAGTTAACTTAGAAAACCATTCACATAAACCCATTCTTTTGATTTTTATTTGGTTAAGCCCGGCCTCTATTTGAAATTTTCAAATCTCAATCTTCTTATCTATCTAATCTTTACATTATTCTATTTAATTTATCTAATTAAATCTCCTGAATAATGGTATTAAAACCAGGTGTGTTATAGCCTCCCCTCCTTAATGAATTTCGTCCTCGAAATTCAGTAAGGACTAAATATTAAGCATAGCAATCATCTATAACATTTCCTAACTACTATACTAGCCTACCTGACTAGCAACAGTTTATATAAAGCAAATATAGAACATACCCTCATAGCAGATTAGGATAAGTATCTTTAATACTATCTTTTGTCTTCCAAGTACAGTCCTTCTCGTTGTCGCTCCACTGAACTTTCACCAGCTTGAGTGTCTTGTTCCTTAACCTCTTCTCATCTCTCGCCACAACCCGAACTGGTTGTCTAATGTAAGTCAAATTTGGTTCTACTGTCAAATCTTCCAACTCTATCAGAGGAATAGTAGTCTCTGGATTAGGCACATACTTGCGAAAATGAGATACGTGGAATACATTATGGACACTTGCCATACTCTCGGCAACTCTACTCTGTATGCAAGCTTTCTGTTCCTCTCTATAATTGGGAACGGTCCAACATATCTCGGTGCCAGTTTCCCTGACTTTCTAAATTGTACCACACCCTTCATCGGCGATTCCTTCATGAAAACTCTATCTCCAACTGAGAATTCTAGATATTTACGCTTTTTATCTGCGTAACTCTTCTGTCTAGACTGAGCCTCCATTATCCTTTTTGGATCAACTCAATCTTCTTCGTCGCCTCTCTAACCAGATCTGGACCCAAGACTAATCTATCTCCAGTTTCCAACCTACATGCTAGTGATTTGCATGGCCTTCCATACGAAACTTCAAAAGGCGCCATTCCTATACTAGTCTGATAACTGTTATTATAGGAAAACTAAACTAAGTGTAGGTGATCTTCCCAAGATCCACCAAAATCCAATACACAAGCTCTTAACAAATCCTCGAGTGCCTTATTGACTCTTTCTGTTTGTCCATCCGTCTGAGGGTGATACGCCATACTCATCTTGAACTTGGTACCTAACACCTCCTGTAGACTCTTCCAAAACTCACTAGTAAATAAAGTATCTCGGTCACTGACTGTACTACTAGCAATTCCATGCAGTCTAACTATGTTCTTCATGAACAACTTAACTAACACAGGTGTCGTCCTGGTTGACTTAACTAGAATGAAATGGGCACTCTTGGTCAATCTGTCTACTATGACTCATATACTTTCATTTCCTCTATTCAACCTTGGAAACCCTTCGGCAAAATCCATGGATATCGAATCTCATTTCCAATTTGGAATCTCTAAAGGTTGAAGCAATCCAATCGGCTTTTGATGTTCGGCCTTCACTTACTGACAGTTCGCACACTACTTAACCCACAAGCTAACATCCTTCTTCATACCATCCCAATAGAACCTCCTCTTCATATCTTCATACATCTTGGTTCCTCCAGGATGAATCATAAATTTGGATCGATGAAATTCCCTAAGAACTTCTTTCCTTAAGTCCTCAACGTTCGGGACACACAACTGCCCCTTCTTTCACAACCATCCCCTTTGATCAATACTAAAGTCCTTTAGATCATTGATCTTCGATCCAATCTCAAGCCTTCTAATCTTCTCGACTACTCTTTCTACTTAGAAGCAATCTTTTCGATCAATACTGGCTGAACATCCAAACAGGACCACATGGCGGTGCTCTGACTAGAACTTGCAGTCGATCTTAACTGCACACTACAAGTAGTCAAAGCTTCTAAATCTTCCCATTCTTCTAACATAGCTGACACCACATTCTTATGTTTTCTACTAAGAGCATCTACTACTTTGTTTCCTTACCCAGGCTATATTCTGTACTAAAATCATAAGCTGCTAAGAACTCCAGCCACCTCTGCTATCTCATATTCAACTCCTTCTGAGAGAATAAATATCTTAAGGACTTATGATATGTGTATAGCTCAAATCTCTCATCTAAGAGATAATGTCTCTATATCTTCAATGCGAAGATTACCGCAGCCAACTCCAAATCATGACTAGGATATCTCACCTCACGCGGTCTAACCTGTCGTGAAGCACAAGCAATAACTTTACCTTTCTACATTAACACAGCTCCTAATCCAGTTCCACATGCATCAGTATACACCACCAACCCTTGGTTTTGTTTGGAACCACTAACATAGGCGCATTGGTCAACAAATGCTTTAACTTAAGGAATGCTTCCTCACATTTGTAAGACCAAATAAACCTCACGTCCTTCCTGGTAAACTTTGTCAAAGGCGCTGCTATCTGCGAGAAATCCTTAATGAATCTCCAGTAATAGCCAGCAAGTCCAAGAAAAATTCTAATCTCAGTCACCATCTCTGGTCTCTTCCCGTTATTAACAGCTTCTATCTTAACTGGATCGACTGAAAAACCCTTCTCTGAAACCACATGACGAAAAAACTTAACCTTTTTCTTCCAGAAATGTCACTTGGAAAACTTCGCCTTCAGTTGATGCTACCTTAGCGTCTTAAACACTACTCTTAAATGATCTTCATGCTCTCTTTCATCTTTAGAGTATACTAAAATGTCATCTATAAAGACCAAAACAAACCTATCCAAGTACTCTCGAAAAACTCGGTTTATCAAATCTACGAAGAAATCTAGTGCATTTGTTAACCCGGATGACATTACTAGCCACTCGTACGAACCATACCTAGTCGGAAATGCTATCAACGGAATATTGTCCTCTGCCACTCTTAACTGATGGAAACCTGTCGCCAAATCTAATTGGGGAAATACTCTAGCTCCACTCAGCTGATCAAATAGATCATCAATTCTCGACAAATGGTACTTATTTTTGATCGTCCTCTTGTTCAACTTACAATAGTCGATACACATCCTTAACGACCAATCTGGTTTTTTCATGAAGACTGGGCCCGCACCCCAAGGCGAACTGCTTGGTCTAATAAAAAATTTCCCTTTCAGATCCACTAGCTGCACCTTCAATTCTTTCATCTCGATCAGTGTCATCCTGCTAGGTGGTCTACTTATAGGTTCTGTTCTTGGCACAAGATCTATCTAAAACTCAACGGCTCATTTCGGTGGTAATCCTATAATGGGCTCAAAAACATCTGCAAATTCTCTTGCTACTCGAACATGACTTAACTCTTCTTCTACTTCCATAGCACTCAACAGAGTACAAGCACTCCGGTCAGAATCCTCCATTGGGAATATAATTCGTTTATGACTATCAGGGTGTCTCAGTGATATTTCCCTATCTTAGCAAAATATTCTTACCTCATATCTACCTAACCAATCCATACCCAAAATGATTCTGAAATCTACGAAATCGAAAACATACAGACTGCATGCAAATATATGACCTAACAAATCAAGTTCTATCTGGTCACATCTCATTCCCAGAGTTGCATACCCTCCTATCGGATTCACAACCCTTAAGGAAGTGGTAAGGTATGTGGGTTCTAAACATGACCTATTAACCAAACGCTGAGATATAAATGAATGCGATGCACCGGTATCAAATAGTACCCTAACTGGTATACTTCGAATCCAATGCATACTTTCCATCATAGTCTTTCCTTTCTTAGCAATAGTTGGCCTAGCAGTGATGGTCCAACAACAAAGACTTTTCTCTTGTCTTCCCTGACTGGTTCTGGACACTAATTCTTTTAATGCCCCACCCGATCGCAGTTAAAGCACTTCACACCCTTCTTGTCTACAGCCTTCTTCCCCTTGCCAATTTGGCATTCATGAGCATAATGACCCTCCTTATCGCACTTAAAGAAAACTCAATTAGCTTTTGCCTTCTTGGCAGCTTCTCTCTTTGGGGTTCCCTTCTTCTTAAAGAACTTCCTCTTCTTGCCAAGGGAACTCTGTGTTTCAACCTGCTTCTCCTTCCCATAAGTAGCAAGCATCTCCTCATGTCGGATTTCCATTTCCACAACAACATTACAAGGATCATGAAGATGTGGCAAGGTCGCACTAGCAATCTTGGGTCTCGGTCCCCGGATAAACTTCTCATTTCTCTTGATGATGGTGTCAATAGTAGCATACCCATACCTGGATAACTCATCAAACTTTGCAGCATACTCAATCACTGACATCTCGCCTTGCACCAAGTCCATGTACTTCCTCAACAATGCATATTTAGCAACTTCAGACAAAAACATTTCCTCAAATCTCCTATGGAATTCCGCTAAAGTCAATTCTTCCTCTGGAACTCCAACAGTGACACTGTTCCACCAACAAAGCGTTGTTCCTTGCAGCTTTCTAGAGGCTAGTCTCCTCTTCTGCTCATCATTCAATCCCAAGTCAACGAAGATTCTCTCATAATGCAAAGCCAATTCTCAACTTTTATAACATCCTCCATTCCCAAAAACGGCTTTCCACCTAGACTGGTATAATCTCTGCTCAACCTAGCATAGTTGTTTCCAATTGGAGCCACGGGATTAGTTCCTCCAACATTCACAGCCACTCCTACAGATGCTCCAGCTTGCACCAGATTGACAAAGAATTGACACATCATCCCCATATCTACTGGCATATTTCCTACACCTACGTTGGCATTTGCATTTTGATTTGCATTTGCCTATCGACCCCGGTTCCTCCTGGTATTAGGTCGAATATTTCCATTTGCTGTGGTGCTTCCTCCACCGAGATTTCCTCTTTTGTTTCCTTCCTCCATATCTTCCTTTCTCATAAATCTACATATGAGCCTTAGTAAGATACAAAAGAATGATCTAAGAGAGAGAGGAATATGTACTTATATATATATATATATCAAAAACAAGTACATTACTATAACGTTGACCCAAACCCCGATCTTATTTTCTGATTCATTAGATTATGTTTTGAAAATTCTTTTAGTCTTAAGTTTTCATAAACCTATGCTCTGATACCAACTTGTAACATCCCTACTTGAAGGCCCAAAACTAATGGCTATGGATGCTACAGTCATCCATAGTTATTAATCCTCGACAACCACATGCAGTAATGTTAGATACATTAATACAACGAAAACACATGGATATGAAGAAAATTTTAAAACTATTTAAACAAATTTCTCATTCTATTTCAAATCATTTCAAATTCATTAAATAATCCTAGATTCGAGAACCACGTTCAGAGTAAATATTATTATTACAAAATACGCCAAGAGCGACATATGAAGATGCCCCCTTGGATGATCAGAGTATTAATATATATAAGCAATTAAACAACTTTGCCTTTATAGCACAACACAGCGGAATCAAAATAGAAAAGAACTCCTACTAGCTAGCTTGCCTCCTGCACGTCTTCGGAAGCTTATTCGTCTAAAGGAGAACCTGGAAACCTCAATTCTCAAACTACTCAAAATCAATTGAGCACCCTAGAGTTTAAGGGAAAAACATAAACTTCGAGTTAGACATAAAGCCTGGTATAAATAATAACCTACCATCTCGAACCATTAGATATTTAGTGAGGCCACACCGTTTAGCGAAACGAGTATTTCCTTCATTAGTATCGTATCAAAAACTTATAATAACCATATACCGTGCTCTTGCATCCACAATAGTTAAAAACATAGCAAGTTAAAATATCATGATGATATGCAAACAAGCAAAATATCCTGGATTTTCCATCCCCGTTCTTTTGACTATCTGTCTCAGTTATAGTTTCTAGGGTCACTATTAACTTATTATTTTTCATGGGCTGACTAAGAACCTGTCTAAAACTTATGGACTATTTGTCTCGTCTCATAGTATTTTCATGGGATCACTAAGAACCTATTGGCCCCTGCCATTAACTTCATTCAATTATTTCACGGTTTCTCCCTGAATCTATTGGTATCTCTAATAACTCCCCTTATATCATAGTTTTCATGGGTAGACTATAAACCTATTGACTCCTATCAATAACTTAATCTGGATATAGTTTTCATGGGTTCACTACAAACCTATTGGCCACTACCAATAACTCTTACTAAACATAATTTTCATGGGTTTACTATGAACCTGTCTAAACTGACAACCTCTTAATTAGTCTTTGGGTATCCTATATTCTGGTCTACATGACCTCTTGGATGCAACTCTATTCATTCAGGAGTTAACCTAATTTATATTCACTACTGGGTCAACCTAGCTAGTACCTCTGCCCTTTCTCCCCGATACACTTACGGGTCCATTACATGGTGACTTTATTTTCAAAAGAAGCATATACAAAAATAATACCAACATATTTGGTTTAATACACTTAAAATCAATTCCCCCTGAAATTTGGTTAGTCCCATTATTTTTATGGCAAGCTTCTTCAAAAAATCCAAATTTAAAAGCCATTTAAAACCTATTTTATAGTGCTATGGGTTTTACCTTTAAAAATTGAGATTGGGTTCTGTGTTTTGAAAACTAAGGCTTACGAAACCTTAGACCTTTGCTTTCGAAACCATTGGAAAACCTCTTTCGAAAGCATTCAAATCTTCTTTTCAAAACACTATGCATATGCCTTTCGAAACACTTTAAAACATCTCTTTCGAAACCAAGGAAATATACCTTTTGAAAGTATTAAAGCATCACTTATTAACTCGTAGAAGCATAGCTTCGAAACTATTTGAAAGTACCCCTTTCAAAAGCATTGGGTTTAATCTTAAACATATCATTTGGGTCTAAGTGAATATAAGCGAAAGTACCCCTTTTAAAACCATTAGTTCTCAAATAAAAAGTTTAGGGAAAATAGATGGCTTCGAAATTATCCTTTCGACATCATTAGTCTTTTAAGTAAACAATTGGAATGATAGCTTCGAAACACCTTTCGAAGCCATTGCCTTTGAAACCCTTAGTATAAATGGCTACTAGATCCCTTTTGAAAACATTGGGAAGTGGCTTATTACATTTATAAAACAAAATATACCTTTCGAACTCGTTGATGACTTCAATCCATTCGAAAGGCATAAAGATGGTAGCATAGTTTCGACTGGATTCAAACTACCCTTTCGAAAGTTCTATTTTAAAACATAAACATGGCCACTCATTCAAAGGCTACCTTTTTTAAAATAAGGAGGCGGCGACCCCCCTTCGAAAGCTATATTAAAGTAATCCAACCCTTTCGCAAGAATTCTTTTAAAAGCAACGTAAGCGGCATTTCTTTTGAAAGTGAAACAAGGGCCTCGACCCCTTCGAAAGCCTAGTTTCGACTTCATACCTGCCACCTTTCTCCAATCCATTACGTACCAAAGCCTTGATACCTTGTGTGTTGGTTTCGACTTGATTGAGGCGGAAGTATAGGGTCGAAAGGTAGCTATTGGAAGTGGAAAAACAATAAACTTATGCAAAACTGTTTTTATTGCCTTTTTAAGTAATATTTTCAACTAACATACCTATTTGTAAAAATATGATTGATTGCCATAAAATTTATCAAAATCTTTTATAAAAAAACATCGAATTTATTCAGAAATAATTAAAGATAATTAATAAAGAAGCCCTTCCCTTTAACAAAATAATTAAGACCTTTGAGTCCTCCATCTTAAATAATTTAATTTACATAGTAAATTACTTAGGAAAAATCCCCAAAAATCATCAAAATTCACTTTTAATATGTTATGTAACATATATTAATTTTGGATCCAAATTCTTTATCTAATAGCCGAAATAAATTTTTAAACCCAATTATTCATATCTTCCTTTGAAAATTCATAATAAATTATCCATGGCATGGATAATTACAAAAATTTTAACCACCCTCCAAAATAATGTTTTACATAACATATTTAATCCTCATTGCATTTGAAATCCAATATAAACGATTTTAACCTTAAAATCAAAATAAACATTTATCAGACATACTTGTTTAAATCAAATATATCATTAATCCAAGCATATCATTATTAAAATCATCATATAGGATTTAAAATTTAAACTCAAAATCAAATGCTCATTAATGAGATGATTTTGATTATTATTCACCTTGATTTGGATAAGGAACTGGAGATTTGATATTGCTTAATTCTCCTTGCTTGATTCCTTAGCCTTTAATTGAAATTCCTCTTCTTTTCCCCTAGGTAATGGCCGGCTTGCTTCTCAGTTTATGTTTTAGGATTTTGAACTTGTGAAATGAAAATGGGAATAAGGGTTTAGGGGTTAAGGGATATAATTATTCCCGATAATGCCCTTTGCCTTATTCCCTTATTAGTTAACTTAGAAAACCATTCACATAAACCCATTCTTTTGAATTTTATTTGGTTAAGCCCAGCCTCTATTTGAAATTTTCAAATCTCAACCTTCTTATCTCTCCAAACTTTATAGTATTCTATTTAATTTATCTAATTAAATCTCCTGAATAATGTTATTAAAACCAGGGGTGTTACATGAAAGCTAGCACCTTGCTTTGTAGGGCCTTTTCCTATATTATAGAGAGTAGGGAAGTTAACTTATACGGTGAAGCTTCCTGAAAAGTTGGTGGGTGTTCACAACGTCTTTCATGTGTCACATTTGTGGAACTATGCTCGTTATTCAACCGTTATAGTTGAGCCAAAGCAGCTAGAGGATATAGAAGTGGTCAAAATCTACTGCATACTATGAAACTACTTGCATAGTATAGCCTAAAGTGAAAAGGCTTCGAAATATGGAAGTAAAATTGGTTCGAGTACAAAGGGGAAACGACCCAACGGAGAGCACTTGGAAAGTATAGGAGAAGATTCATACTTCTCATCTCGAACTCTTTACTGGTACATTTTCCATTTTATTGTTTAGATTATTAGGTTAGGTAATTACTTTTGGATGATAGATTTGGATTGCTTGAATTAATTGTTCGATTGTATGTATATGATTGTTATGGAGATGTTATATTAGAAACTAGGATTATATTACCTTGGAAATGTTTGTATTACATTTGTATCACAAGTTGTGTTATGCTTATGCTTTGAGATGATACTTTGTTATGATATGAGGTGTGTTTGCATTCACATAGAATTATATGATTTTTAAATTTTGGGTGTTTTGCATGCATGTCTATATGCCATCCTCTTTGCATACATGTAAGAGGGCACAAGTTGCATTTTTGCATTTCTATATTGTGGCGTACTCATTCTCATACTCATATCTATGTGTTGTGGTTTTGTTTATGTATCTTGTTTTGCATATGTTAGTGAATATTTTGTTGTTTGGATGTGTATATATGGGTGCATGTATGGATGCATAAATGTATGTTAAACATATAATTAATCAATATAATTTAAACTCCAGAGAGTGGGTTACAATTTTATATCCTTAGGAATTTAGGGGGCGAAATCATTCTAAGAGGGAGAGAATGTAACACCTCATAAATTTCAATATAAAATAAAATATTAATCAAGGATTTTACTGAAAAGGAAAAATATGAATTTTATAAATGAATGAATTGGACAATGAAACTTGTATCATTGCGTAGTGCATATTTTTTTGGTCGGATTTCATTATAAATTTGTTAAAAACGAAGACACGGTTAAGAAATTATAAACAAAAGAATAAACTAAGTGTAATTGAGCTTGTTCGACCTAATAACCCATTAGTATCAATCATGGTATTAGCATCCCTCCTTAGTAGCAATAGAAGAATCCATTCATTTTATCTCTTCATCTCCTTCTTCTCCTCTAAACAAACCCTGGATTAAAATAAAACCAACAATTCTCTACCAAAATTAACAAATAAATAATCTAAATTGATGAGAAAGAGGAGAGCTTCTAAAACCTATAAAAATCTCAACATTTTATGAAGTTCGGGAGCTAAGGCAAATCAGAGAGGAAAAGGAAAATTAACATGTGGTGTATACGACGGATGATCATTGTCTTAACAACATATGGTGTATACAACATAAGGTCGTCGTCTTATAAGATCGAATGATGTATACGACACAGGGTCATTCTCTAATGATCTAACGTAGGTGTATATGGCATATGGTCATTGCCTATGAACAGATTGGGAATATTAATTATTATGTAGAGATCCTTATTTAGTATGTACCATGAATATATATAATAAAATTATTGAATGGATAGAATTGATATGTTATTAAAAAAAGCTAAACATTTGAATAAGTAACCCTGAAATGATAAGGGTAGTATTAGCTTTCAATGATGTTTTACTAGTATGACGGTGTCACATACTTAGAAGTATTTTCTCACTCGTCGGGCTTTTATCTGACCCCTCTATATTTCTATTTTCCCTATATATGATACATTGATAGGGTTAGGGAATACTGGACATGAGATGGAGCAGATGGAGATGCTGGAGTTCTTTAGCTATTTATTTATTTATTTATTTATTATTTACTATTCATTACTTATGTTGTGTAGAATAATGAATTTTGAAGTACTGTTTAAATTTATATAATAACACATACAGTTATTCATGTTTTACTTCATATATTTATTTTACGAGTTCGATTATAATCTATTTCTTCGGCTGTGAGTTCAGAAAGTGTAATTTAAGTAGATAGCTTTGTGTAATGTTTATTTCATACTTTACCCGAATAACCCACTTATGGGATCTTTGCATTGATTTGGACATAAAATAAAAGGCTTGTGAAAGGAAGTTGCAATTGATAAAATATTTTTCATAAGGATTTTCTACTTATATATATTTAATGTATATGAAACATTGCTTATATTCGGTATAACAATACATATAATAGAAAACTAAAACCAAAAGAATGCTTCATTTTGAAGAAGATTCTCTATAAGAGGTAAATTATATAATCAAATTACATAATTTCCCTAAAGTCACACACATAACTCTATCGATTTGCTCCTAAGTTGTTGTCATACAAAAATGGTAGAATGTTAGAACCTGTGTACTGATGATCTCAATGAAAATGTATTTCTAAATATTTATGAGAATATACAAAGCACTAGAGAAAATAACTTATAAATGAAGAGAAAAGACATTAGAGTCAAGAACAAGCAACAACAATATTGGAGTCAATAAATCAAGAGAAACCAAAGCAATCACTCGAAGAAGAATAAAAGAGCTATTAAAAAAGTGTTTTATTATTGACTCATTGTTGAGACTTAGAAGTCTATATGTATTAAAACCTACATATGACCTCTAATTCTCTACAAACTTTTCCATGTCATCTAAAATACTCTCTAGTATTTTAATGTTTTTGTCATATTTTTCTGGACAAGTTATATCATGTTATAAAATGATCAAAGAGAAAGAAGTGCATTGGAAACACCAACAACCGGTGTATCGATTCAACCAAAAACGATCAACCTATTATTAAATAATTGATCGACGCATACATAACCGATCAACCAATCATATTATAATAAGTGTATGATTATGGTAAGTTTTCCTGGGGTTATTCGTCTGATCTCTACATCTCTTCCACTTATCCTCAATGTTCGACTATTCTCAGCAGCTGCATCTTCTGCACTTTGATGAAACATTATGTCCCCTTAGTTTACATATCTTGAACACTATACATACTTGTGACTTCAAGAAGAGAAGTATTTGACTTTTGATTTTTGAATTCTTATATCTGAAGGCCTAACTCTATAGCATGTTCTCTACTCTTAAACAGTCATTGTGCCTTTAGTTCTGATCATTTATTGATTCAGTTATTTCCTATACCTCCACTACTTTCATTTCAAAATCATCTAGTGGGTTGTAGGAATATTATACATAAATGAAATAATTTATATATTGAAGATACAAGCCAGTCTACAAAAATTCTTTATTTGAGATCGAAAACCTACTACGATGTCTTCAAGCAATGAAGTTGAATTCAAGTTCAGTTGTTCAGGTAGAGTCTATAGAAATTTGTTCCTCCGGGCGAAGTGAGGGAAGTTGAAAATTCAGAAAGGAGTTCTAGTATTAGACGTAGGACGGGAGTCTGAACCAATATGAAAATCCTAATTTGATTTACTTTAAACTTCATTTACTACTGCATTTTACACTTAGTTTACATTATTACTGCTTAGCTTAATATTAGTATTGTTGCATTTTAAGGCCATAATACTATATTCGCTTGATATTTCACTTTCATGACTAACATCTAAGTAAGGACCATATTCCTTGACCTCTTTGGGTTTGATTATAACCTTTAATTTATAAATGAAACTATTATAACATCTTGAATGATTAGATAGATGTTGTAGTATTTGTTCTTAATCAAATGAGTTAAAATAAATGCTCCAAAGAAATTGAACTTAGAAAATACTATGTTATAGCTCTTTACACACCGTCCTCAATGAAGTCATGGTAAGTATATGATTTGTCCACCCATTATTACTTAGCTACTTGGGATGATTGAAGTTCCGCAATGATGTCTTCATCTAAAATGATGAAGTTTATACTCTTCAATTTACCAAATGTTGACAATCGTCTTCGTATAAAGTATGCTTTGTATTCACGAAAGCATATTTTGGATGACAAGTGTTATAGATATATTCAGATTGTTACATACCAGATTCTAACCTAGCTATTGCAAAACATTCCCTAAAGTGAGATATGTTGTAGGGATGAAACCATGTCCAAATCTGAGTAGAGGTGAAGGAAATGTGATGATCCAAATAATCGTTTCTACCAGCTCAACCGACATGCTCGCATAGAGGCTATCCAGTTAAAGCCCCTCTTAAGCCTTGCTAAAGCACTTAGCGCACTTTAACCTCTATGCCATTTCAATTTAGTATTATTAAATAGTAGATCCACTTAAAATCCCACTATTATTTACTACCCTTGCTAAATAAGGAGCTTTTAGCACCTGTTTTATCAACTTTAATGTAAAATGGTTACTTTGAACGTTTCTCTTGTAAACCAAATTAATAAACATAGGGTATAGTTATATGTTCAAGTCCTGAACGCTCAATATAAAATAGAATTCTGTTCCATTCACCAAGTCTGAACTGTATGGATTACGATGTTCTTTGGTTTTGTAATACTGGAGAAAAAAAAACTTTTTTTACACAAATGGTGTGGTAATGAGAATAAATCAACTTTGGAGATTTTATTTTATTTTCAATAAAGATTTTTCGATCTTCTATATTTTCTGATATATCCCTACTTTATCCACGCTATAGTTTTTGGTACTTCCATCGCTATAAAGCCGTTAAGACTTTAATTGCATAGCACCGAAGAATTATGATTAATTTACCTTGAGTAGGACACCTAATTTGTTGATCATGATGATATAAGAGTACTAGTTGAAGTTTAAGATAAGAGCGGACCAAAGGAATTGTATGGATTACGATGTTTCGCCTGGTTTAAGTTTCTTATTTTTAAGATAAGAAACTTATTTAGGTTGAATAATGTTTCTCCCCTTGGTCCTACTCGTTGAAGAATCCTAGAAATAGCTATGTACCAAAAGCTTGAAAGACTATGAGAAACGTGTTAGATAATGTGTGTAATATTTATGGAGACAAGGTGGGAGAAGTAGTTGATCCCGAGCTAGGGAGAAGTTTTCGAATGTCGAATTCTTCATTGGGTTGTACCGAGAGATCCTTGGACCTGAACTTATTATTAGGTTCGATCTATGGCCTTCTTGGGCTTAATTGATTAAATGGTTTGTCCCAAGGCCCTAGGTGGTTGAACCCATAAGTGTTTTTGGTCCTTAAGCGGGCTTACCGAACCGTTGGATCAATGCACTATTTTAGGGTTGAATAGATTGGTTCAACCCTCCATCAAGGGCTCCTCCTCCACCATTTTCTCCTTGAAAATTGCTAAGTGCATCGTGAGGTTGAACCAATTGAGTTTTTTGCTGTAACAACCCTAGATTTTTGCCTATATTTTAAAATTTGACTTTATTTTTACTTTGAAACTATTTTAAACTTGTTTGATTTCAAACATTTCATTTTTTAAAATATATGTTGATTATTATGTGAGTTATAGTTTCAAACCGATATAAATTGAATATTTTACTGAAAGGTGAAATTCTGGTCAAACTGTTCATTCTTTGACTTTTAAACTCCAAATTTAAATTATTTAAAATCTTAAATTTTATCTTTTATTATGAAAATAGATTTAATAACTTGAATACAGCTTTTCATTACGTTGGAAGCGGAGTTAAATTGTGAAAGTTATGCATATTTCAATATTGCGTGTAAACTAATGTATTTAGCAATATTGTCTATTTTATATTATATTTTAGTTGTCATATTTTTTTCTAGTATGTGTTAATACTTTTTTTTATGTATGTTTTGTCTTTTAATATTTTTAAAGTGATAATAGAATTTTTCCAAAATATGTTGCATTTATTTTCTATTTTTAAAGGCTAGGTTCCATTTTTCTACTATTTTCTTCAATTAAATTATATTTAATTAAAATTTATTTATTCATTCTGTGAATGCATTTTTATTTTATGTTCTTATCTTTATTTATAAATATTTTCCCAAGTCCATATAATTTTTCCAAAGTTTATTCTGTTTATTTTCAAATTTTCTAGACTAGTTTGCAATTTTGTGCTATTTTCTTATTTTAACCTTATATAATTAATAAATATTTATATATATTTTATATTTTGTTATATTTTCGAATTTGTGACTGAATGTATTATTATTTTCAGTAATATAAACTTATATAAAGAAATTAAAAGAAATTTGAAAGGTTATGACTTTTGATTTGCCTAAGGCCTTTTATCTTCCAACCTTTCACATTTGTAACTTACCTTTTCATCAATTAGCCTTTACTATCCACATCTTTCAGCTGCATACTCTATTTTCTATTCACGTACATTCATTTTCATTTCTGAAACAAAAGAATTTCGGCCATGGCTATTGAGGAAAGTTTGGGTAATGATTTTCAACTTTTTCTTATTCTTTTTCTACTTGTTTACATTGATTTTTGCACTTGCTCTCTTCTTCTAGGCTTGGCTCCTCCTCAACTAGATCTGGTCCGACCTCCACCACCCCCTTTCTCTGATCATTACCCACCCTACTACACCACCAAGGCAGGCCAAGCACATCCATGGCAAGGAGCACCACCAAAATCAACAAAAACCACCACATATTACACTAGCCGAGCCTAGATTGTTAACACCACCTTCTACCACCATTTGCCGCCACTACCACCACCACCACCTCTGACCTGACCTCCACTCTCTGCCACATCATCCATCATCACCAGCACCCACTGGCCGTGACCCATGACCTCTGGCCGAACCTATTTGTGCCAAAGATGTGAGGTTATGTTGCATTGTTTAGCCTTGAACACCTAGTTTTTGCACCTAGACTTCACCACTTTGTTAACGCATGCTAGGCCGACCCTATGGAACCCAAAACCAGATCCAAACCCATCCCTTAGCCATGCATTTCATATCTGGAGCTGAAGCATAGATGGTAGAAAGCAAGTGCAAACACTTTGGTTTTGTTTTATGCAGTTGTTCCTAACATTGTTTAGTGGCATCCTGTTTTGAAACTTATGTTTTATATATTTGTTTTGTGTAATGTTTTCAAGGGGTATAGCTTTGGCTCTTTCAATCTCAAATCATTGTCGTGCTTTCGTGCCTTTGGAAATCTTTGTTGTGTGTTTGTGGTTGTCATTTCCAGCTTGAACAAGTGAGTTATTCTCACCCGACAGTGTATACTTATATAACTAGTAAACTGACACCATTTGAATCTGTAAAATTATATCATCCTGTTATAACTGTTATATTATATTCATATGATGTTCACATCTATATTTACACCTGTTATACCATATGTTACTATTATATCATGGTATACTGTTATTTATATCAGTTTGTCACACTGCAAGTTCCCTGTTAGTATAGAAATCACTATGGATTGAAATGATACATACCCGAACGGACTTTAGAATAGGGAAAGATCGTTATGGGCTGATATGATAAGCCTGAGCGACTTTTTATTTATTTTATTTAACTTGGGATCCCGTGTTTGAAATGATAGAACCCGGTTTTTCTTTGTAAACTGTGGATTGAAATGATACATATCCGTATCACTTGACCTAGGCTAGAAAATTATATACAGACCAGTGGTTTATATATTTTTCTGAAAATTTTAAAATATTTTAAAAATGTAAATATTATGATATTTTGATTTAAACTTTATTAAAATGATTTCTATAAAATAATTGTGATTTTCTACAAATTAAATAAGTGAATTAAGTAAATGGTGAAGTAGAATTTGAAATATAAGTAAATTTTGGAATTTATGATATTGTTTATAAATGGAATTTATGTAAAGTAAGAAAATATGACAAATTTGATATAAAGATGAATTTAATGATTTTATTAAGTAATAATAATTTTTAAAAGTGTTAATGATTTTGTATAAATTAAAATATGAAATGAATGAATGTTTAAGTTGAATTTTTTTGAAATATAACTTAAATTGGGAAATTGTGAATTTTGTTAAAAGTGAAATTTTAATTAAGTAAAATAAATGGAAATAAGTTATGTTTTGGAAATTTAAACTTAGTTGTTAAGTTAAGAATTTAATTAAAGAAATGAAAATTTAATTGTTCTTTAATTTGATTTTTGTATGGAAATCTGACTTTATAAAAATCATAGAAATAAAGGTATTTAAATGATTGTTTTTAACTGTGAAAATATATGATTTTATAAGTTAAAATGATTTATATTAAAAGTTAATTATGTGTGAAATAAAACTCTGAATTTGATTTGACAGCATTTTTGAAATGTAATGTAAAGATATTACAGCATTGGAAAATGTTGTAGTTGTTTTAAATGAACCAAATAGAAAATTTGAACTAAGGGTTATTATAGCACTTTGTTAGTGCTATAGTTGTTAAATTTAACTAAAATTTTAATTGAAACTAAATTAAGAAATTACAGCATTTTAAATGCCGTCTTTTGTTAATGAACTGTTTTTAAACATAACATTTCGTAGCATTTTCTAAGTGCTGCGAAAGTTGATTTTTCTTTGTTTAATAAATTCAAATGAATAAATGATCTTTGAAAAAAAGATTAAATTTTGGAAATTTAATATTTAATTATTAAATATAATGAATTGACTTTAATTGATTTAAATGGAATAGTTGATTTTGGAAATACAACTATTTTGAAATATGATTAAATGGTATTTAAATTTAAATCAAATAGATGATGTTTTGAAATGATATTTTGATATTTTGAAATGAATTTGAAATGATATTAAATCTTGGAATAAATAATTGAAGTTTATATTAGTATGAAAAACATTTGGTTTACTTGTAATTTGAATCTATTTAAAAGATATTAGACTTGTGAAATATAGATAATAAAGCTTGGAATTATTTTATAAATTAGAATAGTTATTTTGTGGATTAAATCTATATTTGAAATTTATAAGATTTGAAATGGTCCATGGAAATTTAATTGAAATAAATGATTGAATTGAATTGAAACTTTGGAAATTGTAATACTTGATTTGAAAGTATAATAATTACACTTTTAAATGGTTTAAATGAATTAATTTGTTGGAATATAAACTATTTAAAAGGTAACTTGAAATCATAGTAAATGAATGATATCTTTAAATTTAAAAGTATTTAAAGTTTAATATTTAGATTTGAACTCAAATGATATTTTGATATATTAAAATGATTTGAAATGAAGTTTTGGAAAGATATGATATTTTGATATATTGAAATGATTTGAAATGAAGTTTTGAAATGATATGATATTTTAAATATATTAAAATGGTTTGGAATTGATTTAATCTTTATTTTGATAAAGATTTGGATTTGAAATGATATTCTATTTTGAAGTATAAATTGTTTTAAATTATAACCACGGGTTATAATAACGATTGGTTGTTAAAGAGACCGGGATCGGATATGGACATACTCTCTGTCGATACCGAAAACCACTTTGACAACTGTGTACGCGGTGGAGTTTCCAAAATGAAGTAGGATGGTGGCAACGATCCTAAGGTATATACGTGGACCCAACTCCCGTGAGTTAGCATAAGGTGGCTAAAACAGGAGCGATTGACGGACCAAGGAGATAGCACCTCTGATCGGACACACTTCTTCGATACCATTCTATTACTTGTGATTGATTTGGTGCGCACCCTTGATTTGGGAGTGTTGTTCGAGGTGGGCGGTAGTGGCTGCTATGCGTCACCACCAGTCCGGATGCGTAATTGGTATATCTACCCTGGCATTGCCTTGTGTGCCGTGTCACCTACCATATCGAGCCCACTACGATTTTGGTTTAAAGGTCCGACCGCGTTAAGGTTCACCATCCCCTTAACGCTATTTTCTATATGATTATACTTTACTGATTAGACACTACTATATATAACGTATATTACTATATAGTAAATAGTTTAACGGGTCCTTAGAGGATGGGCGGTCTCAAGCATCTTCTAAGTTACTTGTACCTTTATTACAGTTCACTTGAGTTGGTTTACACTATATAAGTATATATTGTCCTGACTCGAGTGTTTTGTGTCTTGCTTTACGCTCGGGTCAGCCTGAGTATTCACAGATTTGGATTCCACTTTCTGGAGATTGGAATCGCTGGAGATTATCTGCTTATCTAGTTTTATCTATCTCAGTTCTGTTGTTCTATTCATCTTGTACTTGGTTATCATATTGAGACTTCTGGTGTATTTCATTTCTTCTGTTATATCTTATGTAACTCTGATATATTTATATAGTAGCTTCATGAACTACTATTTCTTTTACTTCCGCTGCATTATTTTACTTTGTCTCTGTGATCTATGATTATATTTATTTACTGTATATTCTGAGATTTGCCAAATTTTATTTACAACGCGGTATTTTGAGCAATCCAAGTCCGACATGTGCGGATGCGAATGGTTGAAAATATCAGGTCGTTACATTTGCCGAACCGAGTGTTAGAAAATTAAGTCATCCATTGACTTGATCTTTTGCTTACATTCGTGGGTTTACACTGATCCATCAAGGATGAATTTAATAGGACAATTTTGAATATTTTTTGCTAAAATTTGAATTAATTACGCATATACTCCTATAAATACCAGAAGACCTCCCACTCTTAGGGGATTTGATCTACCATAGTTGAACCTTTATTGGACTCTAAATTTTTTGTTTTTTTAAAATAAAATAAGACTATCGAACTATATTCAATGTAGATATAAATGTAGAAACATCTGCAATAAAGATCAAAGTGGACGTAGATCCAATATTGTTGAACCACTATAAAAATCTGCATGCCTTAGTTTATCTTTCTGCTTTTATGTTCTAAGATTCTGTGGTATAACATTACACACACACACACACACACACACACACATATATATATATATATAATGTTATATCACAAAATGTAAGAATATTGAAAAGCATACACACACGATCTTGATTCAACTATTTCCTATAGATGATGATTTAGTATGAAAGATATGTCGATCTCGTGAAAACAAATTCTAGGATCACATACCGGATCCAAGGTTTTTCCTAGAATTTTCTTCTGGGTGTTTGCCCATATTTTAAGAAATATATACACTATATATATATATATATATATATATATAATGCCAAAAATTCCCAAACTTCCTCAAAGAAAACATAGATAATGCTCTAGTGTGAAGCAAGTTCTTGTTCATCTCGGTTGTAGCCCTTACCCCTTTCCACTGCTCATTCTCCACTACCCATCTTATGGTTGGGCCAAAGGAAGGTATGCCGAAAGTTTTTAAGCCATAAATTGATACAGTAAATGGATGTATCGAATAAGGCCATATCATGGCGTGAGATGGAATAGAAATCACCATTCAAATTTGAATGAAAGAAATGATTGTACAGAGTCACAAAGTTATTATTGGATCACCTCCTTTTCATGATAGTAATCGTGGTATTGAATCTACTAAATCTACTAATAGAGTGAGAGGGTAGAGGATCGAATTTGTTTGCCAAAGGTCAAAGAAGACAATATTTTATGTTATAAATTAGTGATTAAAATAAATGTTTTCAGCCGTTCATATTCACTTATAATTTCAGAGAAAGTAGAAATTTTGAAATAATATAAATTTTTATGAATATGATTTGCACTATGGAGAGATCATATGGGAAAAAAAGTTGTTCATTTCAAAACATTTCGATGATACAGATTTTGCGTGGATGATTTTGCAAATGAAGATAAGTTATAAAAAAAAAATTCATTTTGATTTGAATATTTTCAATGCGTACGAAAATCGAAATGAGAATTATAAGAAGAAGAAAAAAAAGGTGTTTACACCAAAATAACCGCAATAAAATAATTTATCACGTGGACCGCTTAAATCACCTTATAGTCCAATTCAAGACGAAATTTACTTTCATTTGCACCATCCGTCCATATGAAGTAAAATATGCAACGCACAACAAAAAAAAAACAGTACTAAAATCATATAATAAGAATGTGAGGTCAGCTACTCGCAGCCATTTTCCATATACGTAGCAAGTGAATTTAGTATCCCTACTGTCAAAATCTGCACTTCCATTTCACTACAACCAGTAAACAAACCTACACACACGCCACCCAAGCGACCAAACACAAGCAACAAAACCCCGTTTCCCAACCAATCCCCCAAATGAAATACGTCCACATTTTCAACCAAAAAACGGGTTACCAACGTACGACCCCCCTACGCATTTTTTCCTACCCACTGTACCCTCTATATATAATTTGTGGTTTAACTCCCTGAACTACTTCCAACCTCGTCGTACATCACATACTTATAAATCCTCTCCTCATCCCTTTACAAAATTTTCACCTTCGCATTCCCCACTGTACCTGCAATGGCAAAAGCTTCAAGGGTATGTGCCCTTGTTGCCTTCAGGCTCCTCGCCTTCGCTGCTTCAGCTACTGCCACAGTTGTCATGGCTACCAGTCATCAGACCGCCACTTTCTATAATTTCACCATCGAAGCCAAGTTTCAGTATACTCCTGCCTTTAAGTATGTCCTTCTCTTACCCCATTTATGTACATATATATTCAATTGTTTAGTCTCTAAGAAAATGAACTTTTGCATGCAGATTCTTTGTTATAGCCAATGGCATCGTTGCTGCGTACACGTTCGTCGTTCTTTTTGTCCCTCGCTCGTGTTCTTTTTGCACATTTGTTGTGTATTTGGACGTCGTAAGTGTATCGTATTTATAGTATCTATAACTAATTCTTACTTAACGTACTTTCATATAATGACTGATATGTCGTTCAAAATGGTGTAGATAATGACAATGCTGCTCACGGCTGCGATATCAGCGTCAGGAGCGATAGGTGAAGTAGGGAAGAAAGGAAACAGCCATGCAGGTTGGCTACCAATTTGCAACCAATTCCATAAGTTTTGCGACCAAGTTATGGGCTCCATTATATGTGGTTTTATAGCGGTTCTTGTTTACCTGATCATCTTGTGCCATACCATACACAAGTCTCAAACTATACTGTGAAGAAATATCACGTTTGAGCTATCCCTTTTGATTCAAATTGTACTGCTTTTGTATACTGTGATGTACAGCAAACATGGTCATTGTAATTGATTTGTGCGTGACGATGCGTGTGATTTTGTTTTTGCTGAAATATTTGTTTATTTTAATATCTTGGATTAGGTTGCCTACCTGTATTGAGTGTTTGTACCGTGTTTTGATGAGTACTTGCAAGTAAGAAAGTATATAAAATCACAGTTGTACATGGAGTACAATTCTAGAAATTTTGATGCTGAAATAATGAATATAATAATTACTGCAAGTAATGAATCATACAAGTAATAGAACAAGGTCAATGAACAAAGAATATGTTACATCAAATTGTATATATAGTTCACAGTAAATGTTGAATAAGTATAACGGGTACATCAATTTTTCAAAACTATCTAGGTCTACAAGCAGAGTTGTTGAATCCTTGGTTTGCGCATAGTAGACCTACCTCTTCGAATTCTTCGAGCAGTTAATGCTTCTAGAAGAACATCGAGTCCATTTTCTATTGCTTCTGCCTGCTTATCGACGCCATGTGAAGATAATTCAGGATAATGGTAACTTAGTTCTGAAAGAACACCGGCTGCAGCTGCTGCTGTACATGTCCGGTCCCATGATGGTTGAGGTCTTTAAATTGCAATTATCAAATTTGTGATTAGAAAATTATTGATGTAAAAACAATCCATTTGTGATGATAAATAATGCAATATACCCATAGAATGTAATATGAATTATGATGCTAGTGAAATGTATTAAAATTCATACAATGATGATATTATAAGTAAAATATTTTATCATATCGTACGAAGATGAGATGATGCTATGATATATCTCAATATAATAAGTTGTGCAAAGAGTATCTACATCGAAACATTCTACGCTTACCACATCCATTACACAATTTAAAGATGTTGTATTCTTCATCTTTTCTCTGTTTTGTGCTTGTTAAACTTTTGTTTTTAACTCAACTATAAATGTAATTTTCATTAATAAATATATATACAGACTACTGTTAGGGTTGTCTCGCATGTTTAATGGAGGAACGACGGTTCGGATTTGGAAAGTCTCACATCGCTAAATAACCTGGAGAAAGTGATGTATAAATATGGGTTGGTAGGCACGTAACATTGGGGATTCCTTTTGTTACAACAAAGTGTGTGCCAACCCATATGCGTACGCCACGTGCAGGAGATGGAGAGCTTGGTCCGACCGTCGTTACATAACAGTGGTATCAGAGCCGATGGTTACGAACTGGGTCATGCAGACACGACAGTGCTCTCAAAGGTTATCGCAAAGGGATGCGAGTCAAGGGGGAGACTGTTAGGGTTGTCTCGCATGTTTAATGGAGGAACGACGGTTCGGATTTGGAAAGTCTCACATCGCTAAATAACCTGGAGAAAGTGATGTATAAATATGGGTTGGTAGGCACGTAACATTGGGGATTCCTTTTGTTACAACAAAGTGTGTGCCAACCCATATGCGTACGCCACGTGCAGGAGATGGAGAGCTTGGTCCGACCGTCGTTACATAACATACAACACTTGTAGTTGTTGTTTTCATGTTTAATTTCGGTTCTTATGTCTTCGTGTTTTCACAAAAAAAAAAAGGCCTGTACATGAACTCTGTTTTTTCACTGAATATGATTACATCGAAGTTAACAGGAAAGGAAAGTGCTAAACTTACCCCAAGTTTTATGATAAAGCAATAATACATAGAAAGAGAGAATCGTATTGGGATTAGCTACGTTACTATTCAGATACTTTAAGATTTTAATATATGCTTTTTCTATATGGTTGCATGTATGCTTATTATCAGCTGAGAAGGTTGTGTTATAACTAGATTACTAGCTCAAATAATTAAAAAAAAATGCGTGTAGATAACGTTAGCAAAATTATAGCTTATAACCATTGTAGGAACAACAGCTGAAAATCCTTTAAGTGTAGAACAAAACACAACAGTGCTCTACTCCTCGAACATAGGATCACTCATTTTTCTATATAAAAAAAACAATTGAAAATCCTATTAATTGCTTAGGCCCATACATAAAATAATATGACAGAATCATTTATTTAACATCTACGACTGATAGCTGTCTCATATTCTTGTGAACTAATTTAAATAAAGTAGTAAAATCTCATATTCATGTTCTAATGCACCAGTTAGAGTATATATCTTTCATAGATTACAAAATATTCTAGCAAATGAGTTTACTGCTCACAAGGAATGCGATAGCTTGGTTCTAAAGACAAAAATCCTCGAAGGAGAAAAGGAACAAATAATCAAAATGCCAAAAAGAAGGATGACAGTGCTCAATAGTAAGTCCTAAGAGGAAATTAATAACAAAACCTCAGACGATGTCCATGTGGCTAATAATATTGAAATTGATGAAGAGATTTCAATAAATTACATCTTAATCCACTAACATGGTATCGGAAAGAAACAATCATGGACAGCCCTTTCACATCCAATCGCTAAATATAATGAAGAAGATAAGGATCATGCCAAGATTTGTTGATGAACGACGACACAGAAAAGATTGACCAAAATGAAAAGATTCAATGCTAGTGGAATTTAACTCACTTGAAAACCATTAAGTATTTGGACCCATATCATTGACATCTTACGGAGTAAAGCTAGTAAGGTATAAACGGGTATTTATACGAAGACGAAATGAGAAAAACAAAATTGTAGCACGATCTATAGCACAAGGATTTTCACAAAGGCCTAACATTGACTTTGATAAAATGTATTCAGCTGTGGTGGAAGTGGTTACAATTCATTATTTTATAAATCTGGCTGTAAAAGAAAAACTTGGTTTGCATATGCCCTGACAGCCCATTTATGAGTCTCTTAATAAATATATGGACAAATTTTAAAACTAGACCGAATAAAAAAACTTATTTCAACTTCAAGCCTCCTTCAAAACTTAGTATAAAACTAGATCTGGTTTTGAGCAGATCAGGTTTTCTGTTTGTGCACTTTTAAAGTGCCCAAGCACAAACTTTTAGTGTGTACCTGCGCAAACACACACACACACAAATATATATATGCTTGCACATTTTCAAAGTGCGCAAGTACAAAATGCTGATATAATAGAAAAACGGGTCTATTTTAATAATAAGTTTTCAAAGAGGCTTAAAGTTGAAATAAGTTTTTTTGCTAGCTCTATAACTAAAATTTGCCTTGAAGATATTTATATGAAACTCCCCTAAAAGATTCAATATCCCCTAATTGTATAACTGAGCCTCTTGAGATGTGTGTTCAAACAAATTAATTAGATCTTCGTACTCAAAATTAATCCAGATGTATGTGCTATTATTTTCTAAGAGAATACTTGTCAAAAGAAGGTTATAAAATGATGATATATGTCCTTGTGTTTCTGTGAAGAAATATATGGTTTTGATACAATTGTTGTATATGACGATGACCTTAACTTTGTTGAAACCACTAAAGAGCTTCCAAAGGCAGTTGGTTACTTGGAAAAAAGATTTCCAAACGAAAAATCTTGGGAAAGCAAAATTTTGATTTGGTTCACAGAATGAGCATGTAAACAATAAGTTTTTGTCCATAAGAGATATATCCAAAAAAAAAAATAATAATAATAATAATAATAATGGAACTTTTTTATGTAGACAAAGAACATCCATTGAGTAACCCAGTGATTGTCTGGTCTCCTGACATAAAAAGATGACCCGCTTCAACCACAAGATGAAAACAAAGAATCACATGATCCCGAAGTTCCATATCATAGTGCAATTGGTGTTTTCATATATCTTGCCAAAAATCAAAGTTTTAAAAGGTAAATATGTACACGGGTCGTTTTTGTGCTACCGAAATGAAACATAAAGTCTGGAGGTGTTTGACGTAAGTTTTCTAAGCAAACATTATAGAGATGCATATCAAATAATTAAATATAGAATCATAAATATCAAACATTAAAATAAAAAGCATTAAACACCAAAGTGATACAAACAAATGCAATCAATCATATATAAAACATTCTAACCTATACATCATCAGTATATACATAAATTTACTTTAAATATATATTTAAAAAATGCATCATTAAAGGGACTCCGAAAATTGTTTCGAGGGGGTGAGGAAGGAGGGGGGGGGGGGGGTTTAAAATTGTTATGACGGATACACAAAAAAAAAATCAACCCTCTCATGTTGAAAAATCAACGCAATTACAAAATTACTTCTTTTCTGTCAATATTTCATATTAAAACGGTTGATCTATGCACTGTTTTTATGCAATTTCGATAGATCGTTACCGTGTTACCGTTTCATCAATACCATACCATTTTTATGTAGATTTTTTCGGTACATCACTGCATATTTTTTAAATTTCCGATGAGATGCTACCAAATTTGTCTAAGGGAGGTAAAAATGTAAATTGCTTGGCTGAAGCCACTCATATTATGTCCCTTCCTTAACAATTCTTTTCTTGGTTAAAGTCCCCTTAAAATTATCCCACCTCCCACTCAACAATTTCTAGAGTTTCTTTAACAAAAATATTTAGGCACGGTTCTATTTAAAAGTGGACTATTACAAGCATCAATAAAGGCATGATCCAATTTCAAGTTGAAACATAACCGTTACAAATAGCATCCAATTCACATGCAATCGAAAAAAGAAACTTAAAAACACTATTATAAGTAGTAGAAAAATAGGTTAACTGTTCTTTTGTTGTTTTTCTTCTTCCTCTCTTATTCTATCGTGCTTTTAAAAAGTTCATTCGAAATCAGAATTTGATTTCAACTTAGAAATCGATTTTGAAACTGATTATGAAATTTATTTTAAAATTAAAAAGAAATTACTCAATGATGTTTTCTTAATCTTGTTCTTTTTTGCTTCCAATAAAACAATGAGAGTTTTATAACTTTTGTTAGATGCAAAAATTTTCAAGTTGGAAGTAAAAAAAAAAAGGTTTGCTGTGAGGCGTGTGAGGCTTACAATTTGTACGCCTCGGATAGAAGAATTTTGATACAACTAGGTTGCATCAAAATTTGATACAATTCTTACCATTTAACACTTGTACTATAAAACAAAATTAGGTGCATAGAAGCATTCATTTCATACACCAACTTTTGTCTTATAACACACATGGCAAAAATTAAGAATAACCGTATCAAATTTTGATACAGAAAATGATTATATAGTTTTTTCTCGCCTAGGATATCTCGAGTTGCTAAGGCAAAGTCTTAGAGGCAAAAAGCCTTTCAGAGCAAAACTCAAGGCGTTGACTCCTCTACATCTTCAGATGGGCCTTGAGGGGGGTTTTGAGATGCATTTGAGACGGGTCTTTTAAAACACTCCCAAGAATACAAGAACAAAAATAGCATTTGATTTATAGGCAAAGTTTTTAGTCTGATCCAATCATAAGGCATTCGAACTGAATTAAACATATATTTAGATTCCTTCAAAAAATGTCAAATATGGCTTTATTTTACTCAAATTAAAAATAGCAATCAGTTGGTTATGCAAATGCATGATACTATCAGATCCACATAAAAGAAGATCTGAGACTGATTATCTTTTTACATATGGCAACAAGGCAATATCATGTCACTCTGTAAAATAACTAATAATTGCACTTTTTCAAATAATCATAAAGAAATACTGGCTTTTAGTGATCAGAGAATCCATATGGCTAAGATCATGATGCAACATACCAAAGGAAAGCCTGATTCACCTACCAGCTAAGAAATACCGACTACATCATATGAAGCCAATATTGCACGCATTGATTAACCTAAGAATTGGTTTTTAAAAGGTTATAGCAGAAAACATATATCATCAAAAATCTTCATCATGTGATAGTCAAAAGGAAAGTTTAATTGAACTCTAGAAAATCCAACTATGTGATTATTTGGCAGACTTTTTAACTTAAGCATTGCATACTTCAACATTCAGGAAATTAATACGTTATATTGGAATGGGACAGTGTAATTTTTTAACATAAAAAGTTCCTAATGCTACACTTTATTTTTCTTTGACTATGATTTTCCCACTAGTTTCTCTTGAAAATGTTTTTAACGAGACAACAATTATTATGTAAAGTTTTGTAGAAACGTACGTTTAAAAATTGGCATTCAAGAAGGAATATGATGTAACAAATATATTATTAATAAGAATATTATACCATGCATCATTATTAGCTGCAAGGTTTTAAATCTCGGATATCGGGCACGTTTCGTCTCGGCGATTTTAGTGACTCGGTATCGATCGGGGAGATCTCAGACGAGATGAGTGCATCTCGGACGCCAATATCGGATTTACATCTCGGACCTAAAGTTCATCTCGGGACCATATCGGAGTATAACACATCACATAATTTATAGCAAAAAATGCATGGTATCGGTTTTTTTAACATTTACCGAATTACTGCAACTAATCTCCACTATTTTAACTGAAAAAATAATACAATTATACTTCAACTATATGAAATTGTTCAACAAGTTACAAAACATCATCAGTTTTAGCAATTACATATAAGTAGATGAAAGGTAACAAATTAACTGAAAAAGCGGGTTCTATACAATTACATATATGCAGTAAGAATAACATAATAACAGTATCAGAAACTGATGCAAATAAAAGCAAATGCATATAAGAGATATCAAGAATCGAAGGGTTTCAGGTAATGCAAATCTACTTGCAGAAGGTTATGCAGTAAGAATAACAAACTAAATCTACTTGCAAATCTACTCTAAATTATACTGTATATTCAATTTTGAAAAATTGAATTTCATTAAAATAGAAACAACCCTAATTTACATACATGTAGAGAGTAGAAAGATTGGTCGAAGACGAAGCTGTAGACTGTCAAAAGCGAGATCGAGTAGTCGAAAATTGAAAGCAACCGCGAGCTGTCGGATGTTGGAAGAGGGAGTTCAATTTTTTTTAAAAGAGGGAGTTCGATTTTTTTTCTCTGGAGAAGAGGAAGTTCGATATTTTGACGAGGAACACGATCTTTTAGAGGTTGAATCAGAAAGGAAAGGGCTTTGTTTATTATTTTTTTATGATAGACTGAGATGCGCCTAGTTTTTTTTGAAAAAAATAATATATCGGGATATCTCGAAATATCGTTTCGCTCCAAATATCGGCCGATATATGTAAATTTCGGCCGATATAATCGAAACGAGATATCAACCGATATCTCATGTTTCGTTTCGCCCAAGCCTTCAACCGAGATCTCGGCCGAGATATCGGCCGAGATGGCCGAGATTTAAAACAGTGATTAGCTGTGTAGTAAAATCCTTCTAAGTCTCTGTCTGTGCCCCGCTTAGGCGTTAAGCGGGGCTTACCGCCTAGTCATCCATCTATATTCGTCCGAGTGAAGCGTATCGCCTCATTTAAGCAGCTAAATGGATACCTAAGCACTACTTAGGTACTAAGGTTTTAAATATCGGATTTCGGTCATGTTTCGTCTCGGAATTTTTACACAAGTTATCTCGTATCGGAGGAGATCTCGGACGAGATGAGTACATATCGGGTGTACATCTCGGATTGACATCTCGGATCTTATAATGCATCTCGAGAATATCTCGGGTGTACTTATGTGTCAAAAATTTATTTAACGGGTTATAACTTTCTTAGTAAAAATAAAAATGGTAACATACTTGATTTACATAGAAAAAAGAATAATTTTAGAAGAGTAGTAGCTTGATTAGCTTAATTGATTTGGTAATGATTGAATAATATCATTTTATTTGAACATAATAAAGAAGTGAAACCTTTTGCTCTGACTCATTAAGATAAAAAGTAAAGAATATGTTCAAGAAGTTGGTAAATTATAATTTGATTGAGTAGTTTTTTTTTGAATCAATATGAAATAAAAAAATATTATGCAAAATAAGAAAAATGTATAATTTCGGATTGAGATTTTGATCCATATTTCGGGTGAGATTTGAATATCTCAGACGAAATGAGTGTCGAGGGAGATATGGAGGAGATTTGATGTCTCGTCTCGTTTAAGTGTGAAAAGGAGATCTCGGAGGAGATCTCGGACGATATATATGAGATTTAAAACCATGGTACTACTTGAGGTTTGATACTTTGTATAAGCAACTACGTGCTAGTTTTAGGTGGTTTTGCTTTCTTGACAGCTCTCAAGCTCATCCAAAACCATAAATTTCCAATTTGGATCAATTAATTATAAACCAATATTAAACTTTTATTAAAAATACATAGGTTTATCAAAAAAGCGTAACTCCAATTAATCCCCGATTAACCCTCACCTAAACAATTAATCTCTAGTCCATATTTTGCCACCCGCCTAGCGATTTTTACAACCTTGATTATTAATATGTTGGTATTTTGGTGTTAATTTACATTAGATGTGATTGATATTGTTGATGGATATCAAAGTCTATAAATACTCTTTTCATTTATCATATGAGGTAAGATATTGAACTCTTCCTGTCTTTGCCTCTAATGGCTTCTTTTTCATTGTTGGTTAATACTTTATTTTAGTTTTAATACCTTTTGGCATCATATTTTTTGTTTAAACACAAACATTTTAAAATACCTATGTTATACAAATGAGGTCATAGTGACATAGTTTAAATCCCAATTTGTCAAAAGTTACTCCTTACTTCTAGTTGGCAGATTTATATGAATAAGTATGTGATCTGAATCCCAATCCTGATGAAAGTTCCATATCTTTTTTCATTATATATTTCCAATTCATTTTGTTTATTATATCCTCGTTAACAACACATTTTTATGCATGTACTAATTATGGATTTTTAACATTATACATTCAGACTACTTATTATATTTTCTATTTTCATGTTGAATAATTTTAGTATGAATACAAAATTATGTTTGATCATTTAAATACATTTATATATTTTCCAACTAAAATATTTATGCATATCTCATGTGTCGAAGTACTAGTACTATAGAACCATAAATAAAACTATGTGTGTGTAACTATAAATCACTTGTCCTCAATCACACTAGGCTAATTTTAGCATTCATTGGTTTTTATTTAATGGTGTTTAATGATAATTGAAATTAGATTACAAAAACGTAATCAAATGAGTATCTTTGATGTCATTCATATTGAATTATTATGATAGTTGTATATTACTTAAAGCTTCTTTTTTATGTGATATATTAAGGTTTTAAATCGAGGAATTTGATTGCGTCTCGTCTCAGGATTTTCACACACAATATCCCGTATCTAACGAGATTACGGGCGAGATGACTGCATCTCGGTTGCACATCTCAAAGTAACTGAAGTGTCTAAAATTGGCATTTTTAAATATCTTTATGATAATTGTTATCCAAAGGTAAACATTTTAACATACATAATTTATATAGAAAGACAATGTTGATTTTTCTTTTTAAAGAAAAGTGGTAACATGATTGGATTGGTATCAACTGAATGGATTCCACTCATCTGAACATTAAAAGGAAAATCAAATTAAAGTATTTTATTTTAGCATGCTCATTAAAAATTAAAACTAAAATTTGAGAGGTAGTAAAAAGTCATTAGAGCGGTAATTTATTTTGGACCCACATAAGAAGTACAAGAAATATGAAAATTTAAAAAACATAATTTGGTATGAGATCTTTGATTGAGATCTTACCTCAAATTTCACTTGAGATCTTAATATTTTTGACGAGATGCGTGTCAAATAAGATATAAACAAAATTTGATCTCTCTTTTTGTTAAATCTCATCTCATCGAAGTTCGAAAATGAAATCTCAAGCGAGATCTTGGATGAGATAATGAGATTTAAACGATGTGACATATGCACATCACTGTCACACATGCACAACACTAGTTGAATATGAGTTTTTTATATGACAAGGTGGCTACATAATATTAGAGAGTTGGCTCCAACAATATTATGTTTTTTATTTAAAATTTAACCAAAAAAGGGGGAAATTTCTTTAAGCATGAGCCTTACGTTATTAGTTTCACTAAATAGCAGTCTAGACCTTTGTCCAAGAAGAACAAATAGAACTGTAATTAAATTAGAATTCTAGTTGAAAAGCTAGAAAATTCTTCTCTCTCTGGATACAGATAAATAATCAATTGAATATCAAACATACACTGCCCCCTTTCAAAAAAAGGTCCTCAACTTCTTTTAATTTGGCATTTCTTTAAAGATTGTCATTGCCTTGAAAAATTAGCCCTTTAGAGATAATGCACAAAAAATCAAGAATTCACACTTCTTATCCAGTTGTTATTAGTTACTACATCCATTCCGTTACCTTTTGTGTGTGCGCGCGTGCGCGCACATCATGGCACAATAGCAGTGTATATATATGCATCATGGCACAATAGCAATGTAAATGAAATTAAAATTAATGAACCAAACCAAAACTGTGATTTGTAAGATATAAATTGATTATTTTTCTCACCGTAGCTTATGCATCACTGAGGCACCTGTGGTTGAAAGCGAGATGCAAGGCAAATCTTCTCCACCCCATAATGATGCCCATTTTTCCTGCAAATTAAAGGATACGTTTCCATAACTGTACACTCTGTGTGTGTGTGTGTAAAGAAGGAAATAAACATATGGAAAACATCCATGCACATATCTCCTTTTATAACCATTAGGACATAAACTGATTCATCTTTAAAATGTGATAAAGAAGACTAAATACCTTCAATCGCCTATGCATTGCAGCTGAATTGCTCCATGTGCCATCAATCAGGATAACATTCAATGGCTTCTCTACCGTTTCCTGTTGAATTTGAAACTGACCTTTTATTATGATTTCGTAAAGAACAATTTTGCATTTTCAGTAACAAACAATAGTGTGTTTGGATTTTCATACTCTAAAAGTTTTGACAGTGAATCATAACATAATTTAAAATCAGTGTACTATTGTAATCGGATGTTTGGAACTATCGCTGAAACAAGTTTACATGTATACCAATGTGGTAGTAGAATATCATTGTCATAAAAGGGCTGAAGATAAATTATGCATTGCACTAGTATTGTGATTTACTTTAGCTACATTGAACCCATGTGATTTATATGGAGCGGTGCATGCTTCCGCAGAGTTTACACCAAGTTTCTAATAAAAAGGTATAGAAAGAATACGGGTATTAAGGTATTTCGTAGTGTACCATTGTATGACCTTCCGAATTGACTGCTGAACTACCAAGAACATCTTGAAGTGATTTTGGAGATGCATTTCTATTAGGATACAAAACACTAACCCTGCTTTTACCTAAAATGGTAGAAGTTTTATCATATAATACGAGTTCAAAACAGAAATTCAAAATCTGAGAAAAGAACAAATATGATAGTACATTGACAAAATAAGTAACTAGTTATAAAATGTATATTAGCAGGAGAGTGAAGTATTAATAATAGCATATTGCAGATTAAATGGCTCTTGCATTATAGGATTGTCATAAGATGAAGCACACTATGAATAGGAAGCATTCATTTTACCAGGAACACTGCATTTTTTGTACAAAGCAAGATTTAATTTAGAGTTGCCACAATCTGGGTAACATGAAAAAGCTTATTATTTATAACTTCTGGTTCTGGCATGAATGACTACTCCAAGATAAAGAATATAAGGAAATCAAGAATAAACCAGAAAATTTATTCAAAGATGCAAAAAAGCTTTGTCAAATAATTATAGTATCACCTAGTTAACAAATACTTGCACAGTATACAAAACAAGTTTTTATCTACAACTTTCTATGAAAAACTACATTGACTTAGTTTTAAAAGCTCTATCTTATTTTACGTAGACCAGTTTAAGAATTAAGAGACAAACAGCAAAATACCTGACTGCTTGAAGGAATTCCACATAATTTCTTCTTGTTCGGGAATACCAAAAATACACAAAGATGCAGCTTCAACTCCAAATATTTGCCACAACAGCTTCCCAGTGTTATTTTGACGTAAAAAGTCCTTAAGAGAGACAGAAGGGCTCAAAAGGATGTACAAACTACAAAGTGCTTGATCAAAATGCTCTGAACAGAATTGAATGGTGAGGAAAAATGTAGTTATTGTGCTATTACCTTTGGATGCATATAAAGCCAAAACCTTATTCCATGCCAAAGATGAGATGAGACTAATTTCGAGCACATGCAATCTTCAGTTGGAAGCCAACACTAAACAATATTAATAATCAGCATACCACTTCAGATGAAAATCTACAATATCTTTTGTCTAAGAAAGGTGAACGTTTGAGGATGTTGTTGCGAAATAAAATGAAAATAGTCAAATCATATGATAATAAACAGTGCATAGGACTGGTCAGGCTCGAACTAAGGTTGCAAATAAACTGGTATTTAACGCGCGCACGTGCATGTGCATGTGTCTGTTCCTAAGCAGCATATGTGAAAAACTGAATGACTGTTATTTTTGTAAAAAAATAAAAATGGGAATCAGTTAACACGATTAGTGACTTTTTTACAGCTGCCGAAACATAATGTTCTGTTGAAAAACTGGGATACAAAAAATATATATAAGTTTTTCCAGATTGAATGCCATGATATTGGCAGCACAGCCACAAGCAGGCACTTATGGTATTAGCCTCTCAAAAATGAATTGTGGAAGACAAGGTTTTCAAAACAGGACTTAAATCATAAAACATAAAATTCAAACTCTAAATCGAAATGGGATTTAAATTCAAAAGATCCATATTTTAATAGTTGTACACACTTTGAAAATAGTTTTGATGTTTGAACTTCCACATCTAAACCTAAAATTCAATTTTATCTCTTGTTCCATTTTGTTTTGAAACCATTAGAATTGGAATCGTGAATCGAAATAAGCATATAAAATGTATTAGTGTGGATTGAATGATTTTTTTAAATTGCGGTTTTAACTGAGTTTGAATCAAAATGTAAATCAAATCATAAATGGCGACATCTGATTTGAAACGAGATTTAAATTGTAATATTTCATGATTTTTGATAACAATGGAGGAAGATACATAACAATCATACTAATATTTTAATCAACTCATATGGTAAACATCTTGAAAATCCTCTCAGATTATGAATTTAGGCGTGTTAGTGTTTTTCCTAGAAATGTTGCCTTATAAATGAAACATTCCACATCTAATTTTCACATGGATGATTGATTTTATCTTTGAACTTCGGACTACAAGTACCCACAATCATTTCCCAACTGTGGTATGCTCAGTAAGTGGCAACTTGGTATAGGTTGCGTAAGTAGGGAATTTGTGATTAACAAACATCGCAAATTCCAATTTGGAAATATCCTACTCTTTAATGTGCTGTAGATGAATATTAAATTGGTTATTACATAATAACAATAATCATGTTTATAGAATGTTGATATGACCCAACGATATACCTTTTCTTCCTTTCCAGTTTCTTCTTTATTCAATGCCAAATCAAGATATGCTTAAATTGTCGAACTCACAGGTAATAGCAATGACCAAATTGCACAACACCAATCTTATAACTAGAAACCATTTCATTAAGCTATAAAAAAAGGCTAATTCTATTAACACCTCGTTTATTGCCTTTCCCACCCCACTAGTTAAGAAAAAAAATGGACACCCCAATTTTTTCTGTTGCCACCCCATTATATTCCAAAATTGTCCCTCACTTCAAAGAACCCTACTTTCCTCCTCCTCTCTCCTTTTTCTCACTTCAGTAAAAACTAATTAACATCTAAAATAAAAATCAAACCCCTCTCTCCCTTCTTCTCACTTTACTAAAAAGCCATTGAAACCACTGTGCAAGTATATTACTCTATAGAACTTCATGTATTACTCTATGGAACATATATGTATGAAATTATGTGTTTGATTGTTTATTTGTTTGATATTTGTTTCATATTTGCAAGTATATTTGTTTGATAACTGTTTTATATTTGCAATTGTGTGTTTGTTTCATATTTGTTTAGTTGCTCTGTTCAACCGTGTTCCATTGTGCAAGTAAAGCTCTGTTGTGTTCCATTGTTCATTTGCAAGCAATTGTGTTCAACCGTGTTCAAGTATTTCATTATTACAAATATGTTTATTTGCAAACAAACAATTGTTCAACTGTGTTCAAGTATTTGCAAACAAGCAATTGCAAACAAGCAACTGTGTTCAAGTATTTCAACTGTGTTTATTGCCAATTAAGCAAGTAATTGTTTATTTGCAAGCAAAAAAGATTCTGTTGATTATTACAAGTTCAGGTCAAATATTTCATTATTAAAGTAGCGACGCAAGGTCAAAACGTGGATATATCAGAAAACACGTCCACACTAAACGAGATCACAATAAGTACCACGTTAACGGGTAGCGTATCACATACTGGAGACCACGTTGCTGTGTAACGTGGATTGTATATTTCCCTCGTCCGTATGTAGTAGTGAATTATGGAAAACTCTCGGGAGGCTACAACTCTGTATCCAATGAGGTTTTATATCATTCCTCGTTAATATATGGCGTGGGTTTCGTTCCCGACAACGTCCCAGCAGCTCAACTTTATGTACAGCGTGGTTACTATATGTTCTGTGTTATGTCTGGTTACTATAAGGATAAAAATGTCATTTAATTTTAAAATAATCTGCTGGGGTGGGAAAGGCAAAAGGAGGGGTGGTAATAGAATTAGCCATAAAAAAAGATAGTAATAGCAAAGGATTAGGATATTTTAAATAATTTATCAGAATGGATGAAACTGGGTAAATAAGGTAACCTTTTGGCAAAGGTACCCTCTGCTTCCAAGCAATCTGCATGCTATTTGTCTTGCTGAGAAAAACTGCAGCTTCTCTTCAGAATCATTTAACAACTCATAAACCGCTCTGTGTTTTTTATCCTCCTTGACTTTAAAATCGCCCTGAAAAGTCCAGCAAGTTTTCAAAAAACTATCCAAACATACTAAATTTTATATAGATAATGTTGATTTTCCTATTATAGGTAACTCACCTGATCAAAATTATTCATAAAAGTTATAAAAATTCAGTGCAGCAATTAAACAAATATATTATAAGCAGCAAAAATAGAACAAAATTAATATTGAACCATCATAAACCTTAAGCTTCCCACCAGTGCCACCGAAATCCATTTCTTGATTGAAATCAATTTCGAGCAATTTCAGATTCTTGACGACGTCAGACACTGACAACGGGAGAGGAGAAGAGGTTCCCCATGCTTGCCACTCTTCCCCGCTCACTGTCTTACTGGATTCGAACTCTGGATCGATTTCGGAAGTCGACATTGAAAAATATCCGCGCGCGCTGGTGGATCCGATCCGAAAATTGCTTGACAATTTGATTTTCTGAGCGTGAGTATTGATATAATACGGCGCCAAAATGCGAGCCGTAGTGGTGGTCATTTTTGTGCCCCCGGTGACATGCATTAGAAAAGGCTAAGGCCACCTATCCATATTTGAAATCCATCTATATATCAGATCCGTCCGCATCGGTATCCGAAAATTAGATAAATATCCAAAATCTGAAAAAACGGATACATATCCGGGTACGAAGATATTCATATCCGAAAATTACCCGTTCGGTTTTTGTTAAATTTACATTTTATATTATGTGTATTTTAGTATAATAAAATATATGTATTTATTGTTTTATTAAGTTAATGGTTTATATTATACGTATTTAATGTATATTCATTGGTTAAAACTATTTATTATCATCACATTTGTTGATTTTGTATACTTTTATAATCAATTGAATTGAAAAATAAATATGTTTAATAAAAATATTCTATTTATATTTCCTGATTTATCGATCGTTAGCGGATATGATTATTATCCGATATTTGTCCCCATCCGTGGATGCGGATATCCGAAAATGATTTCTGATGCGGATATGACTCTATTCATATCCGAAAGTATTCGTTGACGGACCTAATTAGAACAAGAAATTTTAATTATACACCCAAATTTGCTTAATCAACCAAAAAAAATTTGCACAAATAAGTATATTCATAAGTTCTATTCTTCCTAGCTTTCCTCCAATCACTACATCCAAATTTCTTCCATTCTCCCTTTATTTCATTTCAAATTTGGGTTGGAGTTGGTAATACTATATTTCCAAGTTGAAGTAGAAAGGTGTCGTGTGGAGATGTAGATAAGGAGCAGAGAAGAGACAATGGGGAAAAGAGGGTCTGAAGTCTGTAGCACTGGCTGCAAACTTCCATTCGACTGGTTCTACCAGTCGACTGTTGTTTGCCTTGTTTTAGATTCAAGAACACTTTACTTTTTCCAGTCAACTGGAAGTCACTTTCAATCGATTGGCACTAGTCAATTGATGTTTATTTCCAGTCGATTGGATTGGCTTTTTCAAGAGAATTGGACTTCGAATTTTCAGGAGCAATTTTATCATTTTCGGGGTATTTTGGAGTTTCTGATCTCTGCATATCTTTGATCCAATGAATGTGATTACATTATACTGCTATAAATAGGCTTGTATAAAGATCATTGTAGTGTGTGTAGAGAAGAGTCGTTGCATTAGGGATTTAAGAATTAAAAAAAATTCTCAATTTTAAGGCTTTTCCATTGGAATCATTTGAAGGAATTAATAAAGTGTTTTTTAAGAAAATTATCTATGTACTTTTTTTCTTCACTTCTTATCTCTTCTCAAATCTAACTGTGTATGGATCCTTGTGATAACCCTAACAGTTGGTTTCAAAGCCTATTACACAAATTTTTCCGAAGAGAGCTCGGTTATGGAGAAGATAAGTATTGTTGCTAATGAAACATCTACATATGCAATTTGATAGAAATTGAGAGGAATTTATGTGAAGAACTCTGCAACAAATAATGCTCTTTTTATGAGAAGATTGGTAGATCTGTAGTTTAACGAACATGGGTCAATTGGAGAACATCTTAATGATTTTTAAGCAATTGTGAATCAATTGGCGGTCATAATTTACAAGATTGATGATGAAAACAAGCCTTGATTTTGATGATTTCATTACCGAAAAGTTGGGAAACACTTGTGGTTGCAATAAACAACTCAAATTCTGATAAAGTTGTTTCAATGGGATTGGTGGTTAACATCATCCTTAATGTAGAGATGTGAAGGATGAACCTAATGGAAGAAAAGGTTAATGTAGAAAGGGAAAAAGAAAATCTAATTGAAGAGGTGCAGCTTGTAAGGAGAGGTAACCATCCAAATATGTAAAGGCGAGTAAAAAGATCAAACATGAAAGAAATTTGATGTGCTATTACTACGAAAAACTAGGCCTTCCAGTGAGATTATTTACAACAAAGTTAAAAAGGGATAAAAAGAAGATGAAAGCATTAGAGAAAGGCAAAGATAAGCTTGAGAAAGACATCAATGATGATGTGAATTTAGGTATTAGTAATGATGTGCTCTATGTTGACGGAAGATAAGTAAATGAGTGGGTGCTTGATTTGGGAGCAGTTTGCATATATGCAACCAAAAGAAGCCAAGAGGTTTACTTTAACATTTGGAAGTACCAATTTGGAAATGGGAGTCAATGTCCATGGATTTTATTGATGGGTTGCCTAGGTCAAGAGTGGGAAACAAAAGCATTTGGATGATAGTCGATAGACTAACTACGAGTGCCCACTTTATCCACAGTGAGGTCGATAAGAATGATAGCTAGTTTGATGAAGCTATACATGAGGAACGTAGTGAGACTGCATAGGATTTGAGTTGTATTATCACCGATAGAGATCCATTGTTCACCAGTGAGTTATAGAGAAGTTTACATAATGTATTGGGTACAGATTTGAGCATGAGTACGGCCTACCACTCACAGGCTGATGGTCAAATAGAGAGGGTGAACAAAATGCTAGAGGATTTGTTGAGGGCGTATGTTTTAGATTTTGGAGGAACTTGGGAAGATCATTTGTATCCGGTAAAGTTTGCCTATAATAATAGTTAGTAGTCGAGTATCGAGATGGCCTAATTTGAGGCGCTTTATGGTAAACCGTATAGGTCACCTATTTGTTAGTTGGACATGGGAGATACGTGTTAGGACCCAATTTGGTTAGAGTGGGTACTGAGAAGGTAGAATGAAATTGGCAAACCCAAGGCACAAGAGTTATACAGATAAGAGGAGGAAAGATCTTGAATTTGCAATAGGCGCTATGTGTTTGTAAAGGTTTCTCCGATGCGAGGAGTTATGCGCTTTAGGAAGGCTGGGAAATTGGCACCTTGGTATGTAGGGTTGTTTCCAATGATTAGGAGGGTGGGTAAATTCGCAATATCGAGTCGAGCTATCGAGTAGTTTAGCAGGTGTGCATAATGTTTTCACATATCACATCTCAGGAAATGTGTGCATGACTCGAATTCGATGGTGGAACCAAGGGCAGCAGAAGATTGATCTGTAGAACCAGGTCCGACCTATGTTAGACGAACAAAGAGAATAGTAGGCCATGATACGAAAGAGTTAAAGGAATAAAGTCATCAAACTTGTTCACATCTAATGGAGTGACGATGATGATGATTGCATCTGGGAAGTAGAAGATAGGTTTACAAATATCTATCTCGATTTGTTTTGAAATGTGTGCTTTGTTGTATAGACTAGTAGTGGCAATATTATGATTATATAATATGATGTTTGTATATGTCAGTAGTGACACTAATACTTATATGTAATAATTGACGATTTGCATTAGTGGGGAACTAGTGTAATGGTTGTACTATGCGTACATTGATTTATGTAACAACCCTGAATTCTATGATTTATTTTAATTGTTTATTCTGATTATTTTATTTGAATTTTGATTTAAAAATTTATTTTATTTATTAAAATGAATAAATTATGTTATTTTAATTAAAAATGTTGATTTTTATGTGAATTATAATTTCAAACCTGAATAAATAGAATATTTCTAGAAAAATGTGGATTTTGGTCAATTAGTCAAACTTTGACTTTTAAATTTAAAATTTAAATATTTGAATTCTTTAATTTTATCTTTTATTATGAATTAAATTTCAAGAATACTACTTTTCATTTCGTTGAAATCCGATTTATATTATGAAAGTTATGCTTTTTACAATATTGTGTGTAAATTGATTTATTTAATAAAATTGTCTATTTTAAATTATATAAATAATATTTTTATTTGTCATATCTTATTCTAATTTGTGTATATGTGTGTAATATATCATGCTATGCATATATTTTATTTTTAAAACATTTTTAAAGTGTAGTTGTTATTTTTCCAAAACTAGTTATATTTTGTTTTCTATTTTCAATACTAGTTTTCATATAAATAACTATTTTCTTATATTTTTCTAAAATTTATTTATTCATTTCATTTTTCTTTATCTGATATTCATTTTTATTTTATTTACATGAGTTTTTATTTTGGTTTATTTGAATAAAGAAAGTGAGAAATATGAAGAGTTTTATAACCTTTCATTTACCCTAACCTCTTCATATTCTTTACCTTTTCATTTCAAATTGCCACTTGCATTGATGAGGCCGACTATTTCCTTTCTCCAGACGTATCTTCCTTCATTTTTCACGCAAAATAGAAAGTTTCTCACCCCAAAAACTTTCGGCCATCATTTCTAAAAATTGGTAATGGTTTTCACTATTTTCTTACTCATTTTCTTCTTGTTTTATTGATATTTTGCCTTGCTTTCACCTATGAGTGTTCGGCCATAGCCTCCTCCTTCACCATCACCTTCACCACCATCATTCTCAGCTGTCATCACCTCCATCTCCTCTGACCTACATGACCGTGGCCATCCCTGATGTGAAGCTCCATAAAAATTTAGCAAAACATCACCTTAAACATCCAAGCCGACCTCCGCATGACTCCACCACCTCAACACACCCCTTGGCCGCCCTTTGCACCACCTCCACCAGCCACTTACTGACCCTAAGCCATTGCCACACCATCCCCTAACCTCCACCAGGCCTGGCCGTGCCACTTGGAGCCATGGCCGTGACTTGTAGTTGCATAAAATTTCACTTTTGTTGCCTTGAACCTTGTCTCATGCCATAAGCAAGTTTCACTCCTTCACTTCCTCATTATGGCCGACCATATTGATCCATACCTGATCCTTTCACACACCATAGCCGTGCATTATAAACCATATGGCCGAGCATTTGATAGGTGAAAGCAAGTGCAAGTGGTTTGGTTCTTTGTTATGCATAAATTCTAGACTTGTTTAATGTTATATTGTGTTGTATATTTATGTGCTTTATCTTGTTTTGTTTGATATGTAACAAGACAACTATTTTGGCTCTCCTCTTACTTGAATCATAGTCGTGCTTTCGTGCCTTTTTGGATCTTGTTTGTGTGTTTGGTTCTGTTATCTCCAGCTTGTAGAGGTGAGTATTTCTCACCAGACATTCTGTACTTATATAATTAGTAAATTGACACCATTTGAATCTGTAGATTTTATTATCATATTATACCTGACTGTGATATTTTTTTTATATGATGATCACCCTGTTTATTCACCTGTCATATCATATGTTACTGTTATATAATGCTATACTGTTTATTTATATCAGTTTATCACACTGCAAGTTCCCTGTAGAATAGAATCACTATGGGTTGAAATGGTACATACCCGAATGGACTTTAGAACAGGGAAAAATCATTATGTGCTGAAATGATAGGCCTGAACGATTTTTATTTATTTCATTTAACTTGGGATTGCGGGTTTGAAATGATAAAACCTGGATTTTTCCTTTGTAAATTACGGATTGAAATGATATATTATCTGTATCATTTGACTTAGGTTAGAAAAATTTATATACAGACCCGTGGTTAATATATATATTTTCTTGAAATTATAAAATATGTTAAAAATGTAAATATTATGAAATTTTGATTTAAATTTAAATTTGAAAAAATGATTTTTACAAATATTAGTGATTTTCTATAAGTTAAATAAATAAATGGGTAAGTAGGATTTGAAATATAAGTAAATTTTGGAATTTATGATTTTGTTTATAAATGTAGTTTAAATTAAGTAAGAAAATATGATAATTTGATTTTTATTTGAATTTAAAATGATTTTATAAAGTGTTATTGATTTTTCTATAAATTAAAAATAGTTAAATAAATAAATGTTTAAAAGTTGAAATTTGAAGTATAACTTAACTTGGAAAATGTGAAAGTGTTTTAAAAATAAAAGTTAAATTAAGAAAATAAAATGGAATTTAAATAAAATTATGAAATGGTAAACTTAATTAAAATGTTAAGTAAATGAAATGTTATAAAATTTTACATTTATTTTATAAGTGAATTATTAAAGATTTGATAATTGTTTGTGAAACTTTCGCTTTGTAAAATCATAAATTAAGGGTTATTTAAATGATTGTTTTTAAAGTGAGAAAATATGATTTTTATAAGTTAAAATGGATTTAAATAAATTTTAATTGTTTATGAAATTGTAGTGAAAGTTTGGAATGTAAATTGACAGCATTCTTGAAATGCTATCATTTCTAAAGTTAAAGATATTACAGCATTTTGTAAATCTGTAATTGATATAAATGAACTAAATGGCTAAAATGAACTAAGTGATGTAGTTGCTGAATTTAACTAAAGTTTTATTTGAAATCTAAACCTATAACAGCATTTAAATGCTGTCTTTTGCTAATTGAATTGTTTTTAAACATAACTTTCCGTAGCATTTTCTAAATGCTGCAAAAGTTGAAATTTCACTGTTTTAATATATTTAAGTGAATAAATGAATTCTAAAAATGGTAAAATTTTGAGAATTGAATATTTGACTATTAAATATAATAACTTCATTTTTAAATGATTTAAATGGAATATTTTGATTTGAAATATTTTGAAATGGATTTGAAATGATATTTGATTTCGAAGTATAAAATACCATTTTGGAATTTTAACCACGGGATGTAATTTAATTTATGGTTTGATTGATCCTTAGAGGATGGGCGATCCCAAGCATCCTTTAAGTTATTATGCATTACTACTACAGTTCACTTGAGTTGGTTTACATTATATAAGTACGTATGTCCTAACTCGAGTGTTTTGTGTTTACTTTACGCTCGGGTCAGCCTGAGTATTTACAGCTTAGCTTTGGATTTCTTTTCTGGAGCTAGGAATCGCTGGAGATTCTGCTTGTCTAGTTATCTATTCCCTTTCAGTTTCAGTTGTTCTATTTCAACTCTGGTATTTATAAACTTCTATGTATTTGAGATTTCTATTGTATATGTTTTTTTTTCAGACTGATATTATGTATTTTGTTTGAGATTTTGTTATGGTAGCTTCATGAACTACTATGGTATTTTAATTCCCGCTGCGAGTTATTCTGATATTCTGTGTCTGTGATTCTATATTTGATTTTATTTGCTCCAAATTTTATTACAATCTGTTATTTTGAACTATTCAAGTCAGACATGTGTGGATTATTGTCGATTTGAATGGTCTAAAATAGTGGGTCGTTATAATTTATGACAATGACTTTATCCTGCCTTATCTGAATTTTGAGGATGAAATTCTTATAAGGAGGAGAGACTATAACACCTCATATTTTGAAGTACCATTGTTATCCCGCCTTTTGACCAGGTAGTATATAGACAAACCCGACAAGTCAGACTTTGAGGTTATCGAGGCAAGAAGCCCGGAGAGATTACTACAAAGCTCAAAACTCAAGTACAATCAGGACTGCAAAGTGGAGGCAAACCATACTAAAAAATTGCAAAGTTAGAAAATCACAAAGTGAGGGATAGGTACCGATCCCTCACCTATGGAGTACCGATCTCATATGTTGAATTTAACTAAGTGTGGGATAGGTACCGATCCCTCACCTAGGGAGTACCGATCTCACATGCTGAATTTAACTAAGTGTGGGATAGGTACTCATCCCCCACCTAGGGAATACCAATCCCACATGCTAGAATTCACTAAGTGATTTACCCTACATAGGGGATCGGTATCGATCTCTAAGGGTACATCCAGAGTAGCCCCCACTTCTATGGCACTCTTCTCTGGCTACATGGAACCTGATTCAAGTATTGTTCCAGAATTTCTATGCATCATATTAGCAATCTCCATATATAGTCTAAAGTAGTAGTTCAACCTTCCGTAGATCCATCGCTTAGGACAAAACACACGTAGGCGACTATGCAAAACAGCCTTAGAAGCATGAAGCCAATATCAAGGCGAGCCAACACGAAAAGTTGCTAAGTGTCATCGCCTATATATAGGGATCGGTACCGATCCCCAACCTTAGGGGATATGAAGTTGAGATTTTTTGGGTGACTTGGTCTTGGCGGCGAGATTCTGTAGGAGAAATTTCAGCGAGATATTTGGTCGTCTACCCCTATAAATAAAGAAGGCACAGTTCATTCAAGGGATCTTCTTTCTTCTTCCTTGCCTGCATTCTGCCATTTTTTCATAACTCCACGGATGTATACAGATCCAATCAATCTGTACTTGTAATCTGCAGTATAAATAAACAAAATATTTGGAGTGGACGTAGGTCAAAGTACGCCGAACCACTATAAAATCTCTATGTGTTCATTTCTTTTTAGTTTTTCATTTAATTTCTTCACTTTTTATTCTCTTCTACTTTCTATTGGGTGTTCGTGCCATTTTTTATTCAAACATTTTGGTGCTTTCATAGAGAAACACTTGAACTCATTGATCAAAGATTTAAAAAGGATTCTAAATGGCTAGACAATTAATTAGAATGATTGTTATTACTGGAAATCAATAAGGGGGCAGCCAGGAGGCGTCCTCAGGAGCTAATCCATGATCTATCTACATAACTAGAGATGAGATAGCGGCTACGATGAATGAGATACAGGAAAGGATGATTGCACGACAGGAGGAAATGATGCAGAACTTCTACAGAAGAATGGAACAAACAAGGACAGTCGGAGTAGTTGGAAATCAGAATTAGGGACTTGAAGCAGGAACTAGCAGAACATGAGATAGAGTGGAACGACCGGGGGCAGGCCCCGAGCCAATGTCAAGGATCGGTATCGATCCCCAGCGGTTCGGTATTGATCCCAGTTACCCGGCTACTTGGCCCGGCTACAAAACGATAGTTGCAGAGGCTATGGTTAAGCCTAGACAGGCTTCGAACCAAAAGAGATATGGAGGTATGAGGGTTCGGTGTAACTCAATTAGTTTGGTATCAGAGTGGTTCGGCCTACATATATGGTTCGGCATGTGTGGGTTGGCCTTAGAAGGATTGACATATAAGGTTCGGCATATATGGTTCGGCATGGGTAGCTCGGTCAAGGAAGGAAGATAATGCGTGGGTCGGTTTAGATGGGTCGGCATGTATCGTTCGGTCAGGGAAGAGAAGTCGAAGTAGGTCAGCAAGTATCGTTCGGTCATGGTACGAAAGCCAAGGTGGGTCGGTCGGATGAGGTTCGACACATGTGGGTCAGCTTTAATGGTTTGGCAAGTGTGGATCGACCGTGTTGATTCGGTACTACTGGTTAGGTCAGAGTGGCTCGGCCTTGGTGGTTCGGTCAGGGTGGTTCGGCTACCCTGGTTTGATATCAAGATTGGAAGGAACGGATCAACGCGAGCAGGAGCATAAGTGACTTCGGGTCGTCGTCTAGCGTACTTCGAGTATACAGGGGGGCTACTCCGAGTCGACGTCCGAGGGATTCCATGTTAGAAAAAGGGGTCGGTGTGAACATAGGGACGACTTACTTCGGGGTAAAGGCCAGGTTGCTTTGAGCACGATGAGATCTGCTCCGAGTCAACATCCAGGGAATCCAGGATTGGCATAAGTGGATCGGTGGTTGTAGGTCGGCCTGCCTGGGTCGGTCACCCTAACCTATCAGCCATGGGCCAAGCTATCTCGGTCAATGGCCTGGACAGAGGAACCAGTCTATCTTCGTCTATAAATAGAGGGGCAGGGATGCAGTTGAGGGGACCTTTTTTCGAGAACGCCAGGGATACTCTGCCATTTTCTGTACTCACTTCTTCTCTGTTCAAACTTGTATTCAATTTGTTTGTTTACGGATTGTATCTGTACTCAAGTGATTGGAAAAGTAATAAAGATTATATTCAAAGTGGACATAGGCAATTACGCTGAACCACTATAAATCTGGTGTTCTCGTTTTTTTTTGTTCTTTTTGCATTCAATTGTGTTGCTTCTCTGTTTTAATTTACTTTCTTTATTAATCTCTCTACATAATTCTATTCAAGGGTGTTAGCGACCAATTTTGGTGCTAACATTTTGGTGCTTTTGCTGAGAAACGTTCATTCTCAAGCCGTTAGGATCTACTTTGTTGCTACTGGATCAAGGAAATCCCTTGAAGGAGATCCAAGTTCATTCTCAAAAGTTCATAGATTCTACTCAGAGTTCCTACGGACAACTCTAAGATGACAAGACCATGTACCAGATCCACCTCCCACAATGCCGATGCTAATGAGACCGCTAGCGTCCAACAAGTAGGACCTAGCAATCAGCAAGCTAATGCCGGTGCAGAACCCGCCATCATCCCAAACCAAGCGGAAGTTATCACCAGGGAAAAGTTCAATAAGCTGATGAGGGAGCTCGTGGAAAGTAAGAGACAGCTTAACGAGCAGATTCAAACAAACGCCAACCTGATGACCCAAATCGCTCAGCAGTAGCGTCAGAACGCTGGAGGAAGCCCTGCTTCCTACTCATCATCTGACAGCTCCGCTTCATCAGATGAATACACCAGGCGTAGACGCCGTAGGATTGAAACGGCACAAACCGATGCAACGGAGCAATTGGCGATGACTCGCCAAGAGCAAACCAACAGAAATGGTCCAGATTCCTTAGCTGGAACTGTGGCCCCTCAACTGCACCTGGGGAGTCGCATCCAACCTGGAATGGGAAACTTAGGATCTGGAGCACGCTTGGGAGCTGCTCAACCACCTCGCCAAGGTCGTAATGAAGCGGGTCTTCAGGATGCACACTTAGGTGATCGCCTACCGAGGGGGCATCAGCCGGAGCAATCACGCAGGATGGATACCAACTTGCCACCTCCTATCCAGACTCCGGATTTATCAACTATGGTCAGGAAATTTATGAAGGAGAATCAGGGCTTGACCAACGATGATTGGGGCATATCGAGGAGCCATACTCCATTTACAGATACCATCCTACAAGCTGAGTATCCCTGGAAATTCAGCATGCCTACTATTCCAGCTTATGAAGGGAAGACCAACCCCCGACAACACATAATGAGATACGAGTGGATGATGGACTCGGCTAGGGAAAATGATGCGACCAAATGTAGATGCTTCCCAATAACCCTATCTGGAATCGCTACCATGTTGTTTACCAGACTTCCCCCACGATCGATCTCCAGGTTTGATTAGTTAGTGACGAAGTTTGTGGAGCAGTTTAGGATCCATGCCACTTGCCCAAAGGATGTGATGTCCAGTGTGATCCAGGCTCCGGGGGAGTCGTTGGAGGATTATTTGCAAAGATTTCATGTTGCTGCTACCAAAGTTAGCAACCCGAATGACCATGCTATCCTTAAGGCCGTGATGCAAGGAGTGGATCCAGACTCAGAGTTTGGCGACTGGCTGGCAGGCAAACCACCGACTATCCTGGAACGCTTTTATTTAAAGGCGAACCAATTTATGAGAAAGGAAGAGGCCAGGTGGTTAAGACGGAGCAGTGCGCCAGGACCCAGTAAGGAAGCGGTGCAAAGCAACATTGTGGTAAAGCAATCTGGCGAAAACTCTAGTAAGGTCCAAGTCAATGTTCAAAATAAGCCGGAGCAGTCCAAAGGATCCTGAGGAGGAAATTCTGGACGAAAGAGGGAAGCAGGAAAGTGGAAACCAAGAATCCCAACCTATAGTAAATATACGCCTCTGAATACATCTTTGGAGAATATTTACCTATCAACTTGTAATACATTCCAATACCGAAAGCCACGCCCAAAGGATTCGACTAAGGAACAAAAGCAGACTGGAAAGCATTGTCGGTTTCACAAGACTTACAAGCACAATACTGAAGAGTGCAGACACCTCCACGATGCTATAGAAAAGCTGATTCGCCATAAGAAGTTACAGCAGTTTGTTAAGAATCCACAGGAAAGCGGACAGGGGACATCCGACTCCAATCACGGGCAAGCTTCACACCAACCTGAGGAGCCCGCTCGGACCGAAGGAAGGCTGGTCATAAACACAATAATCGGTCGATCTCATCCGGCAGACAAGAGTTGGCAAGAACTGGAATGTTATGCTAGTTCCTTGAAGCATGCGGGCTTCGAGTGCTGCTCGAACACTTAAGACGGGACTCAGGCGAAACAGCAGCGAATGATGACCGATGATATAGTATTTAGGAGTAGGGATGCCAATCAGGTGGAGGCACCTACCATTGACCAGATGGATATCTCAGCTACGATCAAACCGGCGCTTGTGAAAAGAATACTAATTGATTGTGGAAGTTCTGTTAATATTGTCTTCAAGAAGGCGTATGACCAAATGAAGATGGAGGTGAAGGATCTGAAACCATCTAAAGCCCTCATTCACGGCTTTAATGGAGAAGCTAATGATGTAGTAGGTTTTGTTGAATTGCCAGTTGAACTAGGAGAAGGTGAACGCAGGAGGGTACGGATCCTACCGTTCATTGTTTTGGATGTTGATTCCCCGTATAATGTTTTACTAAGCCGACCGGCCCTGGCGGAGTTTAGGGCAGCTTTGGCCTCGTGGTGTTTGACCTTGAAATTTCCAATGGATAGTGGAGTTGGTGTAGTGCATAGGGATCAAGCGATTGGTCATGCTTGTTATGTGGCTGAGCTGAGAGAGGCCCAATGAAGAGAGAAGGGAAAGGGTGTGGACAAGCCTGTCCGCATCCATGTTGCTAAAAATTGACAAATAGCGCCTGAGCCTTGGCTTGGGCAACACAAGCAGATCTATGGAGACATAGATCCGAAGGATGATGATAAAGAACCCAAGGAAGCCAAGGCGGCGCCGGCTGAACTGACGATCGACATTCCAGTCAGCCATGATGACCCGTCACGGGTGCTTAAGATTGGATCATAGCTCAACCCCTCGATGATTTGGGATCTTACTGATTTCCTCCGGCAAATCTCAATGTTTTCGCTTGGACCCATTCTGATATGTGTGGGATTTCTCCCGCCATCGCAAGTCATATGTTGAACATTGACCCGAAGTATGTGCCAATGAAACAAAAGAGGAGAGGCACGCACCCGGAGAGGTCCGCTGCTCTCAAAGAGGAGGTGTATAAACTCAAAGCCAATGGGTTCATCCGCGATGCCCTCTATCCTGAATGGATATCTAATCCCGTACCAATGAGGAAGGCAAACGGGAAATGGAGGACCTATGTTGATTACTCGGACTTGAACAAGGCGTGCTCTAAGGATAGTTTTCCACTGCCCCGAATTGATCAGCTGGCCGACTTGACGCAGGACATGAGTTATTATCATTTATGGATGCGTTCAGGATACAACCAAATCCCGATGCACATTCCGGACCAGGAGCATACCAGTTTTGTCATAGACGTTGGATTGTACTGTTATGTAGTGATGCCTTTCGGGTTGAAGAACACAGAGGCAACTTATCAGCGTTTGGTGAATCGGATGTTTAAAGACCAGATTGGTAGAACGATGGAAGTCTATGTGGATGATATGCTCGTGAAGTCACGACAGTCAAACGACCACATTCGAGACTTAGCAGAGATGTTTGATATACTTAGATTTTACGGAACGAAAATCAATCCATCAAAATGTTCCTTTGGCGTTACATCGGGGAAGTTTTTGGGTTTCATTTTCAACGTGCGAGTAATCGAAGAAAACCCAGAAAAGATTCAAGCTATTCGAGACGTACAAGCACCCAGGACTATAAAGCAAGTACAAAGCCTGAATGGGAAAGTCGCTGCGCTGAGTCGATTTATATCCAGAGCAACCAACAAGTGTATTCCTTTCTTTGATGTGATAAGGAAAGGGAAAAGAAATTTTGAATGGACGCCGGATTATGAGGACGCGTTCCGAGCTCTGGTGAGTCACTTGGAGAGGCCCCCTATACTGTCAAAGGCCGTAGACCATGAGGACTTCTATGGCCGTATCCTAGCATGTCATCAGTGCAGCTTTGATTCGTGAGGAGGACCGAATCCAAAAGCCAGTGTACTATGTTAGTAAGCGTTTAACGGGGGCAGAGAGGAATTATCCCAAGATTGAGAAGTTGGCTTACTGTTTGGTGATTGCATCACGCAAGCTCCGCCCGTATTTCCAGGCACATCCGGTCAGTATCTATACCGATCAACCTTTGCGGCAGGTGCTCCAATGACCAGAGACTTCTGGAAGATTACTCAAATGGAACATTGAGCTAAGTCAGTTCGACATCACCTACCTGCCATGGAGGGCTATCCAGGGACAAGCACTAGCGGATTTCATTGTAGAGTTCACTATATCAGACGAGCCAAGTGGAAGTGATGTGATTCCCGCTGTTTGATGGAAGCTATATACCGATGGGGCATCCAACGACCATTGTTCTGGGGCTGGTGTCATTCTTGTAACTCTTGAGAACCGATCGATTTGTTATACTTTGAAACTTAATTTCCCCGCTATGAACAAGAAGCCGAGTATGAAGCGTTAATCGTTGGACTGAAGCTTACCAAAGAACTTAGAGTGAAATCGGTTGAAATCTTTTGTGACTCACAGTTGGTGGTGTACCAAGTATGGGGAGACTATCAGGCAAAGGGACAAAGGCTTGCCCCATACCTCGCTCGGGTTCAAGAATTGTTGGCGGACCTCAAATACTATGATATTTCGCACATTCCACTCGAACAAAAAGAGGAAGCCGATTCCTTGGCAAAGTTTGCAAGTACTGGTGATGCACAACGGATGGGTTTGGTTCCCGTGGAAACTTTACATACCCCGAGTATAAATGAGATGGAGGTAGATTTTGTGGTGAAGACGGAAGCTGAAAGGGAGTCGTGGATGACCCCGTTCAAAGAATACTTGCTACACGGAACCTTGCCCGAGAGAAAGAATGAGAGACGACAAGTCGTTCACAAGGCCTCATGGTATATAATGCAGGATGGAATGATGTATCGGAAGGGATTCTCCGTTCCCTTGCTTAGGTGCATCGCCCATGACGAGATAAAGCGGGTTTTAAGAGAATTCCATGAAGGAGAGTGTAGCAACCATACTGGGGGGCAGACAATAGCCAAAAAGGTACTCCACTATGGATACTATTAGCCGACCGTGAATCGGGACGCCGTGGACTTGTAAGGAGATGCGATAAATGTCAAAAGTACGCAAAGATCCCTAGAGTGCCGCCGACGAAACTCACGCAAATGGTTAGTCCATGGTCGTTTGCGATATGGGGGATCGATATAATCGGTTCCTTGCCAATTTCCAAAGGTGGTGCGAAATACGCAATTGTTGCGGTCGATTACTTCACCAAATGGGCAGAAGCGGAGCCATTAGCTACAATCACCACCAAAAAGGTCGTTAACTTTGTTATGTGAAACATTATATGCCGCTTTGGTCTCCCACGGACTATCATTACTGACAAAGAAACTCAATTTGAGAGTAGAGAACTCAAAGAGTTCTATCAAAAATATTGCATTGAGAAAAGGTTTGCAGCAGTCGCTCACCCTAAAGCAAATGGGCAAGTTGAAGCCGTAAATAAGATAATCAAGTCCATCTTGAAAAAACATTTAGAGAAGGCTAGAGGCAAGTGGGTGGATGAGCTTCCAACAACACTTTGGGCCTACAGAGCCACCCACAAGTCCACGACTGGCCACACTCCTTTCGCCTTGGCATACGGCACTGAAGCTGTTATACCCATGGAACTTGAAGTTCCTTCTCACCAGGTGACTCATTATGATCCTAGAATGAACCGAGATCTTTTACTGGAGTCGTTGGACTTTGTCGATGAGAAGCGTGAAGAAAATGATTTAAGGGTGGATACATATCGGCACCGAGTCGCCCGATATTATAATGAAAAAGTTCGACCAAGAGCTTTCAATGTGGGCAACCTTGTTTTGAAGCAAGTTTTTCCGGTCCCGTCACATATGAATCCCACATGGGAAGGTCCCTACGTCATCGAACGAAGGCTTAGAGAAGGAACCTTCAAGCTAGCCACTGTTGATGGTGTGACACTCCCCAGAGCATGGAATAGCGAGCATTTGCACCGTTATTATACTTATTTTGCTTCTTTTGCATTTTAGTAGCAATTGTTTCCAGTATATGTTTCTTTTGTTCTTCTCTGTTTCTGACATGTAGTAAGACAATTCAGTTTGTCCCTATTTTCTACAATCAATAAAGGCTTGAAGCTATTTTTCTATGAACTATTAGTGTTCCATGTTTTATAATTTCATGGCAAATTAATTTTCATTAATCTGTCTAGCGTATGAACGCGCACACAAAACTAAAAGTCGACCAGCTACGATTCAAAAATCTCTAAGTCCCCAGAGTGTGGGCTAGAGTTCTTTGAGTCCCCAGAGTGTGGGTTAGAGTTCTCTGAGTCCCCAGAGTGTGGACTAGAGTATAAACGATTCAAAAATCTCTAAGTCCCCGGAGTGCGATCTAGGGTACTCTGAGTCCCTAGAGTGCGGACTAGAGTGTAAATGATTCAAAAATCTCGAGGTCCCCAGAGTGCGGACTAGAGTACTCTGAGTCCCCAAAGTGCGGACTAGAGTGTAAACGATTCAAAAATCTCCAAGTCCCCAGAGTGCGGACTAGGGTACTCTGAGTCCCCAGAGTGCAGACTAGAGTATAAACGATTCAAAAATCTCTAAGTCCCCAGAGTGCGGACTAGAGTACTCAGAGCCCCTAGAGTGCGGACTAGAGTATAAACGATTCAAAAATCTCTATGTCCCCAGAGTGCGGACTAGAGTACTCTAAGTCCCCAAAGTGCGGACTAGAGTATAAATAATTCAAAAATCTCCAAGTCCTTTGAAAGCGGACTGGAGTTTAAATGACCCGCAAGACTCCGAATTTCAATTACAGATTAAATTATAAGCTAAGCAATGAGAATCTGTGAATGCAAAGAAACAATATTATATTTACTTCTCAATTTTTTTTTCTTTACAACTTCTCCGAAAGTGCGCAGACCAAGTCTATCTACAACGACTACTGACAAAATAAAAAAAACGAGAAAGGGAAACGACTACATGATTTTGACTTATTTAAGCTAAGCAAGGCATGACTAAACGATAGCTACTTCTTTGGCTTTCTTTCCTTCTTCGGCTTCTCCGAAGTCTCCTCGGCTGAGCGTTTTCTCCTAGATCCCTTACTTCCAAGCAACGTGGTATCCGAGGAAGGAGGGGGAACTTCCAAAGGTGTGGTCCTACCAAGAAGAATGACCTTCAATGGCCTATTTAGGGGATCGTCGAGTTCCACCACCTTGGATTCTGCCTTAACTTTGATTCTCTCTTTTTCCTCCTCCTCGAGTTGCTCCTTCATGCTAAGCTGGGAAGTGCTCGGAAGCGCCTGTGATTTTGACATTGTCGTGTTCTTTTACAGGTGAGGGATCTTCAGGTTTATCCTCATCTAGCTCTCCGATCACTTGAGCATCAAGACCAGGGGTATCTCCGGTGTAAGGAGCCTTAGCCTCTTTTTCTTCCCGCTCCGTGGCGACATCGCTCCTTGGAGTCGGCTCGGGACCAGAGTGACCTATACGAATTTATGGAAAGAAAATGTTAGAACACATCCGTTACTCACCAAAAGCGATGAATTCCTGAATTCTAAAAGGTGAAGCTACGTACCAGCTTCCAATTGACTTTCGGTAGTCCTCGGTGTATCACCCTCAGGGATTGGGGATAAAATGTGAATGCCAAGTCCAGGCTTCTCCGGGTCATAACCAACATGCTGCTCAGGAGGCCCAAGTGATGAAGTCTCGGTCGGTTGAACGGGAGGAGGAACTTGAGACTCAGTGCCGGATGGGCCAGCGATATCTTCCTTACCCTTCGATGACGGGAGTCTCTTCCAAAGAGGGCTTTTGCCGCGGATAAGTCTGAAGGCTCATTTCCTTGGAGCACTTCCCTCATGGGAGCCTCTTCATCAACCTCTTCAATGCCTAGCTCCACTTTCTTAATTTTTATCAAAGTATCCCATGCTTCGGTTAGTGATTCGAGATAACCATCGCCTACGAAAGATAGGTCACGGTGCATGAGGACTCGTGCATTGTACTCGGCGATGAGCGGGTCAAAGGAACACTTAATCTCTTCTCTGCCGGCTTCGGTTGCTTCCTCAATTCAAGAGTCTACCTCTGAAAGTTATGCCTTTCTGCCTTCTTTGTGAGCGGCGTCTTTTAGCGCTTTGATCTTAAGTAGCTCTTCGTCGAGTTTTGTTTTAAAATTCTCCATCTCGACAATTTCATCGTAGTATTTTTGCGATTCTTCCCACGCTGCGATTTGTTTTCCTTTTCTTTGGAAAGTAGCTCCTCCAACTGTTTGACCCGATGGGCAAGAGAATATTTCTCTTTTTGAAGAGAGTCTTTCTCGAGAGCTAGAGTGTCGTTGCGTTGAACTGCCTCGTTTAACTCTTTTTATGACTGGCCTCTAAGCATCTGTCCGCCTCGACTGTCTCCTTGGCATTCTTTTGGGCAGTCTCGAGTTGAGACTTATATGAGAGTAGTTCCTCAACCTGGCCCTTTATAATATCTCTGTCATGAATGGCTTCGAGCTTAAGGCAGTCAATTTCGTGCTGGCGCTCGATGGAGACTTCCAAGACTTTTTCCACTAAGTGTACGAACGCGTCATGCTAGAAATACACGTCATTGTTGCAAGCAATAGCACTCTGTTTGACATGCCCAGGAATAGGATGAATTGCAGGGAGAAATTTCAATCCGTCGAAACAAATCTTTGGAAACATGCTTTGAGCTCGGCTAATTTTTCTACCGTGGTCGAATCATGAGCGGGAGCCGGGGGAGTCTGCCTTACCGAAGTCATGGATTTATTGTGAGGCTCGCGGGTTTGATTGGTGCTCGAGGAGCCAGAATGTTGGTCGTGAGGGACTTCGGACTGGGAGCCTTTTTGAGCAGACTTGCCCCACTATGCACCGAAAGATTGGGAGGATCATTTGGATATGAAGAGTGGCCGTGGGACCTCCTTCGGGAAGAGGAGGACGACTCTCTATAATGATAGCCTCTATCTCCGCCTTCGTCCCTATCCCTTCGTTTTCCCCGATCCTAAGTCTCGACCAGAATGATGGAAGACGAAGGATCCTCGGAGACGATCAATGCCATGTGTGCATCCCATTTCATCTGTATGTATGATTAAACGAGAACGAATTAGTAGAAGTCATACAATGAATTGATTTCAAGTGCATCATGGAGTGTAAGTGTTTATGTGTGTCCTAATGCATCCCCCCAACGGATCAGTGTTTTTTGCTTTACTCATCGGAGTTTTCTCTCCCTGATCATGAAGTTGGGCACCTTCATCACTTCTCACAGGCGAATTAAATCCCATAGCGCCGGGAGTATTGAAGTCATAATTCAACAGATCGTCAGGGGATGGTCAAGTCAGATAGTCCCTTAAGTAAGCTTTCCAATTTTTGAGAAGATGATCCTTTCTCGATAGGGGTAATCGTGACCTTTGAAGTTCCACCGACTTTTCTTTTTTCAGCTTATACGCTAAGGTCTTCTTCGTTTTCGAAGGAGGCGATGGTTGGTTAACGCCGGGTGCATTAGCTACCGGCACTTGGTCGAAACTTATATTCTCATCAGTCGCCACTGGCGCCTCAGTTTCTTTAATCTCGCCTTCCTCGGTAGTATCGGGGGCCCCTTCGGTAGGGGGCACCGACGGACCAGCTTGTTCCTTACTCGCTTCCGCAATTGTTCTTGCAATTATAGTGCCACTTAGAAGGCTAGTCCTGCGATCTTCTTCTAGTAATTCAAACCTCGAAAGTAGTTCGTTGGTAACTACCGATTTGATTTCCCGATCTTCTACAGGAGTAGCTCGAATAGCCTCAACTACCTCAGAGTACCTGGCGCCTTCGGGTCGTGGGTGGATACCTATAAGGATTAAAAGAAGTTTAGACTTTCAAAAAAATGTGCCTTAAGTCTTAGAATGAAGAGTGAGATAAGGATGAGACTTACGTCCTTCCCGCCATCTTCTCGCGAAGCCGGGTGGACAACGTACGTAGAACCACTCCTGTTTGAACTAAGAAAGCTTGTTCCACGCGCCCATCAGAACTTGACATTTGGGGTATGTCACAAGGAATATGTAGGATGGCCTATCAGTACGTCACTTGAAGCGGTAGATGTACGGATGTCATCAGGAGTTGGAGATCTAAATAGGAAGCTCGTGAAGAGAATGTATATACCGTGAATAAATTCATGGCTATTAGGGCGTAGTTGTGTAGGGGCAATCCCTATATATTATAACACTTCACGGATAAATGAATTAAAGGGAGGCACGCTTCCGGCCCAATACATGAATTTGTTGCACGCAGTGTATCCAGCTGGGGGCAAGTGGGGTCGATCTTGAGCTGATGGAACCAGGACGTCGTTAGAAGGAATTCCATGGATAGAGCACAATCGACGAAGAACGGCTTCGCTGATTTTAGAGGCATGCGAATCAACGGTGTTATCTAGAATGAAAGCTCCATCTACGGCATCAGGGACCGGACCGATAACCTCAGTAGGGAGAACTGGGATGTCGGGAATGGAGGCGAATGACGGACTTGACGTCCCCACTACCTCTTGATGTGAACTTGGTCCAGGCTTGTTAGAAACAGTAGTGGAGCTTGACTTCTTTGACATCACTGAAAAGTGGTTGATGTGAATATATACCTGTTTAAGCTATATTTGAAAGATGATCGACATCAGAATATAACAACAAAATATTCCCCCCGTGTGGTGTGTGAACTAGTGCAACCATTCAAGCATGAGTATAAAAGAATTAAAGTTCTAAAGACTAATATAGCATGATGGAGCTTTAAGTTGTCATTTTTGGACACCGTCATCAGTGACCGTCACCGAAGTTTATCCTATGATCGGTAGTAGAAGTCCTGGGATCAAACATTGGCATCATATATTGTGAAGTCTTTGCTTTTGTTGGGTTAAATTTGCGTTTACGATTGTTAAAACTATGGAATTGTTAGTCCGAATCAGGTTCATGTGTTCATATGCTTTGGTTCTTGTCATTGTCCCTTGTTTTATGCTCAGGCGTGGGAATGCGTGGTCTTGATATATGTTATGTTCAAGATGAGGTGATCCCGATTGCCAATGTCGACCCCAACACCTAACACTGATCATTTCTCTAAACCTAAATACCGAGCCACACTGTCTCACTCAATACCGACCCACTCTCCTACAGACTACTGAGTGCTTCTCTAGACCTTAACAACTGACCTACTCACTCTCTATCCCTCTCACTCTAATGACCGACCAAGCCTCACTAAGACTATAGCGATCCACTCTACTAGAATCCTACCGATCCACTCCTTTTCTAAACTTCTACTGACCCACTCCACTGCGAGAATCCTACCGATCCACTCTCTTTCTCTCAGTACTGACCCAGTTCCTCTAAGCGATACCGACCCAACTCTACTCCAAAAGTTTGCCGACTCCACTTCCTTACTCTCCATGGCGCTTACCTCGAAGTTAAGGCTACACTACTTCCTCTAATAATCCTAAAATGAGCTCCAATCCTAAAACACGCTCCTATATCCACTTCGATTCACTCCTCTCAGCCATCTTCTACCGAACCTATGTACTCAGACTTCGAACAAGACTCCGAACTAAGAGGGATGGTTGAATGAAAAATCCATACCTATAAGGGAAGCTAGAAGCTTTTGAAAATTATGGGATTTCGAGCTGAGGATTGTTCAGATTTGATGGCGTCTGGAGTTGCAAGGTAGGAGGTTTAGGTTTAAAAGGAGGACGGATGAGTATAATGGTAAACAAGGATTGAAGGGAAATAGGTTAGCGGGCTTGTGAGAGTGGAGTAAAAAGTAAGAAGAAGAAAAAGGAACGAATTCCGAGGTTTATATATGGTGAAGGGGGGATACGAATAGGCATTCTCCTATGGAACCGGTCACCCTGCATCGCTGGATCGGCAAGTGGGCACGCTGACCGTTGCCAGATAAACCGACCTTGTGGATCGGTCTTTGTATGCCGATCCACCCCTTGTTTTATAAAAACTAAAGTAAATAAATAAATGAATGAATAATAAAAAGAAATATAATAATGATAAAATAAAATATGTATACATAAGAATGTATACACACATATAATGATGATTAAGGATGACAATGTGGAAAGGAGATAGATACTACCGGATAAGTGAAGAAGTGCGAGTTTAGAAAACCCACTACGATTCAACCTTCGAAAGGTTGCAAATCTTTAACTTTTGAAAAGTTAAAATAGGATATTAAGGATTTCTTTGAAACTGAACTAATACGGTCAGACGACACAAAATTTCGTCGAAGGCCAATGAAAAGTGACAGTCAGTTACCATTCGGGATGGCCTAGCCTCTGAAAGCAGGAATTACTCGCTGATTCAAAGTGCGTCATATCGATTCACACAACGCACTTTGGGGGGCAAATGTTGCCCGGCTACAAAGCGATAGTTGCAGAGGCTATGGTTAAGCCCAGACGGGCTTCAAACCTAAAGAGATATGGAGGTATGAGGGTTCGGTGTAACTCGATTATTTTGGTATTATAGTGGTTTGGCCTACATATATGGTTCGGCATGTGTGGGTCATCCTTAAAAGGATTTACATATAAGGTTCGTCATATATGGGTCGCCATGGGTGGCTCGATCAAGGAAGGAAGATAATGCATGGGTCGGCATGTATCGTTCGGTCAGGGAAGAGAAGTCAAAGTAGGTCAGCAAGTATCGTTCGGTCATGGTACGAAAGCCAAGGTGGGTCGGTCGGATGAGGTTCGGCACCTGTGGGTCGGCCTTAATGGTTTGGCAAGTGTGGATCGGCTGTGTTGATTTGGTACTGCTGGTTAGGTCAGAGTGGCTTGGCCTTGGTGGTTCGGTCAGGGTGGTTCGGCTACCCTGGTTTGATATCAAGATTGGAAGGAATGGATCAACGCGAGCAGGAGCATAAGTGACTTCGGGCTGTGGTCTAGCGTACTTCGAGTATACAGGGGGGCTTCTCCAAGTCGACGTTCGAGGGATTCCAAGTTAGCAAAAAGGGGTCGGCGTGAACGTAGGGACGACTTACTTTGGGGTAAAGGCCAGGTTGCTTCGAGCACGATTGAGATCTGCTCCGAGTCAGCATCCAGGGAATCCAGGATCGGCATAAGTGGATCGGTGGTTGTGGGTCGGCCTACCTGGGTCGGTCACCCTAACCTATCAGCTATGGGCCAAGCTATCTCGGTCATGGTCCTAGACAGAGGAACCGGCCTATATTCATCTATAAATAGAGGGGCAAGGATCCAGTTGAGGGGACCTTTTTCCGAGAACTCCAGGGATAATCTACCATTTTATGTACTCACTTCTTCTCTGTTCAAACTTGTATTCAATTTGTTTGTTTACGGATTGTATCTGTACTCAAGTGATTGGAAAAGTAATAAAGATTATATTCAAAGTGGACGTAGGAAATTACGCTGAACCACTATAAATCCGGTGTTCTCGTTTTCTTGTTGTTGTTCTTTTTGCATTCAACTATGTTGCTTCTCTATTTTAATTTACTTTCTTCATTAATCTCTCTACACAATTCTATTCAAGGGTGTTAGTGACCAATTTTGGTGCTAACAATCCCTAAGGCCTAAAGGGCATGGCCCAGGTCAACCTTGGAAGGAATGCTTTGTGTCGGTGAACACTATTGAACACCGGAATCTGAATTGGGATACGAACGTGCTACCGAAAAAGTATGTGCTAGATTTTCCCTATAGGAACATGGGTAGGATGAAGTTATGGACCAGAGACTTCGATTGGATGAAAACCCTAAATTTGGGATTGCTTGAGGTTAGTATTGAATCCTTTATCTCGCCTTTTCTTCTCAATAAATACTTCAACATCACCTCAATTCTCTTACATGTGTACAAGATCCCGAACAGTCTCTAGGCATGCTCTAAGTTAGATGCATGAGATGACTATTTAGGATATTTGCACAATATTAACTTCTGACCGCTTACACAGCTACAAGATCCTGATCGATCCCTAAGCACATCCTGAGTGGGAAGTCTGAATGTGACCTTAATGGAACTAGATGCCCTAACTTAGACCCCATGAGTGATGAATGAAACCGATTACGAAAGACCAACAGAGATTGATAACCCCCAGGAATTGGTTAGGATTTTATAAACCACTTGAACATGATGATTGAATATTAATCGCTTTAAGTCCCATCTGAAAGGGCTGGCCGGTATGCAAGGTGCAAGTTCCCTCACCGAAGAGCGAGTGGATGGACTTGGATGATATTAATCGCATTATGTTCCGTCCAGAGAGACGGGATCGTAGTGCAAGAAGTAAGTCACCTTACCGGAGTGTGAGCGGATGGGCTTACTTGTCATTGAGTACCCTCGTCGGAGAATGAGCGGATTGGGCTCAGCAAGGGTCCGAAGAGACCATGGATTTGATCATGTTATGTTCCGTCTGGAGAGACGAAACCGGAGTGCAAGGAGTACGTCACCTCGTTGGAGTGCGAGTGGATGGGCTTACTTGTTGTTGAGTCCCCTCATTGAAAAGCGAGCAGATTGGGCTTAGCAAGGATCGTGTTATGTCTCAATCAGAGTGCTGGACCGAAGTGCAGGGAGTAGTCACTTCACGAGAGAGTGATTGGATGCGCTCGCTCATCGTTAAGTCCCCTCACCGGAGAGCGAGTGGATTGAGCTTAGCAAGAGCCCGGAGAGGCCATATATTGGTCCGGAGAGTCCATGAACTTGATTATCGACCCTGAATGATCATCGGCCCCGAACGGCTATGGATTTAATAAAAAGGATCCGAACGCCTTGTAATTAGAATAAAACTGACAAAACCCGGATGAACAAGGGACAATTTTGATATGTGATGTAATAACTCCGAATAATATCAGAATGATGATGATGTATAGATTACACTTAGACATAGCTTAGATTCTTAGGCTGTAACGGGTTTGGAACGACTAATGAAAGAGAATCCGAAGGAACTGAATGATTCACCAGGATTGAAGTAGCAATAGAGCTCAACCATCGACGATTAGCATTATATATGTTCATGAGCAAAGCACACCTTCCATTCGCAAAGTGCTTTAGGGGGGAAATGTTATCCCGCCTTTTGACCAGGCAGTATACAAACAAACTCAACATATCAGACATCGAGATTATCGAGGCAAGAAACCCGAAGAGATGACTACAAAGCTCAAAACTCAAGTACAATCAAGATTGTAAAGTGGAGGCAAACCATCCCACAAAATTGCAAAGTCAGAAAATCACTAAGTGTGGGATAGGTATTGATTCCTCACTTAAGGAGTACTGATCCCACATGCTAAATTTAACTTAAGTGTGGGATAGGTATCAATCCCCCATCTAGGGAGTACCGATCCCACATGCTGAATTTAACTAAGCATGGGATATGTACCAATACCACATGCCAGAATTCACTAAGTGCTGTACTCTACATAAGGGACCGGTACCGATTCTTAAGGGTACATCCAGAGTGGCCCCCACTTTTATGACACTCTTCCCAAGCTACATGGAGCCTGATTCAAGTGTTGTTCCAGAGTTTCTATGCATCATATTGGCAATCTCTATATACAGCCTAAAGCAGCAACAACCTTCTGTAGATCCATTACTTGGGCCATAAAAGGCCTAGGCGACTTGGCAAAACAATCTTGGAAACATGAAGCCAACACCAAGGCAAGCCAACATGAAAAGTTGCTAAGTGTCCTTGCCTATATATAGGGATCGGTACTGATCACCCCTATAGGGGTCGGTACCAATCCCCAACCCTAGAGGATATGAAGTTGAGATTTTTTGGGCGACTTGGTCTTGGCGGCGAGATTTTACAGGAGAAGTTTCAGCGAGATATTTGATTGTCTACCCGTATAAAAAAAGAAGGCATGGTTCATTCAAGGGAACTTCTTTCTTCTTCCTTGCCTACACTCTGCCATTTTTTCATAACTCTATAGATTTTACAAATCCAAGCAAACTGTACTTTTAATCTACAATATAAATAAAAAAAATCTTTGGAGTGGACGTACACCGGAGTATGCCAAACCACTATAAAATCTCTATATGTTCACTTCTTTCTAGTTTTTCATTTAATTTCTTCACTTTTTATTCTCTTTTACTTTCTATTTGGTGTTTGTACCATTTTTGGTTCAAACAACCATAATATGGAGAAATTAATTAAATAAGTGATTAATCAAATTAAATTGTGGGACAAAATAAAGATAAGTTAATTAATAATATAGTGAATGAATATAGGATGAGGAGATCAGGATTTAACAAGAGCATGCTAGTATGATGTATTAGCCCAAAACCCAAATTACTAAACCCTTCCACTCCAACCCCTCATTCACTCTCTTATTGATGTGCATGTAAATGTGCATATTTTTACTTCCATATTTAATCTACTTTTATTTTAAATAAATGTCATAATTGGGTGTTTCTACATGTTTAAAACCAAATTTCAAAAATGCTTTCAAGTTATCATTCATACATCAATTTAGGGGTAAAATGGTAATTTTGCGCATATATTAATTTTGAGAATATTCACTTGCACATTTTACTTTTATCTGTAGAAATTTGGATAGAAAATGAAAGAAGCTTTCATGGAAATATACATGCACAAGGATGGAAGAACAAAGGAATGAAGAAATAAATCAATTCACGCAACATGGAGGACTCTACCTACCTACTTACCTTGATTTACAATTAGGAGCTAAAACGACCCGCCATTCATTCCACAGAATGATGCATCATCAATAAGAAAGAAAGGGATAGAAAAGAGAAAAGAAGAGAAGAGAGAAAGAAACAACATCAGAATCTCAACAGCGGAACGAATAAATTATATTAATAACATAGTCTATTACATAGTATACAACAATTAACAGAGTTACACAGCATATACATCACATACTAGACAGTTATAAACATCTGTCTAGACATTACAACTCAAATACATACAAGACACTATCACAGAGATCAACACAGCGGAACACTATATATCTACGAACGCTGAAGCCTCCTGCTCCATTGCTCCTCCAGAAAACTCGTCAAAGCTAACCTGAATCTCTTGGGTACTCGTAAAAATACATGTTAGTGGGGATTAAAGTTACATGCATACTTATGAAGGATTAATTAGAAGCTAATGATAACTTAGTGGCCACACTTCCTAAGGAGTATTTTGGGTAGCTACCTAAAATATGGATTAGGATTTTAGGCTTGTATAAATACCCCTTTTATGTTCATGTAATGGAGTTTTAGTTTTTACATTAGCTTATATACAAGTTGAAGCCTAAAATCAAATGAGAAATAAAATGGCTTCCTAGGCCTCTTTCTTTTTCTACATGCTCTTTCATTTTGTGTTCATTTTTATTTACATGCTTTCTTCATTTTCATGTTAATAGATTAGCTTTCTTTTATTATGCGCTTAGTTTAATTTTATTTTTATGCAAGTATCTCTTTTCTATTTTCATTAGCTCTTACTTTATTTATTTATTAATGTTGAAATTTACATGTGTTGAAATGATAATACAAACGAGTAGCTAAACCCCTTCAATTTAGGGGTGATGAAGCTCTTTAAAATTATGTAAATTCAACATATTCTATGATTTATGATCACTTTTTATGCATCATGAAAGTTTGGATGATGATGTAAGTTTTTAAGAGAATTTGATAGCTTATGTAATCACAAATGGTCTATGCTTAATCCAACATAAACACAATTTACATCACCATATAACTAGTTGATTTTGGTCATGGAATTAAAGGAGAAACAAAATTTGATGATTTATGTTACTAAACAAAATAGTAAATAGATCATACTTAAAGTAGTTTTTGCTTTGATTTCATGTTCATTTTCATGAGAATTGATAAGTGGTTTTAGTTGTTGTATTATAGTTTGATGGTTTAAGTTGTGTTAATTAATAACATAAATAGACCATACTTATGATAAATACATCATTAATTCCACTTAAGATTAAAATGAGAGATCATAGATTGATTTTGCCGATTTATGTAAAAATATGAGAGTGGATTTGCCTCTAAATTGTTTTCCAATCTCATATTTTCAATCACTTTTGTTCTAGCTAGTTTTACATTTTCCTTAGCTTAAATCAATCTCAAGTTTGGTTTAATTTGATTGAGTATAATTTTTAAACCATTTCAATTCCCTTCGGATCGACTCGTACTCGCCACGTACTAGAATTGTACATCGTGCGCTTGTAGTTATTTTATTACAATATTTTTCAATGATTTTCTAAACCGATAGAAAAATCGTCGATTAATAAGTTTTTGGTGTCGTTGCCGGGGAATAGACTTGATTTCTAATTTTAATCTTCGAATTATTTTTATTTGATTTTAGTGTGTTTTCATTTTGTGTGTTAATTTGCATTTTTTTTAAATATTTTATGTTGTGTGTTTGTTGTGTGATTTGTGTTTTCTTGTTGCTTTTCTAGTTGCATTTGCATTTGCATATTTAAAAATAATAATACACAATTTCATTTCTAAAAAATATATTCCATTTCATTTTGCAATACTTTTACAACTTTTCTTTCTACAAACTTAAAAAAACACTGTGCATTATGCACTGTAGACGCTCTCTATTACAAAGCTGTACTGCTGCCCTTGCCTGTACACACTGACTTGCATTTCAAATTGCCTTATCAACTTCCCATGGCCTCATTAACAACTGCTACAGCCACTGCCAAGTTCACATTCACCATCAACATCCCTACCTAATTGCACCTTCAACATCCCCTATCAACATCACATACCTGCTAGAGCAACTGCATATACAACTCCACCTTCAACTTTACCATTCCATCACATCTCCTATGCCACCACTTCTACATCCAACCCACATCACTGTCAAACAACTCCTACACTGTCAGAAAACAACCGACATCATCACCTAACCCACTTCAACCACCCTTCCTGCACATTTCTATGCATCAACTCCACAACAATACTTCACAACTTCTTCAAACACTTCACTTCAATAAACTCAGTCATCCTACAACACTATTACAAAACTCAGTCATCAAATCCAATCATCAAAACATATCAACCATCTCCTAAATAACAAAACATCAACTCACTGCCATATATCACAACAACATTCCAATAACTCCACTGCCAAACTTCCAGCAACTGAACTATACAACTGTCACCATACAACAGCACATTGCCACCTTACTGCCTACATTTCCACCTCTGTCACCATACAACTGCACGTTTTCCTCTTCCACCAACTGCCTCACTGTTTCAAGTGCACTTCTATTGAGCAACTCCACTGATACCACTAACTTACTTTCATCACCACTCATACCATCCCAGTAATCACCAGTCACTACTACAACTCTGCATCCATCAACTCCTCACCAAACAACCATTAACACACTTCTTACCCTCCTTGCCAGCACAAACCCATACATACTTCACTCCCACTCCAAACAATTCCACCAAAAATCCCACCGCCAACTTCACCATTTCAACACTTGTTCAGCCATTCACGACCTTATTACCAACATCCTTAGTGGCGTTACGGTTGCGGTAACCGTCGTTATTTCCACCAACCGTAACCATAACCATTGTTGACGGTTATAAATTCTTATAACCGTTACCGCCACCGTTTATGATGGTTAACCGTCGTATTTTCAATTTTGAAGCATGCCATACATATATTTTCAATTATATGCATTATTGTTGATAAATTGATATAGCTCTAACTGTTTCTTGCAAATTTATTTATTTGTTTATAAAATGACCAATATGCATGCACATGTTATTAGTTCACTAAGACACATATTATTAATATACAGGCCATTCATTTAAATTAAATTACTAATTTTTGCCCTTTAATGTTAAATATTACATAAAACAATTATGTATGGTTGGTATGGTTAACCACGATTTTCAAATTCTTCAACCATTACCGTAACCGTTACCGTTATAGATGGTAACCACATGAATGGTTGTATGGTTGAGCGGTTGAGCGATTCAGCCGTAACAGCTATAAACATCCTCAACAATCCCCTAAACCACTATTTTGGCGAACACACAACATCGCCTGCAACTTCACCATCCTCTGCCTGAACCTCACCTCAACCCCATTGCCTTTGAACATCCTCTGTCTTCATCACCATCTACCTCGAAGAAAACCATCACCGAATTTCCATCATCACCAAAATACATCACTACAACACCATTCCAACAACACCCTCCAAACCGTGATGACTCCTTCACCACCACGCTGCAATCGAACCTTCTACATCACCAAGTTCGCGAACGAAAAGCCGAAAACCCAAATCGCCGACATCCCTAATTCCAATTCCTATATGCCACTGCGACCACCCTCCCAAGTCATAAACCATCAACGCAACCGTGACTCCAATCAAAATTTTGAGTTCAAACAACCGTATTCTACTCCTCAAAACTAATCGCGATAAAATTTTGGAAGTATTAATAAAAAACAATAGCTGAAAGATTTCTGAAATTTAAAAAATTGTATTCAAATTTTGGTTTTGAAATTAGAAGTTTAGAATTGCTTGCTGGATGTACTTAATTAAGGAAATCTTAGGTTACGTGTTTTCTTATGAAATTTTGATCGAGGAATTTGAACTGTGTGTGTTAGAACTTTTGATTTATTTCGTTTTTGTGTGTGTTAAAACAAGAGTTTTGATTGAGGAACCGTGGATTTGGTTTTGAAATTTTAGTTTAATTGGGCCGAGTGGGTTTAATAGGATTTAGAGTTATTTCTTTTGCAAATTGTTTTGTTTAAATTTGTGACGACCCACATTTAGGAAGGTTTAAATCAACAATAATCCACACATGTCCAACTTAAACAATCCGGAACATAGATAATCAATGGGGTTATTTAAAAAAAACAAGAAAAGAAGAAGAAAACAAACACAGAATCTCACAGCGGAATGATAAAATATAATAGTCAAATAAACAGTTCGTGAAGCTGTTTATATAATACATTTGATTAAAATTTATACAACATTTACCAGAGTTATATACATAATAGGGATAAATAAAATAATGCAGCAGACAACATGATGCAGGACTAATAATAGTAATAATATACCAAATCTTCGTCTTCATCCTCCAGAGAATAATCTTCAATGCGCTGAAAAACTCAGGACTAGCCCGAGCGTAATGAAAAAACAAAACACTCAAGTCAGGACTAACATATCCTTATGTGAGTCATATCGATATCACATAACATGAGTGTAATAGCGTCAGAGATGTTTACGGATTTCACATCTCTTATCCAGTGTACAAAGTGTGTGCAATAACTCAAGAGATGTTATAGGATTTTTCATCTCTTAAGGATCTGTCAAAATATTTATGTGTAGTAGAATACGCTACATATCTAATGTCTAATCAGTAAAATAAATATTTTTCTTAGCGTCCATGAGCTTCAGAAAAGGGATCTTTTGGCTCTTCTACGCCGTTACTTTACTGAACTCCATTGTAATTCGGATATTACCAATTGTACTCTTGTAAATCAGTTGAGATCATCAATAAAACAACAACTCTTCAAAGTGGACATAGACTACAATGCTGAACCACTATAAATTGTGTGTTTCTACTGCTTTCTTTTTTAAATTTTGAGTGTTATTCACATTTATATTCTCTACATACTTGCTATCTGTGATTGTAAACGGGCGCTTTCATCGACAATTGGGTGTTTGTGACCAATTTTGGTGCAAACATTTTTGTGCTTTCATCGAGAATTGAACTCAGGGATTCTACAACTTGGACTTTGGATCTGAAAGTCTAAAGACTTGGATCTGGAAAGCTAGGATGAAGCAATCAACAAGGAGACAAAGAGCGGAGAGAAGTCAGCATGAAGGAAGCCATGAATCATCCTCAGGAGCTAATCAGACTTCGGCCTTCATCATCAGAGACGAGATGGGGATGATGATGGAAGCTATGCAGGACAGAATGCTGAAAAGGCAAGAAGAGATGATGCAAAACCTAATCCAGCAAATTGGACAAGCTAGAGTGTAGAATCAAGAGAACGACACTGCAAGGGGTGCTGGAGATAGGGATCAGGAGCACGGAACAACCAGGATTCAGAATAGAGCAGGACCACCAGGAGCAGCCCATGAGTTAGGGGGGGCACTCCCCAGAAGCATGTTGATCCAACCTCGGGTAGGATACCAGGCAGAGCTGTTCAACACGGCGTTGATAGAGGAATGGATGCCCGTCTAGGAGAGCAGATTCCAGGATTCCCTCGTGAACTCAGGGGGCAGATCAGAGGCAACAGACATGGACTACAGCTTGATGACAGTGACAGATTGGCGGAGATGGTCAGACGAGCCATGAGAGGCGGATTAGTGAATAGAGATCTGGAAGATGTTAACAGGAGCCCCTTCACTCCCGTAATTAGGCAGGCCAGGAATCCACCATAATTCAAGCTACTGACATTGGAGGTGTATGATGGAAGGACAGACCCTGCTGTTCATCTGACGAGGTATATGCGGCATATGGAAGTATTGGAGAGCGGTTCGATTGGAACATTGACCGAGTTGACTGAAAAGGTTATGAGGCAGTTCAGGGTTCACATCTCGAGGCCCAAGAATGTGATGAGTCTTACGACACTGAAGCAGATGACCGGAGAGTCTTTAAGGAACTTCTTAACATGATTCAATGCAGCAGTGGCATCAGTGGATCGGCCAGATCCATCCATGGTTCTGATGGCAGCTGTATCTGGCATAGCCGATGGCTTAGAATTCAAGAATTCCCCGACGAGGGATCCACCTATGGACTTAGGAGAGTTCTACCATGAGGCAGAAAGGTTTCTACGACAAGAGGATGAAAATGCTAAGAGAGAGAGAGGAAGGAGAGGGGGTTGATGTTTATGCAGTCAAAAGCGGAGTCCCGCCCAGAAAGGATTCAGGCAAAGATAAAGGGAAATGAAAGGCAGGTAATAGCGGTGATGAACCAAAGCGGCCGCGAAAGGAACCGAGATTCACCTTTTATGTAGAGTTGAACGAGACTTTGGAACGAATTTACCAAGACACTAGGGGGCAAGTTCCCTACCGGAGGCCAATGAGGAGGGATCCGACTAGCAATGAGAGGAAGTCAGACAAGTACTGCTTATTCCACGAACTGAGCGGCCATAGTACAAATGATTGTAGGCACTTGAGAGATGAGATAGAAGGGCATATCCGGAACGGCATGCTATTACAATATGTGAGGAGGCGAGCAGCAACGGTGGAGCAAGAGCGACCACCATCCGCATCAATTGGGGACGGCTCAGGATCGAGGCATCAGCTTGTCATCAACTGATTGAAATAATGACGAATAAGTCGCAAACTCCACACTAGTGTGGTTAAATCGCTTACACATGTACAAGATCAAGAACGGTCTTCAAGCGTGCTCTGAGATGACTATCAACCGCATTAGTGTAGGTGTCTGCACTTTGACGTCTCTGTTTTGCTTTTGTTTTCTATTTTTTGCATTTGGACTTGATTTGGTTGTACATTTTGGTTGTAAGACTCATTTTGGATGTAAATCTGGTATTTGCAATTCCATAACGGTTAAGTCACTTACATATGTACGGGATCGCGAACGGTCCTCAGGCATGCTCTGAAATGGCGATAAATCGCCATTACAAACAATTCGAAAACTCACTCGAACGTGAAATCTGACATTAATGATACTAAGTCCCCCCCGGGCACACACAACTCGCCATGAACGGCACCCAACCGCGAACGGTCACAATTCGCCTCGAACGGCACCTGACCATGAACGGTCACAATTCGTCTCTAACGACACCCGACCGCGAACGGTCACAACTCGCCTCGAACGGCATCCGACCGCGAACGGTCATCATTCGCCACGAACGGCACCCTGACCGCGAATGGTCACATACCATCCCAAACGGCATACAATCTCGAACGATCGCCATTCGCGGTCTGGTGAGATTATCAATCTCTTTACAGGTCATTAACAGGATATGAACATCCAGCTTATGGCATTACAAAACACACCTTTCTATCGCAAGGCATGTTTTGGGGGTCAAGTGTTCTCCCACCTTTTAACAAGGCCGTGACACTAAAAGATTAACTGGAAACCAAAACAGATCGTCCCCAAAGATCGGTTGCACATAGAATTGTTATGGATGCTAGTAAATTTTGCCCGAGTCTAGATCGGGCTACAATTGATACAACACGACAAGCGAAGCTACGGAGGCCAATGTTTCAAATTTCAAGTCAATCGAAGCTCGGGTGCTCAAGATATTGATCGATCAAAATCGAGTCGCTTCAAGTTGTTTGGGGTTTGCTTCTAGTCGTCCCAAGCTTTACTTTGGGTTTCCAAGAAAAATAATTCGAGTTAGAGATGGGTCGGCTTTGGGTCTTGGACAGATTAACATGTTTACAAGCTGCTTCTAGTCACCACAACACTTGCTTCGAGTCACCAGAGGGTCTACTTCGAGTCAGAGCCATGAATCGATCAGCAACTAAGGTCCCCATCAATTTCGTATCCATGCTATTCGTATCCATCAAGTTGGCACTCGTTCCTTTCGTATCCATCCGACAAACGCATCTCCCAAGTCGATCAAGGTTGTTCACTTCGTATCGATCAACCAGATGATCGATACGAAACCCAACCCTTTCCATCGATACGAAGTAGCCCATGGATTTCTACTTCGTATCGATCATGTTGGTGTATATTTCGTATCGATCAACCGGGTGATCGATACGAAACTGTCACTTTCCATCGATACGAAGCCAACGCCAGGGGATCGATACGAAGAGCATAGCACCCGATGGATACGAAGGAAGAGGCAGTCAACGCAGCATAAAAGATGGATCTACCCTAGCTTATCACTCCATGTCACCATCGTTTGATCGATACAAACGAGATCGATGCGAACGGCTTCGATACGAGCTCGATAATGCCTTACAAACACAAACTTTCATTGATCATAACTCAAAATCTACAAGTCCATATGCCACCAAATTTTCACTGGAGCTTGCGTACAGCCTCAAGAATGTCCATGATCGATCCCAAACTAAAAGGAGCAATTTTGGATCGATACGAATTTGGTTCGTATTAATCATGGATCGAGTCGAAATGCCAGGGGATCGATCACGTGGGCCCACCCACGTGAGGGAAGGAGTCTTCCGAGATCTGGACGAGATATTTGCAACCTACACCTATAAATAGCAGTCCATGAGCTTCAGAAAAGGGATCATTTGGCTCTTCTACGCCGTTACTCTGCTGAACTCCATTGTAATTCGGATATTATCAATTGTACTCTTGTAAATCAGTTGAGAATCGTCAATAAAACAACAACTCTTCAAAGTGGACGTAGGCTACAATGTCGAACCACTATAAATCGTGTGTTTCTACTACTTTCCTTTTTAAAATTTGAGTGTCTTCACATTTATATTCTCTTCATACTTGCTATCTGTGATCTGTGATTGTAAACGAGCGCTTTCATCGATAATTGGGTGTTTGTGACCAATTTTGGTGCAACCAGAATGGACCAAGTCCAAGAAGAAAATTGAAGAACGGTTGTCAGCTAGGGTTAGCTAGCCCACTTAGCCCTGTCAAGCCATCCTGTTTTAGTCATTTCAAATTATCACAAGTGTCGGGGTCTATCCATCATCGTTCTCTTTCTTCAAATCCAGCAACGACGCCAAATCCAACCACTTCGTTCTGAAGTCTCCTCCACGTACACAGTTGTTAAAGTGGTTCCAATATTGATAGAGAGTATGCCATAAGAGGCCCCGGTCTCTTTAACAACCAAATGTCGTTTTACACACCGGTTGGTACTTTTATATTTTGAAAACAATCCATACTTGATATCAAAATATCATATTCGCTTCAAATCAATTTCATTTCAAAATATCATATTTACTTCAAATATGCCAATTTCCACTTGAAAGTCATTTTCACTTCAAAATTCGATTTGAATTAAAATTTGGGTATAACTTCGTTTTAACCCAATTCACATTTAAATCCATGATTTAAATATAAACATTGCCACTCTGACCGGTTTGAATTTTTAGAAAATAGTTTGAATTTTTTTAAATAGTTTAAAAGTTAAAATAATTAATATACGATAGTTTAAGTATTGAAAATGGTTTATATAGTAAAATAGTTTGGAAAAAAATCAAAGTAATTGAAACATCTAAAAAGATAGGTTTAAACAGTTTATATAATAAAATAATTTATTTTGAAAATAGTTTCAAAGTCAAACTGATTCAATTCCAAATCTTCAAATTCATATCAACTTTAATTTCCAATTTCATTTAAATCGATTCAATTCTGATTTCAATTTGAATTAACTTCAATTCCAATTTTAATTCAAATCAGTTTCAATTTCGATTCCAAATTAATTCAATTTCGATTTCAATTCTAATTAATTTCAATTCAATTCCAATTTGAATTAATTTCAATTCAATTCTCAATTTTAAACCATTTCAATATATATAAATTTGAGTTCGATTTTAGAATATAGATTTAAATCACTTAAATTAAATTTAACTTCAATATTCAATTTAAGATTCAAATCTTTAAAATAATTCAATTCCAAGCTCAAATTTTGAAATACCAATTTAAATTACTTTTGCTTGGATTTATTTCAAAGTTCGAGTAAAATTTCAAATCACTTAAACAAATCAATTTCCATCATCCAAATGGTTTCTCAATTATAACTTCAAAATTTCAAATTCGATTCTTTAAACAATTCCTGTTGACAAGTTCATTTTTAACATTTCAAGCTCGAGTTAAAAAATGTTTCCATTTCCTTAAATTCGATTTTATTTCTTAAAATCAAAATCAATTTAAATAAATTCAAATAAAAATCTTAAAATCATTTAATTTAACAAATCCGGTGTCCGTATATAATTTTCTATCCTATGACCAAGTGAAACAATTATTTCAATTTAATTTGAGGATGGATATATATCATTTCAATCCAAAATAAATATCATAGGTCTATATCATTTCAACCTATTTCTTAATTTATTCGAAATAATTCAATTAACAGTTTAATGATGTTAATTAATTTACAGGGTGATGTAGGAAATGCGGATTACAGATCTTAAGGCTGGATTAACTGTAGAGGAGGTGAATAGTGTTTAATGTATTTTATGGAATTTTTGAAATCTTTTCAAATTAAACACATATAGATGCAATTTCACAAACACAAAGATAATCACAGAATCAGACACAAATGCAAATAGTAAATAAAAGCAGTAAAAGGAAATAACACACCAGAATTTTATACTAGTTCGGGGTTACCCTACATCCAGTCCCATACAATTTCTTATGCAGATTTCTTTTCAAATATAATGTCGATATTACAACCTCGATTTCAAGGCCACGAGATACACCCTCCTGTCTTCGAGTCCAGGGCAAACTCTCTTGATTTAACCAGGCTACAAGATCACCTAATTGATTTGCAGGCTACAATCACACCAAATTGATTTACAGGCCACAATCACACCGTTTCCAATATCACTTTGATAGATATAGAGACTCGATATACTTCTTTGATTACAAATGATCCTATAACTCTGAATAGCACTGAGATCTTTGAGAGAGAGTGATAGAGAATCAAACTAGAGATGATCGAGTTAGATTCACTTAGGATTTCGGTAGAGATTTGTTAAACTATAAGAGAATATTTGAGTGGAGAAGAAGGAGTGAAGAAATGAAGAAAAACTAACTTAAAATTTGTTGAAAACAACTGGTATTTATAGAATAATAACAGTCATGTCCATTCGTGAAAGGTTATAACGAATAGACACTTTTTTTCAAAAATTTGAATTTCGAATTTCTACGATCACCATGTCGACATAAGGGGATAGGGTATGTCGACATGCATATGTATATTTTGAAACTTTAAAATGATTTCTATTCTAAAACTTGTCAAAACATTTTCTAAACTTTGTAAACCATTTTCAATATAGTTTAAACTTATAAAAAAGATTTAAAAAGTAATCTTAAAAATATATAATCTATAATATAAAAGTAATATTAAAAACTAAGTATAAAATATATTTTTGAAATTTAAAGCTATAATATTAAACCAGGAGATAGTTTAAAAACAAGAGATGATTTTGAAATCAAAATATAAAAGATGGTAAGAATAGTTTAAGGCTAAATATTTAAACCGAGAGAGATGACTTTTAAAAGGATAGTTTTTGGAAAAATAATTAAAATAAATCATTTTGAAAATTTCGTGGATTCTATTTCTCTAGAGAAGGTCGTGGGTTCCATCCCACTAAAGAGATCGTGGGTTCCATCCAACTATTAAAATCTGAATAAAGATTTTAGTGCTATTATGAAGTTTTAACATAAATCTAGACACTATTACTTATCTTGATATCTTGAACTCTTGAAATCTTGAAATCTTGAACTCTTGATATCTTGAACTCTTGATACCCATGAGTCTTCAGCCTTGGTTTCTTCAATCTTGAATTCGTCAGCCTTGAATCTCTATACTCAGTCTTGAATCTTTATACTGTACAGTCTTCATTCTCAGTAAATGCATATATATATATATATCCTACATATACATATATATATATAGACAAGAATATCAGTATTTCTATTTTATAACAAGTCCTAAGGTTGTTGTCATCAAAACCATCATCTCAGGAACTAAAAATCTCCCCCTTTTTGATAATGACAACCTTTGTTTATAAAATATACTCCACAAAACTCTGATTCTACTCTAACTCCCCCTTACTCCAACAACTCCACCTTAATCTACTAACTCCCCCTTAATCTAAACCTATCTAACCTATTTTATAATTCCCCCCCTTTGTCATCAACAAAAACTAATTCTAAACTACATAACCCCCCCTAAATCTTATACTATAGAATTATATAGGATAATAATATAGTATAGTAGAATATAAATGAGACAGATAATAATATGAGTAAAATATAGTACGGTAAATGTGAGAGATATGAAAATTTCAAACATAATCAATCAATATATTTATCAAACCACACCATTTCAATCATACATTACATACCATGTTCAAACCAATTCAAACAATTCAATCAAGTCAAATCAAACCAAACAATTCAAACCACATCAAACCAAATCAAATCAAAGTAAATCAAACCATACAAGTCAAATAAAAAATTTCTTGAAACTTCAACCCATCCTTCTTCATCAAGGATAGGGTCTGCCTTTATAACATCTCATTCTTCATTATCCTTGTTCAGAGTTCCTTCTGGATTCGCTTCGAGTTCTTCTTTGTTGAGGGCTGAAATCATCCATCGAATGGCATCGAAGTGCCTTTCTTGTTTCTTTATCATCTACATTTGGCTTAATTCTAAGTGTCGTTGATTGCGAAGGATAAAAGTAAGTATGTCCTTGAAAGATTTGAGAGTTTCTTCAAGATTCTCACTTAGATTATGAATAGGAGAGGCCATTATTTGATAAAATATGAAGAAATTCAATAGAAAATAAGGAGAATTGAAAATGTACATTTTTCTGGAAGAAACAGGTATTTAAATAGATATAAAGTCATTTGAAATGAAAAGACACAAGGTAGTTATGTCGATTTCAAATTCAAACAAAAATTACTTTTTGGCCGTTACATGCCGACATGGAGGGTAGGGGAATGTCGACATGCCCCTGTTGATTTTGAAAATATGCTTTGTTTCTTTATATTATGTACAAGTCTATACGTATAAACTTATATAATATAATAACAAGCATTCTAGAGATATTTTAGAGCTAATGAACAGAAATAAACGATTTTCATTGATAAATTTTAGTTAACATTACATAAACAATACATAACATTAACTAATCGAAAGATACAAACTAATACAACTTGAAATGAAAACTAGAATTCAATAGAGGATGATGAAGATGATGGTAATCCAAGTTTGCGACTCACTTTTCCAAAGAACTTGTTCATTTTGGTGGAAATTTTATCCAACTTTTTACTAAAGGATCTTTTGAGAATCCTTTGATTTTCCACTATTGTCTTTTGGTTTTTGAGAAGTGTCTTGTTGGATGTATTGTTGGGAGTGATAGGGTATTCAATACTTTCCAACGATGTCTCTTCCTCCTCCTCTCCTTCTTCTTCAATCTCTATTTCCTCCCCTTCTTTCTCCTCCTCCTCCTCCTCTTCTTCCATTTCTTCATGAGCCAACCTTTCATCTTTTTCCACAAGTGTTTCATATGGTTGAAACACAAGTGGGATTTTCATAAGAGAGATATTTGCATGGTTAAACACTTTTCGAGAAACAAACTCCTCACTCTTATAATCAACTCCAAAATAGTTAAAAATCTGAGTAAGATAAATTCCATGATACAAAGTGTTTTCTCATAAGGTAAAATTTTTGGGATGAAGTTCATCCAAAATTACTTGCACCCAACTAATGTCATAATGCCCAAAAATAGCAAAAAGAGCCTTACAAACTTTTAAGGTTGGGTGATTGAAATTTCCCGATCTTGGTTATGGTATGTTGCAAAAGAAGGTTTACAATTCTTGCTTTTGGACGTAAATTTTGATTTATAAATTCAAAGTTATCATCTCCTTCAAAAGTGAGATGAAATGTCTCACGACTATGTTCATCAATTTGAAAATCCAAAAGATTCATTCCCGTATACTTACAACCAAGAATATTTCCCAAAATCTTACTATTTAAAACAATTCGTGTTCCTTTAATAGTACTCCAAACTTCCCCTTCATTGGACTTGATTTGGATGAAACATTTTAACAAGATTTGGATAACAAACAAAATCGTTTTGAGAATCATCAATTAAACTGAGAATATGATTCTCTTCAAAAAGAACATTGAGTTCATATAAAGGAAAATCACTAAAGATAGCAAATTTTCCCATATGGATTTTTCCAAAGTTTACATAGCTTATGTAAGCTTTGATAGCTTCCGGGTCATTTTAGAGGAATTCTTTGATGGCCTTGGACAGCCTAATGGCGGATGGGGTGCTTGAGGAAGCCATTTTTGAAGAGAGTAGAGAGCTTGAGAGTTTGAATGAGAGTTTGAATTTTGAAATGATAGTGAAAAGATATGATAAAGTTAAGGAGATAAATAGATATCCAATAGTCATGTTCTCTGGTCAAGAGACACCTTTTCAGAGCTTTGGAGTTGGTGAAAAGATGGAGGGAATTCAAAGTTTTGAATTCAAATTTGAATTTCAAATTTCTGGGGGGATGTCGACATAGGGGGTAAAGCCATGTCGACATGGGTCCTATAATACATGTGATTAATTTTTTTATTTTGTTTAATATCTATATGTATATATCCTATAATCTAATTTATATTTTATCTAGAAGTAATATAAATATAATAACACTTTAATATTAATATTTTAATATTTAAAATAATATTATTTTGAAAATCAAAATTTCAAATTCAAACAGCAAGCAATTTCAAAATACGCAAACAATCAAACATTCAAACATTCAAGCAAACAATTTCAACTGATATAATTTAAATGCATACCTATTTTTAGATCCATATTTCCGAGATCATCAGATTCGTCAATAGCTGTAAAGCACATATTTGAATTTTTTGTCTCTTGATCTTCATCACTGGAGGATGAGTCTGAATCATCTAGTGTAGCAGTATACGCTCTCTTCCTTTTCTTTGATGAATTATTGCTTGGAGGAAATTTCTGCTTATCCGGATGCGGACAATCTCTTTTTAAATGGCCTGGCTCATCACAATTTTAGCATCTGACATTGTTGAGAGTCTCATTATTATTTCCAGAATTCTTGTGATAATTTCTCTTATAGTTGTTCATCTTTCTGTATTTCAGAAACTTTCTAAAATTCCTTGTCATCACGGCTATTTCTTCATCGTCGTCACTGTTTGAGTCTGAACCATCTGTTATTGCATTAAACGCTATTGACTTCTTTTCTGAGGCCTTGCTTTCTCTTCACCCTTGCATTTTTACTTCAAACGACATCAAATTCCCAATTAATTCTTCAATTTTCAGTGTACTAATATCATTAGCCTCTTCAATTGCTAGAGTCTTATGATCCCATTTCGGAGTGAGTGAATTTAGAATTTTTCTAACTTAATCTTCTTCAGAAAAGTTCTTTCCTAATGCAACTAGTCAATGCACAATGTTTTGAAACCAACTGTACATGTCTGAAATGGACTCATTTGGATTCATCTTGAATAATTGAAACTGATTGGTCAAGATGGATATTTTGGTCTGTTTAACTTTGCTTGTTCCTTCATGAGTAACCTGCAAAGTTTTCCAGATCTCATATGTAGACTTACAGACAAACACTTTATTAAAATCATTCCTATCAAGCAAACATAATAGAATATTCATGGCTTTGGAATTGTTTTGTGCAACAGTCTTTTTCTTAGCTATCCACTGTGCAAAATTTGTTGTGGGTTCAGTGTACTCAGTTTGTGTGATATTCCAAGTGTCTAATCCTATTGATTGTAAATAGATTTTCATCCTACATGCCCAATATGCATAGTTACTGCCATTAAAAAGTGGTGGTCTGGCAGTAGACTGACCCTCTACAAATGAACTAGTGACAACACTACCAGTGTTGATAGCCATTTGAAAACTTTTCAAAAAATCAGATTATGAAAACTTTGAAAACCAATGCTTTGATACCAAATATAGGAAATGCGGATTATAGATCTTAAGGCTGGATTAACACTAGAGGGGGGGGTGAATAGTGCTTAATGAATTTTTGAAATCTTTTCAAATTAAACACATACAGATGCAATTTCACAAACACAGAGACAATCACAGAATCAGACATAGATGTAAATAGTAAATAAAACCAGTAAAAGGAAAGAACACCAGAATTTTATACATGTTCGGAGTTACCCTACATCCAGTCCTACACAATTTCTTGTGCAGATTTCTTTTCAAATATAATGTCGATATTACAACCTCGATTTCAAGGCCAGGAGATACACCCTCCTGTCTTCGAGTCCAGGGCAAACTCTCTTGATTTAACCAGACTACAAGATCACCTAACTGATTTACGGGCTACAACCACACCCAATTGATTTACAGGCCACAATCACACCGTTTCCAATATCACTTTGATAGATAGAGAGACTTGATATACTTCTTTGATTACAAATGATCCTATAACTCTGAATAGCACTGAGATCTTTGAGTGAGAGTGACAGAGAATCAAACTAGAGATTATCGAGTTTGATTCACTTAGGATTTCGGTAGAGTTTTGTTAAAATATAAGAGAATATTTGAGTGGTGAAGAAGGAGTGAAGAAATGAAGAAAAAGTAACTTAAAATTCATTGAAAACAACTGGTATTTATAGAAGAATAACAGTCATGTCCATTCATGAAAGGTTATGACGAATAGACACTTCTTTTGAAAATTTGAAATTTGAATTTCTACGGTCACCATGTCGACATGGGGGGATGGGGTATGTCGACATGTCTATGTATATTTTGAAAATTAATTTTGCTTTAAAATGATTTCTATTCTAAAACTGATCAAAAAAATTTCTAAACTTTGTAAACCATTTTCAATATTGTTTAAACTTATAAAAGAGATTTAAAGAGTAATCTTAAAAATATATAATCTATAATATAAAAGTAATATTAAAAACTATGTACATAATATATTTTTGAAATTTAAAGCTATAATATTAAAACCAGGAGATAGTTTAAAAACAAGAGATGATTTTGAAATCAGAACCTAAAAGATGGTAAGAATAGTTTAAGGCTAAAATATTTAAACCGAGAGAGATGACTTTTAAAAAGATAGTTTTTGGAAAAATAGTTAAAATAAATCATTTTGAAAATTTCATGGATTCCATTCCACTAGAAGGGATCGTGGGTTCCATCCCACTAAAGAGGTTGTGGGTTCCATCCTATTATTAAAGTGAGAAGGTGGATTCCATTCCATAATTAAAATCCGAATAAAGATTTTAGTGCTATTATGAAGTTTTAACATAAATCTAGACACTATTAGTTATCTTGATATCTTGAACTCTTGAAATCTTGAAATCTTGAACTCTTGATATCTTGAACTCTTGCTACTCATGAGTCTTCGGTCTTGGTTTCTTCAATCTTGAATTCGTTAGTCGTGAATCTCTATACTCAGTCTTGAATCTTTATACTATACAGTCTTCATTCTCAGCACCTGCATATATATATATATATATATATCATGCATATACATATATATCTAGATAAGAATATTAGTATTTATATTTTATAACAAGTCCTAAGGTTGTTGTCATCAAAACTATCATCTCAGGAACTAACAGGTGATACAAGATATATATAAAATAAATAAACATCCAATCATCCTAAAATCTCAATCAATCATCAAAACAGTCAAAAGATCACAACAATTAATTAATTATCAATAATCAAAAAAATTTCCAGTAGTTTAATTCTAATTTCAATTTAACTGTTAATTCAAAATTTCTAACATGTAAATTTCTATACCGATTTCTATGTCAATTAAATTTACCAAACAACAATCAATAAATTTAAATCACTTCAGGATTTCAATTTAACTAACACAAAATTAACTTAGTCATTCGTGAGCGTTTAAAACATTCACCTTTTTATTTGCAACTAAAAATATTTCAGATTCAAATAAATTCCAATTTGATTCCATGGCATAGACGACATTGATACGATTCTGATGTAATTTGTTTCGTTTAAAACGGGTCTCGTATGAAAAAGATATGCAATTTTAAACATTGATGTAATTACTAGTATAATTAATAAACTAATTAACTAATTAATTAAAATTAAACCATTACCCTATCTTCACTGTTGTTCGATCTTCACCAGGCAAGCACTTGCTCCTCTCAGCCGAACGCGACGAACCAGGTCAATGCGTGCACTCCTCCTTCTAGATCGCGATATATACTTTTAAGCTTCATCGAATCGAACGCCCACCTCATCCAGCACCGCCGTTGTCACGCATAGCGCCGCCCTCCAGCATTTTCCCCTTGCATGTGCAAACCAATGCAGCGGAACCCAAAATGACAAACGAATGCCATCGCCGAGCCCAGATCCAACGCACGCACCGCCCTATCCAGGTAACTCGCGATTTTTCGACCTTTTTTTCCGTTTGACTAAAATTTGAAATGAGGGAGATGGAGAATGTACGGGGTATACAAGAAGGGCAGTGGAGGAAAGACAGAAGTGAGGCAGGATGTACCAATTGTTGGGCGAGGTTGAAATATGAGTGAATATCTATATTATTATCATAATAAGAAAATATCTGATTCGATTGGCCCGTGAAATTCCGAACTCCAAACGAAGTGTGCCGCCTGGCATTCATAATGTTTTACCCCTTTTCCAAACACAATGGAACTAGTTTCGATACCTAATTCGATCGTATTCAGAAGATAGCTTTTCAAAATCAATTAATTTTAATCGAATTGCTTAAATTAATTTCTACGCGTTTCAAGCTCGCACAACCAAATGACAAGTCCGATCGCTACGAAATTTGAAATTCTATAATAATTCACTATTACGGATCCAATGAAACTGGTTTCATCAAAATCCGAGACAGTGGCCAAAATGGCTATTTTTACTTGTTAATTATAATATAAAATTTCCAATTTTTAAGTATTCACTTTTAAATCCAATTTTAAATGTCAACAATCTTCATTCATATTTAAATAAAATCTAAATCAATTTCTGATATCATTTTAATTCACATTAATTCAAGATTCAATTATATAAATAATTCCAATATGAAATTTTAAAGAATTTAATTATCCAATAAATCACCATATTTCAATATAAGTTATTTAACTTATAAAATTTAATTTTTTAAAACGAATTCAAATAATAAAACAACTACTTCCATTTTTCAATAATTCAATATTCATTATTCAATTCAAACTATTAATTATAAACACGTTTAATGTATAGAATTTCATTTCAATACATGTTATTGCCAAAATCTTTGAAATTGGTTATTTCAAAATTTTATTCAAGTTCATATTCAATTACTTACATAAATAAAACATTAAATTTTATTTCTAACCATTTTAATTCAATAATTATATTAAATTTAATAATTTAAAATAATTTAAAATATGTTTCGTTACAAAATTGTTTTGTTTGTTTTTTGTTTTTCCATATTATTTTTTAATTTTTTTTCGTAATTTGGGTTGAGTTCAATATTTTTAGTTTTCTTTTTGTTTTTTTAAAATAAAAATTATATTTCACTTTCATTTAAACAATATATATTCATTGTCTACTCCTTTTTAGGTTGCCAAAGCAGAGAAGGAGAAGATTTGCTTACTAAATAAATGCTCTGCTTTGCTTGCTAATTGTGCCATAAAAAAATCGTCGCTAAAATAATAATAAATTGCCAATAATTCTGCATGCTCTGGTATCATGCCCTTATCTCTTGTTTTTATTTGCTTTGCATTGTTGGTTGCTTGCATTTATAAAAAAAATTCAAATACAAAAACAAATTTCATTCGTAGTTGCATTGTTAAAATCACGTTTAATTTCAGTTTTGCATTCATCTCGTCTTATTTTCTTTTCTAAGGGCAACACCCCAATTCACATAAGGTGGAGGATTTCATCACCCTTTCCTTGGCCCACAAATTGCATTTCATCTTAGAATTTTGACTAATAATAACGATTAGACATTTGGCTTAAGGGAGTCGCGAGCTCACCTAGAGCTTAATTGTAACTTGACAGTTGTCTTCTTTGAACAATTTATTTTCTTGGTGTCTAGGCTACGACAGAGCAATAATCAGTTATAAATATTATGGTGATTCATAAATATTATACTGATTGTTTCTCTGAAAGTACTTAAACCTTCGATTGCATTGCTACGGTGATTCGTGGTGCACCGATAACTCCTGCCCGTTACCTGGCTAAGAAATATTTTGTTGGATTAAGACAAAGTGTGATTATACATGGGTTATGAGCTAACAAGGATAGAAAATTTGTAATTATTCTTGCATTCATTTAGTTGCATTAGTTCAAGCATATTTAAAAAAATAAAATAAAATAAAAATCCAAAACAAAAAAAAATTGTAAATTTGACTTATCTTAGTTTTTTTTTAAATTCTCAAAAAAAATCGTTTTAAACCTTTTCCTTTGAAAATGTTCAATCAAAATAAAAGAATCCAAAATAAAACAAACAAGTATTTTACTTTTGAAAATCAAAGAAGATTTTTTGAGTTAATTTTATTTAGAAAAACAAAAATCCAAAAAAATACTTATATAACCTTTTCAAAAACATATAAAAAAAGAATTTTTTTTTGAAATTCCAAAAAAAAAATCAAATCTCTCTTTTGAAAAATAAATTCTTTTTGGTAAATATTTTTCATACATACATACATATACATATATATATATATATATATATAACAAACAAATTTTCACTTCATTTCACCTTCTAAACTTTCTTTCATTCTCTAAACTCGATTCTAACTTCCTTCTCTTCTCGACGTTTTCTTATGCCTGAGTACTTGGACTCGTGACACAACAACAAATACTTGACTCGTAACGCAACAACGAATCATTTAACTCGAATAGACGATCCTCCTGAAATGGCGAACGAGAACGCCCCTCGAACTCTTATGGATAGAATCTTTCCCGATAGAGTTTCTATTCCTTCTTACATTATATTACCTACCCCAATGGGTAACCATTTCGAAATTCATTCAAACCATATTGTCACGCTTCCAAAATTTGGCAATTTTGAACACGATGACCCATACATTTTCTTAATGAAATTCGAACAAGTTTGCGCAACCATTAAATTCCAACAACTTTCTGATGACAGAATCAAACTCCGATTAATTCCATTCACCCTTACTGATTATGCTGAAAAATGGTTGTACGGCTTACCTTCAATCTCGATCAAAACTTGGGAAGAATTCGTTAAAGTTTTCTTCAAAAAGTTCTACTCCTTGGAAAAAACAACCAAAAATCTGAAACGATATCGTAAATTTTCATCAATTTAGGGGTGTATTATTTGGAAAATATTTTGAAAGATTTAAAGAGCTTTAGATAAAATGTTCACACCATAATTTCGAAAAATGGACCCTTTGCCAAATGTTATATGATGGACTTGAAATCAGCTCACGAACCATGCTTGAATCAATGTGCCAAGGCAATTTTCTTGCCCAACATCATGACGATGCTGGGCAATTCCTTGTAAACTTGGTTGAAAAATCATCCCAATAGGAATAATCCGATGAAAAATCAATTTACACACGATCGAGCGCACACTCGATAGGATCATCTTTAGATTTGGAAGCAAAAATCGACGCAATGATTAATAAATTCGATAATGTTTTCTCATCCAACCAAATGAACCAAGCTTCCCAACCCATGTGTTATAAATGTAACGATCTAAATCACATAGCCGATCAGTGTCCTAATTAATGGAACAACTCATTGCTTTCAACAAGGTTAAAAACGACCCGTTTTCTCCAACGTACCATCCTGGTTGGAGAAATCATCCGAATTTTGCTTAGAGCCAAAATAATCCTAACACGAATTTGGTTCGTCCCAATTTTCAAGCATTTCCAAACAATGCTTCGAATCCTCCTTTTCAACCCAATCATTTTCAATAAAATTTTGCGCCTTCGTCTCAAAATCAACCGCAACAATCTTTTCCTCCTCAAGACGATAGTCTTCTCTTGAAAAAAGTCTCGAAACTTTGGCTAAGGCCACCACTCAAAATCTCCAATCAAACAGCAATTTGCAAAATTTGTTAACTTCGTACATGTAGAATACGAGTCAATCGATTGTAAAACTTGAAATGTAAATGAGTCAACTAGCCACGTCTGTAAGTGAACGTGAACGAGGCATATTCCCAAGTCAGCCAGTTCCGAATCCCAGAAATCCAAACACGAATTCAAATCAAGCTCATGTTGTTCAAGATAGCAATGTAACCCAAATGAATGGTATCACGACTTTGTGTTACGGTAAACAAATCGATAATTAAGTCGTTAACCCAAACGATTTACCGGAAACCTCTCTCGACACTTCTAAAACAGCAAACGATTCTGAACAAATTGTTGAGCCAAACATCGAATCAAATTCCACTCCAAATTCTTCTTCTAATCAAGTAGACCCACCTACTGAGTATCGTGTTCCATTTCCACATCGTCTTCGACCCAAGAAATGCTCTGACCAAATGGAAAAGTTGTTGGAAATTTTTAAACAAGTGAAAGTTAACATCCCGCTTCTTGATATCGTTCAACAAGTCCCAACTTACACTAAAATTTTCAAGTACTTATGTACCCAAAAACGACACATTCATGTACCCAAGAAAGTCTTCTTAGCTGCTTGACTTAGCAAAATTTTGTCCCAATCAATTCCCATTAAATACAAAGATCCTGGTTGTCCGACGATCTCGTGCACGATAGGAGACAAAACGATTAACAAATGCTTACTTGATTTGGGTGCAAGTGTCAATTTGATTCCTTATTCCGTTTACCAACAACTTGGATTGGGTGAACTAAAACCGACGAAAGTAACTCTTCAATTTGCCGATCGTTCGTTAAAGAAACCGTGGAAGAAATCGAGGGCATACTCATCAAAATTGGTCAATTCATATTCTCTGTCGATTTCATTGTTTTGGAAACTCAACCCGTGAATAATCCAATGAGTCAAATTCCACAAATTTTAGGGCAACCTTTCTTGGCTACTTCAAATGCTTTAATCAATTGTCAAAACGGTTCGATGAAAATTTCTTTTGGAAACATGACTTTGGATCTTAACATCTTCAATCTTGAAATTTAACCGAACAAAACACATGACCAGACATTGGAAGTTAGTTTCATTCAAGAAAATTTGATAACGAAATAGTTGAACTTAACCACGAATGCAAGACCGAATACGAACAACTATTTCAAGACGAGCCTAGCGAGATTGAAATTGCGCTTCTATTTGAACCCCTTCCCGTTGAATTAGAACTTCAACCGAATTCTTTGATTGAGCAACCCCCGAGGTTGGACCTTAAGCCCCTTCCCGATCACCTTAAGTACGCATACTTAGGTGATAATGAAATGTTTCCCATCATAATCTTTGCAACTCTCTCTCTCTCTTGACTAAGAAACCTCCTTATAATTCTAGCGAAAAACAAAGAAGAAATTGGATGGTCGATTACCGATATAAGAGAATTATTCCCGCTCTCGTTCAACATTGTATCCATTTAATTGATGATGCCAAGCCTGTTCGTGACGCGCAACGAAGGCTTAACCCAAAAATGAAGGATGTGGTACATGATGAAATCCTTAAACTTCTCGATAATAGAATCATATACCCAATCTCTAGTAGTTCGTGGGTTAGCCCAATTCATGTCATGCCTAAAAAGTCTGGACTTACCGTTATCAAAAATGATTCTAACGAACTCATTCCAACTCGTACTCAAACGGGTTGGCATGTTTGCATTGATTATCAAAAACTAAATGTTGCAACACATAAGGATCATTTCCCACTTCCTTTCATCGACCAAATGCTTGAACGTTTAGCTGGCCACAAATTCTATTGCTTTCTTGATGGTTATTCCAGCTATAACCAAATTCCAATCGCTCCTGAAAATCAAGAGAAAATGACTTTCATGTGTCCCTTTGGCACTTTTGCTTATCGACGTATGCCTTTTGGCCTTTACAACGCTCATGCTACGTTTCAAAGATGCATGGTCGGCATCTTTTCCGATATGGTCGAACGATTTCTAGACGTTTTTAAGGATGATTTTTCCATCTTTGGAAACTCTTTTTCTAAATGATTACACCATCTCGAAATTGGTTCTTAAACGATGCAAGGACAAACACTTAACACTAAATTCAGAAAAATGCCACTTTATGGTCACTCAAGGCATAGTCTTTGAACATGTCATTTCAAATAAAGGCATTGAGGTAGACAAGGCAAAAATTGATGTCATTGCAAATCTATCTATCCCTAAATCTGTTAAAGACATTCGCTCTTTCCTTGGACACACAGGTTTTTATCGACGCTTTGTGAAAGACTTTAGTAAGATTCCTCAACCTCTTACGATTCTTCTTGGAAAAGACATTCCATTCGACTTTAATTCTAATTGTGTTTCTGCTTTTGAAAGTTTCAAAAATGAACTTGTTTCTACTCCTGTAATTTGCTCATCGAATTGGGATCTTCCATTTAAAATAATGTGAGATGCTTCGAACTTTGCAGTTGGTGCTGTCTTAGGACAATGCATCAACAAGATCCTTCACGTTATCTACTATGCTAGTATGACTCTGAACGATGCTCAACTTAACTACATAACCAATGAAAAGAGCTTCTAGCGGTAGTTTTTGCTCTCAAAAAATTCCGACAATATTTGATAGGCTCACACATTATGGTTTACACTGACCATTCCGCTCTTAGGTACCTTTTCGCTAAAAGGATGCTAAGTCTTGTTTGATCCGTTGGATCCTTCTATTCCAAGAATTTGACCTTACGATCAAAGATAAAAAAGAATCTGATAATGTCATCGTCGATCATCTGTCGCGTCTCCCAAATGCACCATTTCCTTTACTGATCAACGAGAAGTTTCTCGACGAACAACTCCTTTCCGTTTCTGTCGATTCATGGTATGCAGACATAGCGAAATATTTAGTCACTAAGGAAACTCCTTCATTTTGGTCAAAAAAAGATAAATACAAATTTCTTTCCTAAGTCAAATACTTCTATTGGGATGATCCATACTTGTTTAAATACTATCCTGACCAAATCATTCGACGTTGCAATCTCGGATCGTGAAATCAAGAGTGTCCTTTTGTTTTGTCACGACCAAGCTTGTGGTGGTCACTTCGGTCCGAAGACAACTGCTAAAAAAGTACTTCAATATGGATTTTACTGGCCCACTCTTTTCAAAGACCCATTCGAATTTTGTAAAACTTGTGATCGCTACCAAATGATAGAAAGAATCTCTCGACGAAATATGATGCCTTTGAACCCCATCCTTACGATCAAGATCTTTGACATTTAGGGTATTGATTTTATGGGATCGTTTTCCAATTCTTTTGGAAATTTGTACATTCTACTTGCCGTTGATTACGTCTCCAAATGGGTTGAAGTTGTTCCTTGTAAAACCAACGACCATAAAATTGTTGTTAAATTCCTTGAAGAAAACATCTTTTCGAGGTCTGGAACACCTTGCACAATAATAAGTGATAATGGCATCCATTTTTGCAATCGTTCATCTTAAATTTTAATGAAGAAATACTCGATAACCCACAAGTTATCCACTCTGTATCATCCTCAAACTTGTGGCCAAGTTGAAGTTTCAAATCGTCAAATCAAACAAATCTTGGAGAAAGCCATTAATAAAAATCATAAAGATTGGTCTAAAAAATTAACGAATGCGCTTTGGGCTTACCGTACTGCTTTTAAAACTAACCTTGGGATGTCTCCATTTCATTTAATTTATTGGAAATCATGCCATTTACCCGTTGAAGTCGAACACAAAGCATTGTAGGAATAAAAAACTTACTTTGATCTTGAAAAAGCTGGTGAAATCAGGAAATTGCAAATCAACGAATTAGAAGAGATTAGGAACGATGCGTTTAAAAACAAGAAAATTTATAGAGAAAGAACAAAAGTTTTTCATGACAAGTCAATCCTAAGAAAAACGTTTTCACCAAACCGAAAAGTTCTTTTGTATGACTCTAGACTTCACTTATTCCCTGGGAAATTAAAATCAAGATGGACTAGACCATTTGTGGTTTGAACTATTTTTCCATACGGTGCAATTGAAATACAAAACCCTAGGGATGGAACAATTTTCAAAGTTAACGGTCGTCGCTTGAAACCATACTTGGAATTACCAAGTAATCAAGAGGAGGAACTCATGATTCTTCATGAGCCATTCTATGTCTAGTAAGAAGTGTTAACCCTCTCTTGTAAATATGTACATATTTTTCCCTTTTACACTCAGTATATCATGCATTGACTGTGGGGACACGGTCAAAATTAAGTGTGGGGAGGAGTCTCATCTTCATTTTTGATTTTTCATGGTTTATTTTTTGCATTTTCTTTCCAAAACTCAAAATTTCTATAAAAAAATCTCAAAATAAATTTTCTTTTTAGCATTTTGATTTATTTTTGAAGAAACACTATAGGATAAGTATAAGTTTTGGTTATTAAAGTGAAATCTTTGAAAATTTATTTGTCTCAACAAAAATAAAAATAAAGTTTGATTACAAGTAACGATGGATTAACTAGTATATAGGAAGGTTCATGGTTGATAATTATGAAGTATATCCTAATTGTAATCTTTGTTTAAAACAATGGTTAATTTAAAGTAAATGCGGTTACATTTTAAATCTTCTAAGTTAAGTAGTTTAAGATGATGTTGCAAAACTCTCTCTTCATCGATAAAAAAACAAATTTTTTTGTACACATGTGTTCACACGTAAGTGTGTGCACTCGCCATACTCTGTACCCTTCTCACGTAAGCCCGAAAGGCAGTGCATGATCGGTATATCTGGCCTCAGTTTATCTGAGTTAGGTGTATGTATATAAAAATTCTTTCATTAACTACGCCAACAGTCGATAGGTGTACATACTTATACACTCACCATGCTCTGTATTCCTCTCACGTATTCCCGCAAGACGGTGCATGGGTGATATATCTAGCCTCGGTTTTCTAAGTTAGGCATATGTTAATACCAATAAAATTTTCAAATAGAGAGAGAGAAAACAATTGAAATCCAAGCTCTATTTTCACTTATGTAATTTGACTTGCTATTCAAAAGAAATAAAAATACCACTTTGAAAAACTTTGATAATCAACAAAGGATCCATTTCATAGTTGCACTATGTTATCAACTTAAACAACCTACCAAACTAGAGTCTAATTGTGATGATAACTTAACTTTTGTTGGATGTTTTGACAAGTAAAATTAATTAAATTTCTTGATAATGACCAGAACTTATATTTTACTTATTCGTGTCAATTTGGAAGTAAATTCTTCATTTGTAAATATTTTCAGAAACATGCATTCAAATCTTTGTAAATAAATCTTCATCTAGGAATTTTTCATGTTGCATTTGGATTTTGTGGGTAGTATCCACGGAAAACCCTCACAAGACAACACTTATCCTACTAGGGACACCTAGAGGTTTAACGACTTGTTGCATACGCTCAATGCAATCGTGTCTCCTACGAATATGGATTTTTCTTAGTTTTCTTTATTCGAGGACAAATAAAAAATAAGTCTCGGAGTATTTGATGTGGATGTAAATGTGCATATTTTAACATCTATATTTAATCTACTTTTATTTTAAATAAATGTCATAATTGGGTGTTTCTACATGTTTAAAACCAAATTTAAAAATGCTTTCAAGTCATCATTTATACATCAATTTGGGGGTAAAATGGTAATTTTGTGCATATATTAATTTTGAGAATATTCACTTGCACATTTTATTTTTATCTATAGAAATTTGGATGGAAAATGAAAGAAGCTTTCATGAAAATATGCATGCACAAGGATGGAAGAACAAAGGTACGAAGAAATAAATCAATTCATGCAACATGGAGGACCCCACCTACCCACTTACCTTGATCTACAATTAGGAGCTAATGCATATGTCAGTGGAGATTAAAGTTACATGCATACTTATGAAGGATTAATAAGAAGCTATTGATAACTTGGTGGTCACACTTCTTAAGGGGTATTTTGGGTAGCTCTCTAAAATATGGATTAGAGTTTTAGGCTTGTATACATACCCCTCCTATGTTCATTTAATGGAGTTTTAGTTTTTACATTAGCTTATATGCAAGTTGTAACCTAAAATCAAATGAGAAATAAAATGGCTTCCTATGCCTCTTTCTTTTTCTACATGCTCTTTCGTTTTGTCTTCATTTTTATTTACATGCTTTCTTCATTTTCATGTTAGTAGATTAGCTTTCTTTTTTATGCTCTTAGTTTAATTTTAATTTTTATGTAAGTAGTTTAGTTCTCTTTTCTATTTTAATTAGCTCTTACTTTATTGGCTTATTAATGTTGAAATTTACATGTGTTGAAATGATAACACAAATGAGTAGCTAAACTCCTTCAATTTAGGGGAGATGAAGCTCTCTAAAATTATGTAAATTCAATATATTCTATGATTTATGATCTATTTTTATGCTTCATGAAAGGTTGGATGATGATGTAAGTTTATTAGAGAATTTGATAGCCTATGTTGTAATCACAAATGGGCTATGCTTAATCCAACATAAACATAATTTACATCACCATCTAACTAGTTGATTTTGGTCTTGAAATTAAAGGAGAAACAAAATTTGATAATTTATTTTACTAAACAAAATAGTAAATAGATCATACTTAAAATAGTTTTTGCTTTGATTTCGTGTTCATTTTCATGAGAATTGATAAGTGGTTTTGGTTTTTGTATTATAGTTTGATGGTTTAAGTTACATTAATTAATAACAAAAATAGACCATACTTATGATAAATACATCACTAATTCCACTTAAGATTAAAATGAAAGATCATAGATTGATTTTATTGATTTATGTAAAAATATGAGAATGATTTGCCTCTAAATTGTTTTCCAATCTCATATTTTTAATCACTTTTGTTCTAGCTAGTTTTACATTTTTCTTAGCTTAAATCAATCTCAAGTTTGGTTTAATTTGATTGAGTAGAATTTTTAAATCATTTCAATTCCCTACAGATCGACCCATACTTGCCACGTGAATTGTATGCCGTGCGCTTGCGGTTATTTTATTACAATATTTTTCGATGATTTTCTAAACCGATAGAAAAATCGTCGATTAACACTTATTTTTCCACAAACTAAAAGAAACAAAACTAAGAAGATAGGTCAGCCATAATACTAGCAGGAAGAAGGAAATCAAGCTAAAAGAAAGAGTATTCATCTCTAATGAGAACAAAAGGCTTTAATCAAGTTTAAATCAAGTAAAAAGTGAGTAATTCTTTCTCTAAAACCTTCCAAATTCGTATGTGTTAGGATTGTATGCATGTTTGATGTTTTGATGATAAGGAACAAATAAGTGAATGTTAAATAATATTTGTTCATGTTTGGCAATTTAAAGATGATGGTTTTTGATGTGTTAAAACTAAAACGTGAATTAAACGTTGTCCAAATCACTTGAAATTTTTATATGATGTGTGATAATAATTTGGAGACGAGTTTTTAATTTCATAATTTTCTAAAATTATATGGAATTATCATGAATTTCTAAGTTGAGAAAAGACATAAATTCAGAAAATAATTATTTAAATTATTAAAATAATTATATTGGCCTGAATATTTGATATGAGGCAAAATACGATAATTCCAATTTTTGGTGAAATTTCGGGATTTTTCCCATATATTTCAAATTATTATGAATTGTTTAGCAAAGGAAGGAGTTAATTACTAATGTGCAATTTGTTAATTAATTAAGAAGGAAATTAATAAATGTTGAAAAGATAAATGGAAAAGATAAATAAATCTTCATCTAGGAATTTTTCAAACTTTGAAAGGAGGACACAATCAGAGACCAAATCCTTCAGCGTTCGACTATTTCTTGGGCAGGTGGTGTTGTGCAATTTCAGTCTTGGTCAGATCCAGCTCTGTCTTTGGACCCACCATCATGGGCGCGAATTTCGGGTTTTCCAGAACTTTTGCGATTCAACTCTGAGGCCATTTGAAGTAGTCAAGCCAGTGGGTAGATTCCTGGCTCAAGACGACTGCGAATGGGCGGAACTCGACCATCGCTTTTTATATATCCGAATACAATTCTTTAACGGCATCAACTCTCCATCCTCCTTCGTCACAGTTTTGAACAACACGGAGTACCTCATGAGCATTGAAAAATGGGAGCACGAGCACCCGAACAGGCGCCCGGAAAACCACTTGCTCGGAGTAGACTATAAGAGAGACTTTCCCCTATTCGAACGTCACATCCCGATTGAAGATGTAGATTCGGAGGACAGGTTTGACGTTATAAACTACATCCCTATCTTCTCCGGTTCCCCACCGGTACTTGGCCAATACAATGATCAGTCGATTGAAGTGGTTGGTCCAAGGGGCTGGGACCCATGGCCAGTCCAGGAGCATAGATGGGACCCGTTCTCTGATTTGGACCTCTCAATCCTGCTTTTTCAGCAAATCCCAACTTCACCAACAGCCTTATCCCCGCCTCGTCCGCCCCATAATGTTGCCCCCAAACAGTTATTCATTCTACCCCTGATCAGTTCCAAAATGTTGCCCCTCAAATAGATATCCAATCTCCCCCCCACCAGTTCCCTGTCCCCCTGCCTGAAGAACATAGCCAAGCGGCCCGTCCGGCGACTAGTCAGTGGTCCCAGCTCGTCACTCCAACGGCTGTGCGCCGCAGCTCCAGAATGGACAGAGCGGCATCTCACCCTGGTAGTTTCTTTAAAGGGACAGTTTGGCACAGGTCCCTAATAAGTTTCAAAATACACAAAAACCCCAGTAAAATAAAGTTTGTAAATTAGGTCCCTAGAATTAAGTTACTGAATAATGACATACACTTATGCAATTATTCAGTGAATAATTGCAGACATTTATGCAATTATATCAAAAAATTACGGAAAATTCCGCAATTATTCATCCAAAAAATTGCAGAAATTTACGCAATTTTTTCAAAAAATTGCGGAAAATTCCGCAATTATTCACCCAAAAAATTGCGGAAATTTACGCAATTTTTTCAAAAAGTTACGGAAAATTCCGCAATTATTCACCAAAAAAATTGCATAACTATATGCAATTACTTAGTAACTTAATTCTAGTGACCTAATTTACAAACTTTTTTTTACTGGGGTTTTTGTGTATTTTGAAACTTACTAGGGACCTGAGCCTAATATTCACTTCTTTAAACATGTAGTTTTTTCCTCTCTTAACAAAAGTTTAAACAAAAAAATGGCACATTGCATGGGCGTGAACTTGCGTGGAGAACACTACACCTCCATGCAGGCACTCGAATCAGAGCGTTTATCATTCTCCCAATGAAGCTAATTTCCTGGAACACACGGGGGTTGGGGGACCCCAGTAAAAGACATTCTGTTAGACTTATAATAACCCCACAAAAAGTAGACATCCTTTTCCTGCAAGAATCTAAACTATCAGACCCATCCCCTAACATACTCAGACAGATTGGTGGGCCTTTCCTAACTAGGTAGGCCTACCTAAATGCTGTCGGTTCTAGTGGGGGCATTATGACAGCCTGGAATGAATCCACGTGGTCCCATTGCCAAACTTTTTACCACATAGCAGCCCTACATGTAGCCCTTCGTCACATACAAACCGGAACGATCTTCTTCTTCTCCAATATTTATGGCCTACAAAATACTCGAGATCGAAACGAACTATGGTCGAATTGTCTCACCTTCGCCTCACACATTAATGGTCATTGGGTGGTTGGAGGAGATTTAAACACCACTAGATCCTCAACTGAAAGGAACTCGGGCAATCTCTCCCAAGACTCCGAAGCCTTCAACCATTTCATTAATCTCGGCTCCCTGATAGATCCACCCATCTGTAACCGTCTATTCACTTGGTCTAGCCGCAGATCAGAACCTTCACTAGCCAAATTGGACCGTTTCCTTTTCAACCCGGCCTGGGAGGATTTATACCCACTTTCCTTGGTCTACGGCCTTGCCACAATCATCTCCGACCATTGTCCTCTCCTACTCGACACTGGTTCCCCCACTTGTCCTATCCGACCCTTCCGGTTCGAGCGCCTCTGGCTCCTGGAGCCATCATTTGATAACTTCATCAAAGAAATCTGGTCTCAGCCCTCCCACACCCACTCAGCCACCGCCAGAGTTGTCTCCAAACTTCGATCTCTCTATAAGATCATCAAACCCTGGGCCAAGTCAGTTTGGGGCTCTATTCACTCGCGTATCTCTGCAATTCAAGATGAGATTTTGGACCTAAACATACTCGAAGAATCTTCCCCCCTTATCGAATCAGATCGATCTCGCCTGCGAGAACTGGAAGCGGAGCTGGACAGATTGTCATTGCAAGAGGAAATAGGTTGGAAACAGCGTTCCAAAGCAAAATGGATTGAGGATGGCGATAAGAACACTGCCTATTTCCATCATCTTGCAAACGGCAGGCGTAGATCCACTTTCATCCCCGAAATCACTCACAACGGTAACACTATCTCTGATCAGCCCGACATCCTAAATATGTTCTCCGACTACTATCGAAACATCTTAGGGAAACACCACCCCCCTCTACCACAAATTGACTGGAACCTGCTCTACCCAGAGTGCTCACCCATCCCTCTAGACCAACCCTTCTCAGAAGCGGAAATTTGGGCTACGCTAAATAGCATGTAAGATGACAAAGCTCCTGGCCCAGATGGTTTCGTCCCACTATTCTTCAAGCACTATTGGGAAACAATCAAATATGACATTATCGAGATGTGTTCTGAATTCCAAGCCGATCCATCATCTGTTGCTCACCTTAACTATGCTAATATCATCCTCCTCTCCAAAACCCCAGGAGCCACTTCCCTTCCATCCTTCCGACCTATTAGCCTCCTGAACACCACCTTCAAAATCATAACCAAAGTTCTAGCCAACCGCCTTCAAGCTATCATCGCCCCTCTCATTGGAATTGAGCAATCCGCATTCATCCTCGTTTGTAACATCATGGACTGCGTGGCGTCGACCCAAGAAGTCATCTCCTTCTGCCACCAAACTTCAACGCTAGGTATGCTCCTCAAATTAGACTTCTCGAAAGCTTTCGACATAGTTAATTGGCAATTCATTTTGGAGCTTATGAAGCATAGAGGTTTCCCCTCAAAATGGTGCAACTGGATCCATTGTATTCTTAGTTCTAGCTTGTCCTCTATCGTGATCAATGGGGCTTCAGGGGGCCTAATCAAGTCTGCTTGTGGACTGCGACAAGGAGACCCACTTTCTCCTCTGCTTTTCGTCTTGGTTGCTGACGTGTTCAACCGTATGATCAAGTTAGCTATATCGAACAACATCTTTGAAGGCATCAAGCTCCCCAACTCAAATCTGGTCATATCCAACCTTCAATTCGCCGACGACACTATTCTTTTTGCGTCGCCCACGGTCAACCACATCCACTGCCTTAAAGTTGCACTGTACTCTTTCGAGCTCATATCCGGCCTATCCATCAACTTCAGTAAGAGCTCCATCATCATGCTTGGAAACTCTTATCACCTTGGGCAAACATTTTCCAATTTGCTCAACTGCAACATCGCGCACTTCCCTATCTCATACCTTGGTGTCCCCCTCCGTCCAACTAAACTACTCAGATCGGATTGGCTCCCCCTCATTAACAAAATCGAAAACAGACTTCTTTCCTGGAAAGCACATTCCCTTTCTTCAGCAGGGTGCCTCGTCCTTGTTAAATCAGTCCTATCAGCAATTCCTTCTTATTGGATGTCACTTTACAAGCTTCCAACCTGGGTAATCAAAAGAATCGACTCAATCAGAAGCTCCTTTCTTTGGAATGGAGGTAAAATAAAGAAACTCGTAAACTGGCAGACAGCTTGTCTGCGCACTGACAACGGTGGTCTTGGAATTGTTAACCTATACTACTTCAACATCGCGCTTCTCACGAAATGGCTCTGGCGGTTTCTAACCCCCGGAATCTTCCTCTGGAAATCATGGATTACCTCACTTCACTACCACTCCAACCCGCACCTCGTCCTCCACTCCTCCACCAGCCTTAAACCATCCCCATTTTGGTCTGGGGTCCTCGCAACCCTCCCCCGTGTCGAACCGCTCTTCCATGTCAACCTGGGTAATGGGGCAAATTTCCTCTTCTGGTTGGATATCTGGCACGGCCAGCTGCCCCTCTCCTCTATCCTCCCCAACCTCTTTTCTCACTCAGCAACGTATGTCCTTGCTACATCTGATTCTTCGAGCTTGGGCCCTGACCATCTCTTCCCAACATCCTACTTCGACCTCGCCACCCTAGCTGAGCTTCACCAAGCTGCTTTCATCCTCCGTAGCACTCGTTTCCACCCCCGGCCAGATGAGTTCATCTGGGCCCCAAACCCCTCAGCTGGCTTCTCCGTCGCCTCCTGCTATGCTCATCTGAACAACCTGGACGCCTCTTCAACTTCCCCAGTCTTTGGAAATGCCAGCTCCAACCTCGCATCGCTTTCTTCTAATGGTGCCTTATCCACGGGCGCATCAACACCAGAGACAGGCTCTTTCGTTACAACATCATAGTGGATCCAAGCTGTGCCTTATGCTCTATCACAACCGAAAGTTTACAACATCTATTCATAGAATGCGATTTTTCCTTTAGGGTTTGGGCTGCAACGTCTGTTCACATACTCGGCTACATTCCCACAATCACCTCATTTTTCGAACACTGGCAAAATAACCCCCCTAACAAACACTTAGATCTCTTCGTGGCTATATTCAGTTGGTGCATTTGGGCCGAGCGAAATGCACATGTGTTCAGTAGGCCCAAATCCAACTTCGATGGAACTTGCAGGCGTATTATTTACTATTTCTCATCTGTATCAGGTCACAGCTTCTCAGCTCCGTTCAAACTGAGATTGCCATTCTCCAGTTCATCGCCGGCTGAATCAGCAGGCAGCACAAGCGCAGCTCCTTCTAGATGGCAACACGTACACCACTGACCACTCCGCAGTACTTATCTATTTCATTTTCTAATATATGTACCAAGCCGTTTTTGTATATAAGACTCTGCCATGTAGCGACTGTTTTGCAGTATTCTCCTACTTTGGGCCAGCGATCAGGCTTGTTGATCGCGCTAATTACTTACTATTATGCTATATAACCGGCTGTGTAGTGTCAAAGTACACAACCATCTTGCTCAAAAAAAATGGAAAAGCTTTGGGGAAGCAATGAGAATTTGACATATATATGGGTTAGATGAAAAGTAATTACTTGGAATGGTAATATAACAATTTTCAAATTTATTACAGAATTGCCATATCAACTAGCGATACCACTATGTGTGTGTGTGTGTATTATTGGAACTGGACCAGCCCGTAGTGGAAGAAATGAGCGAGTTTCAATTTTTTTTACCATTTTGGATCTTTATTGGGCTTATGAAGTCTAATTTATTTAGAACGTTTCTAATTAACTTTTAAATAAAATCATTATTTTATTTAAATTTATAATATAGTTTTATATTATGTAATTAATATTATATTATATTATATATATACATGTATCATATACTCATATATATGTGTGCGTGCATGGTTAACATAGAGCAATCCATGCCAGATTTAACATGCCCATGTATAAGTGCCGAATTTACACCGCAACGAACATGTTAGCTCCTTTAGTATATACAAATATATTATCCAAATGTATGCTTATATGCTTTAATTTATGTATACAAAATATTACAAATATATATATGTACATATATTTTATTTCAAATGATATATATATATATATATATGTGTGTGTGTGTGTGTGTATGTGTGTGTGTGTGGAATTATAATATATATATATATATACATATATAATTATGTACATGTATATTTAAAATCATTTAAAACTATATTAAAATTTTGTCTATTTATTTTGGTGTAAAATCCGAAAACAATTTTTTTTTAAAATAAGCGTATATATTATATACATATAAATATCTTATAAATAATTTAATAATAAATATATGTATATATCAACACATAAATGAAATACATATAAATATAAAAATAAATAAATGTATACATATTTGAAATGCCATGGCAAAATTATTTTTTTATTTTAATTTTAAGTATTTATTAAAATTAAATTTCCTTACGAAAATTAATGAAAAATCAAAAAAATTGAAAGAAAATTTTGAATATTAATATTTTATTAAAAATCTGAATGATATTCTAATACTTTAATATTTATACATATTTTATAATTTAGGAATCAATTTTAAATTCAAATATTAATTTCCGCAAGTATTTAAATATTTAAATTATATAAAAAATATTTATATTTTTACCTATCGAACGAATATCAGGTATAAATTTAATTTTATAAAATTTAAAATATATGTCATTTAATATATATGTCGATATTATTAATTTATGAAATTAATTATTATAAATAATATTTAAATAATATATGTATATATATATATTAAAAATATTTTATTTATGTCGAAGGCCTTTTAAGTGTATATTATTCATGTAAAATTTTGAAACCATATTCTGTACAATATAAGATTTTGATATTTAAATTATGAGACTTATATAATTTAAATAATATTTATTAAATTAATTTAAATCAAAAATCAATTTTTTTATGTCATGAGTATTAAAAGTATGTATAAGTCATAAAATTTTATTTATTTAAAATTATATAAGCATATAATCATCCAACCATTTTAAATGTGATGATATATCGATATACTAGATTAGTCAACTAACTAACAAGATGGTATATGATATATGAATTATCTAGACCTTGATTTATTATTGTAGATCGGAAAATTACCTTATCTCCAAAGCTAATTAGTACACGTTGAAACAAAGAGATTGACTCCTTGAACTAGATTCTAATTCAACAAGGTGCTAGCTCCTGAACTGATGACCACCGGTTATCGGATAACATTTTTTTATTTGATCTTGAGCTTCAAATGGAGGAAGAGATTGGGATGTGTTTCGGCCAGAAATAGAGAGGTTGGAGACTTCCAAAAGGTAGTAAATGAGCCAGGGTTATGATGCTTTTATAAATGAGAGATTGGAGAGATAAGTTAGGATCAAGATCCACATTTCTCTCTTACCCGTTCTCTTCCTCTTATTCTATCAAAAACCTAGCCTATTTTCCATCATATGGCCGCCTCTACCTGGTCTATTCGTGGTCGAAAATTCCCTTTTCTATTTGGGCTTCAAATCGATTTCGAGCCCGAACAACATTTATCACATTTAAATCCAATTTAAACTTGTATCGACATTATATATCGACTAATATATTTACAACTATTATAAACTTATTTAATATTGTTCAACACATCAAATAAAATTCATATTTCATAAATATTAATTAGTTTATTAATTTATAATAATTAGAAATTAATTAAATTATTTAGTGAAAGTCAACGTTTGGTTGAATGACTCTTTAGGTGTAAAATCAGTTAGCGATTGATATCGAACTATTCGAATATTAACGTTCACACGTCACTTAGTAGGTGGTGTGACATTTTGGCCAAATTTATCGCTTACTTAGTTTCAGTAAAATCTAATTTTACTTTGTTAAGTGTTACCCGGTTGTGACTATTATTTACACTAATTATCTTTGTCAAAACTATATCACTTTAGACTTATGTAATTTGGTAATGGTCAAAATTACGATATCATCCATATTTAACTATATAGTCCAAACACAAAGTCCTTGGTTCAATAATAACAATTATTATTAACCGATGAAACATCCTACCTCTATACCTATGTTATCCAAGAGTGTTATAGAGTAATACAGTCAAATAATATGGGGAATGAGATTCTATGGGATACACACATTAATATTTCGTTGGACTAATGCTAGTACGTATTAAAACATCAAGCAGATATCTCACTTATACATACACAATATCGATACAAATAAATAAACATGTGTTCCACTAGGATAGAACAATATACAATATGCAATAAATATCAAAGAACACAGAGTTAGAATCACAACGATTATATATATATATATATATATATATATATCTGTGTGTGTGTGTGTGTGTAACAGACTGTATGGATACAAAACATCTCAAATGTCAACTGGCTCTATACAATACAATAATTAATCAATATACGACTTTGTATCATATATATGCAATGAGTCAATGTCATGGAATATACTTATAATGCCATGGATAATACCATGGTATGCATGGAAATGTATGCATACTATGGATAATATATATATGCGTGTATGTGTATGTATATATATAGAAATGTGTGTGTATGTGTATGTACATGTGTAATATATATATATATAGAAATGTATGCATAGAATATACTTATAATACCATGGATAATCATCAATGCATCACAACGCTTGAATATCACAAAACTATATATAAAGATGTCATCACCCATATAGAAGCACAACAACTCAAAAATCATAGAATCAATATAAATGGGTGAATCACACATATGCAGAAATCATTATCCAAATCTACAAAATATTAGATAATGAGATATCACCAAGTATAGTCAGGCTAGCACGTAGCATTGCCTAAATATATCTCTCAATCTCAATAAATTAAACATCATCATCCTTGTATGAAAGATAGGATAGGCTACCTATCAATATAATAAAGATACGAGGATCCACTATACACTGGCATCTATCACAGGTATAATCTCATCTTCTTACATATGAACTATCAAAATATATCGTGATGGAAAATGACTGTACGATAGACTCGAAGTCCCAAGTAGAGTCATTCATATATAAACATCAATATATGGATCATCTAACCCATATCTATCCATAAGTGAGGTGTAGCAATAGTGTATGCCAAACTACTACTCCATCAATTCCATAAGGAAGACTAATAGCACGAACCAAGCTCCAGAGACACGAAATCTCTACAGTCTTAGTTACCTTCACAGTACCGTGACATGTATTCATCTATGTGCCCGTCAATAGGAGGACTTAATTGTCACGACCCGACTCTAGCCCCTATATGTAATGGACTGCTGGCCTATGTAACACAGGGGCGAATGCATGAAGCTATATAAATAAAAGGTGTCACGGATTCGGAGCGCGACCCTACGATCAGGCCGCTAGGGTAGATTCTATCCATCTAGTTCTCTCCAACGATAATAAAAGGAGTACATCATAATAGTGGCATATAGATACAGTACATATAGACATGAAGTCATGCTCATCGTTAGGCATGTAGCCATACTCGTTGAATATAGGCATGAAGGCATACTTGTCACTATATGTATCACCTCACACTCAAAGCACTATTCCTGTCACATGAGTGTAATATACTTACAATGAATAATCGAATAAATATCACAACAGCGTCCCATACTACTATGTGATACTCAAACGCTTACTCGTTGGTTATAAACTACACTCAATCTACGTAATAATATATATAAAGAGTCTAAGGAATAACCAAAGAAATACTACTGAAAGTCCCATACCAGACGGTATTATAACTTCGTGTATTCTAATTTCTTATCATATAGAATTAAATATCATGAAATCATATCAAGGATGTCATCACCATATCATCTTAAATCAACAATCAAATCCATTCTAATGGTGAATCGCTCATAACATTGAAATCATGATAGAGAAGATGAGAAATCAGAAACTTAGAAATCATGCATAAATATATCAAGAGCATACGTCAATAATTCATAAGTAATTATATATTAAGGAAATGCACTTTAAAAAGACAAAAATACTAATCAAAAAATATTTCATATTTTCCATAATCTATAATCTCTAAATAATTAATTAAACCAAATATAAAATTTACTTTTCAATAAATTATTAATTTCTAAACCTTTTATAAATTCAAATATTAGTTTATTACTCGCTAATAATCCATAATCTCATGAAAATCCTTTCCTTCTTTTGAGACCTCCAAATAGTTTATAAAACTAAATATTACTCATAACATTCATTTCATAGTTTTCATACTTAAATACTATTGTTAAAAAAATTTATATCATCAAATCCATTTATTACATTCCAAATCCATACTATGTACTTTCTATAACTATTATTATATTCAAAATCTCATAAAATATACTTTGAAAATTATAAAATATAATTCGAAAATCGTATTATATATTTGGTTATAAATTTTTATAGATTTATTAAAATCAAAAACTTATATTTTTATTAAATAATCTATTTTTAAATTAAATAAGATAACAATAATATATATTAAATAAACTTTTCTTAAATTAAATTTATTTATATATAACACATATTTTCATTTAATAACATTTTAATTTATTTAAGTTATTAATTTAATAAATATATAATAAAATAATATTTCAAAACACACAGATTTACACAAATAAGAGTCGACCGGTCGCTGCCATCGGTTGACCGCAAGCGGTCGATCGGTAGCCCTAGGTAGTCGATCGGTCGGGAATAATTTTTATGTGATCGATTGCTGATTCAATAGACGTTTCCTCCTCCATCCATCGTTTTTGCTCCGATTTAAAGCATAGACATGATATTCAATCCAACATTAATCCAAATAACATATATAACAAAGAATTATACGATTCAACATAGATGCGCAAGTGAAAACACTGGCCTGTACGTGTGTTCCACCTTCTTCATCTTCTCCTACGAACGCACGAACGCAACACCACAGCAGCGTAACCCGATTTCCTTCTTGCTATAGATATTAAATAATGCAAAGAACCACATATTTAATTTTGGTATTTTATAATAATTCATATAATTTGTCCTTGATTTTCAAAGTGATGAGGATTTGGTTAATCTCATCGGGAAGTAGGTAATTGAGTGAGGAAAGTAAACGTAAGTATATTACTGAGAAAAAGAAAAATCTCTAATACTAAATTCTGGGAGATGAGTTTGGGCTTGGACTTTAAATATAAACAATCCATTTTTATTTTTATTTTATTTATAACTATTTTCCATTTAATTTAAAAAAACATAAATTTTCATTTCAAAATTACTTCTCTTCCAAGCCAATATATTATTTCAATTACATCACTTTTATAAAACATTGTTTCTAGATTTTTACCTTATTTAATTTAATTATCACACATTTATACATTAAACCCATCTATTAAATAGATTTCAAAAGTTATTATCTTTTAATACTTAAAATTCCTTTTAATCAATTAATTATTAACACTAATTAATTATTACTTAAAATTTGGGTTGTTATTGACTTCCCCTTTTAAGAAAATTGTGTCCCCGTAATTTCCCATTAGGAAGAATCTATAACAAATTAATTATACTAAATTTAATCATATCATTTCCAATTTTAAATTTATTTTTTACACTACTTTCCAAAATTATAAAATACTCCATTTCCAAAATTTTCCCCTTCATAAGCTGGAATCCGTATGTCATTTCATAAGGAGGTCTCCATTCCCTTATATTAGGAATAAGTTCTGAGTATTTCATAAATACTTCACTATACATTTTACAGCCATCCAGTGCTTTTCTTTAGGATTGGACTGGTATTGGCTTACGCATCCTAATGCGTATGCCACTTCTGGTCCAGTACATAGCATAGCTTGCATTATGGATCATATGGATGAACATAGGGAATCCTCTTCATATGCTTTTTCTCCTCATCGGTATGAGGAATGTCCTTCTTAGAAATGACGATTTGAAACTGCGTCGAACGTTTCCACACTTGGAATTCTCCATATTGAATCTTTTTAGTATGGTATCTATGTACAAAGATTGGGACAATCCCAACAGCCTCTTAGATCAATCTTTATAGATTTTTATACCGAGTATATAGGGTGCTTCTCCTAAATCCTTCATTGAGAAGTTCTTGGAAAGCCAAGCTTTTATTGATTGTAATAACGATGTGTCAATTCCAATCAATAATGGATCGTTGACATACAACACAAAAAATACGATGGTTTTGCCCTGGTACTTTCTGTATACGCACACTTCCTATGTCCCAATAAAAACAAAAATATTTGATTACCTTATCAAAACACTTATTCCAACTCCTTTGAGCTTGTTTAAGTCCATAAATGGACTTTAACAACTTACAAGCCCTGCCTTTACTCCCATTGACCACAAAACCATCGGGCTGCGACATATAGATGGTCTCTTCTAACTTACCATTTAGAAATGCCGTCTTTATGTCCATTTGCCAAATTTCATAGTCATAGAATGCTGCAATGGCTAGCATAATCTGCATGGACTTAAGCATTGCTACAAGTTAAAAGGTTTAGTCATAATCAACACCCTGAATTTGACGAAATCTTTCGTAACTAGCCTAGCTTTATAAGTCTCTACTTTTCCATTTGCATTTAGCTTTTCCTTAAAAATCCATTTGCAGCCAATGGATTTTATCCCTTCGGGTACGTCCGACTAAGTCTAGACTTTGTTTTCGTACAAGGAATCCATCTTGGATTTCATTGCTCCAAGCCAGAGTGCAGAGTTTTTATTCTGTAGTGCTTGTTGGAAAGATAGAGGAGTGTCGTCATCTAAGACACAATCCTCCTTCTCACCATCTATGAGGAAACCGTAATATCTCTCTGGTGCACGAGGTTTCCTACTAGACCTTCTAATAGATTGTGTGGTATCGTATACTGGTGAACTCGGTTATCCCACTGTTTAAGCCTCAGTGTTAGTCTTTCAGATCTCATCCAAGTCTACAACCTCGTTGTTAATTTCCTTTAATAGCAATTCCTTTTCTAAAAAGACAACATGTGTGGGAACAATCACCTTTTGTTCCTTTGTGTTGTAGAAAATATACCCCTAGAGTTCTTAGGATATCCTATAAACTTACACAAAGTTGATCTCGACTCAAGCTTATTATGGCTAATGTTCTTAATATAGGCCAGACAACCCCACACCTTTTAATAATTGAAGTGGGGTTTCTCTTCATGCCATATATCATATGGCATCTTAGGCACAAATTTAGTGGGTACTAAGTTCAGTATATGTGGTGCGGTTTCCAGTGCATATCAACAATAGGATAGAAGCAACTCTATCTAACAGGGTTCGGTTCCTTCGCTCCGACACACCATTGTGTTGCGGAGTATAGGATGGAGTACCCAAGAGATAATTCCATTATCTTTTAGGTACTGTTGGAGTTCTTATCCAACACACTCGCCTCCTCGATCGGATCAAAGAATTTTAATCTTTTAATTCGTATGATTTTCAACTTCATTCTTATACTCCTTAAATTTCTCATAGACATCAAATTTGTTCTTCATAAGATACATATATCCTAGTTTGAGAAATCATCTATGAAGGTAACAAAATAAGAACTATTATCTTTAGTTATTACAGGCATCGGGCCACATATGTCACTATGTACTAGCCCTAAGAGTTCATCAACTCTTTCATTTCTTCCACCGAAGGGTTGCTCAGTCATTTTACCTTTGAGACATGACTCACACGTGTCAAACAATTCATAATCAAGTGACACAAGAAAACCTTCGATTTTCAGTTTGTATAGTCGTTTCTCATTATGACCGAGCATACAATGCCAAAGATAGTTATCATTTATATTGCTACTAGAACTACTCACAAAACAAAAATAATCTGTATTGATCACACAAATGAAATTTTCAAAAATACCATCATAGACTTTATTTCCATTAAAACTAATATTCATAACATTATTTGCATAGTGAAATATATACCCAGTCTCAAGCCATCTAGAAACATATATAATTCCACAAATAAATCTTTTACAAAATAGCAATTATTCAATATCAAAACAAAACCACTATGCAAACATAAACGAAAATCTCCCACTACCTTTGCATTACAATGGACCCATCAGCAACTTGGAGCCTCATTTTTCCCTTTGCCATGCCAACGCCAGTTCCTAAGCCCCTATAACGAATTACAAATATGAGTTCCAGATCCTGACCCAAGATATTTTATTGATTACAAAACTATTTAAACTCATAAATGTAGCATATGGAGTTGCAAAACTGTTCTGCTTCTTGCTTTCACAATCTTAAGATACCAGGGACGGTTTCTTTTCTAGTGTCCTTTCCTATAACAGTGGTGACACTCACCCTTGTCATCAATGGCTTTCTTTCTTTTCTTACTTTTCTTCTTACCCTCTCTCTTTTGATTCTTCTAATTGTTCGAAGATGACGCCCCACCTTTAACTACATGCATAGCCAACTGATCCTTAGATTATGACTCGGCCAAACTCAACATATTACAGAGCTCGATGAGATTGCATTTAGATTTACATATTATGGTTCAGGTATGAACGGTTCATACTAAGGGGTCAATGAACCAAGGACCAAGTCAATCTGAAACTCATGCTTATAGTCACGTCTAATGATGCAAGCTTATCAATATAACCCTTCTTAATCAACACGTAATCATCAACCTTATGTCCATTTTGCATTTTGGTGTTGAATAGTTTCTTAATAGTCTCGTACCTTGTGGAATGAGACTACTCTCCAAATAGTTCCTTGAGACTATCAAAAATCTCATGGACAGACATTGATTCATGCTGCCTTTGCAACTGTTTGTCTAAAGTAGGTAGCACGACACTTTGCCGATTTCGAGGTCAACGACCTACATACTACAAGCAACATGCAGGTCTTCATGATTGTCATCAATGGGTCTTGTCAGCAAAGCACAAGTTACAGATGACCAAAGTCGCTTGTATGTCAAAGCTATCTTTATAGCTCGTAGCAAGTCGACATAGTTGTTTGGTCCGGTTAATCAGTCGTTATCATTAAATAAGTCTTGGATTCGACATTATTTGCAAGTTTTAATGGATAGATTATTAGGACATTAACATAATAAATATTCTTATAATATTAGTAAGGTTAAGCTTTACATTTCATTTTACTAATAAGCTCCCACTAGTATTTTGTGTTTCGCCAAACCCTAAGTCGAAACATAGAAGTCTTTCGACTTCACTAGTAGGTGTTAGGACTCGCATGTCTAGGAATTCTCACCTTTAGGAAAGCTTAACAAATCATACTCTCTCATACGATGTATAACTCCTTATCAGTTGTATCATATACAACTTCTAACCCGTGGTACTTTGTCCTAATCCTACCTTTACTTTGAGGAAAGCTCAACAAATAAAGTTGGATTATTCGCTCAGACCTACCATTTTACGACAACCTAAGTATAATGCACATACCTTGAGGAAAGCTCAATAAAAATATGCAGTTATCTTACCTCATCTATTCAATATATTGATAGTACTACACATAAAATCCCTATCTTGAGGAAATCTCAATAACCAAAGAGTATGCAAGTAATCTATTAACATACAAATTGTAGAGGAGAACATTATAGTAAAGATTCATAATCTTTAATATATTATATCGAGTGATATTGGCTTATGGAATAATGTAACTCTTATGAATTACTCTTGTAATTCAAGTGTCGGACACATCAAAAATCATGGTATACATACATTTACGTATGTATTTATTCCTTATGTGATGACGGCCATACACTGCCGACACCCGATATACATGTATAGTGCGTTGTAGCAGTGTCCGGTCGATTTAGGACGATCATCAGTAAAGCGAATAAACAACACATCATAGAACCTATCATATATCTCATAGCGTATCGAATAAAATATAATAGTAAACATCTCAGATATAAAACAGGCAAGACAGTGAATAACTGAATGATTCGCAGCATCGAAGTATGTTATCCTGCCTTTTGGTAAGGCCGTGACACCAAGGACTTGACTAGAGACCAAGGATAATCCGTCCCGAAGATCGGTTGTACACAGGTTTACTTTGGATACTGGCAAATTTGGTCCGAGTTTGGATCGAGCTACAATTAACATGACACAACAAGCAAAGCTGTAAAAGCTAATGTTCCAAATTTCGGGTCAATCAAAGTTCGTATGCTCAAGTTATGGATCGATCAAGATTCACATAAAAGACGTCATTTCGTATCCATCACTTGCGTATCCATCCCCTTCGTATCCATCATCCATCAGCAAGTATCCATTTCATATCGATCTCCCTCCCTCCATTTCGTATCAATCAATCAAGCATTGATACGAAACAAGCAGCCATCAATTGATACGAAGGAACCAACAACCAGCATCGATACGAAGCGGCCTCCAACCATCGATACGAAGTAGCATGCGAGCATCGATACGAACAGAGCCACACATGATCAATACGAAGAAGGCGTGGTCAAACAAAGGAAGCGATTTGTTAGCATAATATCGGATCTTCCCTGAACTATCGCTCCACATCATCACTACACATTTGATCGATATGCACAAGACCGATACGAACAACGATCGATACGAAGGTACCGATATGCACAGTTCAGCCAACCTACAAATCCAATCTTGAATCGATCATAATTCAAAATCTACAAGTCCAAATGCTACCAAATTTCCACAGGGGCTTACTTACCACCTGAGGAATGCCTTTGATCGATCGCAGCCCAAATGGAGTAGATCTTAATCAATACGAAGAGCACATGGATCGATCAAGGATCGATCCCAAATGACCTCGGATCGATTTGATGGGCCCACCCACGTATGAGAAGGGGTATTCCGATATCTAAGCCAGATATTTCCAGACTGCACCTATAAATAGCAACCTTCACTACAACAAAATGTGTCTTTTATAGCGGCATATAGCCGCTATTAATCACAACCATAGCGGTTTGATAAGCGCTGTATATCGGCATGTTATAAAAAACTGTTAAATATTTATAACACAAAATATGCCGCTATGGTTGAGCTTAGTTTTATAACGCAAATTCGCCACTATGGTACGTTAATTCAATAGCTCATTATAGCCACTATAATACAGCTAAATCTCAATGGAACTGGAAATCTTTATAACACCATTTTGCCGCTATAAAATATTTATTCAATAGCTCGTTATAGCCGCTATAATACAGCTAAATCTCAACGGAATTGGAAATCTTTATAACACCATTTTGCCGCTATAAAATATTTATTCAATAGCGGTCATTTCACGCTATTAAATCAACATGTTATAGTATTGATAAATTCTTTTACAGCTCATATATGCCGCTATAAAAATCGTAGATACACTTTTCAAGAGCTATGCCTATATATTACATTTTAATAATAGCAATCAAACTAAATATTCATAAACGAATAAAGATTATAATCAACAAATATAACACAAGAGCATGCTCAGAAAGAAATGTGATATATTTTTCATTACAATGTACAAACATTAAAGCAAGTGCATAACCATTGAATAAAACATAAGCCTGTAGCCAAGTTAACACAGAGAAACAGAAAATAATGTCAATTTAATAAGTGTACAAACATTATAGAGTGGAAACATTAAAGCAATCCTTCCAAATATTACAGAGTACAAACATTACAGAGTTCCAACATGCAAGATCTGATCTAGTTGCGTACTAAGGACCTTGCTTCCTTCCAAATAAGCCTGCGAAGTTAACACAAAGAAACAGAAAATGTTAAAACAAGTGCATGCTCAGATAGAAATGTGATATATATTTTTCATTACAGTGTACAAACATTAAAGAAAGTACATGAACTGCATGAACTAGAAACTACAATTGATTATTTCTACTGATCTAGTTTCCCAATATGGAAAATAGATTAAAGCAATGTTAACCTCACTTTTCTCAGTTGCAGCAACCATCTGTTGAAGCATTTATAACACTCCAACATTTTGCCATACATTTCTCCAACCATCTGCTGCAGCAACCGCTCCAACAGCCACCAGTGACTACAACTCATTCAACTGCCACAACTCATTCAACTATTTCCTATTCCACAAACCCCTACACTGTCTACCACCACCATACCCCTACACTGTCTTGTGGAATATTAACAAATCCGATGTTTTAGGAGGAAATTAAGAGACTGGTCTCAAGATAAATTCGGCAAAGGCAATCTTCTTTCAAATAAGATTAGGGAGGAGCTTCAAACTCAACAACTTCTAATGCAAGAAAATGCTTCAGACATGTCGTGTACTTTCTTGCATATACCCCAAAGTATGTTGCAGTAAATAAAACTACTATTTTCTTACCAAATCTTCAGCCAGTCGAGCCATTCCTCTACGACTGCATGTGTGTGGCAACTGCCTCTGTCTAATAGCTTTGTTCTTCTCGCTCAAAGCCTAAAATAAGAATCATTTCAATAAATGTAAGAAAGAAAGAAATTTGTTAGTGAACTCGGATTTTGTAAATGAAGTTTCGTATGTAATGATTTCATAGGGCAAAAGATTTCGAAGGACAAAAGGTTTTGAAAACATATAGGTCTGCCAGGTTTTAATATTATCAAGTTTCACATACGTTGAGCTTCAAACAGGGTATTATTAGTCTCCAAAATATATCTGCCCCTAAAGTATGTAACTATAAGCGTGAAATCCTAAAATATAAATTTTATATGTTTAAGGCCTTAGAGACAGTTTTTTATACAAATTTCTGCTTTTTTTTCAGGTATGAGTATCATATAAAGGAAATTTTGGAGTAATCATTGAACTCATAACAAAGTTCATATTTTTACAGCTTTGAATATAAACGAGTATTTTGTACACAGTGGTTATAAATATATCAAATTTTAAATACAAAATTTAGTATGCATATTAATTTTGTGTCAGAATTCCTTAATTTTGGTTTTGAAGGTTTCGAATATATGGGTATGAAAGATTTACTATATCTCTAAACGTCATATCGCCTGATTTCAGATTTACTATACACTAGTTTTAACAATGTCTAGTATATGTAATTTGATATGTACAAATGCCAGTCATCTACTTTTGATTTTGAAAACTGTAAATATGCCATGACTTCAAATGCATACAGAATATTGTATTTTCATTTGATATGTACACTAGTTTTAATATTTTTTATCTGCATCATTCTTTAATATGTATTTGAAGACTGAAATTTCTCATACCTTGAATTCCGAACTTGTTTTCAACTTGATAAACTTCTTCCACTCAATCATACATTTAATGTTAGATGGTTTCAACTGAAGTCTTTCTTCCATAGACTTTGCTTGTACCAACTGCCGAACTAATCTACATTTTGATGCCCGCCAAATACCACTCATTTGTTGAAAAACCAATGTTTTGTGCCAATTTAAATCCAATTTAAACCTTGCCTGCGACAATCAAAATTCGGCGTAAAGTGTTTGAGGTAAGCAATCAATATAAGATTTAATCTTAAAGCAAAAGAGAGTGTCACCTGAATGCTTTCCCATAAAACGTCTTTCAATTCGGTACTAAGTTGCTTCCAATTACTTAGTGTAACCGGAACAATTTCTCATACAAGTGGTCCTAAGTAAGAAGATAATTTGACTGACCCCGGTCCTATTGGTTCGCCTGCGGTATTAAATTGAACTTCTATTTGCTCCAAAGAATTGAATGGAAGTCTTCTAACTTTGGTTGGCCCTCTAGGTTTTCTTCTTGGATTTCCTTCCGACTGAACTATGTTGTCTTCAAGTGTTTGTGGGTTGTCTTGTATTTCAGCATTGTTTTCTGGATCGATTTGTACTTGATTCTTTTCTAATGCATGTGGGTTGTCTTCAATAGAAACCTCGTCTTCTACTTGATTGTCTTCAAACAACTCCTCTCTTGTACGTTTCTTCCTATGTTTGTCAATTTCTTTTTGCATGCGACCTCACTTTTTCACAGCCTTACTCTTCTTCCCTATTTTCTGTATATCAATTTTTTTTTACAAATTAGATCATAAAAGCCCATAAAATTCTCACTTTCAAAAATATACAGTTTAAATTTTGCTCGAGTTTCATATATGCTCCCATTAAACTTGGTTTTATGCATGCGTAAAATCCTGCACTTATATCAAGTTGCACTTATATCAAGCTTTATGTCTCCTCAAAACCTGGAACTTTTGTGAACATATTAGAGGACTGCATTCCTAAAAACTGGAGGCCTACGTAAGTTTATATGTATATTCAGAACTTATGTAGAAAATGGAACTTGTATAACTACAAATCCTTAACCTTAGACAGAAGATTTTATGCTTCCAAAAACCAGTTCACAGAAGTATATACCTATAAAATCTCCCATATGAAACTGGGCATTCATTAAAGTTTATTCTTCCAATTACTTAAACTGTATATTTTTGAAAGTGAGAAGTTTCAGATTACACATATGACAGGATTTCAAATGAATATCAAAGTTTCAAAGGATTTTGAAGACAGAACAAGAGATATCGAAAAGCATCCACCCTAGGGGTAGGAAACAAAAGCATAACTACAGATATACCCTAGACTAAAATTTCTCAAAATGATTTCAGCAACCGGGTTCAGATTGTACTTGATTTATTATTTAGTAGCCAAACAGGAAAATCGCCAAGTAAATTGAAATAAATCCATTATTTAGTAATGAAGCAAGATTTATTATGAGAAAAGTTTGTACTTGATTTTTTTCTAATGCTTGTGGATTGTCTTCGTTATGAATCTCATCGTCTACTTGATTGTCTTCAAGCTGCTTATTTCTTGCACCTTTCTTTTTTTGTTCGTCGATATTTTTTTGCATGTGAGCTCTCGTTATCACATTCCCAATCTTGCTCATTTTGAATTCCAGTGAGCAGATCCTGAGCAAAAATGAACAGTGCATAAGTTATTTTGTTATAAAAGAAAATTTAAATGCAAATGACATATTTTAATGCAAATGATGCTGACATGAACAAAAATAAAATATATCAACCTTATGTAATCACAATGAACAACTTATTTATGATGAATATCTTATCAATAACAAACAGATAAAATGATCAAAGTATTTTCATTTATGCACGGTACAATAAAATATGAAGCAAAAAATTTATATGAAGCAAAAAATTTATTACAACTACAAGTGTGGTCAGTAGAGGTAAGTTTGCATTTGAAGTTTAACGAAATTATGTAAAATAAAAATGAAAACATGAATTTGGTTTAACTTGGTTTAACTTGGTTTAACTTGGATTGTTGGATGTTTCAAATGTCGTAAAGGGATCAGATCTATCAAAATAATTGATTTAATTATCAAAAAGAAAACACGTACTTGCATACATGATCACTGTTACAAGTGTGTACATATCTTGTTTAAGGCTTTGTCAGATTAAAATGTGCGTGTGTGTGTGGATGTTGCTACATGTATGTATATACCTTGGGCTAGTTAGTGTTATTTTTTTTAAAAGAACACAAATTGTTTAAGTTGTAACCAAAATATGATTCTTCAAAGTTGAGAAATTGCTCTTAATTGTTTAAGTTGTAACCAAAATATTTCTTTTACTCACAAATTATTATTTCAACATCACCAGACATAAGTTGAATTAGACAGCATTTATATTACAAACAGCTTGCAAGAAACAACTATACTTGGTATTACTTTTTATCAGACCACAATACACACACACACACACACAAAAAAAACACAATATCAAGCCAAATTCAATTCCTTCAACATAAAATGAAGTATTGTTGCATTCATACCAATACTACATACACCCATCCGCGGACAAAATTTATCCTCTGATTGTTGAACTCATACATTTCACACATAACACACAAGACACTTCTCAAGGATACAAGAATAGACTGCAGTGAACTCCACACAATAAAAGCTACTTATTCTGAACACTATATGACAGTGATAATGACATAAAATGCATTATGAAGACTTTTAAGATATTTTTATAATTATCTTTTTTTGTACAAAGAACAACCAATAAAAGCCTTTCGACCTTTACTAAATGACTGAAAAACAAGGGGAAAAGGAACGATTATTATTTTAAAACTAATCTTAATTACTAACATACATATCACACACTCATATTTTAAAACTGAAGAATGGTCTGATGAAGCTGGTCTGAAAGGGGTGACGCTGTGGTGAATGATGAACTAGTGACTGAAAGGGTGCAGCGCTGCAACCAGGTCTGATAGGTCGGAGATATAGAGAGGGTGAGAGACTGAAAGGGAAGTTCCCATGCACGATCTGGTCTGAATGGCTTTCGTAGCCGAAGTAGATCCAAGAAGCAAGGCTGTAGAGCATGAATAGGCGAATGGCTATCAATGATGATCTGGATTTGTACGGTGTAAAGAGTCGAAGCCAGAACTGGTCGAAGTTGAACTTTATTGTATTGGCTGTCCAAGGTCGGAGGTTTTAAAGGTCTGATCGGTCGAATCATAAAAATCGTACACGTATGAAATCTAATACAATAATTGTCTTAATGTAAGAAATTAAGTATTTGGTAAGTAACTAGGAAAAAATGTTTCTACAGTATCCACATGCATATCGTGCGGGCTATTACCTTATCATCATTCAAAGGTCATAAACATCCTAATTGTTACAGATTTCCCAAATTGAACATGCTAAATCTACTGAATTAGCCAAAGTAGGATTGTAGTTGATTTAAACCTTGTGGTACGTTACCAATTCAATGATGAGCGGTTGAATTAATATATAAACTCGATAAATTGTAGTCGAAGATTGGTATAGTGTAAAAAAGTTGGGTTGTGTTAAAACAGCAAATTGTAGGCGAATGTTTTACCTTTTTTCAACAAAGCTGTGCTGATTCTTTTATAAATTTTGGCTGCAACCTGTCGAATTGTATTTTATTTTACTCCCTATTGTAATTAAGATAATTCCAAAGTGTCTTTATCTTATTAATAGTGTGGCAGAAATATTCTTTAAGACCGATTCTTTTGGTTTTGGTATAAAAAGAAGGAGCTCTTTACATAGCTTCAACATAATAAGTATGGTACAAATTTTGATAATTTTGATAGTTGATAAAGATTGAATGTGCTACTATTTTATCTTGCTAAATTTAGATTAAAGCAGTCCAACTGATGGTAATTAGCAGATATGATATTCATAGGATATTGATACCTTTCGCATGCATATTTCAAGCAACAAAAGTTACAAATATTTGACTATTTTTCTCTTTTGAATTTTGTAAAGTGGTAAACTAATTAATCTGGATTTGGTTAATCAAGCTGTCTACATTATAAGAGAATTAGTTATTTATAAGTAGACAAACCACATAGAAGTTACGGGCCTTCAACAATTTATATGCTCCAAAATTATTTTTTTTTTCTATTTGTCTCTTTTTCGAGGAAAAAAACGAAACAAATAGAAAGAAAGAGGGATATGGGTAACGCATTAATGCTATAGCTGAATAACTGGATAGCTTTAGCCAAAAATCATCTTCAGAAATAATCTAATTATCAATCCCCATCCATAAAAATAAACCCGCTATATACATCTAGCTTTTAAAGTTTACCAAATTGCCAATGTGGCTAAGAGCATCTAGAATAGGGGAGTTAACTATCACAAATTAAACTAGGCTACGTAGTTAATTTAGCTAACTATCTTTTATATTAAATTTTGATCGAAAATAGAAATTAACGGATAACACAATAATTCAAGTGACCAACCTATTCATTTGGAAAAAAGACAAAGGTGATAATGATAATCTATAAGTTAAATTTTCCTACTATGTGACCATCTCCATTCTAGTTAACTATGAAAATTTAGATAGCTAACCAATGTAATGCTACTGCTATATAGAGGATGTGCAAATAATCATTGTAATGTTTACAAAAACAATCAATAGTATTATACCAGATGTTGCAAAATTCATTAGTTGGTAAATCTTACTATGTACTGTTGATTTCTTATTTAACATTATGCTTCTGCAAAATATTTTTTTATGTTCAAGAACAGTTATCAAAATGTTTTGAAATCAGTTCTGTTCATTTGACCTAAGAAATAGAACTAAAGTAGTGTTGGTATAGAAATACTTCAAATATTTTAACTTCTGACTATTACATGAATTGTAAAACCTTTTGAATACTGCATATTTGATGGTCAGTTATGTTTTTGTCAAAGTAGTATTTAGATTAAAGTACACTTTTGTAAACATAGTAACACAGAACTAACAGTAAGAGATTGAACCAAATAGTACACAAATAATAGACATATGAAATGAGTACATCTTTAACTTGGTTTAAGTACAAAATCACAACCATATAATGAAAGATCAAAATACTTGATTAAATTATAAACTTAACAAATAAACTAATAACAAACTTCATAAATAAGTATGTGAACTAGTTAAAAGGATAGTTGGATGGTTATTGTACGAACTTATGATTTCTTTCTTTTTGGCCTACAAAATTATGTATCTACCAGTTCACTTATATTTTACTTAATCCTTGCTGGTTTAACCACCACTTTTCTATAGAAGGAAAAAAAACCAAGAAGTTAAACCTAAAATTTTGATTTCCATTTTCTAAACTACTATGTAAACGCATTTTTCATTGAATACATAACTTGGATATAAAAATACAACAAACAAAATGTAAACGCTGTTCGTTGTACAAAAAATTTCACTGCAATATAGAGTAAACAATTTGCCCGTAACTCTGCAATCAAAATTTCTTATATAACACCCTCCATCACTAAACAATCTCACCTTCAACACCGTTTTCACTGACACTACACCCACATGGTTTAATGATGCACACCAAAATGGCCATGAAATTGTTTAATGATTTATGATTATTGCACTAATATACTATCAAATTACATCACAGCAACTTGTTCTTGAAGCATTACAAGCCAAATCAAAGTTAGTGTCTAGAAAAAACAAGCTACAAATACAACAAATATAAATTATAAAAAGGAGCAAGAAAATTTATAGCGAGATTACCAGAATCGAAGATTATATCGCTTACCAGAATCAAAATCGAAGATTATATCCAAAACGCGAAGCCCTAGCTTCGACAGATCGGAGCTACACGCAAAGCCCTAGCTTCGAAATCGAAGGAGTTTGCTTTCTTAGACAAAACTTGAGAGGGTTTCTGCTTTCTTCGAATCACTAACGTAATTTGGAGGAGGGAGCTGCGCGTGTTTTGGAGTCTTCGAATCGCTAACGTAATTTGGAGGAGGGAGATGCGCGCGTTTTGGAGGGAGGCGGAATGGTTTTGGAGGGAGAGGGAAAATAATTTGGGAAGTTGGAGGGAGATGTTTTGGGGCAGCGTTACACGTGAAGGGGAAGGGAGATGCGCGCGTTACACCTGTAGGGAGAACAAAAATCAACCGGTAACTAGATAATTAAGGGTCAATAATAACGCTTCAGAATAACGTGTTATTAAATAGCGTTATTAATATCATATTTTGTTGTAGTGCCTATGCCTATAGGAAAAGGACTTTGGTCTTTGCTACGCCGTTACTCTGTCAAATCTCCATTGAAACTTGAGTGTTAAAGTTATTTACTATTATAATCAGTTAGCAATTAGCAATAAACAACAAATCATTCAATGTGGACGTAGGCTACAACGCCGAACCACTACAAATCTCTGTCTTCTTCTATTTCTGTTTTCTTATCTTGGCGTGTTTGTTAGATTAGCCTCTTTTTACATTTAAATTCTTCATTTTAATCTCTTCATATACATCCGAAGAGTGTTGTGCCCAATTTTGGTACAAACACTTTGGTGCTTTCACTGAGAGGCAACACTATTTTTCTTCGGCTCTTTGGATCTACAATTGTTGTTGGATTGCTAAAATCTAAGAAGGAGATCCAGATCTATCATCCAGTAGTTCCTTCCATTCTATTTAGATTGCTGCAGATCTAGGAAAGAGCTACATCCAACATGGTTACTACCAGAACTGCTTCAATACTGCAGATCTAGAAGGAAGGGATAGGCAGAATCCCATGCAGCTGAACGCAGCAGGTCAAGCATCAACCGGAGCTCCAAATCCATAAGGTCCCATGACTAGGGAGGAGTTACAGATCCTAATGCAAGAGCTAACTCGGAGCCGTCAGCAGATCCGTGCCAACATGGAGCTCGCGAACCAGCTAAACGACGAAAGACGAAGGACTAGGAGGGATCGTACTTCTCATTCATCAACCGAAAGCTCAACTTCTTATGATTTTAATCATAAATCTACACGCCAACGACTGGATGGAAACTATGCACAACCCACCGGAAATCAGCGTGCCATGGATCTCGGATAAGCCAGGGCTGGTCCTTCTACAGGGTACCAAGCTGGACCCTCCTCCCAAGGAGGGGCACTTCCTTATTATGCTATGGATGACCATGTAGCTGTCGCCGCTATAGACTTAGAAGCTAAGGTTCAGAACTGAGCAGATTTGACCCTTCGTCAACACATCCATGCTCATGAACCCTACATTCCTAAAGACCGGGAGCCAAGGAGGCGAGGAACGGACCGTCGACAACGCGCGGACCGTCCCCGCAACACGGAACCCGACCGTGCTTTGGCCCCGAACATCCAGATGCCTGACATTTCAACCATGATCCGCTAAATGATCCGAGAAAGTCAAGGCCTTAGTAATGACGATCGGGAATTCCCATAGTCATACTCCATTTACTGATGACATTCTTTATGCTGAGCCACCTCGTCGATTCAGGAAGCCTACCTTGCCCGTGTATGAAGGGAGTTCAGATCCTAATCAGCATATCTTAAAGTATGAATGGCTCATGAATGCCGCTCGAGCTTATGACGCGGTTAAGTGTAGAAGCTTTCCTATTTCCTTGGGAGGTATCGCAACTATGTGGTTCACCCATTTACCACCCAGATCCATTTCAAATTTTGATCAGCTGGCTACTAAGTTCGTTGAACAATTCCATATGCGTGTTACAAGGCCAAAGGATATCAACACCTTGTCCAGCGTTACCCAAGCTCCAGGAGAGACACTTAAACGTTATTTGGAAAGGTTTCATGCTTCCTGTGCTGAGGTCAGCAACCCAAATGACAATTCTATCTTAATGGCATTGACTAAAGGAATCAATCCCGATTCCGAGTTTGGCAATTGGTTGGCTAGGAAACCCCCCGCGTCGTTGGATCGCTTCTATGCTAAGGCGACCCAGTTTATAAAAAGAGAAGACGCTAGACGATCTAGGAAGCAGGACGATGCGGGGCCCAGCGGTGAATGCATTCAAAGTAATGTTGCTGTGAAACAGACCGGTGAGAACTCCGGCAATGTGCAATTGAATATTCAGAATAAGCAAGGTCAACAAAAGGGTAACGGAGGTCAGGGAAAGAAAAGTGACCCAAATCATGGACCGCAACGCAGAGTTCCCATGTTCGACCAATACACTACCTAAACACATCGCTGGAAAATCATTACCTTCAAACTTGTAATACCGGACACTATAAGATGCCAGCCCCGAAATCATCATCTGAGAAACAAATTTAAACTGGAAAATTTAGTAGATTCCATGATTGCTACGGCCATAACACCAATGAGTGTTGTCATTTATAAGACATCATTGAGAAGTTGATTAGAGAAAGGAAGTTGGAACAGTTTGTTCGGGCGCCGCAGGATGGAGGTGCGAGCCCATCTAACCCGAATCAAGGTCAAGGTCAGGCTAGGCCCAAAGAACCCACGCGTATTGGCGGGAGGTTGGTTATAAATACAGTGAGTTGTGGTCCTCATCCAGCTGATCGGAGCTGGAAGGAAATGGAGTCATATTCTAGCTCGATTAGGCATATGGACTTCGAGTGTTGTAGTAATTCTGACGATGGGACCCCGGCGAAACGACAGAGATCGATGATAGACGAAATCATTTTCAGGAATCATGATGCTGACAGAGTCGAGGCCCGCACTATCGATCCGTTGGTCATTTCAACTCAAATAGGTCTTGCTTGGATGAAGAGGATCTTGGTTGAACGCCGAAGCTCTATGAACATTCTTTTTAAGCGAGCTTACGACCAAATGAGAATGGAGGCAAAAGATCTGAAATCGTGTCAGTCCCGCATACATGGTTTTAATGGATGTGCAATTATACCAGCCGGGATGGTGGAGTTGCCAGTTGAGTTAGGTATTGGAGAGCGCTAGAGAGTCTGGATGTTGCAGTTTGTTGTGTTGGACATTAATTCCCCCTATAATGCTTTCTTGGGCCAACCGACCCTCGCTGAATTCAAGGCAGCGATTGCCCCATGGTTTTTGACTCTTAAGTTCCCCATAAATAACAGGGTTGGAGTAGTTCATGGAGATCAGGCAGCTAGACGCGCCTGTTATATTGCTGAGCTGCGGGATGCGCAGTGTAAGGAGAAGGGCAAGGGCGTAGAGGAATCTCTCTATGCCTGTTTTTCTGAGAATTGACAGCTAACGCCTGGGCCTAGACCTGGGCACCACAACCAGTTCTCAAAAGATCTTGATTCGTGAGATAATGATAATGAAGAGGAAGTCAAAGACAATCAGGCTTGCCTGACAGAGTTGATGATCGATGTTTCGATCGATGACAATGATGACCCCAGAATGATAAAAGTCGGATCTCAACTCAGCCACCAGATGAGAGAGGATTTGGTTGAATTTCTCTGGGCAAACCTCGACGTATTTGCTTGGACTCACTCAGATATGTATGGGATCTCGTCGGACATCATGGGCCATGCATTGAATATTGACACGCGGCATGTCCCGGTCAAACAAAAAAGGCGCGATATGGATCCAAAGAGATCTGCTGCACTTAAGGAAGAGGTAGATAAACTCAAGTCGAATGGGTACATCCGAGATGCTTTATACCCAGAGTGGGTATCCAACCCAGTGCTTGTTAGAAAATTGAACGAGAAATGGCGAACGTTTGTGGATTACTTAGATTTGAATAAGGCCTGCCCCAAGGATAGTTTCCCACTTCCAAGAATCGATCAACTTGTGGATTGAACGGCCGGACACGAGCTCTTATCTTTTATGGATGCATATTCCGGCTACAATCAAATACCGATGCACCTACCTGATCAGGAACATACTAGCTTCATTACCAATCTGGGATTGTATTGCTATAAAGTGATGTCGTTCGGACTTAAAAATGCTGGGGCAACTTATCAAAGGCGCGTGAACCGAATGTCCACCAACCAGATCGGGAAGACCATGGAGGTATACATGGATGACATGCTCGTGAAGTCGCAACCGTCCATCAACCACGTCGAAGATTTGGAAACAATGTTCAACATCATCCGACAGTACCGAATGAAGCTAAACCCGCTGAAGTGTCACTTTGGAGTCACCTCCAGAAAGTTCCTTGGATTCATTGTCAATGCTCAAGTAATTGAGGCAATTCCTGAGAAAATCTGGATGATTCGGAATCTCGAAACTCCCAGAACCATAAAGCAAGTGCAGAGCCTCAACGGGAAGGTGGCAGCCTTGAGTAGATTCATCTCCAAATCCACAGACAAGTGCATTCCCTTCTTCGACCTGATCAAGAAAGAAAAGCGGAATTTTGAATGGACGGAGGAGCGCGAAGGTGCATTCCAAGTATTGGTTCAACATCTGGCAACGCCACCTATTCTGTCGAAGCCGGTTGATCATGAAAGATTATATATCTATCTGGCAGTTTCAGCAAATGTGATCAGTGCTACATTGATTCGGAAAGAAGATCGGATCCAACGACCGGTCTATTATATCAACAAGCGATTAACTGGGGCGGGGAGAAATTACCTAAAGTTGGAAAAGCTAGCTTACTGCCTCGTCATTGCCTCAAGAAAGCTCCATCCTTATTTCCAGTCTCATCTAGTCATAACCTACACCGACCAACCGTTACGACAAGTCCTTACACGACCTGAGACGTCTGGTAGGTTTCTCAAGTGGAACATCGAGTTGAGTCAATTTGATATTGCTTATACATCGAGGCGAACCATTCAAGGGCAAGTTCTAGCGGACTTTATAACCAAATTCACTATTCCGAAGGACTTGCCCGAAACAATTGAATCTTCTAAATACATATTGAAGCTATACACTGTTGGTGCATCGAACAACCGCTGCTCAAGCGCTGGAGTGGTACTTGAAACCCCAGAAGGTCGATCCATATGCTATGCTTTGAAGTTTGACTTCCGCATAACTAACAATGAGGCCGATTACGAAGCTTTACTCATAGGACTCAGACTTGCCAGAGACTTGGGAATTTTGCTGTGGAGATTTACTACGACTCGCAATTGGTCGTGTGCCAAGTTCGAGAAGAATATCAAGCTAGAGATCGAAGGTTAGCCGCTTATCTTACTCAGGTTCAGGAAGTGTTGAATCAGTTCGACTACTATGCCATCCATTGTATACCCCGAGAACAAAATCAGAAAGCCGATTCTTTGGCAAAACTGGCTAGCACTGGCAAAGCGCAACAAATGGGACTCGTCCCCGTCGAGACACTTACTGCTCTAAGCATTGACCAGATGGAGACAGACAGGGTGCATGAGGCAACGCTCTAGAAGGAGTCATGGATGACCCATTTCAGAAACTATCTTGAGCACGAAATGTTACCCGAGCGTAGAAGTGAGAAAAGACAAATTCTCCGGAAAGCTTCATGATTTATTATCCAGAATGGAGTCAAGTACAGAAGAGGGTATTCCGTTCCTTTACTCCGGTGTATCGCCCACGATAAAATCAAACGAGTGTTACATGATATGCATGAGGGAGAGTGTGGCAACCACATTGGCGGGCAAGCTCTTGCTAAGAAGATACTCCGATATAGATATTACTGGCCGACAGTGAATCGAGACGCATCGGACTGGAACACCCCACACCCCTTAGTATACCCAAAAAGGGCACACTAAAGAATGTGGTGCGTTATAGGTATAGCTAAAACATCACAGAGACTAAGATTCATAAGACAAATAAATAAAAACAGCATAAACATTTAAATAGCAACTAGACATTTAAAATTAAACCTTATTTCAAAACAAAATATGTCTTAAAAACCAAATACACATGTCTCGTGAAAAATACAATCTCAGTCACATCATCAGAGTACATAAACAATAAAAATCATCCCTCTCATAAAGTACCAATACATCCAAAGTCAAATTAAAAGAAAACTGAAAAGAAGAAGAATACATGAAGAACTCCAAGAATATATCTCCAAGCGGTCTGAATCTACTGTCCTCGGTTCTGCTGGCGTATGGGAGAAAAGGAGAAATAGAGGAGTGGGTTAGACTATAAGTCTGGTGAGCGAAAGTAATTACTAGCATTCTTAAGCAAGATAAAGATAATAGACTAAGAAATAGTTCTAGTATGAAAGGAAAATATAGAAAAGATAAAACTGGAATAAAATACTGTTTCTGATTCTATTTGCTTTGATTGTGATTGTTTTCACTTGTCTTAAACTACTGTGATTAGGTTGAAACCCTAATCCTATTTTAATTAGGCTGAAATCCTAATTCTACCCGTTGATCGGCCCTTCTATCTCTGTTGTGCCACTGTGAACCAATCATGTTGGTCACAGCAAAAGACACCTCTTAGCGCTTGGAACGCAGTAGCGAATCATTTACCCTAATCGATGCCGCACGCTTGGTCATCGCCGATACACACTAACTGTTGCCCTTATTTTAACCTCTTATTTACCCTAATCAGCATAAGCGTGCCCAGCCTCACCTAACTGTTGTGAGACCATCGGTCCTAGTCTGAAAGAGAATGCTGCCCAGCCTCACCTAAGTGTTGTGAGACCATCAGTTCTAGTCTGAAAGGGAATGCTACCGATACTAGTCCTAACAAACAAATTCTATTTTGCACCCCTTGCCCAAATCCCCAGATTTGAGCTTCTATCTACTGGCCACTTATGTACCCTAATTAGCATAAGCGTGTCCCAGCCTCACCTAACTATTGTGAGACCATTAGTTCCTGACTGAAAGGGAATACTGTTGGTACGGGTCCTTCTTCTATGTTTGCTTATTAACTTAGTGTAAGTTTTAAAATAAGCCTCTTCTGTTATTTCTGCTATATTTGCTTATTAACTTAATCTAAGTTTTAAAATAAGCCTTTTCTGTTCTTTCTGCTTAATTATAACCTATGTTATAATTGTTACTCTTCTATTCTATCTTTTTAGTTATAACCACTAGTTATAAACATGCTTGCAAATGTCTTAAATTTCCCTATTTCAGTCAATCTTCTTTTTATTACAGTTCTTTCTTATTTTACATCTAATTTCTGTAAATTCAGTGTTTATTTCTATTTAATCGATATTAGCGAATTCTCCCCGTTTTAATATTCTTATATTTTATTCACGTAAAAAGTAATAAAAAGAAACTAACATTTGTAGGCTAAATTCTAACGTAAAACAAACGTAAATAAATACAGATAACTATAAATAACCGAATAAAAATAGACTGAAAAAAACTTTAAATACTAACTGCAAATAACTTATATAAAAATTGTCTCAAAATTGCAGAAAAACAACAACTATTGAGAACCCTATTATTTTAAATTACTTACAAATCTAAAATAATTACAAAACACTCACCTGTGGTCCTTAGCTCTATTCCTTGGCCTTCTTGGATCCACTTCTAGGGCGTAGAATATTTTTATTAAAAATATCTCCTTAAAAGAAATTTTTTTCTTTTTAGGGTCCAGCCTCAGGCAATGAACCCAATTAGGGGGGAATCTGAATGAGAAAAATAGCTGGATTTAGGGTCTTATTTATAGTGTAGCTTAGGGATCTCAGACTGTTGGATTTGAAGATTAAATCTGGTGCAACCATGTCATAGGCTCGCTAGGAACCATTGGATGGAAGCACGAATGCACAGGATTGAAGAAAAATCAAAATATGATGTGTACGAGCGAAACAACGTTCGTGAATTAAGCGGGTCGACCAAACTCCTACGGGGGTCGACCTACAGGTTGACCTTTGGCCTTTGGGGGTCGACCTATGGTCGACCTGGCCTAGGTTTGGGTCGACCTAACCTTTTTTTTATTTTTTTTATTTCCGATTTCTTATTTCTCTCATATCTTCTCCATACTGACTCAAATTTCGACATGTTATATATGGAAATTGATCAGAAAATCGCCACGGACACAATGGTGCAACTCCCGTAGCTCGATTCTAACAATTTCACAAACTTATTTTATTATTTAATTAATTTGTTAATTAATTATTATAGCTTAAATTTTAGGTTGTTACATTCTCCCCTCTTTAAAGGATTTTATCCCCGAAATCTCCAAGGATAGAAGAATGAAATAAATATTTTCATCAAAATTCTACCACCACATATTCGACCATCATCCATTACATCCATTGTTCTTAAGCTTTCTAATGCAATTTATGTTATATGCAATAGTGTAGTGTCAATGTCTCTAACTAATGCAAAAGATTAGGTGGTCTACTGATTCAATCGACCTCCTTTAATGCAATCATGTCCGTGCCATGTATCCAAATGAATGCAAATTCCCTAATGATAACTGATAGTTCTATATGCATGCTACAATCATGATCCGAATGCAACAATCATATGATAACAATCCATTTATTGCAAACATGGAAATAAAATAAAAATGCAAATGCACACACATCCATATGCATATGTTTTAGTGACCTAGTTAAGGCGATCCCTAAGAGATAATAGTGCCTAGTGTATATATATGCGTCCATTAGCATCCACTAGCAAACACTTGCAACCACTAGAGTCCATCATACATAACATGTTCTAGTAACATGTTTACATTCAGTCCTACCATCCATAGGTCAAATCCTAAGATATACCTTCCCAAAGGATACTAAAGGAAAGAACCTATTCAAAGCTATAGATGGAAATAGGAAATTCAAGACGTGCTATCGAAAAGATGCGGATACGAGATACGTATTTTCTCCCAAGCCTCCCATGTAGCATCCTCAATACTATCTCCCCACTGCACCTTAACCAATGAGACTTCCTTATTCCTAAGCTTCTTGATATCATGTCCAACGATCTTGGTAGGAATGCGATGAACCGATGCTTCTCTCTCCACTTCAACTTCCTCAAGTTGACTAGGTTCTACGACTTCTGCTGAATCGTGCAAGCACTTTCTCAAGTGTGAAACAAGAAAAACGTCATGAACTCCCGCGAGCCTCTCTGGTAGCTTTATATGATACGCTATCTTCCCTACTCTTTCCACAATGGGGAACAATCCTACGAATCTGGGAGCAAGTTTCCCACTTGATACAAACCTCACTACCTTTCTTAATGGAGACACCTTTATGAAAACAAAATCTCCTACCTCGAACTCAATATCCCTTCTTCGCTTATTTGCATAATATTTCTATCTATCTTGTTCCATCTTCATTCTTCTTCTAATCAAATCAATCTTTTCCGAAGTCTCTCTAATCATGTCGGGACCAAGTAGCAGTCTTTGTGTAGATTCCAACTAACACGAAGGCGGCTTGCAAGGTCTTCCATAAAGAGCATCAAAAGGTGCCTCCCAATGCTAGCCTGAAAACTATTATTATATGCAAATTCCACTAAAGGAAGGTGCTCCTCCCAAGTTCCTCCAAAATCAAGAATGCACATCCTCAACAAATCCTCAAGAACTCTATTAACTCTCTCCGTTTGGCCATCTTTCTGAGGATGATAGGCCATACTCAATCTAAGCTGTATATCTAAAGCTTCTTGTAAGCTTCTCCAAAACTCGCTAGTAAAGATAGGGTCTCTATCGCTCACTATGCTAGAGGGAACTCCATGAAGTCGGACTATCTCACGAACATATAAGGATGCCAAATAAGGTGTTGTCCTCTTACTCTTGACCGGAATGAAGTGGGAGCTCTTAGTCAAATGATCTATAATCAGTCAAACACTGGTATTCCCCTTCCTAGATCAGGGTAAACCATCTATGAAGTCCATCGAAACACTATCCTACTACCATTTGGGTACATCCAATGGTTGAAGCAATCCGCTGGGTTTCTACTGCTCCACCTTAACTCTTTGGTACACAAGACACTAAGTTGCAAACTCTGCCACATCCTTCTTTATGCCGCTCCAATAAAACACTTTCTTCATTTCCCTATACATCTTATCACCACCTAGATGAATAGTCATTCGATAATGGTGTGCTTCTTCTAGAACTGCTCGCGTCAAATCACTAGTGCGGGGGACAAAAAGTCTTCCATCTCTCCTTAGCCACCCTTTACTATCAATGGAATAGCATTGGAGATGTCTAGAGACCTCTTCTCTGCTAATCCTATCCAAAATATCCATATGCTCTAAATCCTCTCGCTGCCTTGAGCCAATCTGATCTATGAGGGTTGGCTTAACCTCAAGTGCTGCCAATAATCCAGGGGTAATGTCCGTAGAGGGCTTAAAATCAAAGGTGGAAATAAACTCTAGGCTTTTGCACTCTATGAACATTGGACTAAGGGTTGCTCTCTTCCTGCTTAATGCATCCGTAACCACGTTCCCTTTACCAGGGGTGTAAGCTATCTCAATGTGATATGATGCTAGAAACTACATCCAACGCTGCTGCCTCAAGTTTAAATCCTTTTGTGAGAATAGGTACTTCAATGATTTATGGTCAGTGAAAAGCTCAAACCTCTCACCTAGCAAGTAATGTCTCTAAGACTTGACCGCGAAAACAATAGCAGCTAACTCCAAATCATGGGTGGGGTAGTTCTTTTCATGAGTTCTCAACTGTCTACTTCCATAACATACTGCCCTCCCTTCTTGCATCAATACTGCTCCAAGAACCGTCCCACATACATCAGTGTATACTATAAAAGGCTTAACTCTGTCGGGTAAAACTAACACTGGTGCACTAGTAAGGGCCCTCTTCAACATTGTGAAGGAATCCTCATAATCTACGTCCCATACGAATGTCGTATTCTTCTTAGTGAGGCGAGTAAGCGGTGTTAAAATCTTAGCAAAATCTCTGATAAACTTCCTATAATAGCCAGCCAAACCTAGGAAGCTTCTAACTTCGGTAGCGTTCTTGGGGGCCTTCCAATCTTGTATTGCTACTATCTTAGCGAGATCCACCGCTAAACCCACTCTTGAGACTATGTGCCCCAAGAAACGCACCTCCTTACATCAAAAGTGACACTTCGAGAATTTTGCTTTCAACTGCTGAACATGAAGTGTACGAAGAACCTCCTCAAGACGAATAACATGCTCTTCCATAATCTTGGAAAACACTAGAATGTCGTCCACAAACACCACAAAAAACTTATTTAGGACATCTCGAAAAACACGGCTCACCAGATCTACAAAATAGGCTGGGGCATTGGTCAGCCAAAACGGCATAACCAACCACTCAAAGAATCCATCGGATGCCCTAAATGATGTCTTATCGATGGTATCGTCAACGACCCTAAGCTGATGAAATCCGAGAGCTAAATCAAGCTGAGAAAATACTGAAGAGCCAACCAACTGATCGAAAAGATCATCTATCCTAGGAAGTGGGTAACGGTTCTTCTTCGTGAGCTTATTCAACTCTCCATAGTCTACGCAAAGTCGAAGGGAACCATCCGCCTTTGTAGCGAAGAGGACTGGTGCTCCCCACTCAGATATGCTCTGTTTGATGAAGCCTTTCTCCAATAGCTCACCAATCTGCTTACTTAACTCCTTCCTTTCCCTAGGAGCCATATATCTCATGGGCAATGCCACTGGCTTAGCATTGTCATTCAGATAGATCCTAAAGTCGATCTCTCTCTCTTAGGGGGCAGTCCCATAACCTCTTCAAAAACGTCTGGGAAATCTCTAACGACTAGAACAGAATCTACCTCTCCTAGTGATGAATCAAGGGAATAAAGGATGCTCAACATGACTGACCCTTATGGGTCGTAAGAAACCTCGAGAGTCCTTCTACTACATGTCTCTAGTCTGACGACTCTCCTTTCGCAGTCTAATATCACACCATAAGTGGATAACCAGTCCATCCCTAAAATTATCCCATATTCCGAAAATCCCACATCGTTTTGGCTGACCAATGTCACAATCAAACTCTACGCCTAGTATTAAAATTTTCAAACCTCTACAAATCATGGATAAATGTGTTGATCCTCCTATAGGGTTTGAAACAACTATAGGGCCTACTACTAGAGAAATATCTAAGTGCAAACAATCAACCAAGGAACTAGAAATGAAAGAATGTGATGCTCCGGAGTCAAAAAGAGTTCGAATAGGAAGATCTGAAATAGAGATCAAACCTTATACAGAGACTTTCCTACCTCGATCTGGTCCACTAGAAGATGCTGCATCCAAAGCATGTACTTGCGCTGTATGTGTGCCTGCTCTATGTCCTGCCCTCTGAGGACAAGCTCTACTAAGGTGCCCATGCTGCCCACAATTGTAACACCTCCCCTTCATCGTGTCCTTCTTACAGTACTTTGTGAAATGTCCAACCAATCCACAATTTTGACATTTTTCGCCTTTCTTGATCTGCTTTTGAGGTCCTCCTCCTTTCTTCTTGCCCTTATCCCTCTTATTCTTCCACCACTGCTTCTTAGAGTTGTCTGATTTAGGAACCTCCTTAGCCTCTCCTTTCTTAGCAACATCTGACATGAGAGCCATCTACTCAAGTGACTCATACGTCATTCCTATAGGTACATGTGTCAATGCCAACCCTTGGAGGGGCTGGTTCAAACCCTTAGCAAACTTGATGGCCTTCTTATGCGGTGTATTAACAAACTCCATTCCAAACCGTGATAGCTCATTAAACTGATTTATATACTCCTTCACTGAAAGAATCCCTTGCTTCAGACTAATGAACTTCTCCAACTGCATGCTTTCCTTGGCTTGCGACAAGAACTTTCTCTCAAACCTTTCCCGAAATTCAAACCAACCAATGTCTTTACCTTCCACCTCTATGATCTCCCACTAGTAAGAAGCTTCTTCCTTCAGCTGCCAAGATGCAAGCTGAACTCTCTGGCGGTCCTCCAATCCTAACAGCCCAAATATCCGCTCTGCATTCCTCAACCAAGCTCATGCCTCTATGAAATCCTCCATGCTGAAAAATGTATGGCCTCCTAGATTAGCGAAGTCCTTGCATAGCTTAGAAAAATTGGCTGCTGCAGGTGGATTAGCGGGATCTCCACCCGCTGCTGCTGCATTAGGCGCTTGCCCTCTCACCTCTTGTGTCGTAGCTTGAAGGTATCTACGAAACTAGCCAGGGACTTGGACACCCTCTGGAAGATTTGGGGCGTCCACCATTCTATGCAAAGAAAATATAATTTAGGCCCGAAAGAATCATAAGAAGGTTGAACTGGACTTTGAGGGGACTTCTATAAAAACTCTCTTATACTTAAAAACCATTTCTATAATAAGAGTTTATTTTTGAAAAACACTTTTAGTTTGAAGATATGTTACTTTTGAAAAACACTTTTAGTTTGAAGATATGTTACTTTTGAAAAATACTTTACTTTTAAAACAAGTTTTAAGGAATCCTGTAACCTTAGGCTTTGATACCAAGTGAAACACCCACATCCCTTAGTATACCCAAAAGGGCACACTAAAGAATGTTTTGCGTTATAGGTATAGCTAAAACATCACAGAGACTAAAATTTACAAGACAAATAAAAACAGCGGAAACATTTAAATAATAACTAAAAATTTAAAATTAAACTTCATTTGAAAATAGAATATGTCTTAAAAACCAAATACACATGTCTCGTGAAAAATACAATCTCAGTCACATCATCAGAGTACATAAACAATAAAAATCATCCCTCTCATAAAGTACCAGTACATCCAAAGTCAAATGAAAAGAAAACTGAAAAGAAGAAGAAGAATACATGAAGAACTCCAAGAATATATCTCCAAGCGGTCTGAATCTACTGTCCTCGATTCTGCTGGCCTATGGGGGAAAAGAGGAAATAGAGGAGTGTGTCAGACTATAAGTCTGGTGAGTGAAAGTAATTACTAGAATTCTTAAGCAAGATAAAGATAATAGACTAAGAAACAGTTCTAGTATGAAAGGAAAATATAGAAAAGATAAATTGGAATAAAATACTGTTTCTGATTCTATTTGCTTTGATTGTGATTGTTTGCACTTGTCTTAAACTGCTGTGATTAGTTTGAAACCCTAATCCTATTTTAATTAGGCTGAAATCCTAATTCTACCCGTTGATCGGCCTTCTATCTCTGTTGTGCCACTGTGAACCAATCTTGTTGGTCACAGCAAAAGACACCTCTTAGCGCTTGGAACGCAGTAGCGAATTATTTACCCTAATCGATGCTGCACGCTCGGTCATCACCGGTACACACTAACTGTCGCCCCCTATTTTGACCTCTTATTTACCCTAACCAGCATAAGCGTGCCCAGCCTCACCTAACTGTTATGAGACCATCGGTCCTAGTCTGAAAGGAATGCCGCCCAGCCTCACCTAAATGTTGTGAGACCATCAGTCCAAGTCTGAAAGGGAATGCTGCCGGTATTGGTCGTAACAAACAAATTCTAGTTTTCGCCCCTTGTCCAAATCCCCAGATTTGAGCTTTTATCTATTGGCCACTTATGTACCCTAATTAGCATAAGCATGTCCCAGCGTCACCTAACTATTGTGAGACCATCAGTTCCTGACTGAAATGGAATGTTGTTGGTCCGGGCCCTTCTTCTATGTTTGCTTATTAACTTAGTGTAAGTTTTAAAATAAACCTCTTCTGTTATTTCTGCTATATTTGCTTATTAACTTAATCTAAGTTTTAAAATAAGCATTTTCTGTTCTTTCTACTTAATTATAACCTATGTTATAATTTTTACTCTTCTATTTTATCTTTTTAGTTATAACCACTAGTTATAAACATGCTTGGAAATGTCTCAAATTTTCCTATTGCAGTCTATCTTCTTTTTATTACAGTTCTTTCTTATTTTACATCTAATTTTTGTAAATTCAGTGTTTATTTCTATTTAATCTATATTAGCAAATTCTCCTCTTTTTAATATTCTTATATTTTATTCGCGTAAAAAGGAATAAAAAGAAACTAACATTTATAGGCTAAATTCTAACGTAAAACAGATGTAAATAAATACAAATAACTGTAAATAAGTTAATAAAATAGCTGAATAAAATAGACTGAAAAGAACTTTAAAAACTAACTGTAATTCACTTATATATAAACTGTCTTAAAATTGCAAAAAAACTACAACTATTGAGAACCCTATTATTTTATATTACTTAAAAATCTAAAATAATTACAAAACACTCACCTGTGGTCCTTAGCTCTATTCCTTGGCCTTCACGGATCCACTTCTAGCACATAGAATATTTTTATTAAAAAGATCTCCTCCCAAGAAAAATTTTCTTTTTAGGGTCCAGCCTTAGGCATTGAACCTAATTAAAGGAAAATCTGAATGAGAAAAATAGCTAGGTCTAGGGTCTTATTTATAGTGTAGTTTAGGGATCTCAGGCCATTGGATTTGAAGATTAAATTTGGTGCAACCACGTCATAGGCTTGCTAGGAACCGTCGGATGGAAGCACGAACACACAAGATTTAGGTAAAATCAAAATATGACGTGTACAAACAAAACAGCGTTCAAGAATTAAGCGGGTCAACCAAACTCCTATGGGGGTCGACCTACAAGTCGACCTATGGCCTTTAGGGGTCGACCCTATGGTCGACTTGGCCTAGGTTTGGGTCAACCTGACCCTTTATTTTTTTTTCATTTTTTTTCGATTTCTTATTTCTCTCATATCTTCTCCATACTGACTCGGATTTCGGCATGTTATATATGAAAATTGATCAAAAAATCGCCACAAACACAATGGTGCAACTCCCGTAGCTCAATTATGACAATTTCAAAAACTTATTTTATTATTTAATTAATTCGTTAATTGGTTATTATTGCTCAAAATTTGGGTTGTTACATGGACTATGCCAATAAATGTGATAAATGCCAGAAACATGCCCGAATTCCAAGAGCCCCGCCTATCGAAATCACTTAGATGGTCAGTCCATGGCCGTTCGCCACATGAGGCATCGATATAATAGGGCCTTTACCTCTGACCAAAGGTGGTGAGAAGTACGCCATCATTGCAGTTGACTACTTTACCAAATGGGCGAAAGCCGAGCCCCTTGCTACCATTACGACGAAGAAAGTAATAACTTTGTTGTCCGCAACATCATCTATCATTTTGGCTTCCCTTACACAATTGTAACTGATAATGGGACCCAATTCGATAGTGTCGAGTTCAAAGATTTATGTCAACACTACCACATCCAGAAGATGTTCTCGACAGTAGCTCACCCTCAAGCGAATGGACAAGTCGAAGCTGTCAACAAAGTTATCAAGTCTATTCTGAAGAAACGACTAGAGAAGGCTGGCGGCAAGTGGGTCGATGAGCTTTCAATGGCCCTATGGGCATATGGAAATACCCACAAGTCCGCTACCGGCCATACTCCGTTTGCACTCTCCTACGGCTCCGAAGCCATTATTCCAGTTGAATTAGTAATACCTTCTCACCGTGTGACATATTACGATCCAAAGATGAATGCCATACTACTTTCAGGATCTCTGGATTTACTAGATGAGAAGCGTGAAGAGGTTGATTTAAGGGCAGCCGCACACCATAGTCGAGTCGCCCGATTATACGACGCTAAGGTCCGATCCAGAACCTTCTAAGTTGGCGATCTCATACTCAAATGAATTTATCCGGTTCCTTCGTACATGAAATCGGCATGGGAAGGACTGTATGTCATCGAGCGGAGACTTGGAGACGACACATTCAAACTATCAACTGTTGACGGTCTCACTCTACCGAGAGCGTGGAACAACGAAAGTCTCCGTCGTTATTACATATAATAGGATTTTTTTCATTCAATCTGCTTTTTCCTTTGAAATTTGTTTATGCATTTCAAAATTTGAACTTGTAATAAGGCAACTGAATTGCCATACTTTCTTATATCAGCAATAAAATGCAGACTCATCAAGCTTGATGAGTAATCTGTAAAATGGATCGTGCGACTGCCACGATGTACAAAGAGCTAAGTTCCATCTCAAGGTGGGGCTTATTCAAATAGGGAGCGACTGTGATCCGACCAGTCACTCGCTAAGTGAAACCCAAGCTTGGGGGCAAACAACGCTAAAGAAAAGAGGAATTGAAACACGGTAATCCTCTAACAAACTCCAGCTCCCGGAGTGCGAGCTGGAGTACAAACTCTAAATCCAAACTCGAAATAGATGGATCCGTCCATCCACGACTTCGGTTGCCAAATCAAGGTGGATGTGATCCGATTGTCCGCAAGCTTGATCAACTCCTTGTTCCTAGAGTGCAAACAGGATTCTAATACCTAAACAGATGTGACTGGCCATTTGTCGACAAACTCCAGATTCCCGGAGTGTGAACTAGAGTATAAACTCAATCGGGTGTGACTGACCACCCACCAACTAACTTTGGTCCTGAGAGCGCGGACTGGAGTATAAACACTGAATGAGTGTGACTAACCACCCATCAACTAACTCCAGATTCCCGGAGTGCGAACTGGAGTATAAACACCAACTAACTCCGATCCCGAGAGCGTGGACCGGAGTATAAAAATTAAATGGGTGTGACCGATCACCGACAAAAAAACTTATGTCCCTGGAGTGCGGATGCAATCCTAAACACTAACTGGGCATGACTGGCCACTCATCAACTGACTCTGGCCTCGAGAGCACGAACTAGAGCATAAGCATCAAACGGGTGTGACTAACCGCTCGTACATCAACTCATGTCCCCGAAGCGTGGATATGATTCAAGGTATTAAACGGGTGTGACCGACCGCCTGTAAAATAACTTATGTCCCCAAAGTGTGGACATAATTCTAAACACCGAACGGGTGTTACCGACCGCCAGTAAATTGCCTTATGTCCCCAGAGTGTGGATACAGTTCTAAATAACAAGCAGGCGCGACCGACCGCCAGCATGCAAGTTCAATCCCTAGAGTGCGGATGTAAGTACCAGCATATGAACGAGTGGGATTTACCACTCCAATTCATTTCACTTTAACTTCATTCCGACTTAGTTAAATAAAAGTGAGCAAAGGCGGAAAACGACCACCGGAAGACTACTTCAATTCTCCCTAGGACTAGGGGCATAACTCAAGTACAAGCCGCTAACCGAAACAGCGCAACGTTGGGACTCGACTTGACGTTTGGTTATGACCGAAGCCATGACTTCAGGACTTAATAACCAAACTCAAGTCTGATTCAGAGACTAAAGCCTCACAAGTACACTGAATGGAAACACGAGCGCTAATATACTTAAGCAAATAAACATAGAGTTATGTTGAAAACAAAAGGGGATTTTATTTCTACTATTCTTTGGAAAAAAGACAAGTGAAAAAATCTATGCAATGAATTCCTGTAAGCAGTGGCCAACCCGCATCTATACATAGCCTACGAAAGCAAAAGAAAATCTTATTCTAAGCTATCTGCAAAAAGAAGAAGCAAAAGTTCAGGCTTACGCCTTTGATTTCTTATCCTTCCTGCTCTTCTTTGGCGTAGACCTGCTTGTACCGCCCTTTGGTCCTCTCTTCGAGCTTTTACCCTCTGTCCTCCTTTAACTGGTTTGTCCTCGACCGGGGGAATGACAATTGTCTCATCCTCAGAACTCATGGAGATTGGAATATTTTCTATGGGCGGAACTGGAGGAACGGTGACACCCTCAATGCTGGAAGAATGGGGAACGTTGGTATCGATGATGGTGCTACCTGGAGAAATGATAAGCATAGGGATTGGGCCAGGACTCGCCATGCCACCACCAACACTACTAGCCCGCGTGGCTTGCTCTATTTCAGCTTTGATTTCTGCCATTATCTCATTTTCCCGTGTTGCACTAACACCCATTGGCATGCTACTAGTCAGGCCCGAGGAGCTTGTAATCATCACATCATCATCAATGATGTAAGACATTTCGGTGATCGGGTCGCTCTGATGGTCGAGGAGTGCTTCCATCATTTGTTCATAAAAAACGCAACTGCTCTCGTGCACCTCGACAGTTGATGTAGCGACTGTTGTGGTTGTTGTCTCCGTCATAATAGCCTCCTGCTCATGATGCAATTCTTGGGTTCCAGGAGGATTGGCTGGTACATAATCTATAACTGAATAAAGATAAAAGAAAATATTAGTGACGTCTTCCGACAATGCTCCTGCATTTGGGCAAATGGAAGAAGTGTTCAGAGTACCTTCCTCAGATTGACTCACATGTTTAGCCGATGCGCCTTCAGAACCATGTTCGTGTACTGGAGATAAGCACGGTTGATCAGGATCATATCCCGGAACAGCTGGGCAATCAACAGGAGAAGTAGGCTCAAGTTGAGAGACTGGAACCGCTTCAGAAATGCCTCATGAAGCTCAACTCCAGATCCTTCTCCAACGTCCCGGTACTTGGCAGCTAATTTTTCCTTCTCGAAGGCGACGATGGTATCATGAAGAACTTTAGCCTCATCTCCAACTAGTTTCTAATTTTCCAGTTCGAATTCATCAATAGTTGAAGTGTTGTGGGCCATTTTCTCGTCTTCGACCAAGCGACTCCAAGCCTTATATAGATGGAAGGGATAATCTCTGAGCCGGTTGAGATTGCGATTCCTTAGAACGTTGGCGTTATATATGACCATAAGATCTTCGAATTCATCCTCCATCCTCGCCTCCGTCGCTTTAACTTCACTTTCTATTCTGGCCTCGGCCTCCTGGGCCTTCAAGTTCGTTGCGTCCTTCTTCCTTAAGTGACATCATTTGCTCATATGCCTCCTGAGCAACTTTATTATCATCATCCTTTTTCTTGACGACCTTAGTGAACTTCGCCTTTAATTCATTAATCTCCTTCAATGTAGCATCTCTTTCGACCATAACAGTGGTGTTCCAGTGGCCCATCTCCTCAACCAAGGCAAAATGCGTCTGTCACATTTTTTCCATAGAGTGGTTTGTCTCGTCGGCTTTCTTATTAGCCTCTATTTCTGATTTCCTGGAAGATTCAGCCTCATTATTAAGCAGTTGTATTATACAGTCCTTCTGAGCGAGATCAGTCTCTAGTTTCTTGATTATTTTTGCCCACTTGAAGGCCACCGCTGAAGCTTTCTCCATAGTATTCACCCACTCTCGGTACCGACTATAGACATCATGCACGTAATCATGTACCGTCTTTTCTACTTCATTGGGAATTCGCTTTAAATTTGGGGGAAAATGGAAGCCATCGAAGCAGATATTTGGGAAGTCAGTTTTTAACTTAGCAATTTTGATGGCTCCCTCCCTCGTGGGCTCCATAGCGGTTGGTGCAGTGAAATGGGAGTTTCTGCCTCTGTTCTACGGCGTTGTTTGCCAGATTTCGAGGTTTGGGGAGGCGCTATTTGATGTGAAGTCTCCGCGGATTGTTTTCCGGAGCTGGAGGGTTTCGAGGGACCTCTAGGTGGTGGAGAACATGACCGGGAGCGGCGCCTACTTTGATATTGCCTCTCCCTCTCCCTCTCCCTTTCATAACGCTCCCGCTCTTGGCTGGAGTGGCCGTGATCATAGTCTCTTTCGGATTCATGCCTATAGGACTCAGAATAAGAACTAGAAGAACAACGCGCAGAATGAAGACTGCCGAGCATCGATCCTTGCCTCACCATCATGTCTGAAAAATGAAAAGAGAAGCAGAATTATCCTAAAACTAGAAAACATATGATTAGAAGTTGTGTGGTGTTGTGAAGTGTGTGCATGCATGTGCAAATCATCATAGGAGTTGGCTCCCCTATATCTAAAGCTCTTTGAAGCCCCTCTAGTCCATAATCTTGAAATGAAGATAAGTCATCTGGAATAGGGACGTCCGCCAATCCCTTTCAGTGAACTTTCCATTTGCGAGAGAGGAGCCTTCAGACTTATAGAAGTTGTTATGGGCGGAGATATCACGACAGCTTTACATATCGTGGATTTGTAGGCGATAGTCTTGCCTTTTCTTTTCAACTCTGAAGATCGAAGACTCCATGGAGGCACAGCTGCGGGCTCATCTCCAGCGGGCACTTTCTCATCATTGCCCTGTTCTGTAATCATGACTCCAGGAGCTCTTCTCCCTCCATGCCTCGCGAGAGCCATTCTGAGAACTCCCGCCGATCTAATGCTTTGGCCTCTTTCTATAAGCCCTATAGTGATCAAGTTTTCATCGGTGAGGACTTCGTCAATTTCTCTGAGCTCGGTCGACACCGATTGGAGGATCCTTACAATCTCTTTGAATTGGGCTCCTTCGGGTCGTGGAATCGAAGCTGTAAAAGAAGCAAGGTATTAGACTCAGCATAAACTTGAATTACTCAGTTAATCGATGAAGAAGTTAGAACACTTACGTCTAACTAGCCATCATCTGGCAAATCCCAGTCGACACCGAACGAAGAACCATTCAGTTTTGAAGTAGCTTAGTTTACTCCAGGCTCCTGCCACTACTTGGAAATTTCTAACTGCTTCCAGAAAGGTGAAAGAAGGGTTGTCCTCGTGGCTCTTAAAGTTGAATAAGTATCTAATTTCCTCTATGGTCGGGGGTCGGAAAAGGTGCTCCATGAAGATAATCTATAAACTGTTGAGAAGAGCGTATCCATTCGGATGCAGTTGAGATGGCACAATTCTCAAGAAGAGCAAAACTTATCGGATAAATTGATTGAAAGGGGGCAGCGTTCCGGCAATGCACATGAATCTATTGCAAGCAGTATACCCTTCTGGGGGATTATGGGCTCTGTCTTCCGTGCCCGGTACCAAAACATCATCTAGAGAAAGTCCGTGCCTTAAGAAAATCCTGCCCAGCACGTCTTCAGAGATTTTAGAGCGGACAGAATCATCTGGATTCATAATAAAAGCTGCATCCGACATCTCATCCGGAGCGGGACTTATTAATTTAACAGTAATCTCTGGCATTTCTATAACTGGAAGTAAAGGACTTTGGATATCCTGCGACTCAGAGCTTCCGGGATCCACAGCTACTGAACTCAGTAAAAATCATTATTAGATGGCAATAAACCGTTGTTCCCCTAGATGTGAAGTGAGTGATCGTGTTGTGCAGTGCATGCTACATAATACTTAGACTTCTACAAGGTTTGAAAGATGTTAAAATGACAAGACTTCGAGAATCAGCCGGAGTGACTGTCATCGTTGAACGTCACAACCGTGCCATCCTGACTTCAAAGAACGATCCATGTTAAAGTTCATTAAGTTTATCAAATTACAGTTCCATCGATGAGCTTCGAAAGGTAGTCACATATGTAGTTCAATGGTCAAGTCCAATTATGTAAGGCTGAAGCTCGTTGGAGTCAAATGTTCGAATATGCAAAGCTTTTGTGTCCATCAAAGTTCAAATTTGGATCGTTCCCCAATAGCCAGCTTCGTATCGATCTCCACTAGGGACTTCATATCAATCATTTCAGATCGATACATTTCGTATCGATCGCCACTAGGGACTTCGTATCGATCACTGGCTGAGATTTCATATCGATCGCTCTAGATCGATACAAACTTCCACCGCTCCAGATCGATACGAAGCCGCTTCCCTCCATCCATCATTTCCAGATCAATACGAATCTCTATTGCTTCTAGATCGATATGAGTTTCTACATTCTTAGATCGATACGAGCCACTTCCACACGTTCCGGTGCTTCCTTCATATTCATCAGTAGGCCTTCTTCCCCAAGCAGCTTAAACGTCATTTCCTCCTTTCTCAACATTGCTCTGACCCAACTCCGGCATCGCCATCGCCGAAATCGGCAATGAATTTGAACAAATTGGCATTAAAACTCAAATCTCATCATTTTAAAGCTGGTTTAATCAATCAATTACCTAGATTAAAGGATCAATTCGAGAGATTAACGAGTTATGTTGATTTGGGGATGAAGATGGTTTTTCCTTTCTCGAATGCTCTATCGATACGAAGGCAGAAATAAAAGTGATAGTAAGTAAAAAAAATCCACTAAGTACAAATTTTACTTATATGCGTTCGAAACCAAGAAAAAACGTTTCACCCCCCAGTGGTCAAAACCGGTAGAAGCGGTCTGAAACGTTATCAGTACGAAGAACCATCTTCTTATCCATCCACCCAGATCGATCTAGAGTGTAGCTGTTCGTCTCCATCAGCTATCAGTCTTCAAGCCCATCGATATGAAATGCCACTGCAAGGTTATGTATCAATCACTCAGTTCCATCGATACGAGACGATAGTTTCGTATCCATCCATTTGAAGACTTCAAGAGCTTGTACCCTACGATACGAATCATCTCCAGAGACTTTCTACTTCGTGTTGATAGCCATCGATACGAAACATGCATCTCAACTTCTCAAATCGATCCAGGAGAGGATCGATATGAAGGAAGGACTTAAAATAACCATCGAACGTTGTTACAACTCGAATTTAACATCGATCCAGGAGAGGATCGATACAAAATCGATCCAAACAAAAAAAACTAAATAACTTGACAACAACCCGTGCACGTGCAAACGTGAATAGGAGTCAGGTTAACATGCATGCATGTGTAACGAACTAGCATTCGATTTTTAAAATTGACAGGAATTTAATGCTCACCTGATGACAATCAAAACAGTGAACAACAAATTGCTAGCGCTCAACACTCAATTACAACAAAACACTGCATGATCATTGACAGTCAACAGTTTAACATCTATATTACTGGAGATCAATCAAATGTTACATCTTTTGAAGAAAAGACAACAACTATTTAGCGAATTGGATAGAACTTTTTCAGAATGAAGATTGCAACTTTTCAAAGCACGTCATGTTCACACAAGATGTACTTTGGGGGAGGGGGAAAATGTTATCCCGCCTTTTGGCAAGGCCGTGACACTAAGGACTTGACTAGAGACCAAAGACAATCCGTCCCAAAGATCGGTTGTACACATGTTTACTATGGATACTGGCAAATTTTGTCCGAGTTCGGATCGAGCTACAATTAACATGACACGACAAGCAAAGCTGCGAAAGCCAACACTCCAAATTTTGGGTCAATCGAAGTTCGTATGCTCAAGTTATGGACCGATCAAGGTTCACATAGAAGACGTCATTTCATATCCATCACTTGTGTATCCATCCCCTTCGTATCCATCATCCATCAACAAGTATCCATTTCGTATCGATCTCCCTCCATCCATTTTGTATCAATCAATCAAGCATCGATATGAAACCAGCAGCCATCAATCGATACGAAGGAACCAATAGCCAACATCGATATGAAGCGGCCTCCAACCATCGATACGAAGTAGCATGCAAGACTCGATACGAACAGAGCCACACATGATCGATACGAAGAAGGCATGGTCAAACAAAGGAAGCGGCTTGTTAGCATAATACTCGGATCTCCCCTGAACAATCGCTCCATATCATCATTACATACTCAATCGATACGCACAAGACCGATACGAACAACGATCGATACGAAGGCATCGATACGCACGGTTCAGCCAACCTACAAATCCAACCTTGGATCGATCATAACTTAAAATCTACAAGTCCAAATGCTATCAAATTTCTGCAGGAGCTTACTTACCACCTGAGGAATGCCTTTGATTGATCGCAACCCAAAAGGAGTAGATCTTGATCGATACGAAGAGCACATGGATCGATCAGCGATCAATCCCAAATGACCTCGGATCGATCTGGTGGGCTCACCCACGTGTGAGAAGGTGTATTCCGAGATCTAAACCAGATATTTCCAGACTGCACCTATAAATAACAACCCTTTGCCTACAGAAAAAGGACTTTGGACTTTGCTATGCCGTTACTCTGTCAAATCTCCATTGTAATTTGAGTGTTAAATTTATTTACTGTTGTAATCAGTTAGCAATCAATAATAAACAACAAATCATTCAAAGTGGACGTAGGCTACAACACCGAACCACTATAAATCTCTGTCATCTTCTATTTTTGTTTGCTTATCTTGGCATGTTTGTTAGCTTAGCCTCTTTTTACATTTAAATTCTTCATTTTAATCTCTTCAAATACGTCCAAAGAGTGTTGTGCCCAAGTTTGGTACAAACAAAGTATATAGATCTATATAGTAAACAGCATAAGTAATAGAGTTATACATTAAATAATAATAATAACTCATAAACTATTTCTAAATAGTAAGGCACTAGCAAGCTCCATAGTGTCATGCAGTGGAATAACAAATGAGTAAATATAATAATATGACAGGATAGCCTCCTGCTCGCCACCCGTCTAGCCCACATGCTCACCAGGCCTGATATCCCTAGTCTACTCTTTTAAGAGTACCCAGAGTAATAGAAAGCAAAGCATAAAACCCCGGATTAGACAACAGTCTTGTGTGAGTGGCAGAATTCTCAAATACTTAAAGTCAATATACTAAGACAAATAATGGTATGGGAAAATGTAACACCCTTGATTTTTAATAACATTGTTCAGGAGATTTAATTAGAATAAATAAAATAGAATAATGTAGATAAGGAGATTAAGATTGATTAATAAACATGTAGTGGCCCTGATTATTAATAAAATGAATTTATAAATGGTTAAGCAATTAAACATAAGGGCATTAGGGTAAATAGCCGCCCATATTTCCCACCCTTATACTATTTCCTCTTAGTCATACACGTTCATTTTATCATAAGCAAAAATTATAACCGTAAGAATAAAAGGAGCCGGCCATTAGGAAGATAAAAGAGAAGAAAATTTCAAGTAAAGCTTAGGATTCAAGCTAGAAGAAATCAATCTCAATCAATCTTCAATTTCCTTATCTAATCTAAGGTGAATAATAATCACTACATCTCTATTTTTAGTTTTTATAATCATATGGTTTTGGATTTAAGGGATAAATTCGTTTTTATGATTTATTGAATGATGATATGCTTGGTTTATGATTTATGTGGTTTAAATAAGTTGGTTTAAATGGAGATATGCATGGTTTTAGGGTAAAACCGAAGTTAAATGGTTTTTAAATGCCATAGAAAAATTATATGTTATGGAAAACAGGATTTTGGTGTTGGGTTTCAATTTTTATAATTTTCCAAACCGTGGAGAATTAATTATGAATTTTCAAAGGAAAATATGGTTATTTGGGTTTACAAATTTATTTTGAAAAATATGTTAAGAATTTGGGTCTGAAATTTTGATATGTTAGATAACACAATCAAAGTGAATTTCTGGAATTTTTGGGGATTTTTACTAAGCGATTTAGTATGGAAATTAAATTATTTTGAAAGGAGGACCTAAATGATTTATTTTTTTGTTATTAGGAAGGGCTTAATCGTTAAAAGTTTGCATGTTTTTAGATATGAGAAAATGTGGCAACTTTTAGTAAAATAATTTGAAAGTTTAATGTAACCATTCATGTGTTTACAAGTGGGCAAGTTAGTTACAAAAAGTTTACTTTATTTGGTAAAGAACAGCCTTTTTGCTCTGAAAAAGGGGTTCCGCCTTCTTCAAAAGGACCCTCCGACTCAAACCTTCTACCTTCAACCTAATCGAAACCTTCTAGTCGAAACCAGGAAACCAATACACATGGTATCATTTCGATGGTACGTAGTGGATTGGAGAAAGGCGGAAGGTAGGGTGTCGAAACGAAGCTTTTGAAGGGGTTGGTTCCTTTGTTTTGTTTTATTTTAAAAGAAAAGCGCTTGCTTATTTATAAATGGGGTTCGAAGTAGTCAAAACCTATGGTTTTGAAAGGATATTTCAAAGAGGCTTTTGAAAGAGTGCCGCCGCCTATGTTTTAAAAGAAGTAGCTTCCAAAGGAGATACTTAGATTTTGTTTAAAGCTTTCGAAAGAGATAGTTTCGACCAAGTCAAAACCCTTCTTAGAATTGATGACCTTCCGATGGTATTGAAGACATCAATATTGTCGAAAGGTTCAGTTGTTTTAATAAGTACAAGCCACTTCGTAGTGCTTTCGAAAGGGGTTAGGGGTTTTGAAGGCAATGGTTTCGGAAGGGGTTTCGAAGCCAATCTTTAATTATTTTTCCCAGATGTTTTAATGCTTTCGAAAGGATACTTTTGAAGTAAAGAATGGTTTTAAAAGAGGTGCTTTCACCTACGTCCACTTTGACCCAAAGATAATGTTTAAGTATAAACCCAATGCTTTCGAAAGAGGGTCTTTCAATGGTTTCGAAGGGTAATCTTCATTGGTTTCGAAAGGGTACTTTCAAATGGATTCAAAGCTATACTTTTATACTTATGTGATAATACTTCAACAAAGTTGAAAGGTTTTGAAAGGGTTGTTTTAAAGTATTCGAAAGGTAGGAGCCTGATGTTTTAAAGTTGGCTTTTAATGCTTTCGAAGGAGATCATACTATGAGGTCGAAAGCAAGATTTCGAAGGAGTCGAAAGGTTTTAAAGCCCAAACTCAAATTTTTAAAGGAGAAACTCATGGCTTAAATAAAGGAGTTTTGAAAGGACTTTAAGTACGTAAATTTGAAGAAGTATCACCTTGATAAAAATATAATTTAAAGGGATTAACTATGTTTTACATGAAACGTATTTCAAGGACCATAAACCTACATGAGTGTTAATGTTAAATAGTTATGTTTGCTTCTTCAAATATGAATATATTCACATGATAAAGAACACATAACTGTATTTTGGGGATAAAGGGGTAGAAGAACCAGTTAGGTTAACCCAGTAGTGAATATAATTTGATTAAACTCCTAAACGAGTAGAATTGCATCCAGGGAGTCAGGGAGACCAAAATATAGGACGCCTAAACCTTGAAGTTGTCCCGGAGATAGGTTCATAGCAAACCCATGAAAACTATGATTATGTAGTTATTGGAGGTAACCAACAGGTTCATAGTAAACCCATGAAAACTATGTATTAGGTAGGTTGGCGGGGCTAATTGGTTTGTAGTGAACCCATGAAAACTATATCCGGATTAAGAATTGACATTAGTCAATAGGTTCCTAGTCAACCCATGAAAACTAGGATAAGAAAGAAGTTAATAGAAGCATCAGTAGGTTTCTAGTCAACCCATGAAAACTAGGATGAGAAGTGAGTTACTAGATAAGTCCATAGGTTCCTAGTCAACCCATGAAAACTAGGATAAGGGGATTAGTTATTGGAATGACTAATAGGTTCTGGGGGACCCATGAATTAATTAAGTTAAATGGCAGGAGCCTATAGGTTCTTAGTGATCCCATGAAAACTATGAATTAGGACAAGATGTTCGTGTGTAATGGAAAAGATTATTAGTAAAACCATGAAAACTAATAGGTTAATAGTGACCCTGAAACTATGATTTATGACAAGGTGTCAACTTAAACTGGGATGGGAAATCCTAGATGTTTTTATATATGCATATCATCATAATATTTTGAAGTGTATGTTTTAATCATTGTGGATGCAGGAGCACAGTATATGATTTATAAAGTTTTTAGGATACTAGTGAGGGGAAAACCCGTTTCGCTAAGCAGCGTGGTCTAACTAGATATCTAAAAGGATTGAGATGTTAGATTATATTCATACCAAGCTTTATGTCTGACTCGAAGTTTTTGTTTTCTCCTTAAACTCTCGGGTGCTCAATTATTTTGAACAGTTTGAGATTTAAGGTTTTCAAGTTCTCTTCTTAGACAAATAAAGCTTTCGGAGGCATGTAGGAGGCAGTTAGTTATTTAGAGTTATCTTTTTCCACTGTTTATTTGGATGTAAAGGCAGATTTAATAGCCTTATTATATACTCTGATCAACCAAGGGGGCATCTTTATATGTCGCTCTTGGCATATGTGCAATAATTATATTTTGCTGAACGTGATTAACGTTTTGAGATTATGTAATGAATATGAAATGTTTTGAATGGAACATAGAAATATGTTTTTGAATTGTTAAATATTTCCATATTCTTGTGATCTGTGTATCAATGAATCTAGCACTGCCATATTTGGTTATCGAGTATTAATAACTATGGATGACTGCATATCCGTAGACGTTAGTTTTGGGCCTCCAAGTAGGGGGATGTTATAAGCTGGTATCAGAGCATAGGTTAAGAAACTTTAAAAGAATAATTTCAGATTTGCTCAAAATCACGTTTTCTTTTTCAAGAGTTTTGAAATTTTCGTTGACCTCATTTAATTTCTTTTCAAAAATCACACATTTAAAAATTTCCGACCTCTTAAAACTGTCTAACTCTTTTTGCAAAATATTATTTTTACAAATCAACTCAGTTTTGTTTTTCTTTCGAATTAAAATTTCGTTTTCTAACTTTTGAAAGTTTTCATGAAAACAGGCAAATTCTTTTCATAGTCCAAACACCTTTTGCAATTAGAATTTTTATTTTTCTTAATACTTTTAAGCTCATTTTCCAAATCATTATTCTTCTGACGCAGTTTATATTGTTCCCTTTTCAACTTATTGTTTTTCATCTCAAGAGCTTCATTATTTTCAATTAATTGTCGGCACAAGAGAACTAAATCATTGAATGAAAGATCACTTATCTCATCGTCTATTGAATCTTCATCACAGCTGTCTTTTGCAAATCCTGTCAAGCATGTTTCTTTAACCAAGTCGATTGTGGAGGATTTCTCACCGTTGTTGACTTTTGCACCATATATTGTATCAAAAGAATTCCAGATTTCCTGTGCACTTTCACAATGAGAGATAAAGTTAAAATTATCTTGATTAATATGAGAATATAGTATATGCATAGCAAGAGCATTAATCGAAGTATTTTTCTTGTCTACTAAATCACACCCATTTTCAATAATATCCCAACATTTAAAATTAACAGATTTTAAATATAATTCCATTTTTAATTTCCAATTTAAGAATCCGTTCCATCAAAAATAGAGGGAATAATACTAGACAGACTCTCGCTTGATTTGCAACTAGGGTTAGACATCCTTGCTATTAACCTTGCTCTGATACCACTTGTAGGATCGTTTTCACCCTAGAGGGGGAGGGGTGAATAGGGTGATACTAATAATAATAAAAATTAATGTGCAATAAAAACAATCACAGATAATAATGCAGTAGAGATCACACACAAATTTACCCAGCTTCGACAAAACCCTGCCTACGTGCTGCCCCCAAGGTTTCTACTAGAAATTAAGTAGTCAGACGCTTACACATGTAAACTTGTGACACCCGCTAATGAATAACCTAACTCTACACTCAAAACCCTGCTACAACTCAGAAACTGAGTTGCGAATTCTCGAACTACACCATCGTAGTTCGTAACTTAGTCACACGACTAGAGAGTTACACAATTTTATAAAGGAAAATTACAAAATAAATAAACAAACTAAACAAAACCCTATTTTTTTAATTTGAAGCCCAATATAATATTAAAGATCGGCCCACAAATAATTAGAGAAAAACTATCTCCCCTTTATTTTATTTCGTTACTTCACTTCAGCCGATTCCTTGTGTTCCTCTTTCAAAATTAGGGTTTTTTGATTTCTTTGAAGCTTCGATTTGAAATTGATCGATTTCAGTAATGATTTGAGTTGCCTTCCCAATCGATTCCTTGACCTTGATAATTCACGGTGGCTTCAAGTTGTGTCAAGCTTGAATGCTATAATTCGGTACGTGATTTTCTTGTTCGATTTTGATTTTGCTCGACTTCGATTCGAGTTATAAATTTGTTCGTGATTTAGCTATCTCCGGTATTTGCTTGAACTCGAATGCCTTTCTGCCTATGATGATTATTGGGTATTTATAGGGATTGAATCCCTAAAATTACGTTCTTATAATTCTGAGTTTGAATATTTCGTGATTTTACTTGGCCATTAGATAATTGCTTAAACGATGGTGATTGCACTAACTTGTTCAATAGTTGATGGATTTGCTTGAATATTTTTCTGATATACTGATATACTTTGCTTGGTCACCACGGCTTGCGTTTGGTTTTTTAATTTTTCGAATTTGTGATGCTTGTTCATCAAGCTCTTTACATTTTCAAATATTTTTGAATTTTGTTGAGTTTGTTCAATTCGGCCTTGACTTGGTTTGAAACTGCTACCCATCAAGTTTGATTTTCTTCCATGTTTCCTTTTGTATTCTCTGGTTTACCTGAACCTGTATTCATTCATGTTGCATTTGTAATTTTGATTTCTTCGAGTTTGTGATCCTGGTTCTTGTGCATTTGTAACCTTTTAGCCGAGTTATTCTGTTGCCTACATACTTGTGCTATTATGTGTACGTATATAATTGCATATATGCATACATATAAGTTTGTAGCTCTGGCCAGTTAGTCAACTGCTTCATTGAGTTCATGCCTGAATGTTGTCTTTGACCCATTTGCTTGTTGAGTTCATCTTATTTGGCCATGCATGTCTCTGTGTTCATGCAGTTTTGATGGTCTGTTGACTTCATACATATATGTATGTATATGTGTGTTTTGGTGAGCCTGTTTAAGCTTGCTGACCCATGTGAATGCATTTGTTCATGCCATTTACTTGTTGCTCCATTGCTTTGCACCTGACCATTTGTTTGCTTGTATGCATAGTTTGTACCATTATTGCTCTGTCCATATGCATATGTATACTATGCTTGCTTCCATGTATGATTTTGTTTTCATATTCATGTTGAAGTTTGAAGTGGTCTTGTTCAACTTGAGTCTAAATGTCATGACCATTGCATTGAACTACAGTGTTCATATTGGAGACTGGTCTGGTTTTGTATTCATTCTGTCTAGAACTTTTGTACATTTGGTTCTGCTGGCTTGTTGACATGTGTGTAGCTTTGAGTCTTCATGTGGTTGAGACTGTTATCATGCTGGTTTGTACATTTCTGGTCTCATTGAGGCTGGTTGCATCCCATGTGTTCACCAGTGTTCTGATTTGAAGTCTAGTACAAGTGTGTTCATGGCTTCTTTGTTGATTGCTTTGCCACTATATATACACATGTATACATGTGTGAATATGCATGTATATGTGTATGCTGTGTTACTTTGTCTTGTTCCACTTGCATTGATCTGGACATGTTGTTTTGGTCGAGACTTGAACTCTATTGTAATTGTCTGCATTTGTACTTCGAGTTAAATGACCAGTTGCATTCGAAGTTTGGTCTTGTTATCCTTGTATTGCTTCGAGCTCTATGTGTATTCTCTGTTGCATGTGAAGTTTTTTTTTTGTATTGCACCTGAGTTGAATCCGGCCTAAGTTTGGGTTTGACCTTGTGCTCACCTGTCTCCTGCAGTTTTAACAAGCAAGTGTATATCAGTGTGCACGGCCTTGTGGCATGTACAGTGATACACTGTGCATGTCACAAGTTGTTCGTGTATGATGAATTCAAAAGAAATGATGACGAACAACCCAAATAACTAAGGCAAATAACATTTCCAAAACACACACTTTAATTTGCACTGCAAATTTTTTTTTTAATTTTACCGCGTCAATGTTTATTTTGCAGATAGCTCAGATGCTGAATTCAAGCTGAAACAAAGTTGAAGATAAAAATACAAGTGTTGAGTAAATATGTAGTGAGGTGTAAATTGTAAATTGAAAAATGTGATGTAATTTGAAATTGTATTGTAATTGAAAAATGTATAAGTGTAGTGAGAGCACAAATTTGTACTATTTGAATTTGTAATAAAATATTTGTTTGAATAAAATATTTGTTTAAATATGAATTCTGAGTTATTTATTTTATTCAACAAATATTTATTTAATTATGTGAAAAATAAAATAGTACAATAACAAATACATTTAAACGTAAATGAATATATGTATGTTTATTATCATCAAACAAAAATCATATACTAGCATATTCTACAGCTTCTTCAATTCTGCCTTTACCAACTAGCAGTTCATGCACTTCGAGATGAATGTCCCAATGTCTTTCTTCATCCCTTCCTAATAAAGGTATGCCTTATATCCTGGTACATCTTATTACCGTGATAAAGTCAATCTCGAATGGTGACACTCTCCGAGCACCTCATTTTTCAACCTATCGACATCAGGAACAAACAATCTCCTACCTTACGGAGCCAACTATCTCGGATGAGTAAGTACTGCCTCATATCTTAAGACTCTACTCCCACTTCAAACTTAGCAATGATCTCGGCTAATCTGGCATCGCACCTCTGACTAGTACCAATCCGCTCAATCATAGTAGGTCTGATAGTCAAGCTCGCCAATATTTCTGGCTCTAGCTTGCATATTGGTTGGCAATCATAACCGGCAATATACTTTAACTTCATTTACTCTAGGAACATAGCTCCCAAGCTAGCATGTCTCCTACTCAAGGCATTGACAACTGCATTACCTTTTCTCGGTGTTTATGCAATATCAAAGTCATAAAAGGCTAGGAACTCTAACCATCGCTGCTGGCGAAGGTTAAGATTCTTCTATGAAAAGAGGTACTTCAATGATTTATGGTCGGTGAACAGCTCAAACCTCTCTCCTAAAAGATAATGCCTCCAAATCTTCAGCACAAACACAATCCCTGCTAACTCCAATCATAAGCTGGATACTTCATTTCGTGCGGTATCAGTTATCAACTAGCATATGCTGGATACTCCAATCATAAGCTGGATACTATCGATTTCTCATTCCTACTCGGAATGAGTAACACCGGTGCACTCATCACCTCTTTGTCAGACTCACTAACGTGTGTTAGCACCTTGCGTCCCAAATAAAACGTCCTCTTTTTTCTCTCGTCAAATTAGTTAATAGTGTCGCTACCTTTGAGAAGTCCTTGGTAAAACGTATATAACATCTCACCAATCCAGGGAAACTCATATGTAGCACTCTTAGGTATACTCATATCCTAGACTGTCGTAACTCATAGGATCCGTAGCAATGTCCTGCTCCGAAACAACGTAACCCAAGAAGTGTTTTAATGGGTATATAAAATTATTTAAGTTATGCGACTTGAATGTTTTATATATTTATGAAAGGAGAAGGGGTTATTTGTAAATAAATTCAAATTGTTAATTCTAGAAAGTCGGTAGTACTTTTAGAAAAGGGAAACTTGCAACAAACCACAACTTGACAAACAAAGTAGGTTAGGTACAAAGAAATAGTTTAAAAGGACAAATAAACATGTCTTTCACTGTTTCGATGCTTTCGGCACCAAGTTCCGCCGCCTTACCTTCGCCTCCGACACCATCAAAACCAATGCACAAGGTATTAGGGAACTAGCACGTAGTGAATTGATGTAGGCGGAAGGTATTGAGTCGAAACCAGGGGTTTCGAAGAGGTTGAAGCACTACTTTGTTTTAAAATGAAAATGCACCTGCTTGCTTTCGACTAAGTAGCTTTCGACTTGGTTAGCCTTCGACTAGGTCAAATGGATTTAAAGAAATCGTTCGATTGGGTTGTGCCTTTATTTTTAAATAAATGCTTTCGATTGGGTCGGAACCCTTGACTGCCTCTTTCTACCGTTCGACTCAGATAGGTTTCGAAAGGGTTGTTTTGCTTTGTTTTACTTTTTAAACTTGACCACTTCTCCAACGCTTTCGAAGGGATGGTTTCAACACCATCACTTCTTTACTTAGGAATGTTTATGAAAGGAATGCTTTTGACTTTAATGGGTTTCCGATCCTTTTGCTCTACTTAAAGGCATAAAATGGTTTTGATCGAAACGATTTTCGAAGGTTTCGAATGAGTAAATTTTTGAATGGTTTCGAAAGGTTTCCACATGTTTTAAATTAAACTCAAAGGCCTTCAAAAGGTTTAGTTATTTAATGCTTTCGAAAGCATTTTAAATGAAGGTGGTCAGGGAGGTACTTGAAGTCGAAGTACATAAAGTTTTTTAAAACAACCAAATTCTAATAAAGTTAGAATAAAGCAAAAAGTCTCGCTTTTCACTTGTTATAAGTCATTACTGACAGTCCAAAATTGAAGGAATTATTGAAGTTGGGCTATAACCACGACGAATGCCTCATTTGTTTTTACTTTCCCTTCAACTGACTTGTTTTTGAATTTGAACTCGGATTAATTGGATCTTAAATGTTCAATGTCCCTTGAACAAATAAAAGAGTTATGTTATATATGTTATAACATATGTGTGTTTCATTTTTTATATTATATTATTTAATATATGTATTTGCTTTTTTCCAGTTTCGAAGGGGTGGTTCCCCAATGAATTCAAAAGGTTTTGAAAAAAGATTTTCCAATAGTTTTCAAAGGAGTCGAAAGGGATGGTTTTTCTGGTTGTTTCGAAAGGATTAAAAGGAAAGATTTTCCTAAAGTTTCAAAAGGAAATGTTTAAAGGTTTTAGAAGAAAGATGTCTAAGATTTTTAAAGCTTTCGAAAGGAAGGTTTTTCATTGGTTTCGAAAGGGTGTTGAGAATGGTTTCGAAAGGAAGGTTTTGACCTTTCGGCCTAGATTAAACAAAGGGATTTACTTGGTTTTGAAAGGGGTACTTCCAATGGATTCAAAAGGGGTAATTTCAAAGGTTTATATGTTTTCATCAACTAAGGTTTGGGTAAAGTATGTATAACATGGCAAGGTGATTTTGAGTAAAGCATAGAGTATATGTATTTCTCTTGTTTACGTTTGATTTAAAGGTTTTAAATCAATTTGAGAAAAGGTTTTGAAGGAAAATTTTGGGAAGATATCCCTAAGTAAAATGACTTAGATATTAGAATTCCAGATGGGATTGGTATAAGGTTGCGCCCTATACATTAGCTATTAGCACCAGCTAATTTAGTCCAAAATTCCAGTGTGTAGGGCTTTGTCACAAGTAAGACTAAAATTATGATTACACACGGAATGAATATATGTTTGTATATAGATATGTTATTGGTGAGCCCGTAAAACCATTAAGATTAGGTGACCCTGGGAGAAGATAAGTTAGGGAAAGACTGTCCATAAGAGAAGTATTTAACAGATAGTTAAGGACAGATCGTCCATAAGAAGAGTGTCTAACAGATGTTAGATAAATTTGGTTTATATTGTCTGGTAGGCTCAAGTAAGCCAAAGGTTAGTAGTTAGCCAAACAAAACTATAGTTTTCAGAAAAATAGTCCATTTATTACCTGATATGTTTGTTTACATGATATTGCTTTACATATTTTAACCAAGTTTGGTTGCAGGAAAAGAATTGCAAAAGATATCTTTTAAAAGGATGTTATTGAGGGGAAACTCATTCTTCTAAGCGGCGTGGTCTCACTTAACATAAAATAACCGAGATGTATGGTATTATTCACAACGGGATTTATGTCTGACTCAAAGTTTTTGTTTTCCCCTTAAAATCTCGGGTGTTCAAAATTGATTGAAGTAGGCTGAGGGTTGAGGTTTTTAGGTTTTAGTAATTTTGGCGAATAACGCTTCTAGAGACGAGCAAGTGGCTGATGGATAGCTAATAAGGAGTTACGGTTTATTCTATTTGTTTCCGTTGTGTGTATTAAGTCAAATACGACTATACTAACTCTGGTCAACCAAGGAGGCATCGTCATATGTCGCTCTTGGCGTATTTTGTAATTGATATATTTGATCATTGCCTGGGAAACGTTAAAGGATTATTTAACTTGTATATGAATTATTGTTTTGAAATGTAATCAGTAAATGTTATTTTTTGAAATCTACAATTTGTTCGTATTCAAGTGCTTTTGATATTATGGATACCATTAGCATTACCATATTTTATCACCAGAAGTTAATACCATAGATGACTGTAGTATATGTAGCGCTTAGCTTTTGGCCTCCAGATACGGAATATTACAACTTAGTATCAGAGCATAGGTTTACGAAAAAATTTAAACTAAAAATTATTTTTGAAAACATAACCCTTTGGAATCAGAGTAAGATCGGGGTATGGGATAACACTATAGTAACGTACTTGTATTTGCTTATAAGTATACGCTTTATCTCTAGTCTCCTATCTTTGTTAGGTTATTTTTCGGTATCTCATGAGGTTTGAATACATGTATGGATGGTAGAAGAGGAAGAGTTAACCCAGGTGGGGAGGACACCGATGGGAATGTCAGACCTAATACGAGGTGGACCCAAGGTCAGGCGCAAGTAGAGAATGTAGGTGCTGGAATCCCAAGGTGGGCATGGGAGCTATGTATCAGTTTTTTGTGAATATGATGCAAGCTGGAAGGAGGAGATGCTACAGGGGCAGGAGATCCGGAAGTTTCGGTAGTTAACAATTATGCTAAGTTGAGTGGAGATTATACTAAGCTTGGAGGGAAGCCATTTATTGGAATAGAGAATGCTAGAGAGGTAGAGAATTGGTTGCTACACTGTGAGAGAATCTTTGAAGACTTGGTGCTCAATGATGAGCAGAAGAGGAGGCTTGCTTCTAGACAGCTTCAAGGAGCAGCTTTATTTTGGTGGAACAGTGTGACTGTTGGTGTAGATGAGGAGACGATGACATGGGCAAAGTCTAAAGGGAGGTTCTAGGAGAGGTTCATGTCGGTGATGGTGCAGTCTGTTTGGATCTAAAAGTTTGCAGAATTAGATAAGTGAGAGATGACTGTTCTGGAGTATGCTAGTAGGTTTGAAGAGTTAGCTAGATATGGGTATGCTTCAGTGGACACAGTGATGAAGACAAATGAAAAGTTTATCAGAGGATTGAAGCCTGAATTGGCCAGGGCTACCTTACCTCATATTAGAGATCCCTGTGATGTTGTTGTGGAGATGGTTTTGAGGCACGAGGAGATGCTTGCTTGTCAGGAGAAGAGTAAGGTGAAGGAGATCTAGGTTGGGCAAGGTCAAAAGAGGAAGTTCTTCCACAAGAAGGGTGCTCAGAAGGGTAGAGTAGCTAAGAAAGGAAAGTCTGAGGTGGTTTGTTTTAAATGTGATAAGAAAGGTCATTTCGCCAATGAGTGTCGTGCTGGAAAGGCAAAGGAGGTGGCATGGAAGAAGAATGTCATATGCTTCAACTGCGACCAAATTGGCCACTATAATAATCAATGCAAGGAGCCCGCTAAGGATGGAAAGGGCAAGGTGTATGCATTGGAGCCTGCTACTTCGAAGCCAACAGCTTAAGAGAAAGGAAAGGCAGTTTTGGGAGGTACGCTTCAGATACATGGTATGTCTATTAGTGTTTTATTTGATACTGGTGCATCACATTCTTTTATATCTGGATGTTTGATATATAAGCTTAACCCAGAACCTACATATTTAGTTACTTCCTTACGGGTTGCGAATCCAATAGGAGAGTATGCAACTCTGGGGTTGAGATGTGACCAGTTAGAGTTTGACTTGTTAGGTCATACCTTTGTTTGCTGTTTGCATGTGTTTGATTTTGTGGGGTTCGGGATTATTCTTGGGATGGATTGGTTAAGCGAGTACAATGCTAAGATATTTTTCCATGATAGGAAAATATCACTTAAGCACCCTGATTGTAGCGACATGATTGTTTATACCATAGGAAGCCTTAGCAGTGAGGTGAATTCTTTGTTGGGTGTTATGGAGTTGGAAGATGAGTTGAATCAAGTTTTCGTGGTAAGAGAATTCGTGGATGTTTTTGAGCCTGTAGTTGGATTGCCACCGAAATGAGCCATTGAGTTTCAAATAGATTTGATTCTGGGAGTAGAACCAGTGAGTAGGCCGCCAAACAGGATGACCGCTATAGAGACGAGAGAGTTGAAAGTGCAGTTAGTAGATTTGGAAGGCAAGAGTTTTATCAGGTCGAGTAGTTCACCTTGGGGAGCAGCCGTAGTGTTTGCTAAGAAGTCGGATGGATCGTTAAGGCTATGTATCAATTATCGTAAGTTGAATGAGAAGACGATAAAGAATCGATATCCATTGTCGATGATTGATGATTATTCGATCAGTTAAGTGGAGCCAAGATATTTTTCTAGTTGTATTAAGCAACAGGTTTCCATCAGCTCAGAGTAGCGGAGGATAGTATACCTTTGACAATGTTTAGGACCAGATATGGATCGTACGAATGGTTAGTTATGTCATTCGGACTAACTAATGTGCCGGCATTCTTTGTGGATTTGATGAACGGAGTTTTCCGATAGCACTTGGATAAGTTCGTATTGGTTTTCATTGATGATATCTTGATACTAAGGATTAGAAGGAGCGTGAAGTTCATTTTAGAGTGGTGCTTGAGAAGCCGAGGCAGCATCAGCTAAAGGTGAAGTTTTCGAAATGTCATTTCTGGAAGAAGGAAGTGAAATTTCTGGGTCACGTAATCTCAGACAAAGGGTTGTCAGTAGATCCGACTGAGATTGAAGCGATGAATAGTTGGAAGAGACCCGAGACAGTGACTAAGATAAAGAGCTTCCTTGGATTAGCTGGTTATTATCGAAGATTCATTAAGGATTTTTCCTGGATAGCGACATCAATGACCAAGCTAACAAGAGAGGATGTGAAGTTTGTGTGGACCGATAAGTGTGAGGAAGCATCCAGAGTTTGAAACACTTATTGACCCATGCACCTGCGTTGGTTGTTCCAGAAGGAAATCATGATTTGGTGGTTTATATTGATGCATGTTGAATAGGATTAGGAGTTGTGCTAATGTAGAGAGGTAAGGTGATTGCCTATGCCAGCTTTGACCGCATGAGGTCAGATATCCGACACATGCTTTGGAATTGGCTGCAGTTATTTTCACGTTGAAAGTGTGGAGACATTACCTTTTGGGAGAGAGGTTTGAGTTATATACAGACCATAAGTCGCTGAAGTTCTCTCAGAAGGAGCTGAAAATGAGACAACAAAGGAGGTTAGAGTTTATTGTTGCTTATGATTTTAGGATTGTGTACACACTGGGGAAAGGCAACAAAGTTGCAGATGCACTTAGCAGAAAGCATCAAAATGCAGTGTTAGCTATGATAGCAGAATGGAAAGACTTAGAAGCCTTGACAGCTTGCAGAGTTCAATGGAGATTCGAGGCTGGGTCCAGTGGAGAGACTATTATATTATCTTGTTTGGAAGTTCGACCAGTGATGATTAAAAGGATTGCTTCTAAACAGGAGGAGGATCCAATGTTAGCTGAACGGAACAGGAAGTTAAGAGATAGAACCGAGAGCGAAGACTTAAAGGGTTTCAGTCTTGACCAGAATGGGTGGTTGAGAAAGAAAGGGAGATTATGCTTTCCGAGTGTAGGAAACATAAGGAAAGAAGTTTTGGAGGAATGCCATCGTTCGAAATTCACTATTCATCCAGGAGGAACTAAGATGTATCAGGATATGAAGAGAAGTTTCTTCTGGGAAGGTATGAAGCGGGATATTGGTTTATGGGTAAAGCAGTGCTTGAATTGCCAACAAGGAAAGGCCAAACACCAGAAGCCAAGTGGATTTCTTCAGCCATTAGATATTCCAATTTGGAAATGGGATTCTATTTCCATGGATTTTATTGACGGGTTGCTAAGGTCGAATAGAGGAAATGAAAGTATATGGGTTATAGTGGACAGATTGACCAAGAGTGCCCATTTCATTCCAGTTAAGTCAACTAGGACGACACCTATTTTGGCAAATTTATTCGTGAAGAACGTAGTTAGACTGCACGAAATTCCTAGTAGTATAGTTAGTGATAGAGATTCCTTATTCACTAGCTTGTTCTAAAAGAGTCTACAGGAAGTTTTGGGAACCAAGTTCAAGATGAGTACCGCTTACCATCTGCAAACAAATGGGCAAACAAAAAGAGTTAACAAAATCTTGAAAGATTTGTTAAGAGCTTGTGATTTAGATTTCAAGGGATCATGGGAGGACCATCTACATTTAGTCGAGTTCTCGTATAACAATAGTTATCAGACTAGTATTGGGATGGCACCATTAGAAGCCTTGTATGGAAGGCCATGCAAATCTCCCATATGTTGGTTGGAGACCGGGGATATGTTGGTTCTTGTTCCCAATTTGGTCAGAGAAGCTGCAGAAAAGATTGAGGTCATTCAGGCTAGAATGAAGGAGGCTCAGTCTAGGCAGAAGAGTTATTCAGATAAAAGATTAAAAGATTTAGAGTTCTTAGTTAGAGATCAGGTTTTTGTTAAAGTGTCACCAATGAAGGGTGTGAATAGATTCGGAAGATCAGGAAAGTTGGCGCCGAGATTCGTTGGACCTTTTTGTATTGTTGAGAGGATCGGGAAACTCGCATACAGAGTCGAGTTACCAAGCTGTTTGGCAGGAGTCCATGATGTTTTCCATATTTCTTGTCTTAGAAGGTGTGTTAGGGACCCGGAGACTACTATTGCACCAATTGTGCTAGATGACATAGTAGTAGAACCGGACTTAACTATAGTGAGAAAGCTGATTCATATTGTTGCGAGAGATGAGAAGAGACTTAGAAACAAGACATTCGGATTAGTAAAAGTCTAGTGGAGTGACGATGAGAGAGACTGTACTTAGGAGACTGAAAGCAGGATTAGAGATACTTATCCTGAATTGTTTGATGGTATGTTTTACCTCTTTGATTGATGTGTTGTGTAACTTATCGTAATTTCAAGGAAGAAATTCTTTAAGGAGGGGAATTTGTAACACCCCATATTTTTTGGTAACATTATTTAGGATATTTAATTAGTTAAATTAAGTAAAATAATGTGTTGATTATGGGATTGAGATTTGATTTTTATTTAGGGGTAGCTGTGCCATTTAACCAATGAATTAAAATAAGAGTTAAAATGAAATAGAGGAGGAGTAAAATAGGAAAGATGCCATTCTTATACCCTAAACCTTGGCCATGTATCCTATACACGTTCATTTTCATTTATCAAAATCTTAAAACATGAGCCGGACACCATTAACAAGAGAAAGAGAAAGAAGATTAAGAAAAGCTAAGGAAGAGGCTAATTCAACTCAAATACATACACATCTCAATCTATTTAATCTCTAAAGCTAATGTGAATAATGACTATATCCCAAATTTCTTATTGTTTGCGGTTTTAAGTTGAATCCGAACTTGTTTGCAATGATTTGCCATGTTTTTGAATGATGGAATGATTATATATACTTATTGATGATTTATGGTTGTTCATATAGATTTTATGACATGTTTTGATATGAGAACCCTATTAAATGACATCCAAATTCCTTGCGAATTTTTATTTAGATCAGAAATGATATTTTAGAGATGGGTTTAAATTTTCAGAATTTTTGAATTTATGTGGATTTTATATGAATTTTCTAGTGAAGAGAATATTATTTTGGGCTAAACATTATTAACGGTTAAATAATTAATGGTTTAGGTCTGAAATTAATATATGTTAGAAAACATACTAAAAGTGATTTTCTGGAATTTTTGTAGAATTTTTCTAAGTGTTTTAATGGGTATATAAAATTATTTAATGTATGGGACTTAATGGTTTTATATATTTATGAAAGGAGAAGGACCTTTTTGTAAATAAATTCAAATTGTTAATTTTGGAAAGTTGGCAGTACTTTTAGAAAAGAGAAATTTGCAACCAATCATAATTTGACAAACAAGGCAGGTTAGGTACAAAGAAAAAGTTTAAAAGGACAAATAAACATGTCTTTCACTGTTTTGATGCTTTTGGCACCAGGTTCTGCCTCCTTACCTACGCCTAAGACACTATCGAAACTAATGCACATGGTACTAGGGAACTGGTATGTAGTGAATTGGATGTAGGCGGAAGGTATAGAGTCGAAACCAGGGGTTCTGAAGGGGTTGAAGCACTACTTTGCTTTTAAAATGAAAATGTACCTGCTTGCTTTCAACTAAGTGGCTTTAGACTTGGTTAGCCTTCAACTATGTCAAATGGATTTAAATAAATGGTTTTGATTGGGTTGCACCTTTGTTTTTAAATAAATGCTTTCGACTGGGTCGGAACCCTTGACTACCTCTTTCTACCTTTCGACTCAGATAGGTTTCGAAAGGGTTGTTTTGCTTTTTAAACTTGACCACTTCTTTAATGCTTTAGAAGGGATAGTTTCGACACCATCACTTCTTTGCTTAGGAATGTTTATGGAAGGAATGCTTTCGACTTTAATGGGTTTCTGATCCTTTTGCTCTACTTGAATGCATAATCCAAATGGTTTCGGTCGAAACGGTTTTCAAAAGTTTCGAAGGAATAAATTTTTGAATGGTTTCGAAAGGTTTCCACATGTTTTAAATTGAACCCACAAGCTTTCGAAAGGTTTAGTATTTTAATGCTTTCGAAAGGGTTTTAAATTAAGGTTTCGAAAGTGTGGTTCCCCAATGATTTCGAAAGGTTTTGAAGAAAGGTTTTCAAATGGTTTCGAAGGAGTCGAAAGGGAAGGTTTTTCTGGTTGTTTCGAAAGGATTAGAAGGAAATATTTTCCTAAGGTTTCGAAAGGAAATGTTTAAAGGTTTTAAAAGAAAGATAATTAAGGTTTTTAAAGCTTTCGAAAGGAAGGTTTTTCAGTGGTTTTGAAAGGGTTTCGAGAATGGTTTCGAAAGGAAGGTTTTGGCCTTTCGGCCTAGATTAAACAAAGGGTTTTATTTGGTTTTGAAAGGGATACTTCCAATGGATCAAAAGCGGTACTTTCAAAGGTTTATATGTTTTCATCAACTAAGGTTTGGGTAAAGTATGTATAACATGGCAAGGTGATTTTGAGTAAAGTATAGAGTATATGTATTTCCCTTGTTTAAGTTTGATTTAAAGGTTTTAAATCAATTTGAGAAAAGGTTTTCAAGGAAAATTTTAGGAGGATGTCTCTAAGTAAAATGACCCAGATATTAGAATACCAAATGGGATTGGTTTAGGGTCGCGCCCTATACATTAGCTATTATCCGCAGCTAATTTAGTCCAAAATTCCAGTGTGTAGGGCTTTGTCATAGGTAAGACTAAAATTATGATTACACATAGAAGAAATACATGTTTGTATACAGATAGGTTATTGGTGAGCCCACAAAACTATTAGGATCACGTGACCCTGGGAGAAGATAAGCTAGGGCCAGACCGTCCAAAAGAGAAGTAGTTAACAGATAGATAAGGACAGATCGTCCACAAGAAGAGTGTCTAACAGATGTTAGATAAATTTGGTTTATATTGTCTAGTAGGCCTGAGTCAGCCAAAGGTTAGTTGTTAGCCAAACAAAACTATAGTTTTCGGATAGATAGTCCATTTGTTACCTAATATATTTGTTTACATGATAAGGCTTATAGATTTTAACCAGTTTTGGTTGCATGAAAAAAATTGCAAAAGATATGTTTTAAAAGGATGATAGTAAGGGGAAACCCGTTCCGCTAAGCGGCATGGTCTCACTTAACATAAAATAACGGAGATGTATAGTATTATTAACACCAGGCTTTATGTCTAACTCGAAGTTTTTGTTTTCCTCTTAAGCTCTCGGGTGCTCAAAATTGATTTGAGTAGGCTGAGGGTTGAGGTTTTCAGGTTTTAGTAATTTTGGCGAATAAAGATTCCAGAGATGAGCAGGTGGTTGACGGGTAGCTAATAAGGAGTTACAGTTTATTCTGTTTGTTTGCGCTGTGTGCATTAAGTCAAATATGACTATATTGACTCTGGTCAACCAAGGGGGTATCGTCATATGTTGCTCTTGGCGTATTTTGTAATTGATATATTTGATCATTGCCTGGGAAACGTTAAGGGATTATGTAACTTGGATATGAATTGTTGTTTTGAAATGTAATCAGTAAAATGTTGTTTTGTGAAATCTATGATTTGTTCATATTCAAGTGCTTCGGATATTATGAATACCATTAGCATTACCATATTTTGTCACCAGAAGTTAATACTATAGATGATTGCAGCATCTATAACGCTTAGTTTTTGGCCTCCAGATACGGGATGTTACAAATGTGCTTTGTGGAAAAATAAAGCATGGCTTTGTGAATACCAAAGCGTGGCAGAAGTTAATACTATAGATGATTGCAGCATCTATAGCGCTTAGTTTTTGGCCTCCAGATACGGGATGTTACAAATGTGCTTTGTGGAAAAATAAAGCATGGCTTTGTGAATACCAAAGCATGGCTTTGTTAAAATTGAGCGTAGCCACTCTGGCCTCACATCCCGGAGATGATATGGTTAATTATGTGGTCCGCAGGACATATATTTCAGGTTATTAGTTGTATGAGTATGAAGGAGTCCAATGGAATCTGGATCCTCGAGGCATTTATTTTAATATAGTGGCTTGCTTATGAGAAGCGATAAGGCTACCAGATATTGGTAGTGTAGCAAGTGCAGTTCCAAGTGGCTTTCTTGAGAAAAGCAATAAAGGCATGAGGGAACTATGATTGCTATGTGTGGATCGAAGGAAAAGGCCACTAGTTCCCTATCATGTTCGAAACTCAATTCCAATACGAGCTTTACGGTTTTAGTTGTATTCCCATAATAGTTGTATGCTTTGCAAACATTTCAGCTACCCCTTTAGTATCATATATTCCGTTCAGGTATATTCTGTTTGACTTAGTCCAGATATATTACCATAGAATTAGTCCGGGTATTGATACTTGTTTTATATATATTTACTTGAAAAATGTTTTCGAAACCCATGTTAAAGATTATATCAAAGTGTTTTCAGTATAAAGTATTTTGGTTATCGTAAGATAAAAACCGGTATGTATTTATGTGTGGGCGTGGTCTTATGAGATACCTTTCTTTTCAAAGGTTTTTAACTGGCATCAATTTCTAAATTGGGTATCTCACACTGGTTTATCAAACCCGATCCATGAATTTTTAATACTCGGGTCAGATCCGAGTAGTTTCACGTTTAGTTGAAGATGCTTGGAGTTTCCAGAGGAGAGCTGGAGATCTTCATCTACGTATGGAAGTATTCTATTATCCACTGCATCTATAGCATTTGTTTTTACATTTACAAGGACAGAGGGTTTCTAACTGTCTAGGCTAAATCCAATTTATACTCTGATATTGTATTCAAATTTTTTTCGCTGTAAAGATTATATATTGAAATAATATATGTTACTCCATTCGTGTGAGATTTTGTTCTATCCTTATTTTTCTTTTCCCTAACAATCGGGCTTTCCTGCACTTGAATTTGTGGCACGAGGATGTATTAGTTTCGATTTTCGAGGATCGAAAATCCCCGGTCGTTACACACACATTATAATTATTTAAGTGGAAATTTGTCGCACATCCTTATTTTAATTATTTTATAAAATATATCCCTCCTAATTTCCACTTAGGTTTTACATCCATATTTTCATTTTTCACGTTCATCTTTACGTTTTTACCCTTCTATATACCTAATTTCGACTTCTTCTCAATAACTTCCAAAAAATTTTCTGAAAAAATTCGAATTGTAACCATGGAATTTAGGTGCTGACTTTTGTTATATCTTGTTCGTTTCAATCTTCAGTTGCATCTCGTTCGAATTAGTTGCATCTCATTCGAATTTAGCTGTATGTCGTTCGGTTCGAATTTAGCTGTATCTTGTTCGATTCGGTCTTCAACAACAACGATTCGAATTTAGTTGCATTCACATTTAATTTGATCAGTTTTTCCTACACCTTGATTTTTTTCAAGTTTTCATCTTCTTCTGCTTTGCATAGAAATATGAGTTCGAGGTTAGTTTTTCTTCCATATTTATTTTTGTTTGTTTAATTTTTGATCTTCAATTATGTTGAATTAAATTTTATTCATTTTGTTGTATTTGCAATTTATTGTTAGTTTTGTTATTTTTTTAGTTGAACTTTGTTGTTATTTATAATATGGAGGCAATTTTGATATGACATAAATTTGTGTTTGCTGAATTTACTATGTTTGTTATTGTTATCATTGTAATTGGTTGTAGTGCTCATGTTATTATTGTTATAGTTCATGTATGTTGTTGTTGAATTATGATATCAATGGGATGTGGCAGTGAAGTTATATGCATGACATTGTTGTTATGGCAAATATTTGCCATAACAATATTTGTTTATTAAATAATTATTATGGTAGTTTTTACTATAACAATTATATTTTTAATGTTATGCTTTTATCCTAACATTATATTTTTTTCTTCAGGTGTAAACCTATTGATGTTCCTGTCGTTTTTCTATTGGATAATGATACTTAAAGTAGGTGTCTTGGTTTGACTGATTGTTTATTGAGATTGAGAAACGATGTGAATATTGACTTGAGTTAACACCAACTTCTATTGAATTGGTTTACAAAAGAGATGAAAAGAAAAGAGTTATTGAAACTAATTTTGATTTGCATAGTATATTGTTGATTGTTTCTCATAGCCGTGGTAATTTTATACTTGTTTTAGTTAATTCTAAGCAGTGTAAAAGTATTTCGACTGATGTTGGTTCTTATAGTTCTTCATTTGTTGGTTTTTTCGGTGAGTGTGGCTCATCTACTTCTTCGATGGTTTGTTCTTCGGTTGATTCTAGTTCTACTTTGAAACGGTTGTTCTAAAATGATTCTAGCAATCCAGTATTTACCGATGCTGGTCAAAGATTTGTTAGTGGCATTGAGGGTTTCTATTGTATCTTATGATATACAGTATTAAGAATGGTTATAAAGTTAATGTTGTTAAAAATGATAGGGAGCGAGTTACAACTGTTTGTTCACGGAAAGGTTGTACCTTTTGCATTCATGCTTCTTGCAAGTTTAACCTACCGGTTTTTTATATCAAAACTATGTAGCCTAATCATTCATGTGGAGCTAGTATTGTAGATGTTAACCATCCATCTGTTTCTAGAAAATTAGTTAAGAAGTTGGTTGTTGATTTTGTTCGTTCAAAACCTCTTATGAAAATGAAAGATATTTTTCATTTATTTCATACCGAGTACAATATTGTGTTAAATTACTATTTTTCTTATACAGGGAAAAGATTGGCTTTGGAAGAAATACATGGCAATGATTTGCTTTTGTATCATCATTTGAAATCTTTTTGTGAAGCTGTGATTAAGTGTATCCTGGTAGTACTGTTGAACTTCAAGGTGATTCTGTTAGTCATGAATTTAAGAGGGTTTTTATTGGATTTGAAGCATGCAAATATGGATTTGATTATAGCCGTCCTTTTGTTTTTTTGGATGGGACTTTTATGAGAGGAAGGGGACAAGGTTGTATTATGTTTGCAATGAAAAAAATGGTAATCAAGGTATGATTTAGTTCTGAAAATTATAATATAATTTAATTGCCTTTCATTTCGTGAAATATTTGCATGTCGAATATTTGTCATATTTTTATGGCAAACATTTGTCTGGCAAATATTTGCCATGTTTTTATGGAAAATATTTGACATACCCGTGTTGTTTCATTTCATTCGGTATCTTTTTTTCTTGTTATTTTATTTGTTAAATTAGTACTATATATGCTATTTTGTTTACTTGGCAGACTTTTTTTTAAATGGTTTAACTTTTTGTTATTTTGGATGATTTAGTTTGTTAGATATTGCAATGTCAAATATTTGTCATATTCTTCATACCTTTGATGTTATAGTTTTTATATTTTGTGCATTTATTTCTATTTTGATTATGTAACAAAAATGTTTTTATTTCTTTTAGGTTTTTTCCACTGGATTTCGGGATTGTATCTAGTAAAGATGAACCTAAGTATTATTGGTTTTTGACGAAGCTTCGGGAAATGTTATGTCATGACACTACAACAAAAAAGACTTTTCACAGCGTTTGAAAAACGCTGTTAAAAGTTTTCACAGCGTTTTTAAAAACGCTGTATAACGACATGCGGTCGTTGACCCTAAATTTTTAACTGCAAAATATAAACGCTGTCAAAAACCCACTTTCTACAGCGTTTTTTAAACGCTGTTAATAATTTTTCTACTGCAAGGTATAAACGCTGTTAATAGTTTTCTACTGCAAGGTATAAACGCTGTCGTAGGGATATGCATTTTTTCCCAATGAATTGACAGCAATGTATAAACGCTGTCGTAGGGATATGCATTTTTTCCAATGAATTGACAGCAATGTATAAACGCTGTCGTAGGAATATGCATTTTTTTCCAAAGAATTGACAGCAATGTTGTGCCATTGCAATATTCACACATATCATTAATATAAACTACATTTAATTATATTTTAATCAGTTAATGTACATAACATAAACAAATCAAACTAAAAATTGTAAAATAAAAGCATAACTATTAATCACTTCCATAAAATAAGTTGAACACAATATCCATGAACAAAGTTTACATAAACCCGTAAAGAGAGATAAAATTTATAAACCAACTGCATACAAAATTAGACAAATGCACAATATCTAGAAAGCAAGTTTGCATCTAATATTATCGACAAAACGTGCATAAAAGTAGTTCAAATACAGGCTGAAAATGAAAAGTGGAAGTACGAAGATAGTTAGACAGTGGTTTACTGAATTGTTGCCAACAGGGTAGTCTGAACTCGGCAAGATTCCTCCTTCCGTCTTTTTTTCTTGACTTTTTGTTATTGAGCTATCACTAACCATGGCTTTGTCAACATCCTGTGAGTAGTAATTACAGTAAGCTTTAGACGTATAACTGTTAGTTAAATATAAAGAGTACAATTTCCAATTGAAAAAAATGTGTTTTTCAATAAACATGTAATTGGAAGTTCTATGCAATATTTGCACAGTGATATATTTAATGCATATTTTTCAAGTTGCAGTAATTTTATCAGTCACATACTTTTACTTGATAAGGCAGTTCTAGTAAATATATCAAATCGGTTGAAACGTCAACCAAGTTCCAGCTATGTTGATGTGCAATAGTGTACAGGAAATTATATCAACGAATGCCTAGATAATAACAGAATTATTCATTCATCACACCATGTTTGTTAATTATATGGTTGTATGTTGTAACGCAACACAATGATAAAACGGTCTATGTTAGATGTGCATGATATTTGAGTAATGAGCACGAGAATACTGAATAAGAGTGGTGTTTGATCAGATTGTGCTAATTTGGAACTAAACATTAGTCCATTTGAGGAAACAAAGATTTGACTATGGTGTACTCATACCTGCAGTAAATTGTAAAGTGAAACTCATTGAGTTGAGGTGTGTATCTCTGAAGAAGATGGACCAGTACTATGTTCGCTGCAGTCACTTGATGTGCCCAACCCATTTTGTCTATTAAGCAATGTATCAAATGGCTTATCTCCCTTGTTGAAACGGATGACACATTTTATCTCCTGTTGGTCCTTATGTGAAAGCATGACGGCCTGTTTCTTCGTCATTCCTCATCACCGTTATCTTACTCATTGCCATTTTTCTTGCACTATCTAGGGTTCCAAATATGTTGCGGTTTCGAGCTATGAAGCTCATAGAGGTCAACAATGGTGAGAATCTGGATATTGCCGTTTAGCCAAACACCACTGTATGGGTCGCTACTGTACGTTGCACTGTCAATGGATCCATGCAAGACGATCTGGATAAATCTAGTTCATTGAATAGAGCGATGGCAGCTGGGTTTAAATATCAATGGAAATAGAAAATTAAATGTATTCAAGGATGAAGTTATCACAGTGCATCCTCGATCAAAGGAGTAAATATACTGGCAAAACGGATATAGATAAATTAGGAACAACAATGGGTGGTAGTAATTAAAATTGTTAGTTGCAGAGAAACGTGAGTGAGATGGACATGGATTGACATATGCAGAAGAGAAACCAAATAAAATTAAAATGGTTACCGATTTTTTTGCCTTTTTGCACAATTGCTAAGTATTCTTCATTACCAATTTTTTTACTTCAGCGGTAAACCATTATGTTATGATGTTAATTATAATCATAATGATGAATTAATTTTTTCTGTCATTATGTTTTGTTAAAGATTACTATTTTAATTGTTTCCTAAAGCTTAATAAATAGTAATACTTAGGTGACTGCATCAGTTATATGGGTTATGATACGATGCTGTCCTTGCCTATCTTTATGTTATGTTAATTAAAATCCTAATGTTGACTCGAATTTTTTCTATCGTTATGTTTTGTTGTAAAAGATTACTATTTTAATTGTTTCCAAAACTTTAGCAAATTGTAGTACTTGTGCTGGTCTGCACACAGGTAACAGAGTGTGGAAGAGTTAGGTTTTTAAGCATTGTGAAAATGCTAGAAGGAAAATTTTAATTTAAGATCAAAAAATAAAGTTTTAAGATGAATTTAATCCATGAAAGTGACAATAAATTGATTAAAGTTATATCTCTTTCTTTTGAATGTCTACTTTTGTAAGTAGATTGGTTTTGTCTCGATATTTAAAACTATTTATGATTTTAGAAATGTTTCAATTTTCAACTCAATTTAGAGGCTAAGTTTGATTTTATACTTTTGCTAGACTAACTAGAGACTGATTAGTTTATTTTTCCATTTAAAATCACATTTGAAATTAATATAAAAGATTTAAATCCTTTTATTTGTCTCAAAGTATTTGTAATTTATTACCAGTTTGTTGTCTAGATTAAATATAAATTAAGACTAATTCAAGGTTAAATAATTAACCCCACAAGATAGTTTCAGGGTGTACAGACTCGTTGATGAAAACCATCAGAATTTAAAAGAGATAATGACTTAAGACTAAATTTCAAGAGACAAAATCATCTTTGAAATTTTAGTTTTAAGTCGATGAATTTAATCCCAGAAAGTGATTATCGAAATAAATTAAATAAAGAATTGTGAAGGTATTACCAGGTAACTTCTTTGGTTTTCTTATAGGCACAATTTTTTCTCCAACATCTAAAGCAATGGGAGACCAATATATGAATCCTCTTGCTTCAACGTCTGCAAATAGTTCAGTAATTTGATAAGTATAAGGAAAAGTTTATTTTTCAAATAAGTATTAATGGATAAAATACCAATATTAACAATAACAATATACTGTGTTTGTTACTAAGATTAATAGTAACTACTATTCTTCAATAACAATTTAAATTAGTGATAATATAGTGAAAAAGGTAAGATAATGTGATTCTAGCTTACTGCATGTAATTTGATCCTCCAAGAAACTAAATCTACAGTATATAGCATCAAGAATTAACCTTTCAACTTCACCTACATTTTTCAGAAAATAACATTCCAACCTCTTGTCTAAGGCATTTTACTTTTTGACAAAATGAATTTATGCCTTTATATAGCACATCTAAAACATAAATTAAAATACTATGTGTATGAAGTTAATTAACTATATTATAAAATCCATGCATATACAAGACTGAAAAAGTGACATTTGCCTCAGGAGCAGCATAGGAGTACAATATAGTAATTTTAAAGTTTTTCCGCTTCTACCCATCAATCCATGTAAAATTTTGTGAATTTAATGCAAAAGAAATTAAAATCCTTGGAAACTTAATTCAGACTTTGCTGGATGATTAAAGCCATGTAAAGAAAACATTCTTTACAAGTACAGTACCGATACTAAAATAGGTACGGTACTGATACTATATAAGGCATTGTAAAGCTCAGACCCAAAAAATTAGTACAGTACTGATACTAAAATGATTGATAACTCACCAAAGAACTTCAACCAAATCTTCAAAATAAGAAGTCCAGGTTCCCTAACCGAACCATTCCAATGTTGGAAACCCAAATAAAGGATGTTTGTGATGTGTAAGTCATGCCTTTGTCATAGGATCTGAGAAGCAAAAAATAAATTATAAAAGATTAGACATTAAATTTTCAAAATGTTAAGCATTGTAAATAATGTATCATCTTGTGCGTTTTTCGCATCAAAAATCTTTACTTACCTATAACGATGAAATTTAAAAGTTAGTGATCGGATTCAAATTTAAAAAAACATATCTAACTTGCAACTGCTATTAAATTACGGCACAGATTTACCTTTTAGCTTCATAAGTTATTTAATAATCACAATGATAGAGGTAGATTACTTGGCTGACAGCGAGACAGCGGTGCATAAAAGTAATGCATGACAGGGATGCATGATGCATGGCAGAGAATGAACGACAGAGGTGCATGATAGTGGTACAAGCCAGAGATAGACTACTAGACTAAACAAGCATGACTAGGATGCAACTTGCAAGGTGATGGACCAAGACAGGGATGCAGATTGCAAGGTGATGGAGCAAGACAGGGATGCAGCTTGCAAGGCTTTATAAATAATAGTCAAAAGCTATTCTCCGCTTTGCAAGGTATGTCAGGTCAGGCTTCAGACTTATTGGCACATACTAAATACTTAGTAAGATAGCTTCTTTGATTGCTTGTAATATGTTTAATGTTTGATTACAACAATGAAAATATTATGAGCCAAAAATAAAACAGTACGTTTATCTACCAGACTAGTGACCTATTGTTACTAGAAGCATAATAATACTAAAATTACCGATGATAGTTATAATTATACAGTAGTACAATACATCCACCACTGATGTAGCATCTTATATATCTCTTGTTTATGAATAAGTTGCCACTTGTATTGATGCACAAAAGAGCAATTACACCCACAAATTAGAAGTTGACAATTTCAACATAAATTGATAATGAATCCATCAAATTTCAACATAAATTGATAGAGCTCATTTGACAATTAAGTAGTGTGTCAACTAAATTGTCAAAATTTGAAGACTCGGACGTTCAAGCAATATGTAGCATTTACCACAATCAATGCTCGTTGTGTTGTACTTTGAACTCCATTTTTATATTTAATTAATCGAGATGATATAAAATAATATAAACTTATTTAATATTTATAAATCATACTTAGTTAACTTAGTCAAATTTTTATGATATTTTTGGTTAATTTTTATAAATTTATTTAATATTTATAAATTATAGTTAACATATTATTATTATAAATCTAGTTTATTATTATTAGTAGTATACAATATTAAGTTATATGTTATAATTTTATAACTAATCTTGTTAATTTTTACAAAACTTAGTTAATTTAATTAAAATTTCATAATACTTAGTTAATTTTCATAAAGTTATTTAATATTTATAAATATTAATTAACTTAGTAGTATTATTATTATAAATCTTAGTTAATAGTAATAATAATAATTATTTTTATTTGGTTATGTTTTAAATTTTTATGTACTTAGTTAAAATTTTATAATATTTAGTTAATTTTTATAAACTTATTTAATATTTATAAATCTGAGTTAAATTTGTATTATTATTCTAAACCTTAGTTAATAGTAATAACAACAACAACAACAACAACAATAATAAGTAGTATTACTATAGAAGATTTTGTTGTATATTATATTTTTATATACTTAGTTAATTTTTATAAAACTTAGTTAACTTATTTAAATTTCTATAAAACTTGATTAATTTTTATAAGCTTACTTAATATTTAGAAATCTCAGTTAACTTTATTATTATTATTATTATTGTTTAAATTTTTATAATACCTAGAATCTATGACCCTTGGCAACTCATACTGTGTGTCCTACCAGTGGTGGCAGTTTCTACTTCATATGCATTAATTTCTATTATTTACAATTTTCAATTCACTGGATTTGATAAAAGCTTCAATTGACAATGCAATTAAATCATTTTTGAAGTCAAATTGTGCTCTACTGGCAAACGTTAATATATTAACCTTTATATGAAAATAAAATACATGTACACAACTCAAGTCCCACTAGTTTATTTTAATACCTAACATCTTTCCTAAGAAAATAGCGTATGTATCATTCAACACGCAATGCTCCACGGTTCAGCTACTAATAATACATTAGGAAAGTAGGAACTATACCACAATCAGTCTAAAAACATTTCAATTCATATTATAAAATTATAAGTCTCTTCATTCAACTACACTTTGTGATAAAAATAGGTAAACCAAAATAACAGGATCACTCACATTGTTTTAATGCACACCATGCAGCCAATGCAACATCTTTTTAAGCCTGCTTCTTTGTCTTAGCTAGCGTACTGCTAAAGCACATTCCAGCAAGCTCAACCGTGCATGAAAATGAAGGTGAGTGACATGGACCAGACTGAACAGTTGTATAAACCGTAGTTTCAAACCTGCTTTGTGAGCTGTTTCTTGAAGCAAGTTCTTGTGCACACCGGTCTTATCCTGCATATCCAGTAACTTATTATACTCCCATGATCTATTTGAAACCATTTCCTACTAGCATAAAGCCAAACTAACAAAAATGCATACAAGAAAATAAAAAATTCCAATGGTATCATTAACCTACATCAACACCATAATTTCACATCTCACAAGTACAACAATAGTTCAAAATTTACAAGTTAGGAAAAAAGAAAGGAAAATATAATTAAGTGAGCACTTACCAATGTTTTAACACACATACCAAGACCTTGTCTTTCCATCACCTTGGTCAATTCAGCTACAACATCTTTTACTTCCTGCTCGAATCATAGGAAAACAAGTTTATAAGTAACCCTTTATTACACCGTTTTGATATCGGTCAATGTTAGATAGCATACCCAACCAGTTTCCACATCTACTATCACCTCCTCACTATCAGTACTTGATGCACATGATAATGCATATGTTGTTGTGCAAGTCTCTGAACCTATCCTATCTTTCCGAGAAACAAAAGCTTGCAAGTCTGTTCAATCCGTGCCTTAACTTCATCCTACCTTGGTGTATGCTAACTCACATCAGCTTCCAAACTTTCAGCTTCATCTTGCAAGTCTTTTGTATCTGAAAGATTAGTATTTATTCCATGCATTAATCAGTAAAGATTCAAGTACCGTGATGACATATTTAAACTTATTTCAAAGCATAGATAAATTGGGAAACTGGTCAATCATTTCAAAGCACAGAGAACAGAATTCAATCGTCAATCATTTCAAAGTAAAAAGTTATTTAATCTTCCATGATTCGGGCTACAAATAAAATATATAGTCTAAATTAACCTTGAAATTAAAGATATACAGTAACAGCTAACATTATCATTTAAACATAGAAACTGAAATAGATAGACCGAAGTCAACAAATCTTTGAGTCACTAAGAGTAAATTTAGTTATTTTGGTTTTACCCACACTACCAACATCCTACAATTTAACCTACTAAATAAGGAATCGTATAAAGTTGAACTTCCTTAACTTCATAGCCTATACAATCTCTCAACTTCCATGTTTCAATCTTATGAATCCATATTTTTACATTAAAAGTAGAAAATAGTTGAAAGAATAAAAACAATATTAATTTCAAACAAACTAAAATTAGAAAAAAGTAGAATGAGTAATACCAGAAAATTAGAATCTGAATTGGGTGATGAAGTCCAAAATTGGATCGAGTGGATTTGCCTCGGATGCTCAAGTTTGTCGTGCGTCTCTCTGTGCAAATTCGGCCAACAACTGCAGATGCAGGGGTCGGTGAGGGTGGCATGGCAAGCTTGAAGCGCGATGAAGTAAAGAAAAAGAAAATTATAGAGACATTTAGGTAGAGGTGAGAAAGACGGAGCGAATGTAGAGGGATACTTTGTCGCGTAGATCTGATCTTTGTACAGTTAAATAGAATCGGAAGAAGAGTAGACCTATTTTAGGGTTTTCAGGGAGGAAGGAGAAGATTGTGTGAAGCGGGAAACGGAGGGAAGTAATGGTGAAAGAACGCGGCCTCAAAACTTAATTGGAAGAACCGCCATTTATTTTTAGCCAGGATAATTATACAGCGTTTTACGTTTTTCTATTGGTCCTAAAACAGCATTATTGCTTGAAACGCTGATATATAATGCCATTAATTAATATTTTTATTGTAGTGTGATGAACATTATTTCACCTTTATATTTATCGGCATCCTAGTCTTTTACTTTCTATTCCTCAAGTTTTTCCAGATTCGGCTCATGGTTCTTGTTACTATCATTTGAGGAGTTTTTATAACAAAAATGTGTTCTCAAGGTAAAAAGAAATGGATTATTTCATTATTCTATCGAGTTGCTAATGCTGCTACAATAGATGTATTTAATTAAGCTTTGTCTGAGTTTAAAAGTGGTGGTGGGGTTGAAGTAGAAAATTTCTTGCATGGTTGCCTTTTGAAAAGTTTGCTAACATTTTTCTATTGGTAATCAATATGGGGAAATGAGTTTAAATTGTGCGAAAAGTTTTAATCGATGGATTTTAGAGGAAAGATATTTAACTATCATTGCATGTTTAGATAGAATTGTTTGAAGCTCATGAAACTTATGTCTGATAAACATGAGTTAAGTAAAACTTGAAATAGTCAATTGTGCACTGTTATGGAGAAGCGTTTAAGAGATTTATACCTTGAGGATATTCAGGAGAAAGTCACTAGATCTACTATTGATGTTTATGAAGTTCAATCAACTCAATCTTATCATGTAGATTTGAGTGTTTGACAATGTAGTTATAACTTATGGTGGATTAATGGGCTTCCATGTGCTCATGCTGTTAGATGCATTCTTGCTTTTGATTTGGATTTTTATTCCTATATTGAGGAAAATTTCAAAGTGTCCTTTTTGAGCATCTTATTCTCATCCGATTTATCCACTTGTTAATTTTCAAATGGAAGATGTTTTACGTGAAAATATCGAAGTTCATCCTCCTAAGAGAAGACATAGTGCAGTAAGGCCTCCTTCTTCTGAATGGATTAAGTCGACTAGTAAGATGAATAAGTACAAAAGTTGTAGTTTGTGTAAGAAATTGGGTCATAACGAAAGATCTTGTTTGTTAAGAAATAAAGTGTAATTTTTATACATTATTGACCTTTAGTTGTGAACACTATTAATGTAACTTCATGCTTTGTTTTGTTGAATTAAATGTTTTATTTTTTTATTTTACTTATTTGTTTGGTTAGCAATGTAATTTTCTTTATTGGTTAGTAATAGTCCCACAATTAATAGTCTGACAAATATTTGCTTGGGTAATATTTGTCAAGCTAATATTTGTTAGTAATATATTTAGTAGTTTATGTTTGCTACTTATACATATGTGATGAACATATATATATATATATATCTCTGTGTGTGTGTGTGTGTGTTTTCATTATAATATGTTTTTAGTTATTTTTGAAGATAAGTTTGGTTAGTTATTGTTATATATATGTTAAAATTAGTTATATTTTTGTACTTGATCGTGATGTGTATTTGGTTATGTTTTGCATCCATAAGGATATGATTGTGATTTATATCTTGTTATATTTTGCATTCACATGATTATTATGTTCTGCACCAGCCAAATGTCTGTCCGTAAATATTTGCCTGGAAAATATTTTCCTGCCAAATATTTGGCTTTTCTTTCATAATCATATTGCTTAACTGTTGTTATTTTGTATACATGGTTAGGTTAATTAACTAATATTCGGTTGGCTTTTTCATCCATACGTACACGTTATGTTTGACAATCAACTAACTTTTTCATTTATACGTATCCGATTAGATTTGGCATTCAATTGGCATTTGCATTCAGTGGTATGCATGGTTAAACAATATATCTCGGTTATATATTGGTTTTTATATGTACCTAATTAGATTTGGAATTTAGTTTGATTTTGCATCCATATGTACCCGATTAAGTCTGGTATCCGGCATCCTTATGTACTCAATTGGCTTTGGCATTCAGTTAGCTTTTGCATCCATACGTACGAGACTAGATTGGGCATTTGGCTAGCTTTTTCATCCATACATACCCAATTAGTTTTGGCATTAGGTTGGCATTTGCATTCATATGTACTCGATTATGTTTGATATTCGGTTGGCTTTTGCATCCGTATGTTCCAAGTTAGGTTTGGCGTTCGCTTGGATTTTACATGCATATGTACTCATTTCGGTTTGGCATTTTCTTGGCTTTTACATCTATATGCACCAAATTAGGTTTTCCATTTAGCTAGTTTTTGCATCCCATTGTATGCTCAGTTAAACAATGTAACTTGGCTATAGATCAGTTTTCATATATACCCGATTAAGTTTGGCATTCGATTGGTTTTTGCATCCATATGTACCTAATTAAGTTTGACATTCGGCTAGTTTTTGCTTCCATATGTACTCGATTAGGTTTGGCATTCAATTGGTTTTTGCATTTCATTGTTTGCTTGGTTAAATAATGTACCTTGGGTATAGATCAATTTTCATATGTACCCAGTTTAGTTTGGAATTCGGTTGGTTTTTGCATCCATATGTATCCGATTAAGTTTGGCACTTGGTTGTGCATCCATATGTACCCGATTAGGTTTAGTATTTGGCTAGCTTTTGCGTCTATACGTACCCGATTATGTTTGGCATTCGGCTAGCTTTTGCATTCCATTATATGCTCGGTTAAACAATATATCTTGGCAATAGATTGGTTTTCATGCGTACCTGATTAGCTTTGTCTTTTTCTTCCATACATACCCGATTAGGTTTGGAATTTAGCTAGTTTTTGCTTCCAAATGTACCCGATTAGGTTTGACATTCGGATGGCTTTTCCATTCCATGGTGTGCTCGGTTAAACAACGTATCTTGAGTATAGATTAGTTTTCATATGTACCCAATTAGGTTTGTCATTCAGTTGGCTTTTGCATCCATACGTACCTGATTCGGTTTGGCATTCGGTTGGCTTTGGCATTCATATGTAACCGATTAGGTTGGCATTCGACTAGCTTTTGTATTCCACGGTTTTCTTAGTTAAACAATATATTTGGGTATAGATCGGTTTTCATATTTACCCATTTATGTTTTGGCATTCGGTTGGCTTTTGCATTCATATGTACCCATTAGGTTTGGCGTCCGATTGGCTTTTGCAACCATATGTACCCGATTAGGTTTGGTCAATTGGCTCTTGCTTCTATACATACCCGATTAGGTTTGACATTCAGTTGGCTTATGCATCCATACATACCGGATTAGGTTTGGCATTCAACTGGCTTTTGCATTCCATGTTATGCTCGGTTAAACAATATATTTTGGGTATAGATTGTTTTTCATATTTACCCGTTTAGATTTGGCATCCGGTTGGTTTTTCTTTCATACATACCTGATTAGGTTTGACATTTGGTTGTCTTTTTCATCCATACGTAGCTGATTAGGTTTGGCATTCAGTTGGCTTGTGCATCCATATCCGATCGATTAGATCTTGCATTCGGTTGCCTTTTGCTTCCATACGTAGTCCATGATCGAGCCTATGACCGAGCCCATGACCGAGCACATAATTGATTAGGTTTGGCATTTGATTGACATTTGCATCAATGTGTAACTAATTAGGTTTGATATTTGGTTGGCTTACATACTTGATTAAGTTGTGCTTATATTAAGCTTTTACATTTGGTAGCTTGCTCGGTTAAATAATATATCCTAATTATATAACTTTTCTTAGAAATTCGATTAGAGTATGTTGTTGATTATGTTATGTTGTTGGATATAACCTTGGTTAATCAATATTATAATATTTAATGTCATTACTTTTATTACTTGTGTAATTGTTGGCCGGCAATGTCCGGCAAATATTTGCCAGATATTTGAGTTTGGTGTAGAGATTAAACAATATTATACTGTACGAGAATAACAACATTTGAATATTGCATTACACTTCAAATATAAAGTATTGTATACATCAAGTTAAAAGTATGTAGCATTCAACATCCAACTTGGTTGAGTTAAACATCAAATTTATATATTAAACCAACCACATTTTCTATATAGGACATTGCAGTTCAGACATTAAGTACTTTACATTTTTATGATAAAATTTTCTAACAATCATCCAAAAGTATTTTTTAAACATTCAATATGAACAAGTAAGATTATATATCCAGCATCCAGCATTTGCCATCCAAGTTTTGATACTTTCAACCAAGTTATATAAACTGTGATCATTTAACCAAAATTTCCCGTGTTTACACAATCTTTTATACATTTGACAGTGCCGCGTTTTGATTTTCAGCCATGATCTTTGTCTATGACGATCTCATATAGAATGTGAAGTCTTAGTTTCTGCATTTCTCCATCTTCATATAAATATGCTTTTCCTTCTATTTGTATGTCATTGGATAGGTCTTCCATATATCATATAACAAATATTGCACAATCAATTCTGCATCAGTTTAAAAAAAGTTGTTTTTAATGTTATTAAACTTACTTTTATAAAGTAAAATTTTATACTTATGAATAGTATTTTTGTTGTGGACAATTCACAAAGTTGACTAGTTTGTCTTGAAGTTTTGATGGTTTTTTTCCATTTTTTGCATAAGTTGACTTCAGAACATCCATTATTCTGTCTCTCTTCAAAATATAATCATGTCAATTAAGTGAATAAATATTTTTCACCAGGCAAATATTTGCCACCGGTAGTTATTAAAATATTTAAAATTTACCACTATTTTTGCTTGCTGTTTGTGTGGGCAGTCGAAGTTTTTTCTTCTTGATCTTTGAGAATCATATTGTGTCCATGTTATGTCAACTACATTGAACTCCAACAACATATAATGATTTTTATGATGAAGTGGCATCGATATTTTCTACAATCCATAGCTTCTTCTTCCAGCACTTTGACTACCAATGATTCATATGTTAGTTTGTAGTCTTGAATTATTGATACCTATGATTACATATTAATTAGCTTTCAAACTTTCAAGTGATATTTATTTGCATTTTGAAGTATTTCATACCGCTGCATAAGATTTTAAGTATATGATGTCTTTGTCATTTGGCTTCAATTTTATCGCTGAGCACCAGTCTATAACCTACATAGAAATTAGATTTTATATATAAGTTTTGTTATTTTCAGTTAATAACATTATACTGATTTATATACCATTGAGTCAATTAATCTTATTAAATAGCATGTCAGAAATATTGATCTATCTTATTTCAATGTTTTTTCTAGGTTATAGTATGCAGCTTTCCTGTTATAATAATAGGTAAAGTATATTAGTATCTATACTATATTATTATTAGTGAGTTGAATTTCAAGCTCACACAGGTCCCCTTGAAATTTGGTAACTGAACAGTCCCCTAATTTATACTATTATATTATTAGTGAGTTAGAATTCAAGAGCGCAGAACCCCCTTAGAATTTTAAACTGAAGGGTCGCGTGTTTTATTTCTTTCGTTCTTCTCTGCTTTTCGTCCATAATGTCTTCTTCCCCTTTTCGGAAATTAGCCTAGGTCATCTTTCTCTAACCTAAATCACATTCCCCAATTTTATAACACCCTTAACAAAATCGCCTGAATTAGTGACTTCGCTTCGTTCCCCTTCCTTTTCCTACCAATCCTAATCTTGAGATGACCCAACATTGTCGACCTGCTTCTTCCAAAATGACCGATCTTCCTCCACCGCAGTGGCGCACTGCTGTCTCAAGGTCATGCCATCATCGATGATAACCTTCTTTCCTCAAAAACCTGGCAGGTTGTTGCCTACGTTTCTATAGGTCATCATGGGAGCTTCCACTAAAATTGATTTTCAATTTTACTGCGCAACCGCCTTCTTGATGAAGTATTTCGCTCTTCCGTATATTACATGCTTGATAAAGTAGGTGCGGTGCATAACCGAATAGCCGTCAAAGGTTAACACCCTCCAGTTAATGCTGAAATCGTCGCACAAGGTATGCCAACATTCGTAGATTTCATGTTGTTTCACCCCAGTCTGTTGACAGGTTCAATTTAATGCAGATTCAAACCATTTCACTGGGCGATAGAAATTTGAAACTATTGTTGGTCTTCTATTCACAACCCGGTTTAGTGCACTTACGAGAAAAAAAGGTTTGATGATACTAGGTTCACTTCCCACAGAACAGTTAGAAGTGAAATACCAATGCGATAGCTAGATTGAGCAGGTATAGATTTGGCTTTAATCAAATTAACTTAAATACATGCATAGGCTACTTTAACTTCTCTTTGCATTCAGCCATATGAGTAAAGACTGATTCTAATGTTACTTGATATAGGTGAAATCATCAAATCATGTAGGTATTGAAAGATAAACAAGTTTTCAAACTATTTTTTTTAATGCAAGTTATATAATCGAATGAATTCTGAATCAATATTTATGCTTCTGGTATTATTCTGCATCATCTTTAATTGTAGGGCCATTGGGTTATAGGATGATGGAACATTGGCATCAATGTCAGATTTCAATGAAACTTGATAAATGAAAGAAGTCCCATGAATGGAGAAGTCAGAAAGCACTTTGAGGTGGGCATATGATTATTTTTACTATTCATGTGATTTAATTATTGTACATGCATTTTGCATTGATTTTTTATAACGGGTCAGATTGATCGAGTTCTAAATACTGTTTATGCATGAAAACACAGGGGTATACCATATATAATGTTTTCTTTAGTTTATTTCTTCGTGAAAACATCGTCAAAATTGTTTTTACCTTGAGCAGGAATATTAGTTTTCTAAGATAACCTTTACCCACAAATTTTGGAGATAAAGTTTGAACCACATATGAAATAATCGAATCATATGATTCATTAGGGATCATTTAGATAATTGTGACATCTAAGTCATTTAAATGTGGATCATATAAAGTTTATTATTGTAATTTGTCCCTTTGTAAATGAATCGGACTATTCTTTGAATTATGATTAAATGTTCAAATTATGGTCTGGTGTTAGATTATAGCAATCATTTAACATGAGTTTTATACTTATTAGTTTATTCAATTATTCCTTTTTATTTGCAGAAATGATATGATATCAAATTTTGACAAGAATGTTATGGATTTTGAATTCTTTCCATGGATATCAACTTCCTCTCACATTTGGTTAGCAGGTAATTATTTCTTCCATTTTTTTCCTAAATTTTTTCTTCTTTCTCTAATATTGGTTGAAACTGATGCGAAGAGTTTGCCACTATTCAGCGTTTGATGAGTCGATCGACTGAAACAGTTACAAGTTATCTGCATTACACTTTTCACCTGAAGACATCAAGGAGCCTTAGCCCGAAGGAAGGAGCGAGTGATCCAATATATTAATGCAGGCTTCTATTGCTACGCAACAATAGAGCAGGCGCGCCGCCCACAAAATGTTTGAATGATCGGGTAAAGAGCGAGCTTCTTATATGATGGGATCTGTCACTTTTATCAAATTCTAAGCTTATTTCATAACCATTATAGTTATTTATAGGTAAATTTCAGATTTTGAACTTTTGTAGTTACTTTCCAAGTAAAAAAGAAAGGCCTTAAATCTCTTGCTGCATTCCTAAATTCTAACAATGTACATGTACTCATATTATAACTTAATATACTTGCGTTAAATAATAAATTCTCTTCGTATTATCCTCAACTTCTACCTCTTTTTTAAACCTTATAAAAATATTAAGGTAAACCTCAAAATTTATTGGTTAGTTTTGATGTTGGTTAGATTGATGTTTCTCATGGATTTATACTATTGATTTTGGTCCATATGTTTCAAATCAATAAAGGGTGGCAGATGTGGATGTACAAAATGTTTATCAAATACCAATGTTAAACTACAGCGTTGTTTGGTCTAATAGATGCCATTGTGCATGATTTTGGCTTGGAATAGGTTAAGTTTCCATGCCAATCTGAATTATTATTACATGCTTTTCATTACAAGTTGTATGTTATTCACAATTTCTAAAATTAATTTCAATGGGTAATTTTATTGACTTACCATGTCAAACAAGTTCGTGATAAACGAAAATGATACTCAAAAATTTTAAAATTCGTTGTTCGTTTATTATCTACGGTTAAAATAAATGGCCTAAGGGAGTATAGAAAAAATTTGACATGAGACATTTGGTGAATTTCTTGACTAATTTTGAAGTTATACAATTGACCAAAAAAGAAAGTTTATGATGTTTTGTTTACTGGCCTTAGCTATGTAATTTTCGATGTAATATAACACTAAAAAATTTCAACTCTACCTTGTTTTTAGCTTAGTTCTAGGATAATGTTTATGTAGTTAAACCAATTTAACAATGTTACGCTTATAATATATTAAAATGAATTTAATTGTAATTATTTCATTGATATTTTTGAATTTTTCAGGTAGACTTACAATTATGTAGGCATTATATTCTTATATATTGTTATTTTGTATTTTTATTTATTACTCTATACCCATGATGTGGTTTCTATGGAACCTTATATATTAAAGCATTTCTTCAGTCTTTTTTCTAAGGATGAAGAAGTTGATTGTGTGAATTATTAGTTACACCTAATAACTTATTTAAGCAGAAATCTTTTTGGTACTTTAGGCATAGATAAACTATTAAAAGCAGCTGGTAAAAGATACAAGTGAACAAACAATATAAAAGGATCACCGTGATATTTTCACCATAGCACACTATCAGGTATTCTAAAATTATGATAAATGTATTGATTTATTAAAGCTTAAACCCATTAACATGTTTTTACCAAAAATTACTATAAAAACAAAGTCCCAACTCTCAAGGTATAACTGATTATTTCAAGCTATTTAACAAAAATTAATAATCATAGTGCTAGGTATAAGCTATGTGAAAGTGAACCCACCCGATACTCATTTCAACATGCCTTAGTACTTCATCTGTTTGCATCTGCTAGCTAAATACAACAAGTTTGCATCTGTTAGCTAAATACATCAAGTTTTGTAAATTGATATACAATGAAATTGAATAAGAACAGAAGTTGTGCTACCTAAATCTACGTTGTATGCCAAAAATTGATTTTTTATTTTTATTTTTTTAGTATTTGAGATGAACAATATGTGTCTATTTAGTAAACACAATTACCTTGCAATTTTATGTATAACATATAAATATTTTCCAACTTTCCTATTATGTATTTCTTTACTGCAACAGATGATACAGTAAATGGGTTTGAATCTTTGACAAATGTGCTCGGTGATTTCTTGAATTGTTTGTTTGATTATCAATATACATCATGACTATTTAAGTTCAAATTTAATATTTATTAAGTAAAATGAGAGTTTTAAAGATAGTGCAAATCAAAAGAGTTATATGCTCAGAATAGGTAAATTTATATGGTAAGATTGGGGGTTGGTATGGTGTCATTTTAATTTAACCATTTATATCTATACATTATTTTTCTAATTACATTTAATTAATTTTACAGTACTAACTTTGACTTCATATTCTCACATATCTGTTTATACATTTGCTGTACATATTCATAAATACTTTCTTTGAAATGAGGTAATTAACACAAATTACTACCTTTCCTTTTACAGGTACAAAAAGCTTCAATGGTGAGAACGTTTAATCAAGTACAGTGCAACCAATAAAGAGCAGAAAATATAATTTACTCCTATGCGAATCCACTTTATGAATCCAGTAAATGAAGAAGCTGATTGCAATTGCTTCCCAAACTACTCATAAAAGCATACTGAGAAATTTATAGTTTGATTTAAGGTTTTACACATTTAAAAATCAAGGTTATCAAAGACAATAAACTGTGAAATTTTATGGGTAGTATTGATATTATTAATTACAGAAATTTATCACAGATTTGGTTGCGTAATATATTATGGACATCTCGATTATAAATTTTAAATAAATTTTTAGCACTAACAAAATATAGACTCATTATTTCTACTTTTTGTTGACATTCTTAAAGTTTGTACATTTATGACTTATTTGATGCATTTTATCTTTGTAGTGCTTTGATGCTCAACTGCAAATGATTTCAAAACGATCAATACATCCATCAACAAATAATATTTTTAAAATTACTTTGAATGTATTAAACCGCATGGTGAGGCGAGTGTGTGCACGGATTATTAATTAGTTGTACGGCCTCTCAAGAACATGATTGTATAAGATCCTTATACCTAGGAAAAATGGTTTATAATGTTATTTTTACAAATGTTAACAAATATATATTACTTCTATTTTTACTAACAAATCTTTAACACATGATTTATAGTCCAACCCCGTGTGCGTAGCATGGGTTCACACTAGTGTATTATAGTAAGAAGATTGGAATATAATATATGAACTTTAATTATTGTTTGTGTCTAAATTGACACTTCGGTATGTTAATATTATTTAAACATTTGTTTCTCATATATGTTCCTAATAAATAATTGCATGGCAAATATTTTCCATGCAAATATTTGTTATTTGTCGGGCACAAATTTGCTATGCATTTATACACATGTATGTTTGTTTGTAAATTTGCATTTCATGTTTTAATAAAGTAAATTACCTATTTCCATCTGCTTCATAAAAAGCATTAAGCTCATGAATTTTTTCATTTGTGAGTCATTTTTCCCAAGCTTTCTTTTTTTCACCAATATCTTTGCTTCTTCTTTTATTTCAGACCTATCATGATCAGATGCCGTGCTTTGGTCTGATACATATTCAGGTTGAGGAGCTTCGTCACCTTTTTTTATCAACTGTGCTTTTATTCGATTTCATTTGTTATGCTTTTTTGAGTTGGATATTGAAAATCTATATCTGTTTTTGCTTTTTTTTGTTTTTGTTTTTTTACTTGTTTTGGGAGTGAAGAAGGAAAAACTTTTATTTGTTTTCTTTTGACTTTTTCTCCTTCTTTCAAGCTTGATTTTGAAAACTATAGCCACTTTTTGTTAAATGTTTTCTGATTACTGGGTTAATTTTTGGCTGCTTTCTAGACTCTCACTTGAAAGTGTCGGTAAGTAGGATGTTGTGTAGTCTATACCAGGTCTGTCTTTCTTTGAATCATCTGTTACAATTGTATATTTAGTATATGTCAAATATTGAGATATATTATTTTATACATAAAATGAATTTTATTTTAAAATATATACATTTATTTTTACTATTTTTTCCTGATCTCTTTATGTGATCAAATCTTCTGATTTTCGGCTGGTTTGTCAAAAAATTTAAGCTAGCATATAGATGGCAAATATTTGCCTGGCTGAATTTTTATCGATAAGTTATAAATAGTTACCTTTTCTGCTCTCTTTTTTCTCTTTAGTAGCTTCTTTTTGTTCATTGTTTTTTACTGCCTTTGGTATGTCAGCTATTTCAAATAGGTTTACTGTTTGGTCATTAATATCATCATCATTATTTTTGGCAGTAGCATCATCTTTATCCTGGTCATCACCATCATCATTTTTCCTTTGATAATCGTTATCTTTTCTTTCCTCTGAACCATCACCACCATCTTTTCTTTTCTTTGCACCATCAACATCAGTATCTTTGTCATCACCACCGCCACCACCAATACAATCACCCCTACCACCATCTCCACCTTCAACGTTACCATCACTATCACGACCACCATCAGCTCCACCATCTACATTATCATGACCATCACCGCCACCACCACCAATACCATGCTTGTCATCTTCAGCTTCGACTTTAGTATCATCTGGATCGTCGGTCATCACCATTTTTAGGCTCATTTTCCTCATCACCATTTTTTTGTCTTTATCCTCATCCCTATCTTCTCCATCATCATCAATAGTAGCAACATTACTATCATTATCCCCATTACCATCTTTTTTGTCTTTCTCAGCACATCATCTTCACTAACTTTGTCTTCATTAAGACCATCAACATTAGCATATATACCTGCATCATCATCATCGCCATCTTCACTTTTATCAATATCATCACCGTCACCATCATCCTCATTATTAGTACCAACATATTTATCTTTGTCGACACCATCTCCATTTTCGTCTTCATTTTCATCTTGTTCATAATTATCATCATCATCATCTATTGTTTCGTCATCATTAATTTGATCATTATCCACTTTGTCGTCGTCGTTATCTTGTTCTTTTTCTTTCCTTTTTTCAAATCTTTATTTTCCTTTTTCAAGAGCTTGTTCTTTTTTTAGAGCCGCATTCTCCATTTTCAGCTTCTTCAATTCCAATTTTATATCTTTCAGTTGTTTGTTAATATTTTCATATTTTTTTATCAACAACTTAAGCTTTTTCTTTAAGAGATTCAACTTTGGTATATTTTAGCTCATTTTCCTTTTTGTTTTTCCCTTTTCTCTACAAATTAGAAAAAAAATTAACTTTTATATTTGCTTGATAAGTATTAGGTAGGCAACTATTTTCCAAGCAAATATTATAACAGCATTTCTATGTTTTGTTAGGTGATTTACCTTTTTGTCAAGGAAGCACTTCATTTTTCTTGGAGTAACTTCCAATAATGTCCATTCAAAAAAAGTTGGTTCATTCTGTTGATAGCTTAATTTTGGAGAAATTATTTCTGTAATATCATAGAGCTAATACCGCACAAAGAGGTATTAGGTGTTAGTTTAGTTTGTAATAGAAATAAAAAGATAAAATGAGTTATTAAAGTTACCAATAGTAGGGTTATGCATGCTCGTATTCTTCTTGGACTATCTTTATTTTTTCTCGCTTGCTCCATCAAATGGTTTCTTATTATTGTTGGTCAAGAAACGGTTTTCATTTGCTTCAATCTATGAACATATGATAGCAGCACCAAAGGAAATGCTGAGTTTATGTTGGAGAACTAGTATGTTGAAATCAAATACATAATAAGCAACCTTGCATCATCTACTGTATTTCTCGTTTTTCAGCTTTTTAAAGCTAACCGGATGCTTATTTTGATATCCTTTGCTTCGATCATTTTTGAATTACTGAAATATTTCTGTTTGAATTCTTTTATTTTAGAGTTCATGTCAGATTATTTCAAATGAGATGTTGTGTTGATTGTGATGCCTTCATTTGGGAATCCGAAAATTGTTGCGATGTCACTTTCTTTCAAAATTGCTTTCATGTCTACAAAATAAAATAGTTTTCTTCAATTGAAAAAGATTCTATTATCCTATCTATTTGACTTGATTCTTTCGATATGTCTTCAGTTGGTATAGCTCCTTCGAAGAACAGATTGATGATTTTGAAGAATGAAGTTTTCTTGAATAATTCCATGTGTGCTTCTAGAAGTAGTTTTTTAGTTAAATCTTCTACTAATATATGGAAAGACTTTAAGCTACTTCTATAACTTTCTAAATTTTCTTTTAGCTCTTCTTTTTTCCGTTTCTTTGCAGGTGTTTTTTACTACTACTTCTTGTTGCTGGTGTTTTTCTCTTGAGGGATGAAAGAGGAACATTATCTTCTGATGGTATATGTTCCGAAGATTCTGATGTTGGAGTTGTTGGAGTTTTCGAATTTGAGGATTCGGTGTTTTGAAGTGATTCGAGTTTGTGAGAAGATTCAGGTAAATTACAAATTTCTTGGCATTTGATAGTAGTATACTTTTTTGTGTTGCGGCTTTATGTCTTCGTCGTTGTACTCGTAAAGGTTATAAAATTGTCAAATTAGTGTCCTATACATAAGTAACAAAAATGGGCATGACAAATATTTGCCTGGGTAATATGTCCCATGATCACTCTTTTATTACACTCTAATCTATTTTTCATTCTTGTTTTTTACTCATTTTAAGTTAAAGTTTTATGCATCTTTTTAAGCATCTTAAAGATTAGGAAAACAACCTTAATTTATATAAAAATGAAACATTGTAGTAGTTCAGCAAATCACATAGGTACTCTTAGTTGTTTCAACATGCATGTTGGGTAATATCCATTTGATCAAGTTTGTTTATATTCTTTTTCAAAAAAAAATAGTGTATGCTTTTTATATAAATGTATATATACTAAAATTTCAATCTACCAATGTTTGCACAAAAAATGGGCAAACACCTCCAAGTCGTATGATTTAGTTGATTTTATGTTATTCTTGTGATCTGGGTGATTTATGCAAATATATGAAAAGCAGGGACTGAACTGTAAAAGACACGCAGATTTATAGTGGTTCGGCCAGAATGTGCCTACGTCCACTTTATATGTTATTCTCCTTTACTGTTCAAATTACAAGTACAAAGCTTTGATACAAGTATATGAAAGTTGTTTGAAAGTTCTATCCGTGCTTGAGCTCTCAAACTTGTCTGCCATTCTTGTACCCTGCCCCTCTATTTATAGAGTGAGGCTGGGGGTAGGGGTCTTGGATGTGTATAGCTGCTGGTGGGCCTGGGCTGATGTGATCTGACCTGGCACGTCTTGGTCCGGTAGCACTTGGTCCGGTGGTGGGTGATCCGGTCGTGTCCTCCTTTGCTTTTGTTTCGGCAGTGGATGGAGGTAGCTGGTTTGGTAGCCTTCTGGTTCGGCTATGCATGGAAGTGGGGTTTGGACCGGTAGTGCTTGGAGAGGAGATGGTTCGGTGGTTGGTTGGTTCGGTGGGGACGTGGAGAGGAGATGGTTCAGTAGTTGGTTGGCTGGTTCGGTGGTGATGTTGGTTGGTTGGTTCGGTGGTGATGTTGGTTGGTTGGTTCGGTGGTGATGTTGGTTCGGTTTGAGGTGATTTGGTGGCTCGTCCCTTGCTTCCTCGTGTTGGTTCGGTGGTGGTAGAAACATACCCAACATTTTCCCCCCAAAGTAGGGCATATGTTAACATATGTCGTGCTTTGTTTCAGTTTGAACAACCATATTCGGCCCGAGAACCGAACCGGCTGGTCCGGCAATCCAACTTTCCTCTATAAGTAGGAGCCCCATGCCTTCGTTTTTCCTTACCGAACGAGATAGCCGAATCAATCTCTGAACTGTCGAATCAATACGTGCCGAACCAATCTTAGCTGCCGGACCAGGCAAGCTCTCTTCTGTCGAATGACTTCTTAAAGTCCTTTATTTTACCGAATGAACTTAATACCGAATGGACTTGATACCGAATGGACTCGACACCGAATGGACTTGATACCGAATGGTCTTGATACCGAATGAACCTGAAAAACTTGCTTGTTTTATATTTCTACATCCTTCGTTTTAACAACGTGCTTTTCTGTGTTTGCAGATAAATGTCTCACAAAGTGGAAACCCGATCAGAAAAGAAGAGATCCCAGGACAGAGAAGAGCCTTCCGCCGTGCCCCTAGTCCAGTCAGGACCGGGACATTATGGGCCCACCTCGAGATCATTGGTAGATGGATATGGTCCTCAGGAGCTTCTGAACTCACCTCCTGATTGTTTCCCAAGCTTTCTCAAAGGCGAGCAGCTTGATGTTATCTCCCGCTGCTTTGGGATTGACAGAGAACGCATGCTGTTGCCAGGGGAGGGAGTGATGCCATATAATCCCCCCGAAGGGTATTTCGCCTATAGTCGGTACTATTGCATGTGTGGGGCCATTCCCCCGATCAATGCTTGGATAGTCAGTCTTATCACCTACTTGAATGTAGCTCCGTTTCAGCTTCAGCCTAACTCCTATGCCATCCTGGTGAGCCTATTTGTCATTTTCCAGAGGAGATACGAGCGTCCTCCCTCCAACCGGGAGATCCGGTATTTGTACAATCTGAGAGGCTATAAGAAGGGGTCTCCATACATTAGCTTGGAATCAGCCGTATCTTTCAAGCCAGTCCTGGACTTATATTCGAAGTTCAGCATGTTTAAGAAAGAATGGTTTTTTGTTAAGGATGACTCTGTTTCCATCCGTCGCTTCACCTCAGGCTGTAAGTCGAAGTTTATTTATGATTTCTGTTCTGACTGCAATGCTTCTTCTCATGTGTTTTTATTTCTTGCTAGCGACATGTGGCTTTGCGGTCGTAGAGAATGACCGCCTGGTTCAGATGGCTGTGGAAATAGAAGCCATCACGGGAAGGGATAGGTCGGCCTCTTACTTGATTAGGAACGCTACACTTCTGGGGCACAACCTGATCCTACCACATCAGTTTGTGGTCAAGCAGAGAGACACGGCGGAGGAGAGGGCTACCAAAGCCACAGGAGGGGCCACGACGAAGAGTGGCAAAAGGAGACCCTTCTCGGTGCATCCAGTCGCCGGGGGGAAGAAACTCAAGAAGTCCGATGGACCCTCTCCCAGCACACATCCAAATGTTCAGGAGGAGGATAAAGTGGAGGGGGAGAAAGGCGAGGATGGAGGAGGTGAGGCGGAGAGCGGAAGCGGTGGAGAAGGCGACGGTTATGATGGTAGCGAAGGACATAGCGGTGATGGCACCGGGGCTTTGCCTTCTGGGCAGGCGGGTGTGATCCAAGAGTGGACGGATGATGCTCTCCGCCAAGCCTTGGAAGAGTTGGAGGAAACGGAGAAGTCCAAGAAAGCTGATAAGGTTGGGACCGACGTCGATTTATCTTCCGGGAGTGCTTCTACTGAGGCAACTTCTGCGGTTCAAGGTGAATTTCTCTCTATTCTTTTTAATTCTCGAATGATGGCTCAATGCATGCTGGTGACACTTGATTTTTATTCCAGGAGCGGGAAAAACGGCCAAGACCTCAGATAGCACAGGCTTGAACAATACAAACTCCTCAAAGCTTCCGCTAAGCCGAAGCCTCCTACTAACCGTCCTGGTGACGTAGTCGGCTATCGTCCCCTTCTTGGAGTTATTGAAGAAGATATACAAAAGAGGAAGAGGAGTCGATCTACGTTTGAACCTCTTCCTGGCCCTCCGGCCCCACTCCAGCCTATTCATGATATTGAGGAGGAGGACACCGAGTTTATACCTTCCCCACATCTGTCTGAGAATCCAACCGTCACCCTGATAGATCATCCTGGCTTGGTTCCCAATCCGTTTGCGGGTCATCCGGACCTGGACCCGGCATCTCATGATATCTCCTTCGATGAGGTTACTGGTGAGCATCTTCTCCCTCGCAATCCTATGGTACGGGTGCTTGACGAAGCTAAGTCCCTGGACCTTGATTTGCTTACTACCCGGGTTGTAACTCTGGGGGATGAGGCTAAGGCAAATATTGACCGGGTTGCTGAGGAGACCAGGAAATTGATGGGGCACCACGCCCGACTGGTCAAGGCTGGGGAAGAGATAGGGAGCACCAACATTCGGCTACGGTTGATGGTTTCCGACCAGGCTAAACAACTTGCCGACCAAGCCATCCAAATCTCTCAGCATGAGGCCGCATCCAGACAATTGAGGAAGACTATGGAAGAGGCCAGTAGGGCAGAGTTGCGGAAGATGGAGGCCGTTTGTAAGGAGCGGATTGACATGGCCATTGCCACGGTGGATGAGGTTCGGCAAGCGGACTTCGAGCGGGTAGAGGAACTATCGGGGAGACTTGAGGCCGCGGAGCTTGCTCAGGCCAAGTTGAAGGAGGAGATGGAGGCGATGAGGAGGTCCCTTCAGGCTGACCGTTTACGGTATCGATCGGAGAGGGATGCTGTCGTTGCAAAGCTGCGGGCTTCTGAGGTCCGAATGAGGGAGTTTGAGGAGAACGAGGGGATGATGGATGGGATGCTCCATGATATGTGCTTCCGTACTTGGAGGCATGGTAACTTGTCCTGGATGGATGATTACCCCCGGGTTATGGCTAGGATCTATCTCAGGGCTCTAGAGGAGGCCAAGGCTGAGGCGGATAAGGAGGGTGGCGTGGCCTTCAGGATGGATGTGGTTACTGCCCAGTTTACCAAGGAGGAGAAGGTGGCGGTGAAGGAGGGCATGCAGTTACTTGCAGCTGAGGAGGCAGGTGTGCAAGTAGAGGATGATGATCAAGATGATCAAGGAGCAGATGCTGGTAAGTCTTCCTTTCTAGTCTTTCCGTTAACTTGGTTGTTTATCATTAATGAATTCTTTCTTTAACCGGACAGGTGGGCAACAAGACAATGATAAAACTTCGACGCAGCCGGCTCCTTGATTTGAACTGGATATCCTTTTGTGAACTTGACATTGTTGTGTATGTTAGTCTCAGAACAGTAACGTAACTCTTAGGCTGTAATTATGCTACCTGTAATAAACAACATTATTCTTGACGTGTAATTTTTTAACTTAAGCTGATTCTGTCGTTTTTGAATGTGTTTGCTATTTTGACATGTTGTATGAGAAATATAGCTATGCATATTCTTCTAATTCAATTGTGTTTGATGTCAAGTTCTTGTTTAAAACATAATTTCATGTCTTGCAATGTTAGTGTGAATAAATTATAGCCACGTGTTTATACATGAAAGAAGAAAATACCACCCTTCATATTTTACTTGTAGATGGCAGCTTTGTATGTCTTACGTGACTGAGTATGGAATGCGGTCCAGTGTCTTGCTGTGAGTATCCGCTTCCATCAGCGAATGTCTCCTATTCTATGTCCTGTACTTCAGGGATTGTTACAGAGGATAGGAGAAAAGTTTTTTAAATAAAATTGAAATATGTGAAATAGTAAAACTTCCAATCACGGAATGCCTTCGATGTGCTTAAGTTTGTGGCAAACGGGCTTTGTAGTCACTTTCCCTAGCTGTGGGTCTTGGAGACATTTGTCACCCATCTTATGCCTCCGCGGGGAGTTAATTCTTTTTTACCACAGCCGCACTTAAGACACATCGGAGCCGAGATCGCGCACAGTAACTACCCGGGCCATTATGGCCCGTAATCGTGGGTATTATTCGATTTACTGTGGCCGGCTAGCGTGGGTGCCGATCGTCAACCGTGAACTACCCCTGGCTGGCCACACCTTATGTTGGGGCTTATAGTCGGTTCACAGTTGCCGGCGAGCCGAACGCCGTAATGAGCTGCCTTGGCTATAGTCGGCCTTCTCGGTGGCTTATAATCGGCTCATTACAGTTGGCTTTAAGGGCCATCGCGAGCAATGAGTTAACCCGCAGCAAAGGGATGCCGGAGAAAAAGTGTCTCATTGGCGAGGGCATAGATTCGCATAGTACCTGTTAGGTCTTGTCCAGGTGAAGTCGCGCTGTGGAGTGCTTTGAATGGAAATGCTATATGCACAGGATTTTGTTCAACAGAAAAGGATAAAGTTAACAAGCAGCCAAGATACAAAGGAACACGTTAAAAAAGAGACAAGGTTTTTTAAAGTGGTTCGGCACGAAAATGCCTACGTCCACTGATTCTCTTTGTTAATTCACTTCATATAGGCAGTACAAGTTAAGAAAAGTATCGACGAAGGTGTTGGATGTTCCATGCCCTCTGGAACACCTCTCCGTCCACTGTTGACAAAATATAAGCTCCATTGTGAAGATCTTTATGAATTACATATGGTCCATCCCAGATTGGGTCTAGTGCTCCGGGGCGAGGGAAGATTCGCTTGAGGACAAGATCTCCTTCTTGTAAGGTACGGCGCTTGACCTTGGAGTTGTATTGTGCTGCCACCTTTTGCTTGTAGGCTGCTGCTTTGAGGGCTGCATCATTTCTTCTCTCTTCAATTAGATCCAAAGACATGTGAAGGAGTTCTTCGTTCTCTTCTGGGTTATAGTGGATCCTACAGTGGGAAGGCACGATGGTTTCAACCGGGAGCATAGCCTCCGATCCGTATGCCAAAGAGAAAGGAGTATGCCCCGTTGATGTTCTGAAAGATGTGCGATAGGCCCACAGTGCCGTAGGGAGCTCATCCACCCAAGCGCCCTTTGACTTTTCGAGTTTCTTTTTTATTAGAGTTTTCAGAATTTTGTTGACGGCTTCGACTTGTCCGTTTACCTGGGGATAAGCTACGGATGAGAAGCTTTTGTGAATTCTGTGCTCTTGGCACCAGTTGGCAAACTCCTCGCTGTCAAACTGAAGACCATTGTCCGATATAATTTTGAATGGGACTCCATACCTGCATAGAACATTTTTGATCAAGAAGTTAATAACTTTTGCTGAAGATACTTTATTTAGGGGTTCTGCCTCCACCCATTTGGTGAAGTAGTCAACTGCCACTATAGCATATTTGGCCCCGCCTCGGCCCATTGGCAGTTCGCCGATCAAGTCAATTCCCCATACTGCAAAGGGCCAAGGGCTGGTCATTTGAGTAATCTCAGTTGTTGGTAGCCGCGGAATCTTAGCAAATTTCTGGCATCTGTCACATTTTCTGACGAAATCTAAGGCATCCTTGCTTAAGGTGGGCCAGAAATATCCATATCGGAGTATCTTTTTTACCAAAGTCTGCCCTCCAGTGTGATCTCCGCAGCTTCCTTGATGAATGTTGGATAAGATTTCCTTGGCTTCCCTTCCAGCGACACACCTTAATAAGGGGTTAGAGAAGCCGCGCCGATAGAGGGTGCCCTCTTGTATTGTGTAGCGGGAAGCTTTCCTCAAGATTTTCTTGACTTCGTTACGCCCGTTGGGTAGTGTACCACTTTGTAAGTACTTTCGGATGGGAGTCATCCAAGTTGCTTCTTCGGTTGCAGCTATCAGATTCACTTGCGCAAAAATTGGGGTCAGTTGCTTTGAGATGGCTACTGCTCGGGAAATAGCACCGTCCCCCATGATAGCTTGCTTTGCCAATTCGTCGGCCTCTTGGTTCTCTTCCCGAGGGATGTGTTTGACTAAGTAGTGATCCAATCGACTGAGAAGTAGCTTGGTCTTCTTTAAATATGCTATGAGTCGTTCTTCTCGAGCCTGGAATTCTCCTAGTATTTGATTAACAATAAGTTGAGAATCGCTATGAAGACGCAAAGAGTTGGCTCTGATTTCTAAGGCGAGTTCTAATCCAGCTATCACCACTTCATACTCTGCATCGTTGTTGGTGGCAGCGAATTCCAACCTTACAGCATAGTGCAGCTTATTTCCACTGGGAGTGATTATTACCACACCTGCCCCCGAGCCTTGTTCGTTTGATGCACCATCCACAAAGAGGTTCCACTTGACATCTTCTGCTATTTCTGATTGCTCCTTACCTTCGTTGGTAGTGAATTCGGCAATGAAATTAGCCATGGCTTGCCCCTTGATGGCGGTGCGAGGATGGTAGGTAATATCATATTGGCTTAGTTCAATGCACCATTTAAGCAGTCGCCCAGAAGTGTCGGGACGATGGAGTACCTGCCTCAGCGGTTGATCGGTCAGAACTTTGATGGAATAGGATTGAAAATAGTGTCGCAATTTTCGTGATGCGATCAGTAGACAGTATGCTAGCTTCTCAAGTTTAGGATATCTGACTTCTGCCCCTGTAAACCTCTTACTTACAAAGTATACTGGCCGCTGCGTGCGGTTGTCTTCTCTTACTAAAGCAGCGCTCAGAGCATGAGATGATACAGCAAGGTATAGGCATAACTCTTCGCCCTCGTTTGGAGTCGAGAGTACCGGCGGTTTCTGGAGGTGTTCGATTAAGTTAAGGAAAGCTGTTAAGCATTCGTCAGTCCATTCGAACTTTCCTTTGTCTTTCTTTAGAGCTTCGAAGAAGGGGATGCACTTGTCCGTTGCTTTGGAGATGAATCGGCTTAGGGCGGCCACCTTCCCATTCAGGCTTTGCATTTCCTTTCGAGTGGAAGGTATTTTGATATCTCTCAGAGCTTGGACTTGTTCAGGGTTTGTTTCAATTCCTCTGGAATGGACGATGAATCCTAGGAACTTTCCCGATGATACTCCGAAGGAGCACTTTAGAGGATTCAGCTTCATTCCATACTGGCGAAGTACTTGAAACATTTCGCCTAGGTGGCTTACGTGATTGTCGGCTTCCCTTGACTTTACCAGCATGTCATCCACATAAACTTCCATAGTTTGTCCTATTAGCCCTGCAAACATCTTGTTGACGAGGCACTGATAGGTGGCTCCAGCGTTTTTAAGTCCGAAAGGCATTACCTTGTAGCAGTACAATCCCCGGTCAGTGATGAAACTAGTGTGGTCTTGATCGGGAGCATGCATAGGAATTTGGTTATATCCTGAGTATGCGTCCATAAAAGATAAGAGTTCGTGCCCGGCTGTGCTGTCTACAAGTTGATCGATTCGGGGAAGTGGGAAGCAATCCTTCGGGCAGGCATCATTTAAGTTGGAGAAGTCAATGCATGTTCGCCACTTCCCATTAGCCTTCTTTACCAGCACCGGGTTGGCGATCCACTCTGGGTAGATGGCTTCTCGTATGAAGTCATTGGCAAGTAGATTCTTTACTTCTTCATCGAGGGCTGCTGATCGTTCTACCCCCATACTTCTCTTTCTTTGTTTTACGGGCGCCTTGGTAGGATCAATGCTTAGTACATGGCATGCTATGTCAGGGGAGATTCCGGTCATGTCAGCATGTGACCATGCAAATACATCCAAGTTGTGGCGGAGAAAGTTAATGAGTTGTTCCTTCAACTCTGCTTTTAGTTGGGACCTGATTTTCAATAGTCTACTCGAGTCATGTTTGTCTACAGATACAAATTCCATAGCCTCTGCAGGCTCGGCGGTGGCCTCCTCCTCTTTGTCCCTAGGGTCTAATTCATTGAAAGGGTCGCTGGTATATCGAAGAGGAGGGGCTTTCTTTAGTTGCTATGCTTCCAAACTTTTTGTGCAGAGGGCAACCTCTACACTCTTCCCTTTATCCTTCCTGTGGTTGTTGCGAAGTTCAGTTACATAGCAGTCTCGAGCAACGTCCTGGTCTCCCTCTACTTCCCCTACTCCATTGTCCGTTGGAAATTTCATCTTTAGGCACCAGGGGGCTAGGACAATTTGGAAGTCAAACAAGGCTGGCCTTCCTAAGAAGGCATTGTAGGCCGAGTGGTTTTCTATCAGCACAAATGTCTGTTTTTGCACAACGGAGCGGGGATGACTTTCAATTTCAACAAAGAGGTCCAGTTGCCCGAGGGGCATCTTCGCATCTCCAGTGAAACCGTGTAGTGGTTTATTGCAGGGAGAAACGTCCTTTATTGATAGTTTCATTTTGTCGAATGCATGCTTGAATAGGATATTTACTGAGCTTCCAGTGTTTACTAGAATTCGGAAAACTTTGGCTGGACCAAGCCAGGCAGAGATAACCATGGGATCCATGTGAGGGTACTATCTTCCCTCTAGGTCACGCCTACTGAATGTGATGTCATCACTCTCTTTCCGCTTCGGGTGGCGTTCTTCTACAATAGAATTAACGCAGTCTTCATTGTTTCTAAGTGACTTCCCATATCTTTCCATCTCTGCCCAGCTTCTGTCGGCGATGTGTGGTCCTCCCGAGATGGTATGGACCACTATCTTCTCTTGACTGGAGCCGCTAGTGTTGCGATTTCCTCTGCCTATCTCTGGTGAGGGTAGCCTTGGGTTCTCATTGGCATGAGCTGGAGTCCTGTTCTGACCTTTTACATAGCGTTCCAGTCTCTTCCTTCTGATGTGTTCTTCAATCAAGTCCCGGAGATGATGGCATTCATTGGTATCACGCCCATGAGATTCATGGAAGCGGCAGAACTTTCCAGACTTCGTGCGTTATCTGATTCCTTCTTGTACGGTGGGCGTTTGTATCTAACTTCGTCTTGGGTGGCAAGGAAGATGTTTTCGACGGTTTCATTCAGAGGAGTGTAAGTGTCGAATCTCGGTCCTGGCCGATATAGGCGCTTTTCTCCCTTCTTGTCTCCAGAATCATTTCTTCGAACGTCCTTTGCTACAGCGGGCGTGTTGCTGTGAGTTGCCTTATTTTGTTGCCCTGACTGCCCCTCAGTGGTAGCGTCTTCAAGCCTCATATATTTCCCGGCTCCATGGAAGAAATCGGGTAAAGTAGCTGGTTTTTCTTTTGTCAATCTTCTAGCAAATTTAGTATCCGGATGCACACCACTACAGAGGGCCATTAAGACAAGCTTCTCATCGGCATCTTGGACTGCGGCCACTGCGGCATTGAATCGAGTTAAATATTGATGCAGCTTCTCTCCAGGTTTCTGTTTGATATTGGATAAGGAATAAACGTCCTTGGGTTGTTCCACATGAATGCGGAACTGGTTGATAAACTTTTCTTTCAACATCTCCCACGAGCTGATGGATCCTTGGGGTAGATGGCAGAACCAGGAGGTAGCTAGATCTGCTAAGAATAGTGGAAAGCATTTGCACAATACTCCCTCTGTTGCCCCGCTCATGAGCATATGCTGTGTGTATCTCTGCAACTGTACAACGGGGTCAGAGGTTCCTTTGTAAGGTTCCATTGTTGGCATTTTCCATTCTCGGGGGGTGATAGCAATTTCGATATTGCGGGCGAAAGGGCTGGTTACCCTAGGGCCTATCCCTCGATCTCTTTGATCCCGTTGGATGCACTCTCTGAACATGCGTGCCATCCTTTCATCAGAATTTGGAGCAGATAGGAACGAGTTCGGTTCTGTTCTGTGGGATTGATTCCGTCCAGATGACCTGTAGGGATGGTATCGTCTATCATTCCTCATATTTTCCAGTGGCTGCCTTTGGTCTTCTGGGAGCATGTTAGGGTCAGCTACAGTTGGCCCTTGCCTTGATCTTCCCCTACTGGGTTCTGATCTAAGCACTTCCTCGGTTCCAACTTCGGGCTGGACTCTAGCTCGGCCCCGTTCATTGGTCTCTCTGTGGTTAGGCAGTACGACCGGCTCAGCTACAGTTGACCTCCGCCCGGTACCTCCCCTGTTGGGTTCGGTTCCAAGCGTTTTCTCAGGCCTAACTTCGGGCTGTGCTCGGTCTCGGCTCCTACAATGGCCGCTTCTGTCGTTAGCTCCTTCGAAGAAGGAAGATCTTTGTTGTCTCTGAGATCCTCCAGACTGGGACTCACCCCATGATTCAGTGTTGCGGTTGGACTCTTCAGCATCCCTTAAGCGTGACATGAGATGGTCCACCAAGGCTTCCTGCTGGGACGTGAAGCGGTTAGTCACTTCAGCCACAACCCTGTCTAGATCTGCCCTAGTAATTGCTGCCGGATGTTCTGCGGCAGGGGTGGTCGGATTTGCCTGACCTTCATTTGGTACTGCTGCTGGAGGGGGACGATTTACTTGATCTGTGACCACTGGATCCGGAAGACTGCTGGTTGTGATGTTTTTTCCTTTGTTAACATCTTTCTTCTGCTTGGGAGGCATGTTTTCCAAGCAATGAACGATGCTGTTAGGAAGAAGGTTAAGTGTAATAGCCCGCTTTTCCGGACCCTTTGAATCGACACTAATCTCCATCGATTTACTCAAGGTGAACGAAAAACCGAACCATTAGGGTTTTAAAAGAAGAGGTAGAAGAAAAGATAGAAGAAAAAGAAAAGAAGAACAACAGAACAACATCAGAACAGAAACAATATCAGAATCTCACATATCGCAGCGGAACAATATATAATAGATAATCACTAGTCTTTTAAAACAAAGAACTATATCTTTTTATACATACATCAATCAGAGTCAATATACAACAATGGACAGTTATATAAACTTGTCCTCATACAGAATACACAGCGGAATAAATACTATCAGATACAAATACTACGTCTCGTCATCCAGCTTATCTCCAAAGCTCCAGAATATCCAGAATATCCTGATAACCTAACTCTAGACTGCCCGTGTGGAAATTGGTGGGCACCCAGAGTTTAGAAGGGAACAATAAACTCCGAGTCAGTCATGGTGACTGGTGTGAGATCGTAAAACAGTTATTTTTCAGAAAGAAAATAAAACAAATTCGCAATGCTTTTGGAAAATGAAACTACCATAAGACCTCCCGCCACACACACAATGCAAACGCAGAATTGGAGGAGATTTCTTCTTATGATAGTCAAATATGCTTACTACGCAAATCATTGGATTTATTATTACTAGTGCATAGTGCAGAAAACATTTCGAAAGTATAATATTAATCTTAGCCAGCATAGGCATTTCGCGTTATGCCTACTATAGCTAGTATGTTCAATAGCAGGTTACCGCCACATTCCATAGCAGGTAATACAACTAAAACCGTACACATCACGTATTGTTTCTTTGGATTTCCAACAAATGGTCAGGCTAAGGAACTTCCTTTCCTCCTGCCGAATAGGATCGCCTCTGGCTGGACGTCCCGAGAGACAAACTGCTCTCTGCCAAACAAGGCCGGGTTACCCCTGTAACAGGTAACTCACGAATATGTCATCACCCGGTCCTTTGGGACCTTTATCCGAGCGCTCGATATCCAACATCACACATCATAAAGAAAGTGTATCCACATGAGTAAGTATCTGGGCTCCATACCATGATACCACCCCTTTCCAGAAGGAAATGACATACCCTAAAGGGCGCGACCCTCATAACCTTGCCGCAACATTCCTGTTTCGACCATTTCCGGGTTGTGAGGCTCTGACGAAGTCTCGTCCACAAAGCTACGCTTTTTCAAAAAGCCCTGCTTTGGGTCAAACAAAATGATCAACCTATGATCATTAAGATATAAGATCAAACAAATGATCATATCACAAATGATCAAACACTGATCATTTTACAGCAACACTCAGTATGCCACGTTACCAAATTGGGATATATCGCTGATGAATTTCAACTACATAACCTCTGAGCTCGTACGTCTCAAAGAAGGGTGTTAAGCTAAGAGAATAAATTCTCCGCCACCAACAGAAATGTATTTGAAAGAAATCAGCTTTATATCTCAAATTGTAACGTCAGACACACAATCCATACAAGTCTGTTCCGGGATCGAACAGAACCGAAGGCACTTCTCACGAAGCCCTTGCATTTTCGGATAATTTTCAATCACGTCAGGACTTCCCGTCACTAAGGGTGATAAAACCTCTAAATCGGAGATCAACCGATGTAGAGTAACTCGACGGTAATCCTTCCGTTTTCAAAAATATCCGGTCTTCAACACCGGTCTTCAAATGCAATTCATAACGACGTATCACATATTCGGAATGGGTTATACGACCCCATGGTCCTTTCCCGGCTAACCCGAATAGTGAGCGATTATTCAAAAATAAGTGTGGCATTCAAATTCATCCAATTCACAACAAATACCTATCTAAAGGTAATTATTGATAGTCGGTTATTTAACTATCAATAAAGATGCGCAACATCATCAGATTCCAAATAATCTTCCCAAATTATTTATGTTCCAAAATATCTTTACTAGAAAAAAAATTTCCACACTTCAAAAATAAATCAGCGTTTATTTTTTTCTATACAGTTTCCATTTCCTTTATAAATTCCATAGTGAATTTATATCTTTCAAAATACCTACTGATATACAGTTTTCAATCGATTTCACATATTCACTTTCGATTTATCTTTAAGAAGATAAATTCTCAAAAACATTTCATTTCATTTTGGAAAAGCAATTCCATTCTTATTAATAATAAGAAATTCACAAATCTTTTATTTTCAACACTTGGAAAATATTCGATATACTTAAATCAATATTAAGTATATATCTCATTCTTTAAGGAAATCATTCTCTTTAAACACATTTATTTGAGTCAAAACGAATGTTACGTAAAACATCGTTACGACGACTCAAAATCACTAGTATAGGGATTCGAAATTAGATAGACATATAAATCCCAATACTACATAAAAACATTTCCTTTCGGAAATCATTTACTATAACAACAGTGTTATAGTCCATCATTTCCTTATTTTTCGAAAACGTCTATTTCAACAATAAAAGTTGAAATCTATGATTTTGATAATTCACACGTTTTAAAACATCTTTTAAAACAATTACTTCATTTCAATTATCACTTTTCCAAAACCATATCCATTTTACTTAAAAATATATTCACTGTCCAAAATCGTGAATATACTTCACTAACCACATTTCAATATTTTCTACACATTTTATTTCAATAAAAATTCGCTATCCAAAATCGCGAATATATCTTCTTTAATAACCTTCTATATTTAATTTATCAAATTCAATTTATTTTCGAATTTATAAAACAACGTTTATAAATTCACCTTTTTATATTCCATAACAGTTTGATCTATAGATTCCTTTTTATTGACTTCTATAATTCACTTATCAAAATAAGTGATTTCAGATTTATAAAACAACGTTTATAAATCACATTTATACTTCATAACAATTTCAACTTATGAAATCATTTCATTTAGCAATTTCTATTTATATCCCAACTAAGTGCAAAAATCTACTTTATAAGTAAATTACTTATAAATCGTTTATTCTACAACATCTATTCACTTTATAACTTCACGTTATAAATCTATTAATTTCATTCACTTATGAAATCCTTTTATACTTCTTTTTAACACTTATAAAAATTCGTTTTATAAGCCCAATATTTTGATTTATAAAATATCAATTTTATAAATCTCTCTATACAAATCGTTTATAGTTATTCAAAAATCCCAACTTAAACCATTTTATAAATAAATCGACTTTTATTTTTAAAAATGACACTTCAGTTATAATTTTATAAATAAATCGATTCAAAAATTCCATAAAACGTATATTTTCAAAAATCACTTTAAAAACCCTTTTTAAAATAACAGTCGTTATTTTTACATTTCAAAACAGAATCCGATGGTGCAACAACACCAATCAGTCCATCACAACAGTCAATATCATATATCAATATGATAACAGAATATATCAAAATATCTGTAAATAATCAATACGGTGAGGAATCCAGTTGGATCCCTCCAACCTGTTTCTTTGCATCCACAGATGTTAGCACAATACCAATTCCGTTCCAGTACGGAATTATCGCGGTATATGGATTTTATAAAAATAATCCGCTTACTAACGGCGCAATAGGGTCTCATCCGCTATACGAGGCGGGAAATCATCAATCCAATATATACATATGCCAATATGTATATATTGCTATATATAGATATATATCCTACTATATCTAATATCACATCCAAACAGTCAATCAATAAATAACTGTAAAAGAAAATCCACTTTCATTTGAGTGAGAAGATCTCACCTTGATTTCAATAACAGTCGTAGCGGTTTATTTTCGGATAAAACTAAACAGACGTTTAATTTTACCCAAAATTTTCATTGACTCCAATCGACTCCAAACTAGTTGCACTGCGAAGTATTCGACAATACGATTCCGATGCATCTTGTTTCGTAATTTTCTGATAATATACGAAAGAGATATAACAATTTAAAGTTTATACAAATTTAAATACAAATAAATTTTCATTTTCTATTTAATTTCTAACCCTAAAACCATCAGAGACGTAGATTTCCAAGTGCATAGATCGTGGCCGCTCCCATGTTCTTCTCCAACACACGCGCCCAGTTTTAAACGAACGAGCCAAAACCCATCTGCCGCCACAAACCCTACAGCACGCGACCACCACGGTTGATCGGAATTCGATCAACTCCTGCCAAAACACGCGCCCATACCCCCTCAGCCTCCATGCCAAGCGCGACAACGTCCGGTCATCCCCATGCCATGATTTCGACCTTCGAACTCGTGGCCTTCATCACCAGATTTTGGCGAATCTCAGTCACTCCAATGTAAATCCACCGTTGGATATGCTCATCGTGAAGAGCTCTACATCTTTCATGTATAAAGATTTCAAAATCGTAGCTTGGATCGAAAGATTTCAAGGGAAAAACGAAATAGCTTTTCGGCCATTGATATTATACATGGCGGCCAGGGTAAAACTGAAACCCTAGTTGTTGTTGTTTGCAAATTGAAGAAACAAGGTCCTTTTATAGAAAATATCGAACACTATTCATTCTGGTTTTCTGAACTCCGATTTACGCGCGGTAACTGGCGTTTTTGGGGTTTATCCCATGTTCCGGACACAATGAAAAAGGTTTCGAAAGCTAATTCGATCGTATGTGTGAGATATGGCAATAAACGATCAATTTAAATTAAACCGATTTAAATCGATTTCAAGGCGTTTTGGCTTGCCCCGGACAAACGGCACATCCAAAAATTACGAAATTTGAAATCTTACAATAATATCACATTACGGATCCGATGAAACTGGTTTCGTCAAAATCCGAGACTTTTTGAAAAATGACTATTTTAACTCGCCGAATTAAAATTAAAACGATATCGATGCGTTTCGAGCTGCCACGGTCAAATGACAACTCCGATTGATACGAAAATTTAAATCCGATAATAACTAACTATTACAGATCCAATGGAACTGGTCTCGTTCAATTCCGAGACTGTTCGAAAATTGGCTATTTCTCAGTCGATAATTAAATATTAAAATATTCAATTTTCACAATTTAACTCCAAATTCAATTTTAAAAGTTCTAAATTATTTCTATAACTCCAGTATGATTAAATAAAATTTCCCAAATCAATTTCAATCATATTAAACTCGTTTTTCAATTATCTCTGGAATTTCACTATTTAATTTATCGATTTAATTGACCAAATTAAATCCAATATTCGAATAATAAATTATTCGACTTTTTAAATTCATTTATTTAATAATTAAAAATCAATTAAATATCCGAATTTTAATTATCAAAAATTCTGGGTCGTTACAGACTTCCCCCCTTAAAAGAATTTCGTCCTCGAAATTACAAGTTAGGAAAAATGGTCCTTAACTCGTCTACTATTTTCCACAATCTAATAGTTTTATCATTTTTCAAACGGATCTTCCTACTAAAGATTCGTTATCATCTCAACTAACTTTCCAACTTAAATTTTAAGTTACAAACAACATTGTTTAACTTCTAAATTCAAATTCGAGTTTAAATTCAATTTTAAACTTTTAAAATTTTCTCAAAAATTTTCTAACGCTCTAAATTTTCGAAAAATTTCGCCAGCGTCTCCTTTGCGCGGCTAATACGGTACGACTACAAAACGTCCCTACGGACTCTCAGATTTCAAAAAGAAAAGAAAAAGCCAAGCGGCTAGACAAGAAATCATCAAAAACTCATATTCAACTTTAAATACATACCTTTTGTCGAGCAATTCAAATTATCTTTGAAATCAAATCCAATCCCTTTTATAACACCTGTATATCCTACTAGCCATTATATCTAGTTACAGCATTCAAACATTTTGCAAATTCTATTACGAAATTTTCAATATCAACTGCTTATACATCTTTACTTCACTGTTGAAGTTACATATTCATTATCGTTCAATATTTACAGTTCACATTCATTTGAATTCAATTCACAATTCCAATCTAATTTGGATTCAGTTTAACTTCTGAATATTGAATTTTCATCGATTAACTTTCATTTATAACTGCTTATTTTGGATTAGTTTCAATTACTAATTCATTTCAAATTCTAATCCACTTATTCAAATCTGTTTCTACTTACTTGAAGTTATTTGTAATTTCGAACCATTCTTTATTTAGTTCAAAATTCAAGTTTCAATTTAACTAATTCAACTTCCATTTCATGAATCAATTAATTATCAAAGCAGTTTATTCGGATTCAACCCTTATTCATTTTTCCATATCAATTTACTTTCATTAGATTGATTAACATCCAATACATTTATTTATTCAATTGCTAATTCACTTAACATTTCAAGTTGAATTTCACTTATATAACTCAAGTTCATATTCATTTCAGTAATAAATTTTGATACCCAAAATCAAATTCATTCATCATTTCTTAAGTTATATTCCCATTAAACATCATTTATTTCACTTTCATTTTCTCATTTTATAAGTTATCCAACTTATATTCAACCTTTCAAAACCATTTTTGAAAACAATTCAAATTATCCTTTGAATTTCAAAAACAAATTCAAATTTTCCAACCAACTTTCATTTAAAAATAATCTGGTAGCAATTCCTCTTTTGGAAACCCGAAAATGAACACCGGTGATGTCGCGATCATCATCGGAATTATTTTCCAGCGACCGAAAAGAGTTTAGAGCTTTTCATTCCCTCAAAATACTTTTCAAACCTTTGAAATTCATTTTCAAATCAAAAAGGATTCAAACTTTCCAAATTTCCAAAATTTTCAAATTCTTTTCAAAACATTTCCAAAAACTTCTCTGGAATTCTACTTCCAATTATAAGTCACATTTATAATTTACATTCTTAAATTTCATTTGTATATGAATTCATTTCTTATTCAATTTCAGTGATGATAATTCACTATTATTACTTCCTGACATCCATGCAACCATATACTATAGTACTTTATAGAAAAACATTTATTTTCTATACAAAAATAGTTTTGGGCAAAATTATCTCATTTACCCTATTTAAAACAATACTGTGCCGAATTGTTCTATATAAGTGTTCAGAGATCCCTATCGATAGAGTTGTACGAACAATACCGACCAGAATCCATATACCACTCAACAAACCAATCATCACAATATACAATAATTTTATATTCACTAACAAATACGCACTCGTATCTATTATTACACTCAACTCATTCTAGAGTACTACTGACTCTATCTCTAATGAGTAACACCCAACAGTGCAGGGTTGTCGCTTAAAAAAAATGCTCTGATACCAAATGTAATAGCCCGCTTTTCCGGACCCTTTGAATCGACACTAATCTCCATCGATTTACTCAAGGTGAACGAAAAACCGAACCATTAGGGTTTTAAAAGAAGAGGTAGAAGAAAAGATAGAAGAAAAAGAAAAGAAGAACAACAGAACAACATCAGAACAGAAAAAATATCAGAATCTCACATATCGCAGCGGAACAATATATAATAGATAATCACTAGTCTTTTAAAACAAAGAACTATATCTTTTTATACATACATCAATCAGAGTCAATATACAACAATGGACAGTTATATAAACTTGTCCTCATACAGAATACACAGCGGAATAAATACTATCAGATACAAATACTACGTCTCGTCATCCAGCTTATCTCCAAAGCTCCAGAATATCCAGAATATCCTGATAACCTAACTCTAGACTGCCCGTGTGGAAATTGGTGGGCACCCAGAGTTTAGAAGGGAACAATAAACTCCGAGTCAGTCATGGTGACTGGTGTGAGATCGTAAAACAGTAATTTTTCACAAAGAAAATAAAACAAATTCGCAATGCTTTTGGAAAATGAAACTACCATAAGACCTCCCGCCACACACACAATGCAAACGCAGAATTGGAGGAGATTTCTTCTTATGATAGTCAAATATGCTTACTACGCAAATCATTGGATTTATTATTACTAGTGCATAGTGCAGAAAACATTTCGAAAGTATAATATTAATCTTAGCCAGCATAGGCATTTCGCGTTATGCCTACTATAGCTACTATGTTCAATAGCCGGTTACCGCCACATTCCATAGCAGGTAATACAACTAAAACCGTACACGTCACGTATTGTTTCTTTGGATTTCCAACAAATGGTCAGGCTAAGGAACTTCCTTTCCTCCTGCCGAATAGGATCCCCTCTGGCTGGACGTCACGAGAGACAAACTGCTCTCTGCCAAACAAGGCCGGGTTACCCCTGTAACAGGTAACTCACGAATATGTCATCACCCGGTCCTTTGGGACCTTTATCCGAGCGCTCGATATCCAACATCACACATCATAAAGAAAGTGTATCCACATGAGTAAGTATCTGGGCTCCATACCATGATACCACCCCTTTCCAGAAGGAAATGACATACCCTAAAGGGCGCGACCCTCATAACCTTGCCGCAACATTCCTGTTTCGACCATTTCCGGGTTGTGAGGCTCTGACGAAGTCTCGTCCACAAAGCTACGCTTTTTCAAAAAGCCCTGCTTCGAGTCAAACAAAATGATCAACCTATGATCATTAAGATATAAGATCAAACAAATGATCATATCACAAATGATCAAACACTGATCATTTTACAGCAACACTCAGTATGCCACGTTACCAAATTGGGATATATCGCTGATGAATTTCAACTACATAACCTCTGAGCTCGTACGTCTCAGAGAAGGGTGTTAAGCTAAGAGAATAAATTCTCCGCCACCAACAGAAATGTATTTGAAAGAAATCAGCTTTATATCTCAAATTGTAACGTCAGACACACAATCCATACAAGTCTGTTCCGGGATCGAACAGAACCGAAGGCACTTCTCACGAAGCCCTTGCATTTCCGGATAATTTTCAATCACGTCAGGACTTCCCGTCACTAAGGGTGATAAAACCTCTAAATCGGAGATCAGCCGATGTAGAGTAACTCGACGGTAATCCTTCCGTTTTCAAAAATATCCGGCCTTCAACACCGGTCTTCAAATGCAATTCATAACGACGTATCACATATTCGGAATGGGTTATACGACCCCATGGTCCTTTCCCGGCTAACCCGAATAGTGAGCGATTATTCAAAAATAAGTGTGGCATTCAAATTCATCCAATTCACAACAAATACCTATCTAAAGGTAATTATTGATAGTCGGTTATTTAACTATCAATAAAGATGCGCAACATCATCAGATTCCAAATAATCTTCCCAAATTATTTATTTTCCAAAATATCTTTACTAGAAAAAAAATTTCCACACTTCAAAAATAAATCAGCGTTTATTTTTTTCTATACAGTTTCCATTTCCTTTATAAATTCCATAGTGAATTTATATCTTTCAAAATACCTACTGATATACAGTTTTCAATCGATTTCACATATTCACTTTCGATTTATCTTTAAGAAGATAAATTCTCAAAAACATTTCATTTCATTTTGGAAAAGCAATTCCATTCTTATTAATAATAAGAAATTCACAAATCTTTTATTTTCAACACTTGGAAAATATTCGATATACTTAAATCAATATTAAGTATATATCTCATTCTTTAAGGAAATCATTCTCTTTAAACACATTTATTTGAGTCAAAACGAATGTTACGTAAAACATCGTTACGACGACTCAAAATCACTAGTATAGGGATTCGAAATTAGATAGATATATAAATCCTAATACTACATAAAAACATTTCCTTTCGGAAATCATTTACTATAACAACAGTGTTATAGTCCATCATTTCCTTATTTTTCGAAAACGTCTATTTCAACAATAAAAGTTGAAATCTATGATTTCGATAATTCACACGTTTTAAAACATCTTTTAAAACAATTACTTCATTTCAATTATCACTTTTCCAAAACCATATCCATTTTACTTAAAAATATATTCACTGTCCAAAATCGTGAATATACTTCACTAACCACATTTCAATATTTTCTACACATTTTATTTCAATAAAAATTCGCTATCCAAAATCGCGAATATATCTTCTTTAATAACCTTCTATATTTAATTTATCAAATTCAATTTATTTTCGAATTTATAAAACAACGTTTATAAATTCACCTTTTTATATTCCATGACACTTTGATCTATAGATTCCTTTTTATTGACTTCTATAATTCACTTATCAAAATAAGTGATTTCGGATTTATAAAACAACGTTTATAAATCACATTTATACTTCATAACAATTTCAACTTATGAAATCATTTCATTTAGCAATTTCTATTTATATCCCAACTAAGTGCAAAAATCTACTTTATAAGTAAATTACTTATAAATCGTTTATTCTACAACATCTATTCACTTTATAACTTCACGTTATAAATCTATTAATTTCATTCGCTTATGAAATCCTTTTATACTTCTTTTTAACACTTATAAAAATTCGTTTTATAAGCCCAATATTTTGATTTATAAAATATCAATTTTATAAATCTCTCTATACAAATCGTTTATAGTTATTCAAAAATCCCAACTTAAACCATTTTATAAATAAATCGACTTTTATTTTTAAAAATGACACTTCAGTTATAATTTTATAAATAAATCGATTCAAAAATTCCATAAAACGTATATTTTCAAAAATCACTTTAAAATCCTTTTTAAAATAACAGTCGTTATTTTTACATTTCAAAACAGAATCCGATGGTGCAACAACACCAATCAGTCCATCACAACAGTCAATATCATATATCAATATGATAACAGAATATATCAAAATATCTGTAAATAATCAATACGGTGAGGAATCCAGTTGGATCCCTCCAACCTGTTTCCCTGCATCCACAGATGTTAGCACAATACCAATTCTGTTCCAGTACGGAATTATCGCGGTATATGGGTTTTATAAAAATAATCCGCTTACTAACGGCGCAATAGGGTCTCATCCGCTATACGAGGCGGGAAATCATCAATCCAATATATACATATGCCAATATGTATATATTGCTATATATAGATATATATCCTACTATATCTAATATCACATCCAAACAGTCAATCAATAAATAACTGTAAAAGAAAATCCACTTTCATTTGAGTGAGAAGATCTCACCTTGATTTCAATAACAGTCGTAGCGGTTTATTTTCGGATAAAACTAAACAGACGTTTAATTTTACCCAAAATTTTCATTGACTCCAATCGACTCCAAACTAGTTGCACTGCGAAGTATTCGACAATACGATTCCGATGCATCTTGTTTCGTAATTTTCTGATAATATACGAAAGAGATATAACAATTTAAAGTTTATACAAATTTAAATACAAATAAATTTTCATTTTCTATTTAATTTCTAACCCTAAAACCATCAGAGACGTAGATTTCCAAGTGCATAGATCGTGGCCGCTCCCACGTTCTTCTCCAACACACGCGCCCAGTTTTAAACGAACGAGCCAAAACCCATCTGCCGCCACAAACCCTACAGCACGCGACCACCACGGTTGATCGGAATTCGATCAACTCCTGCCAAAACACGCGCCCATCCCCCCTCAGCCTCCATGCCAAGCGCGACAACGTCCGGTCATCCCCATGCCATGATTTCGACCTTCAAACTCGTGGCCTTCATCACCAGATTTTGGCGAATCTCAGTCACTCCAATGTAAATCCACCGTTGGATATGCTCATCGTGAAGAGCTCTACATCTTTCATGTATAAAGATTTCAAAATCGTAGCTTGGATCGAAAGATTTCAAGGGAAAAACGAAATAGCTTTTCGGCCATTGATATTATACATGGCGGCCAGGGTAAAACTGAAACCCTAGTTGTTGTTGTTTGCAAATTGAAGAAACAAGGTCCTTTTATAGAAAATATCGAACACTATTCATTCTGGTTTTCTGAACTCTGATTTACGCGTGGTAACTGGCGTTTCTGGGGTTTATCCCATGTTCCGGACACAATGGAAAAGGTTTCGAAAGCTAATTCGATCGTATGTGTGAGATATGGCAATAAACGATCAATTTAAATTAAACCGATTTAAATCGATTTCAAGGCGTTTTGGCTTGCCCCGGACAAACGGCACATCCAAAAATTACGAAATTTGAAATCTTATAATAATATCACATTACGGATCCGATGAAACTGGTTTCGTCGAAATCCGAGACTTTTTGAAAAATGACTATTTTAACTCGCCGAATTAAAATTAAAACGATATCGATGCGTTTCGAGCTGCCACAGTCAAATGAAAACTCCGATTGATACAAAAATTGAAATCCGATAATAACTAACTATTACGGATCCAATGGAACTGGTCTCGTTCAATTCCGAGACTGTTCGAAAATTGGCTATTCTCAATCGATAATTAAATATTAAAATATTCAATTTTCACAGTTTAACTCCAAATTCAATTTTAAAAGTTCTAAAATATTTCTATAACTCCAGTATGATTAAATAAAATTTCCCAAATCAATTTCAATCATATTAAACTCGTTTTTCAATTATCTCTGGAATTTCACTATTTAATTTATCGATTTAATTGACCAAATTAAATCCAATATTCGAATAATAAATTATTCGACTTTTTAAATTCATTTATTTAATAATTAAAAATCAATTAAATATCCGAATTTTAATTATCAAAAATTCTGGGTCGTTACATTAAGTGGAAGAAGCTGAAGCTTCGAGCTTCTAGCTCTCAGTGAAAGCACCAAATATGTTTGCACAAAAAATGGGCAAACACCTCCAAGTCGTATGATTTAGTTGATTTTATGTTATTCTTGTGATCTGGGTGATTTATGCAAATATATGAAAAGCAGGGACTGAACTGTAAAAGACACGCAGATTTATAGTGGTTCGGCCAGAATGTGCCTACGTCCACTTTATATGTTATTCTCCTTTACTGTTCAAATTACAAGTACAAAGATTTGATACAAGTATATGAAAGTTGTTTGAAAGTTCTATCCGTGCTTGAGCTCTCAAACTTGTCTGCCATTATTGTACCCTGCCCCTCTATTTATAGAGTGAGGCTGGGGGTGGGGGTCTTGGATGTGTATAGCTGCTGGTGGGCCTGGGCTGATGTGATCTGACCTGGCACGTCTTGGTCCGGTAGCACTTGGTCCGGTGGTGGGTGATCCGGTCGTGTCCTCCTTTGCTTTTGTTTCGGCAGTGGATGGAGGTAGCTGGTTCGGTAGCCTTCTGGTTCGGCTATGCATGGAAGTGGGGTTTGGACCGGTAGTGCTTGGAGAGGAGATGGTTCGGTGGTTGATTGGTTCGGTGGGGACGTGGAGAGGAGATGGTTCGGTAGTTGGTTGGCTGGTTCGGTGGTGATGTTGGTTGGTTGGTTCGGTGGTGATGTTGGTTCGGTTTGAGGTGATTTGGTGGCTCGTCCCTTACTTCCTCGTGTTGGTTCGGTGGTGGTAGAAACGTACCCAACAACCAAAAATCTAAACTTTGTTTTACAAATATTTAATATTTTAAGTATTTGCAGTAAAAAAAATTAAATGCGCAAAATTACAATCATAAATTGTTTCGCAAATATTTATCATCCTTATTTGTGTTAAAGGTTTTTATAATATATACTGCTATTTTAAAAATAAATTTATTATTGCAAATATTTGCTATACTCACTTCATCGTAAATTTTACACTACGGTTAAAATCTACCATCAATCCAAACTACATTTATGATTAATTAGACATTTTTAGCACTTGTATTAAGAATATTTTAATATTTGCCAAGTTAATTTTATGATAAATATTTGCCATGTGAATATTCCCTAGTAATTAATTCCTCGTCACCCCATATGAATCTCACAATATTTTCCGAGTAAATATCATGGCAAAATATTTGCAATTATTTAGCTAGGTAATCTACATATATAAGCAATTAGTGATAATAACTTATGACAAATATTTGCTAAGAAAATATTTGCCATTTGTCATTTTTCATTTCATTGTACACGAATATACAATTCCAACCTGTCTAGTACCAAAATAATGTATATCAAATATTTGTCATTTGTCAATTTTCATTTCACTGTACACGAATCTACAATTTCAATCTATTAGTACCAAAATAATATATGTCAAATATTTGCCACAAGTTCCCTTTCACTTATATACACAGTATAAATACAGCAAATCAAAATTCAAATTACCTTTTTTACTTCATTTTTTGGATTTTTAGTTTGAACCGATGCATGTTCGTCGCAATAGTTAATTTTGGTTATTACATTCGCACATTGAAGATCATTTTCTACAAATTTGCATATACTTTCTATTTCGTTGGGGAAACAACTTCAATTTCTTCTTGGTTGGACGTGGTTGCTCGATTGAAACTGTAATCGACTAGTTTTACTTCTATTCCGTCGATCGAAAGTGTAAAGAAAACATAATTTGCAAATTAGGTATTTTGTTCAATTTTGAGTTTTTTTTGTTCGTTTGAATGACCGAAGAAAACGGGTTTATGTATTTTAATTATTTAAAAACAGGGATGTTGATTATAATTTATAAATGGGAGGGATGTAAGTCTAATTATTTTCAAATGGAGGGACCTGGACAAGAAATTTTCATTATTTAATTAATGTGCGGGACCCACAATAGAAAATAGAGGATGGTGATGGAGAAATCGATGGTGGAGATGTAGTGGATTCGCGGAGACAGCCAAAATGGTGATAGAGAAATAGTGCCCCTTGCCTATGATATAATAATGTTGTATCATAACCTTTAGATTAACATATCACGTTTTCAAGGAAACTTGGTAATGATCTAGTTGAAATTGCCATCTCACCTGAGACATTTCTTCTTCAACCGCCTTATCAGATGACTTCCTGAAACCTCTCTCCTCAAAAGCAATTTCTACAAACATCATCTTCGTCCGACCTTAGGCTTGAGTACGCTTCTTCCTAGGTAGGGGCAGAGACGCATTGAGGATAATCCAAACCTCACAAACATAAACACATGCGTATATGGTCAGACTATTAGAACACAAAACAAAACACAAATTGGGATATAACAGATGTTGATCATTGGATCTCATTGGTGTTGAATGTAGGGGAGGATACAATGGTTGATATCTCTTGTGTGGTCAATTAAGTCATTTCTTGTGTTCGAGTAGATATACATGTCTGAGCCAAGGGGTAGCTACCAAGGCCTTTACCTAGTATAAGACATTGGTTAGGGGCAACAAGTTGCATGTTTTATTTATATTAATAGCGTTAGTGTTAATATTTTTGGGGATTGACAAAGTGACTCCACGTTTGGAGTCCCTTTTAACAGCCTCCATATTTTATTTATTGGGTATCTGGCTACTTGATTTGTTCTGCGCATGCTGAAGTAAAACAACCAGGTTCTATTATGTTTTGGGAAATCAATTTCTAAACTTTTACTGATTTCCCTTCTTGTTGCTTTACTGGGGCATAGGCAACACTATTGAAGGATCTGGCACTGTAGATATATATAACTGTAACATTAACAAAACAGTTAGGGTAGCTGCACTGAACATGAAAATACACAAACAAGAGACACACTGATAGTGACCTACATACACTGAACTTGCATGGGAGTTCTTAGTTCGGCGATCACATAATGGAACAACTAGCCCCATTCCCTTCTCCATCCATGTACGGCATGCCCATCCATGTACGAACAAAAAACTGGTTAAAGTGAACTCTACAATTAATGTCCTCCCATTCAACCTTCTCCCACCATTCTTGTTCTCCACGGACCATAGCAAGTTTAGGGGCTGTATTCGGACCAAATGGCAGTGTCTTCAACAACGGACAATTGCGAACATGCATTTCTTTAAGCTGTCCAAAAGCAAGTGAACCGGTAGATATTTTTTCCAAGTTAATCCCATTGATCAAAATTAATGATTCGAGTGAAGGAAAAGGTTCATCCATTGAATCCAAGTCATCGTTATTTACAGCAATTGTCATGCTATAACAATCGTGTATGGTTAACTTTTTGAGAGATGGAAGATGAATAACCCATGTTATATCCTCTAGCCTGCATTTTGATATTTTAACCTCTTGTAGCTCAGCGAATAATCTTTTTGGTGCCATGTCTTTCCAAATTATCCTTCTTAGATTGCTGAGATCGTCTATCCAAAGAAATTCCAAATTAAATGGAGGAAGATCCCGATGAATTTCGTTCTTATCAAAAACTATTTCTGATAAACTTTTACCACATTTTTCGATGTGAAGTCGCTTTAGGTGACGATGGTTTCCTAGTTTTGACACAAAATGGAAGGACGTATTATGCAAACCTTGTATTGAAAGTTCTTTGATGCATAATTTGGACAATGACATGAGCTCATCGAGTTTTTGTTCAGACCTAACAGTTGCTCCAAAATATAACAGTTGGTTCTCTATTCTCTTCAACAACGCTTTTATATCGATAAATGAATAATTTTCAGAATCAGTTGGATTGAACATGTCCAACATCAGAAGTTTTGCCAGCTCAGAAAACACTTCTTGTGGTACATTTCTTAGGGGATTCGCTCTTAACATCAAATATTTGAGCTTTTTCAGATTTTTCAGCTCTACGGGAAGCTTTCTAATATTAGTGTAAGACATATTCAAGTACTGAAGCTCCGTTAAGTCGCATATCGATTTAGGGAAATGATTCAAGGAATTGTAAGATAAATCTAAGTAGGTTAGAGAGCAAAACTTATTGAAACAGTCAAATTTAGACTCAGTGATACGGTTATATTTAAGTATTAGAGTTAGGAGATTGGGGCAACTAGGAATACCCGATGGTAGCTCTTTAATGTTGTTATCCATAAGAGAGATGCATTCAGCCTCGCTCCATTTTGCCTGAATACTGGGCGCCTCTTGCAGTTGAATCCCGGCTTTAATCATCCATTTGTTTTTCTTTTTTCCAAAATCAGAAGCTATCCATAATGCCAAATCCCTTATAACATCATGCATTTTTAAACCGCTTTCTTGCACATGCTCCAACAAACATGCGTCTTGAAGCCTTCTAATCAAAGAATGACCAATTTCGTAAGCCTGATCCATAGTTTCAAAGTTATCTATGAAACCAAGACCCATCCAAAACTCTATCAGCTCCTTTTTATCTATCATGTGGGATTCGGGCCACATCGAAATGCTGAGGAAGCATTTTTTCAGCAGGTCCCCGGCTAAATAGTCGTAGCTCATTTTCAAAACTGAAAGCAACTGTTTATCTGCGCCCAAGGCATGATAATCATGTGAAATTTTCAATTGATTAAGGGCGATTTTCCATTCATCTACATTTTTATTCTTGCCAAACAACTACTTCGTTGGTAGGCCTTTGTGACTTCCTTTCAGCTGCTTCTATCCTTTCGTTCATGTCATCTTTTCTAGCATTCAGTACAGCTCTTTGTTTTTGGAGGTTTTCCACGTAACTGGAAGCTGAGGTTATGTATTTTATATGGCGCTCTACCGTGTCCAGAAATCTATTGTAAATTGGAGCAATATATGTATCTACACTCATGACTGTAATAATTTTGATGAGAGGAAAGAAAAGGAACTGGAGCTACCAAAATTTTCTCTATCAACTTTGTGTCATATTCCATATTCACATGTTCATAAATAGCAGCGAAACAGATAAGAAGAGTTAACTATTAGTTTATTTGAAGAAAGAAAATCAATTTTTCAAAGCAATTGATTGCAGTTGAGTTATATATGGAAGGGTGAATGTAGTATAGCCAAATTGATCAGAAAGTTGAATTTTTTTTGGTTAATTTTTTTTATCTAATTGCATTACAATTATGTAAGTAAAATATTTAAATTTTATATTTTTAATATACATTATACACTAGCAGATAATAATTTTTTAGCAGTGCCACGTGGCCCTTACTAATTAAATAATTGAAATGAATAGCTGAGATTCAATCTGCCACTTAGGAAAATTTAGAAACTGAGCTTTAATATCTCATATAATTGCATCGAATCTATGCCAGCAAACGATGAATTGATAGGGCATACTACCAATATTATATCAGTAATCTTCTCTATTACCAGTCATGTGAAACTAAAGATTTGTGAACCTATGGTACGAATTGGACATTTGCATGAAAATAGTAAAACATAGCTGTATAGGCAATAAATGAGACATGTGCAATATAAACGGGTGTTTGATATTTAAATTAATTAATATTACCGCATGAAGTTACTTACTTTATTTTGAAAATATCTAAGAGCATCTGCCTTTTGAACCAGCAACACCTTGATGAATCTGGGAGACGATAAAAATAAGTGGAAATTAGGAAGACATCACCTATCATACTTTCATATTGTAAAGCGGGTCTCTGTCACCCTGTCAAAGTTTCATTGTAAATCCGGTCCTTATTTTCTAGAAACAAAGAAAAATTATTGCTGAAATGTTAGCAATATTTATAAATAAGTGCTGATATTTCAACAACTTTCCCTGTCAAAGTTTCATTGTAAATCCGGTCCCTATTTTCTAGAAACAAAGAAAATTATTGCTGAAATGTGAGCAACTTTTATAAATAAGTGCTGATATTTCAGCAACTTTCATACACTATGTTCACAATGTACAGAAAAGTTGCGGAAACGTCAGCAACTTTTATGAAAAGTTGCATCATGCTCTGCAATAATCGTGAATAAAAAACAGGGACCTAATTTACACTGAAATTTAATGAAGGACTTTTCATGTATTTTGAACCTTAATAAGGACCTGTGCCAAAAGTACCCTAAAAATAAATAGATCCAAAAGCTCGGGAGGTGTCAAGAATGATAAATAGAAAAAGAACACACCTTAAAGATGTAGAAGAACCTACTTTGCACTGTAAAGTTATAAAAGGCTTTCTACTTTGAATTAAAAGACAAGAATCACATAGGACAAATCATGTCGGTACTGTGTGATTTGTATGATCAATTAGTACAACAAAACCCGAAGAGTTGAAAAGTTAAATAAATACGAAGAAAAATGGGATATATGAGATGTAAAATCATGTAAGCACCGACATGATTATGTCGATAACGACATGATTGAAATTACGAGTTTTACTCATTCTTCCTTCCCGATTGCATGGATCTTATCTCTTAGCTGATCTTCTACAAGCTAGCAACTCATGGTGGGTGGATTCGTGACACAGCGGAATAATCAAAAACAAGATAGATCGATGAAATATCAATCGGTGGATTGATGAATACTGCGATGCCTGAATTCGTTGATCCGAAGATACCGAATTCTAGCTATCTCTGACTCGTTGATCCGAAGATACCGGGAAAGAGATCTACGATTCTTCAACGTTGATTTTGCGCACAAGATACCGTGAATCGGCTTCAACAAACGAAGATTCGAGCGCACTCGAATAACGTAAGTGGAGATAGGAGACTTCACTCGACTACCAATTAGAAGAAAGCACAAAGAAATCAAAAAGGAAATTTTATTCAAAAGTCAACAACCTTTTACAATGACATTACGTCCCTATTTATAGGGTTTACAACACTGCACAATGACTTAAGAAAATTACAACACTTTACACACCAATGTATTAGAAAACACTCACGACTTATCAACAATACTTATCACTAATGTGTAACGACTTATCACAGTACTTCACGACTTCCAAATCATCTCGCGACTAAGAAGAAACTCGCGACTTATCAAAACATTTTCCGCTTATCAAAACTCGCGACTTATCCCAGCATCTTCATTTATCAAATCTCGCGACTTATCCATATTATCTTCCGACTTATCAATACGCGAGTTAGGGAAGCTTGACCGCGATAGTAGGAATTAGGTCGTGGACGATGGAGTTAGATTGGGGTTTTAGGTTGCGGCTTCGAATTACTGGATGGGTCGTGGTATGGAGTTAGGTCGCGGAGCTTTGGTATGTCGGCGAGCGACTTAGCGTAGGTTGTTCGCGATTTAGGCGAATGGAGAGTAGGTCGTTTGATTTTGGTAGGCTGTAGGAATTGCGGTGATGAGTCGTAAGTCGTGGTGGTGATGAGTCGTAAGTCGTGGTAGTTAAGTCGTAAGTCGTGGTGGTTAAGTCGTGGTGTTTGGGGGGAGTTTAGGTTGGAGAATGTTATGTCGTGGAGGATTGGAGCTGGAATTATGTCGTGGTGGCGATTTAGGTTTAGGTCGTGAGTACTGGTAAGTCGCAGAGGAGTTAGGTCGTGGGGAAGGCTAGGTCGTAGGTCGCGGTGGTTGGTAGGTCGTGAAGGTAGGTCGCTCGTTCTGGATTCATCCAGGTATGCTACTGCATCATCCTTCCCTTGTTGACAAAAATTCGACCTCGAATTTGCATCTCTCTCTGCCCCAACAAGATCATTCCCATGGTATGGAATCAAATGTTTTACGTTGAAAACGTCTGCAGTGTGAATATGATCTGGTAACTTCAATCGATATGCATTATCATTGATCTTCTTCAAGATTTCGACTGGACCAATCTTTCTAGCTTTCAACTTGTTGTACATTCCAACTGGAAAATGATCTTTTGTCAACACGGCGTAAACCAAATCACCTTCTTTGAAATTCATACTTCTTCGCTTCTTATCTGCTAGTTGTTTATACTTCTCATTCGTCTTCTCCAATCGTTCCTGAACGATTCTATGGCATTTTGTCAACCCATTAACAAAATCAGCAGCCCGCTTAACTGTCCCCTTCGGTTGTGGCACTATCGTTAAATCCAATGGTCCCTTTGGCAAGCTTGAATATATAATCTGAAATGGACTGAAACCCGTACTACGGTTGACAGCATGATTGTGTGCGAATTCCGCCTGACACAATTTCATATCCCAACTCTTCAAATTATCCTGCACAAGACATCGCAACAAGTTACCCAATGATCTATTCACAACTTCAGTTTGCCCATCTGTCTGAGGATGATACGCACTACTAAAATTCAGCTTCGTCCTAACCATCTTCCACAGACTCAACCAGCTCAGGAATCGAGTATCTCTATCTGACACAATAGATTCTGGCAATCCATGAAGTCGATAGATTTCTTTGAAAAATAACTGATCAGCAACATGAACAGCATCCGCCGTCTTCTTACAAGCAATAAAGTGTGCCATTTTCGAAAATCGCTCAACCACCACATAAATGGAATCGTTTCCCCTTTGAGTTCGAGGCAAACCTAAAACAAAGTCCATACTCACATCAACCCAAGGCTTAGTTGGTACATGTAACGGCATATATAATCCAGCATTGGTCGCAGTTCCTTTCGAAACCTGACAGATATGACATCGTTCCACAAACCTTTCAACCTCTTTCCTCATCGATGGCCAAAAGTAAGATTGAGAAATCAGCTGTAGTGTACGGTCTCTACCCACATGACCTTCTTCGTGCAATTCATTCACAATCTTCAACCGTAAACTGCAATCCGGTATACATAATCGAGTTCCCTTGAATAGAAAACCATCTGCCATCACAAACTCGTCAGTACTTCCGTCTTTGACTTTTTCAACAAGCTTTGCAAAATAAGGATCTTCTTCAAACAATTCTGGCAATAATTCAAACCCCGTCACTTCAACCTTCAATGTAGTTAACAAGTGATTTCTTCTACTCAACGCATCCGCAACACGATTCGTCACTCCCGACTTGTGTTTCACAACAAATGTAAATTGTTGCAGATATGCAATCCACGATGCATGTCTCGTTGAAATCTTGTCTTGCCCTTGTAAATGTTTCAACACCTCATGATCAGTGTATAGAACAAACTCTTTCTGAAATAGATAGTGTCTCCAGTGTTTAATAGCTTGCACAACAGCATAAAATTCCACATCATATGTACTATATCTCATCTTTGCTCCCGATAGCTTCTCACTGAAATATGCAATAGGACGACCCCTCTGACTCAACACCCCTCCAATTCCAACCTTCGATGCGTCAGTATGTAATTCAAACAACAACTGAAAATCAGGTAATGTTAGAATTGGTGCTGTCGTCAACAACTCTTTGATTCGTTCAAAAGCAACTCTTGCTTCCTCCGTCCATGAAAACTGTTTGCCCTTCATACAATCAGTAACAGGCGCCATCACACTACTAAAGTGTGGAATAAATCTTCGATAGAATGAAGCCAACCCATGGAAACTTCGAACTTCTGTTATCGTCTTGGGCTGTGTCCAATCTCTAATCGCTTCGACTTTACTTTGGTCAACCTGTATTCCTCCATCCGATACAATATACCCCAGAAATAAAACACTATGCGCCATGAATACGCACTTCTTCGTTGCAGCATAAAATTGTTCTTGTTGCAGTACCATCAGTACTTCTCTCAGATGATTCAAATGTTCCTCTGGACTCCCACTATATATCAGAATATCATCAAAATACACCACCACAAACTTCCCAATGAATGGTCTAAAAATCTGATTCATCACCCGCATAAATGTACTTGGCGCATTTGATAAGCCAAATGGCATTACCAACCATTCGTATAGACCCTCCCTGGTTTTAAAAGCTGTCTTCCACTCATCACCTGGTCTGATACGAATTTGATGATATCCGCTCTTCAAATCAATCTTCGAGAAGATAATAGCTCCGCTTATTTGATCTAGCAAGTCATCCAACCTCGGCATTGGAAATCTATATCTCACAGTAATCTTATTCAATGCTCGACTGTCAGTGCACATTCTCCACGTCCCGTCCTTCTTCGGTACTAACAAAGCTGGCACCGCACATGGACTCAAACTTTCCTGCACACGTCCCTGCTCAAGCAACTCTTCCACCTGCCTCCTCAATTCTTCATGTTCCTTCGGACTCATTCGATAATGTGGTCTGTGTGGCAACATTGCTCCCGGAACAAGATCAATTTGATGTTGAATGTCTCTCAGTGGCGGTAACTCCTCTGGTAACTCCTCTGGAAATACATCTTCAAATTCTTTCAATACCGGTTTCACTTCCTCTGGAATCTCAACCACTTCTTGACTCTCTCGCCCAATCAACAAGAATACTTCCGGCTCTTCCTCAACCTCCTTAACAAATTCCTTCAAAGATAATAAAGTTTTCAGCTCTTCAATCTCTTATGTCTTACTTTCTCCTTGTGGTCTTTTCTTTGGAACTAAGATAATCTTCGTACCTTCAAACATAAAACTGTAACTATTGGTCCGACCATCATGCTGGACTGCTCGATCATACTGCCATGGTCTTCCCAAAAGTAAGTGACAAACATCCATCTCTACCACATCACACCAGATCTCGTCTTTGTATTTCTTCCCAATAGAGAATGGAACACGAACTCGTCTATCCACTTTCACCTCTCCTCCTTTCCTCAACCATGCTAACTTGTATGGATTCAGATGCTTCTCTGTCTTCAACTTCAATTTTGTTACAACCTCGGTTGAAATGATATTGTCACAGCTTCCCGCGTCAATCACAAATTTACACACCTTCCCCAGTATAATACATGTCGACTGAAAGATATTACTCCTCAACCAACTAGCTTCTTCTTGCTTCGGTGTCAAGCATGATCTTCTTAGCATTAGATTACAACCTTCATCCCCTGACGCAATATCCTGCTCATCCTCCTCAACTGGACTAGAACAATCGCCATCAACATCCTCATCCTCAACTTCTGCAATCATGGCTCTCTTCTTTGGCTTTGGACACTCATTGCTTTTATGACCCATCTCCTGACAATTGTAACATTTGAAACTGTTGTTAACCTTCGCCTTCTCAGCCTCCTTCACCACTGGCTTACTGATAGGTTTAGAAACATTAGAACTCCCACTAACACCCTTCACTTGATTGTTAGAATTAGTAAACACACCACCTCCTCGTCGTCCTTGCTTGTCCCAAGCCAACGCTTTCTGATGTGCTTCCGCCACAGATCTTGGATCGAACATATTCACCATATCCTGGATCTGCATTCTCAATCCCCCAATGAATCTAGATGTCAGTTGTTCTTCCGTTTCCATAATATCATTCCTTGCAATAAGCTGATAAAACTCATCTGCGTAATCATTAACAGTCTTTGTGCCCTGCCTCAAGTTCTGCAAACGTTGATACATCAGAGATTGATAATTGTAAGGTAAGAACATTGCTTTCATCAATTTCTTCATCTTCTCCCAAGATTCAACTTTTGACTTCCCCATTCATTCACGTGTAAGTTTGGTTTGCTGCCACCATGCCAAAGCTCTTCCCCTCAACCTTGTAGCAACCAACTTCACTCTACGATGTTCTAGAACTTCTTTGAAATCAAAAATTTCTTCAATGTTAGCCACCCAATCCAAAAACTCTTCAGCTTGCATACCACCCTTAAACTCTGGTATTTCCGTCTTCATCCCAAACTCCCACTTGTGATCGTACTCCGACTGATTTCTTCCTCGTCCACGTCCTCGTCCATGAACACTACCACCATCATACTCTTCTTCACAATCCGATGTATATCGATGTCGATCCTGACCACCAACATCTCTACCACCACCATTTCTTCCACCAACATTCCTACGATCTACATTCCTCCGATCTCGATCAGTCACATTTCTATCACGACTTCGATCATCAACATTTCTATCACAATCACGATCCACACTTCTATGATCACTATCAACACTTCTCTCTCGGTTTGAATGTGGTGAATCCCTACTTCTCCCATGGCTCGATTCAGGTGATACTCTTCTCTGATTTTGACTCATCTCCAACATCATCCTCTCTAATCGACCAATCCCTTCATTAAGCTTCTCATTGAAATTCTCGCTGATTCGTTGCTCCATTTCATCGGCCTCCTCTCTTCCGTACAAAGCATTAATATTGCGATGACGTTGAACTCTTCTCGGTGGCATGATTACTCTTCAACAAATTCCAACAAAAACTTCACTTCGATCTAAAAATCTTCAAATCAAAACTACCCACTTGTTGAAAACTTCAAAAAATCTCCAAACGAACAAATCTCTTCAAAATCTCGATAACCCACTTCTCCAAATGATGTAAATCTCGCACAACTCCAAAATCTACGCAAAATCCTTGCGTTCTAGCTTCGATACCAAACTGACACAGCGGAATAATCAAAAACAAGATAGATCAATGAAATAGCAATCGGTGGATTGATGAATACTACGATGCCTAAATTCGTTGATCCGAAGATACTGAATTCTAGCTATCTCTGACTCGTTGATCCGAAGATACCGGGAAAGAGATCTACGATTCTTCAACGTTGATCTTGCGCACAAGATACCGTGAATCGGCTTCAACAAACGAAGATTCGAGCGCACTCGAATAACGTAAGTGGAGATAGGAGACTTCACTCGACTACCAATTAGAAGAAAGCACAAAGCAATCAAAAAGGAAATTTTATTCAAAAGTCAACAACCTTTTACAATGACATTACGTCCCTATTTATAGGGTTTACAACACTGCACAATGACTTAAGAAAATTACAACACTTTACACACCAATGTATTAGAAAACACTCACGACTTATCAACAGTACTTATCACTAATGTGTAACGACTTATCACAGTACTTCACGACTTCCAAATCATCTCGCGACTTAGAAGAAACTCGCGACTTATCAAAACGTTTTCCGCTTATCAAAACTCGCGACTTATCCCAGCATCTTCATTTATCAAATCTCGCGACTTATCCATATTATCTTCCGACTTATCAATACGCGAGTTAGGGAAGCTTGACCGCGATAGTAGGAATTAGGTCGTGGACGATGGAGTTAGATTGGGGTTTTAGGTCGCGGCTTTGAATTACTGGATGGGTCGTGGTATGGAGTTAGGTCGCGGAGCTTTGGTATGTCGGCGAGCGACTTAGCGTAGGTTGTTCGTGATTTAGGCGAATGGAGAGTAGGTCGTTTGATTTTGGTAGGTTGTAGGAATTGCGGTGATGAGTCGTAAGTCGTGGTGGTGATGAGTCGTAAGTCAGGGTAGTTATGTCGTAAGTCGTGGTGGTTATGTCGTGGTGTTTGGGGGGAGTTTAGGTCGGAGAATGTTATGTCGTGGAGGATTGGAGCTGGAATTATGTCGTGGTGGCGATTTAGGTTTAGGTCGTGAGTACTGGTAAGTCGCAGAGGAGTTAGGTCGTGGGGAAGGCTAGGTCGTAGGTCGCGGTGGTTGGTAGGTCGTGAAGGTGGGTCGCTCGTTCTGGATTCATCTAGGTATGCTACTGCATCAATTCGACTATAAATATTCATCTTCGTGAAACAAAAAAGTGCTCTTGGATCCTTCTCCTCTTTAACTCTATTTTGCCACTAAGTGCTGTTGAACTCGATTTTACATAGTTTTCCAAATCTGAAACATTGTAATCTGATTTTACTTAAAAACTCTATGAAATTAAATTAAAGTGGACGTATGCAACAATTTGAGGTCGAGCCACTATAAAACTCTGTGTATTTAAGCATTTACTTTTCGTTTTTGATCTGATATCCTCGATTTGATTAATTTGGGGTGTTGTGTTATTTTTTGGCGTACCATTTTTTGTGCTTTCACCGAGAAAGAAGATTCTTTGGAGTAGATTTAGTTTACTTTGGATTTGAAGTACCTAAAAGTTAGATCTAGATATTGTTTGTTGCGGATCTGAGTTACCCGGATTTTGAAGAAAAATCTACCAAATATTCGATAAGAAATGGCTCCAAAGAAAGCTGCTTCGAAATCTGGAGTTGCTGTTGGAGGTGATGATGAAAGGTCTCGATATATAGAGGGGACTAATCAACCATTGAGTGCTTTACCAAAACCTTCGTGTCAACAAAAGATGGTGACAAAGGCCGAACTGGATAAGATGATGGTTGAGATGAATAAGAAAATGTTGAAGATTGAAAATGCTAAGGTAGAAAGGATTGAAAAAGGCTTTGCAATTCTGTCCCAACAACCTTAAAGGCATAGGAGAAGCCATAGGGATTCATCGTCTTTGAATTCTAAGAAAGAAAGTTCATCTTCATCAAATCAAAATCGAAAAGATGACAAGCAGAAAATGAAGAGGAAGGCTCCTGGAACATCATAGAGGCACATTGCAAGAGATAGAGCTAATTAGGAAAATGTCCATTACGTCAGTACCGATATGAATCAACTCGGCGCCAGCATGATCAACGTGCCGGTGCTGATAGAGTTAGAGATATGCTCAAGATGCAATTCTTTAATTTATTGCAAATTGTTAACTTTGTAATGAAATCTCATTCAAAATAAATGTGTTTTTCTTTGTATTATATACTTATTATAATGTGTTATATTAATTAATTATTTTATTTAAGTATATGTAACAACCTGCAGCTTATGAGCTTGAATTTCGACCTGTTTTGTGATAGTAATTACAATGTGTTGTAATCATGAGCAATTTATCATAATATAATAAATACATTGTTTTAAATATTCATAGTCATGATGTATCGAGACTGAATACCGATATATTCTTGAGTACATAATGCTTTCAAAATATTGGACAGTGTATAACTCATTGCTGTTGGGGATACCAAGGAGTTACATACTGATAGTTACTGGATAACTATGGAATAACTCATTTGATAATTTATTATTGGTTAATATAACTAAGGTAAAATATCGATGTGACAGTATTACAAAATTCTCTCGACTTAAGTATACTATTGAGCTTCAATGTGGAAACCACGCTTTGATTATAGTTTGATTAGACACAGTGTCCATCAAACAACTATAGTTGGGTCGAGTTGAAGCATTGAAAGTGAAACACCGTTCAATAGAGCATTTGTCTTCTCAATTATATGAGGTTAGTATCATGGTCAACTAAAGTCCACTTAAAGTCAAAGTCTCTGACCAGTGTAGTTCGGTTAATAATATAGTTGTTATTATTGAACCAAGGATTTTGTGTTTGGACTATACAAGTTGAATGTGGACGATATTAGAATTTTGATAGCTACCAAATTCCATAAGTCCTAATGTGATATAGTTTTTTGACGAAAAGAATTGGTGTAAATAATTGTCACTACCGAGGACCACTTAAAATAAGTAAAATTGGATTTTATCGAAACTATATAAGCAATAAATTTGGCTATAATATCATACTACTAGCTAAGGTGACATATGAACGTTAATATTAGAATTTTTCGATATTAATCACTGATCGAATTTACACCTAAGAGTCACATAACCGAAATATTGAATACTCCAACTACCACCTGTTGATTAAATTATAGTTTTATAAATTAATTAATATTTATGAAATGTTAACTATAATTTTTTGTTTGATTTATATTTATCAGTATCAAAAATAGTGCGTATGTAAAAGTTGTATACACATGTATCGATACACGATATTGTTGCATGTTTAAATTTAATTTATATGTGAACTATCTTATCTGGCTTGAAATGGAATGGAGGTCTTATAGGCTGATGGTCTAGCCAGCAAAAGTATGGGGATGGAGGGGTTTTGATTTGATTTTTGTGAGTTTGAATTGGTAGAGAAAAAAGTGGATCTGGATCCATAATTTACTCTCTCTCTTTCTCCCCTCTATTATTTAAACTAACTTACCCTTTTCTTTTTTACTTTTCTCTTCCCTTATCTATACCTCCGGCCGAAATTGCTTGCTCATTTCCCCTGCATTATTTCAAGTTTAAAACATAGAATCAAGCCAAACAATGCATTGGTGCATAGATCTTTCAGTCTACTACCCTTTTTGGAAGATACTGGATTCAAACCCAAAGGAGATTAGTAGGTTCAACATTTAAGGTGTTATTGTTAGGCGGTAGTTGAGGTAACATTCCAATTTGCATTTATATATATTTATTTGTCATTCATTTGATTCACATGCGGTTAGATTAGATGTATTTATCACGAATCTTCATACATGTATGCTGTCAAACTTGAGTATGTATATATATAAATATATTGTTATTGTAAATTAAATAATTATACATATATGAATATATTCTTTCGGCTACTGATAAAAAAATTCCAAATTTAAAAACAATTTGGAAAGGGTTTTTAATCAAAATTGATTTTTAAATTATATATAGACATATGTATATAATATATATAAATTTGGTTTTAAATTATGTACATATTAATGTTTTGAAATATATATGTGTGTGTGTGTGTATAAGGAATATTTTTTGAAAAACTGTCGCCATGGTAAATTCAGACTTCTAGGCGGGAACAGTTATAATCCCTCCTCCCCCAAAACCTCCTGATCCTCCACAATCAGATCTGACCACCCACCCTGCGCCTACTTTAGAGGAGAGACGCACCCATTCCCTACAGCACAGCGGCCTAACTCCATCTACATCCGGTTGCAGCAACTTTCCAGGCGCCAGTGATCCAGTGATTAATGCTTCCACTCGTACGTTTTCGGTGAACACCTCTGTTTCTGAGTGCTTGGATTTTCCGCAGCTTATGGCTCCGTCTAAAGTTCATGGCAGTTACCCATGGCACCGGTATTGGGTGGAAACTGTTAGAGAGTGCGTCGTTGAGAGAGAGGCAGAGATCACCGATCTAACATATTTCGCTCCAACTCTTGAAGGGGAGATAGCGAAAGGTATGTTACCTAAAACAGTATTTACTACTGCTGAAGAGAAATAGAAGCATACTTTAGTAGTTTATATCATGGGAAGGAGACCATCGTACGATAATTTTAAAGGTTTCATTGACAAGACGTGGAAGCCTAATGGAGCATATGAGTTGTTCTTCAAGAAGAATGGTTTCATTTTTATTAAATTTTATAATTCTGAAGATTGTACTAAAATTATATGTTCTGGTCCTTATACTATTGGATCCAGAATATTGATAATTAAAAAATGGAAACCATGTATTGAAATTTCAAAGAAATCGTTTTCCACAATTCTAATATGGGCCCGCTTTATAGATTTGAAACTAGAATATTGGAATAATGAGGGCATTAGTAGAATAACCAGCATCTTAGGACGCCCTATTCGTATGGATTCTACTACGGCAATGGAAAACAGGCTTAACTATGCTCGTGTATTAGTTGAAGTTGATGTTAATTTTCCTACCCACCTTCTATAAAGACGGAGTTATATAATGGAAATATAGACAACATACAACTTGAGTATGAACACAAGTTCGCTGCTTGCTCAATTGTCAAGTTTTTGGACACACAGACTCAAATTGCAATACTGTTTTATAAAAGGAATGGAAACCAAAACAATTTACAACTGATAATGTAATTATATAGACATAGTCCATTTTAACAGGACATAATTTACAAATTTCTATTGAAATAAATGACCGCGGCAATTTAGGAGTTCAGACAACTACTTATTTGGCTAGTTCAGAAATCGCTCTCAGTAATAAGTTTTCTACGTTAATTGATGATCCTGAAACTTCGTTTGCCTCACCATCCAAGCTTGCGGATGAACTAGATACGACTTCCAAACATTTACCACCTTTAATGCCCATGCCCACTGCGCATACATCCACTATACCTGCCACTGAAAATGAAGATGCCAATTTGCACAACAAGGATGATAAAGATGAAAGTTATATTGACAGTTTATTTTTTCCTTCTGTTCCATCATCATCAATGTCTCTACCCATTACGAACACGTTGCCTGTTACTGATATTGCATAAAATAGGGAGATCGTCATGGATAAAAATGAAGGCATAGTTGACTGTTATGAGAATTATGAAGCTCTTATACAGGAGATTGCTACACATATTCAAGAGACACGTAACAAAATTAGTTCAGAAATTAATGTCTCCCCCATGGTATCCAAGAAACCTACATATATGAAGAAGCGTGAAACTTATACAAATCCCAAAAAACCAAAATTGGCTCCTTCTAAAAGATCAACACGGAGCTCAGCGATGGGTAAATGAATATTATGACTTGGAATATCAGAGGCATGAATACCGACGATAAAGTCAGTCAGGTATTCACGCTTCTAACTTCTCACAAGCTTAATCTCTTAAGCTTAGTTGAGACCAAATTATCCACTTCTAATATTGATAAACTGCAAATGAAGTTCTCTACATGGAATATTATACATAACAATGATACCGATAGTAAAGGTCGTATTTTGATCTTACTTGACAAATCAGTTTGGGAATATGTTGTTGTAAGCACTTCACAACAACATATAACCTTGCTGTTAACTAATAAAGGAGGTTTGTTGTGCTACTGTATGTGTGTTTATGCTAGAAATTCTTTCTCCGAGCGACAAAAATTGTGGGATTTGCTTCGTATCGGTGCTTCAACTATAAGGTCTCCATGGCTAGCTATGGGGGATTTTAATATTGCTCTTAACCCAAAGGTTAAGAAGGGAGGTTTGACAATCCCCTTTTCCTATTTGTATTCTTTTAAAAGCTGTCTGTTTAACTGCAGTTTGGTTGAATCTCCTTTACAGGGTTGTAAATTTACTTGGCGACGTAGGAGAATTACAACGAACATAGACAAAGTTCTAGTAAATTATGAATTTATGTCTATGTTCCCACAATTCGGTACCATCGCTCTTCCTTCCTCTATAAGTGACCACACCCCTGTCTTGCCATTTTTCAGTTCACAACATCAACGAATAAAAAGAGCTCCATTTCGATTTATCAACAACTTGTGCTATATGTAGGGGGTATGCTCAATGTATAGCGAAAGGACTGTCTGCCAACACATGGGGATCATCTATTGACAAATTTATTCACAAACTTAAAGCAGTTTAATTAGAATTGAAAATATGGCATAAGTTAAGAGCTTATGACAACTCTTTTACCAAACTACAGGTAGATTTCGACTCAGTTTTCCACCAATTGGACCAAGATCCCAAGAATTCTATATTATATATGTACCAACTAGGCCAGAACTTAAATGATCAAATATAAAAACTTCATGAATTTCTGAGGCAACAAAGTAAAGTGTTGTGGCTACAACAGGGGGAAAACAATACTAAATATTGCTATCCCAAAATGTCTATGAGGAGACAGAAATAAGATACATGCATTACTTGACTCTCAAGGAAAATTCATCTACGACTGCAATAGTATAAAAGATGCAGCTATTGAATATTATCAACAACTGTTTGATGGGGACACAACAACATCTTTCCCCCACATAGATACCAAAATGCAAATTAATATTGCAGGGCAAGAATACTTATCTTCTCTAGTCACGAAGGAAGAAATTAAAACAGCTTCATCCTCCATCAATGATTCCAAAAGCCCAGGGCTTGACGGTTTCTCAGCCAAATTCTATAAGCTACATTGGGATGACCTACAAGCATACATGTATGATGCCGTGTCAGAGTTTTTTCAATCGAAAAAACTGCCATAGGGAGTTAATCACAGTTTCACAACTTTAATCCCCAAAAAAGGTAAGCCATAACTCATTTCCGATTATAGACCTATTGCATGTGCTAATGTCTGTTATAAAATTATTTCAAAAATCATATGCAATAGAATTAAATGGTTTCTTTCATTTTTAATTGCAGAAAATCAATCTTCATTTATACTGGGTAGAAACATTGGTGAAAATGTATTGCTGGCTCATGAACAAGTTCGAGACTTCGCTAAACGTGGTAAATAAAAAATGTGTATCAAAATCGATTTACAAAAGGCTTATGACACGGTGAACCGTGATTTTGTGTGCTATATGCTCAAGTCTTTAGGCTTTCCGACATCTACTATACAGTTAATCCACGGATGTATTTCAACTCCTACTTTTTCTATAATGATTGATGGAAGACCTCATAGGTTTATTACTTCAAATAGAGGACTACGGCAGGGAGACTCGTTATTCCCTTACTTATTTTGCATAGCCATGGAATTCTTTGCTTTATTAATGGATGAGGGTGTTGTCGATAAATATTTAGAGCCTATTAACAAGTTTCAGCCTGTTATTACCCATCTACTATATGCTGACAATGTTATGATTTTCCTCGCCGCTACAAGAGAAAATGCTACTTATACGAATTATATCTTTTCTAGAATGGAGGACAATGTTGGCTTACGAATTAATCAAACTAAATCCAAATTATTTTTCAGTAAAGGTGCTATGTGGAAATCAGATATTTCAAATATTATAAACATCACATAGAAGGATTTACCTAAAAAATATCTCGGGGTCCCATTGACATCAGACTACATCCATGCTGCCCACTGTTCTCCCCTGTTAAACAAGATCAGCTCTAAATTAGAAGGATGGGATAGTAGCTTACTAACAATAGTAGGACGTGCTGAACTGATCCACGGTACAATAACTTCTATTGTTATGTATTGGATTCTCACTTATCATTTACCTGCCTCAGTTCTAAAGAAAATAGATAATTTACGTGTAGATTTTTTTTGGAAAGGCAAATTACATAAGATATCTTGGGATACCTTATGCAAGCCAAAAATGGAAGGTGGTATATGGCTTCGAAAGTTTTCTGACCTCAATACAACAGCCAGACTGAAATTACTTTGGAATTTATTAACAACAAATTGTCTTTGGTCCACATGGATGAGGACCAAGTATTTTTCAAAAACAAATTTTTGGGTCCTGCCCATTAATAACAATTTCTCTGGTATGATGAAATCTATTCTATGGCAACGTGATTTAGCTGCTAATATCATGTCTCGAATTATTGTCAATGAGGAGCATACAAATATATGGTACGACCCTTGGATTCACAAATCCCTTGTTAATTTAATTGGCTGGAACAGGGTTTACCTAAGTAGTACTGCTAACAGCAAGGTGAGTTACATAACACAAGATAAACAACTACAACCTTAGTTATAGCATGAGACTAGGGAGGTGGCATCTCATATTATGTAGGTTAATCTTTCTACTGAAATGCCTACTGACCACTGGAACATTGCTAACAAGAGAATGTTTATTTTTTCTTTGGTGTGGAATGAGGTTCGACTACATGTAGATAGAGATGATAACTACAAACTCATATGGTATAATAAAACTGCCATAAAATTTTCATTTCATCATTTATGGCCTATGTCCAACATTTGCACACTGAGGATAGATTGATAACGTGGGGGATGAACGTAGACCTACAATGAGACCTTTGCAAAAAATATAATGAATCCCATCAACTCATTTTCATAGAGTATGAGTTTAGCACTTATCTGTGGTCAGTGTTGCATATTAAGTTAGAGCTCCAACCCACAACCGATGCTTCACTGCCACAACAAATTACCACCCTACGGCGAAATTTGCAACGAGTTCGGCATCTCAACACTTGTCTTACATTGCGGTAGCAACGACAACCCATTACATCTGGTTGGAAAGGTTGAGGCGTCGCTTTGAGGGAAAGAGCTGTTCAATGGAGCAAAGAGCAAAATTGATAGAAATTGACGTTCGTCTTCAGCTGAAAAGGCGTTTTTGACAATGCTACATTCTATTGTCAGAAAGAAGCAGATGACTGAAATGGGGAAATGATTTGGAAGATCTTGGATAGAATGATGTGATTTTGCTTTGAAGTAAGGTTTTTGTGTGGATTTCGTTTCCTCTTATTTTCATGGGCCGGGCTGGGTTGCTTTATTACATAGCGGTGGTGTTTTCTCTATTCACCCAGTTTGGGTCAGGCTTAATTTTTGTTTTTAACATTTGTATTTGGTTTTTTTTTCTTATTTTCCTAGTAATGTGTACAACTGTGTTAGAGTTTGTTACAATAGAGGATGTCGTGCTCTTTTTCCTTACCACAATGGTAAGGTTTTTTAAGGAGGCGAATCCTACTATTTTATGGTTCTCATACGTCATTAATAAAAGAATTTTCCTTCAAAAATATATATATATATTAAAATTCGAATATATGGTATATATTATTCTATAATATATTAAATTCTTTTAATGTATTATAAACACACGCACATACACTAATATCTACAAAATTTATACACATTGTAATTTTTTTTTTAAATAATTTAGTTTTTCTGTACGGAAATTAATTTTTAATTAGTTAAAAATATCCATTTGGATTTAACAAAAAAATAAAATTTGTCAAGGACCTCTAGCTAAAATGGTTAGAGGTATGACGATTTAGATAAGGGTTCTAGAGGCCTTGGGTTCAAGTCCCAAGACATCATAATGATTACTTAATAAAGTGTCATACTTCGTATAAGAATTAAAAAATAATTTTTTTTTTGATTTTGTCAAAACATAATTGGGCTAAAATAATATATATACATATATATATTATATCATTTTATATTATAATTGTTTTAAATATTAATTTTAATATATAAATATATATGAATATTTACATTTATAAATATAAAAAAATTATTCCCAATATTGTTATCCCGCCTTTTGGCAAGGCTGTGACACCAAGAACTTGGCTAGAAACCAATGACTGTTCATCTTGAAGATCGGTTATACGTAGGTTCACTATGGATATCGACGAATTTTGTCCGAGTCCGGATCAAGCTACAATCAACAAGACACGACGAGTGAAGCCATGGAAGTCAATATTCCAAATTTCAAGTCAATCCGAGTTCGTATGCTCAAGTCACGATCGATGCAAAATGAAGGGAACAGCTCAGTTTTCGTATCCATAGCTACACCTCTATTCGAATCCATCACTTTCGTATCGATCAGAACGACAACGACCTCGCCTCGTCCTAGAGCCTCAGTTCGAATCGATCTGGTTCGACTCCATCAACTAGCCACTGTTCGAATCGATCGAGTTCGACTCCACCGGCGAGCCACTGTTCGAATCGATCGTGCAATGACTGCTTCATATCCATCCAAAAGCGGCATGCTTCGCATCGACCTCGTTTGTATCCATCAGCAAGAATTTACTCAAATCGATCATGATGTGCCATTTCGTATCCATCGAGAGAATATGCTTGTTCGTATCGATCTACTCAACTCCACCATCGAACAAGCTCCACTTCATACGGCAAGCGCCTAGTTCGTATCCATCCTGGAAGGCCTTGTTCGAATCCATCAAGGCTCCTTAGTTCGTATCCTTCAAGTAGGCGTTACTTCGTATCCATCACCTCATCTTCTGTTCGCATCCATCACATCTTCATTTGTTCGTATCCATCAAGTTGGAGCAACTTCATCGATACGAACGAGCCAACCTTCATTGACACGAACAGAATGTGACCATCGATACGAACTGAGAAGCCATCATCGATGCGAACTGTGCATCTTTTATCGATACGAACAAAGCAGCACCATCGATACGAATAAGGCGAAGTTCAAGAACAACTCGTTCGACTCGGCATCGAAAGCGGAGCAGTTCAAAGATTCAAGCGCCACGTCAACCCACAGTCACACACAGCTATCGATTCGAACAAGAGCGAGTCGATGTGATCGAGTCGAACCAATCAGCCCGCCGAAAGCACCAGTTCGTATCGATCATATCTCCTAATCTACAAGTCCAAATGCTATGAAATTTTCACAGGAGCTTACGCACGTGCCAAAGAATGTCCACACCAAATTTTGACTCCATTGGATGAAATCTTGATCGATACAAAATCTGTTCGTATCGATCACGGATCGGGCCGAAACTTCGCGGGCTTGGGCGTGCGGGCCTAGTCACGTGCCAGAGGGGGTCTCCCGAGATCTGAGCGAAATATCAGCCTCCTACACCTATAAATAGAGCCCCAGGGCATACAGAAAAGGGGCTTCTTCTTCTTTGAATTATCCAACGTCCAGACTCTGCCGGATCCAGATCTAAACTCCATAGCTGCTGCCAATAACGAATTTCACTGCTGTATCCGCTGTAACCCGCTGAAATCAATTGTAATCATCAAAAAAACGTCAATAAAGCAATCAACTTCATAGTGGACGTAGGCAACACGCCGAACCACTCTAAATTCTTGTGTTTCTATGTGTTCTTATTACTTTCATTATATGTTTTTGGAGTTTTTGTTAGATAATCCTCTTTTCCATTTAATTTCTTCATTTTATCTCTTCATAAACTTCCGAAGAGTGTTGTGCCCAATTTTGGTACAAACACTTTGGTGCTTTCACTGAGAAAAAAAAAACCGAATTTTCTCCTGCTCTTTGGACTTCCTATCAATACCGGATTGCATAAATCCAAGAAGAAGATCCAGATCCAGAACTTTGAAGCCCTTCCATTCTATTCAAATTTGCATCAGATCTAGGAAAGGACTTTCATTAATTCACCATGGTAAGTACACGAACTACCTCTACAGCTGCTGATCAGGGAGGACGGGACATGCAGAATCTTGCGCAATTACCTCCATCAAACCAAGATGCCGCCGGACCTTTGGATCCATCAGACCCCGGTTACCAGACAAGAGTTTCAGATACTGCTCCAAGAATTGACCCAGAGTCGGCAATAGTTAACTGAACAACTGCACGCCAACACAGAGTTGACCAACCAGCTGAATCGCTAAAGGCGCAGAAGAGACCAGGGTTCTTACTTCCACAGAGAGTTCAGCCTCATCTGATGGTCATCACCGATCTACATGTCCGCGGCTGGATGTAAATTACACCCAAGCCACAGGACACCAACCTGCTTCGAATTTTGGACAGCCCAGAACTGGACCGTCCACTAGTCACCGTACAGGACCTTCATCCCGAGGAGGTACTGCTCCTTATCATGTCACAGGCAACCTTGCTACCACCACCACTACCGGACAAGGGGTTGATGCTAGAAACCAAGCTGATCCTCAACGTAGCCAACGAGATCATACTCCAGAGCCTTATGTCCCAGAAAATGTTGAACCAAGGAGGCGAGACACAGACCGTCGACCGCGTCTGGTCCAGACTCACGCTATGGAACCCGACCACACCTTGGCACCGCATGCTCCTAATATCCGGACGCCGGATATACCAACGATGATTCGCCAAATGATTCGTGAAAGTCAGGGTCTCACCAATGATGACTGGGGAATCTCCTGGAATCATACCCCTTTCACCGATGACATATTGTATGCTGAACCACCTCGGCGCTTCAGGATGCCCACTTTACCTGTCTATGAAGGAAGTTCCGATCCCAACCAACACATCCTGAAGTATGAATGGCTGATGAACGCTGCAAGAGCTGATGACGCAGTAAAATACCGTAGTTTCCCTATTTCCCTAGGGGGCATTGCTACCATGTGGTTTACTCGTTTGCCACCACGATCCATCTCTAATTTTGACCAGATCGCCACCAAGTTTGTTGAACAATTCCGTATGCACGTGGCAAGGCCTAAAGACGTTAACACTTTGTCCAGTGTTACACAAGCTCCCGGAGAAACACTAAGACGTTACTTGGAGCGATTCCATGCTGCATGTGCAGAAATAAGCAATCCCAATGACAACTCTATCCTGATGGCATTGACTAAGGGAATTGATCTTGAATCTAAGTTTGGAAATTGGTTAGCTAGGAAACCGCCTGCGTCATTGGACCGTTTCTATTCCAAGGCAGTCCAATTATTGAGAAGGGAGGATGCGAAACAGTCTAGGAAGCAGGATGACGCAGGGCCCAACATCGAAGGAATTCAGAGTAACATCATCGTTAAACAATCCGGAGAGAGTTCTGGAAAAGTTCAGTTGAACATACAAAGTAAGAAAAATTAGCAGAGGGACAATGGAAATCAAGGCAAAAAACGAGATCAAAATCGTGGCCCACGACGTAGAGCTCCCATGTACGATAACTATACTCCATTGAACACGTCGTTGAAAAATGTGTACTTGCAGACTTGTAACACCATGCAATACAAGAAGCCTGCCCCGAAACCATCAATGGAAAGACAAGTTCAAACAGCAAAGTTTTGTAGATTCCACGAAAGCTATGGACATAATACAAATGAATGTCGTCATTTGCAAGATCTTATTGAAAAGTTGATACATGAGCGAAAGTTGGATCAGTATGTGCGAGCGACGCAGTCTGGAGGTGCGGGCCCATCGAATCAGAATCGTGCGCCAAATCAGGAAAGACAGGAGGAACCCGCTTGTACTGGCGGGAGGTTGGTTATCAATACAATAAGTGGTGGTCCTCATCCAACAGACCGAAGCTGGAAGGAAATGGAGTCGTATGCCAGCTCTATCAGGCATGCGGACTTCGAGTGTTATAGTAGTTTTGATGAAGGGGCTCCGGCCAAACAACAGAAGACGATGATTGATGACATCGTATTCAGAGACAGAGATGTTGATAAAGTCGAAGCTCCCACTATCGATCCACTGGTCATCTCAGCTCAAGTAGGTCATGCTTGGATGAAGAGGATCTTAGTTGACAGTGGAAGCTCTGTGAATATTTTGTTTAAACGAGCCAACAATCAAATGAAAATGGAGGCCAAAGATTTGAAACCTTGTCCGTCCCGAATCCACGGTTTCAATGGGAGCGCTACTATACCCACTGGAGTAGTGGAACTACCAGTGGAGTTGGGAGTTGGAGAACACCGGAGAGTGTGTATGTTACAGTTCGTTGTGTTAGACATAGACTCCCCTTATAATGCTTTCTTGGGCCGACCGGCCCTTGATGAGTTCAGGGCAGTTATTACCCCATGGTGTTTAACCCTGAAGTTTCCCACTAATCGTGGAGTGGGAGTCATCCAAGGAGATCAGGCTACAGCGAGAGCCTGTTATGTTGCCGAGCCGCGGGAGGCGCAACGGAAGGAGAAAGGAAACGGTATAGAGGAATCTCTCTGCGTTCGCTTTGCTGATAATTGACAATTGACGCCCGGGCCTAGGCCCGGGCACCCCGGCCAATTCCAAAGGGATCTTGACCCAAGAGAAATTGAAGACGAAGGAGAATCTAAAGAAAGTCTAGCATTCCCGGTCGAACTGACAATCGATGTCCTAATCGACAATGACGATGATTCGAAAATGATAAAGATTGGATCTCAGCTAAGCCAGCAAACTCAAGGGGAATTGGTTGAATTTCTGTGGACGAATCTTGACGTATTCGCCTGGACGCATTCTGATATGTGTGGGATCTCGCCGGACATCGCGAGCCACACTCTGAATATTGACCCGCGGCATGTCCCGGTCAAACAGAAAAGGCGTGGTATGGATCCAGAGAGATCTGCCGCCCTTAAAGAAGAAGTAGAAAAGCTTAAAACGAACGGGTTCATTCGAGATGCATTATATCCAGAATGGGTGTCGAATCCCGTGCTCGTCCGAAAGTCAAACAGAAAGTGGAGAACATGTGTCGACTATTCCGATCTGAATAAAGCTTGTCCCAAAGACAGTTTCCCGCTTCCTAGATTGATCAGCTAGTAGATTCGACGGCTTGGCATGAGCTCTTATCCTTCATGGACGCGTATTCTGGCTACAACTAGATACCGATGCATTTACCCGATCAAGAACATACCAGCTTCGTAACCAATCTGGGACTTTATTGTTATAAAGTTATGTCATTCGGACTCAAGAATGCCGGGGCTACTTATCCACGATTGGTCAGTCGGATGTTTGCCAATCAAATCGGGAAAACAATGGAAGTATATGTAGACGACATGCTTGTGAAGTCACGATTTTCCACTGACCATATTAAAGACCTGGAAACTATGTTCAACATACTTCGAGAGTACAGAATGAAGCTTAACCCACTGAAATGTCACTTTGGAGTTGCATCCGGAAAATTCCTTGGGTTTATCGTCAACGCTCGGGGAATCGAAGCTAATCCTGAAAAGATTTGGGCAATCAGAAATCTTGAAACTCCGAAAACTATAAAGCAAGTCCAGAGTCTCAATGGGAAAGTAGCAGCATTGAGCAGGTTCATTTCAAAGTCCACCGACAAATGCATTCCCTTCTTCGATCTGATCCGAAAAGGAAAACGAAATTGAATGGACCACGGAATGTGAGGGCGCATTCCAAGCACTAATTCAGCATCTATCCACACAACCTATCCTGTCAAATCCTATTGATCATGAGAAGTTGTATGTATACTTGGCGATATCAGAAAATGCTATCAGTGCTGCCTTAATTCGAGAAGAAGACAAGATACAGAAGCCAGTATACTACGTCAGCAAATGATTGACTAGAGCTGAAAGGAATTATCCGAAATTAGAGAAGTTGGCTTATTGCCTTGTCATTGCATCAAGAAAACTCTGACCGTATTTCCAAGCACATCCCATTATTATTTACACCGACCAGCCATTATGACAGGTCCTTTCGCGGCCTGAGACGTTTGGTAGGCTACTCAAGTGGAACATCGAACTGAGCTAGTTTGATATTACTTACACTCCAAGACGAGCCATTCAAGGACAAGTCTTAGCCGATTTTATAACTGAATTTACCGTTCTAGAGGACTTGCCCGAAACCACTGAATCTCCCGAATATGTCTGGAAGCTTTATACCGACGGTGCATCAAACGACCAGTGTTCGGGCGCTAGTGTTGTACTTGAAACTCCCGAAGGCCGATCTATATGCTATGCTTTGAAGTTTGATTTCCATGCAACCAATAATGAAGCTGAATATGAAGCCCTCTTAGCCAGATTAAAGCTTGCCAGAGATTTGAGAATTATCGCTGTGGAAATTTATTGTGATTCGCAATTAGTTGTATGTCAAGTTCGGGGAGAATATCATGCGAGAGATCGGAGACTGGCTGCCTACTTAGCTCGAGTTCAAGAAGTACTGAATCAGTTTGATTATTATGCCATTTATTGTATACCTCGAGAACGCAATCAAAAAGCCGATTCATTGGCGAAGTTAGCCAACACAGGTGAAGCTCAGCAAATGGGACTCGTTCCCGTAGAGACGTTATCTTCCCCAAGCATTGACCGGGCAGAAATAGATTGGGTATGCGAAACCATCCCCGAAAAGGATTCATGGATGACTCCACTCAGAAATTACATTGAGCACGGAACCATGCCGGAGCGCAGGAGTGAAAAGAGACAAGTCCTTCGGAAGGCCTTGCGATTCACCATCCAGAATGGAATCATGTACAGAAGAGGGTACTCTGTTCCTCTACCCCGGTGTATCGCTCACGATGAAATTAAACGAGTATTGCACGACGTACATGAGGGAGAATGTGGAGATCACACCGGGGGGCAAGCACTTGCCAAGAAATTACTTCGATATGGATATTACTGGCCTACTGTGTATCACGATGCGTCGGACTATGCAAAGAAATGTGATAGGTGTCAAAAGCATGCTCGAATTCCTAGAGCCCCTCCTACCGAGATAACACAAATGGTCAGCCCATGGCCATTTGCAATGTGGGGCATCGACATCATTGGTACTTTACCTCTGGCAAAAGGTGGTGCGAAATACACCATCGTCGTAGTCGATTACTTTACAAAGTGGGCTGAAGCTCTTGCTACCATAAAGACAAAGAAAGTAATCAACTTTGTAGTCCGCAACATCATCTGTCGATTCAGTCTCCCACACACCATTATTACTGACAACAGAACCCAATTCGACAGTGCAGAATTTAAAGATTTTTGCGAACGGTTTCACATTCAAAAGAAATTCTCTGCGGTTGCACACCCTCAGGCGAACGGACAGGTCGAAGCGGTTAATAAAGTTATAAAGTCCATTTTGAAAAAACGACTGGAAAAGGTCGGGGGCAAGTGGGTCGATGAACTTCCTATGGCTTTATGGGCTTATCGAACGACCCACAAGTAATCCACGACCGGTCACACTCCATTCTCTCTGTCTTATGGTTCAGAAGCCGTTATTCCAGTTGATCTAGAAATACCTTCTCATTGTGTGACATACTATGATCCGAAGACAAATGCTATATTACTTGCTAAATCTCTCGATCTACTAGATGAGAAGCGCGAAGAGGCTGATTTGAGGGCAGCTGTGCATCGAAGTTGAGTCGCCCGATTGTACAACGCCAAGGTCCGCCCGCGAACCTTTGAACTAGGCGATCTCGTCCTGAAAAGAATTTATCCGGTTCCTTCGCCTATGAAGCCGACATGGGAAGGACCGTATGTTATTGAACGAAGACTCGGAGATGGCACATTCTAATTATCGACCATTGACGGTCTTACTCTGCCAAGAGCCTGGAATAGCGAGAGTCTTCGTCGCTACTACACATGACATGCTATGTTTATTCATTTAGTTTATTTTCCATTTTACAATTTGTTTCTGCATTTCAAAATTAGAATTTGTAATAAGGCAACTGACTTTGCCATATTTTCTTATTTTAGCAATAAAATGCAATCTCTTCGAGCCAGAGCTGTGATTTACTTGAAATGCTTCATATGATCATCACTATGCACGGAGAGCTAAGTTTCACCGTACGATGGAATTTATTCAAATAGGGAGTGACTGTGATGCAACCGGTCACTCGCTAAGTGATACCCGAGCTCGGGGACAAGCCATCACATCAAAGTCAAAAACGGATTGATACACGACAATCCCTCACTTAACTCCCGGTTCCCAAAGTGCGAACTGGAGTATTAAAATACGTCTACGAAGAGGGTGGATCCGTCCGCCTAACGACTTCGTCCGTATCTGAACCAAGTTTGAGGAGGGTGGACCCGTCCATCTAACGACCTCACTTGTTAACTCAGGGTGGATGTGATCCGACCATCCATGATCCTGATACACCTTTCGTTCCCAGAGTGCGAGCGAAATCCAAAATATACAGCAAATGTGACTAACTGTCTGCTTATCAACTCCGGATTCCCAGAGTGCGAAACGGAGTATAAACATCAACTTTGAACTCCCAGAGTGCGAGTTGGAGTATAAACATCAACTCCGGATTCCCAGAGTGTGAAACGGAGTATAAACACCAACTCCGGATTCCCAGAGTGTCCCAGAGTGCGAGTCGGAGTATAAACATCAACTCCGGATTCCCAGAATGCGAAACGGAGTATAAACATCAACTTCAAGTTCCTAGAGCCTGAATTGAAGCATAAATATCAACTCCGAACTCCCAGAGTGCGAGTCGGAGTACAAATGTCGATTCCGAGTCCCCAGAGCGCGGACGTATGACTTAAACTTAAGCCGACGTGACCAACCGCCAATAAACAAATGAGAATCCCCAGAGTGTGGATAGGATCGTTGACAATCGGACAAGCGTGAATAAACCGCTCAATCTCCACTTGTCTCAGACATCCATTCAGTGGCACTAAACTCAACATGTTATAAGTGAGAAGCAATCGCTGACTGATGTTCTACAACTCATCCCCGAGACCGTGAGGGGGGGGGGCAGGACTTAAGCATTGACCATTGACTGAAGCGGTAAGACGTCAAAATTTAGCTTGCTCCTTGGTCGTAAACCATGTCCACAAATTCCGGACCTGGCAAAACAAAAAACAAACTTGACTCGAAACATGAAACTTCACCAGTGTACTTCAGACATTGAAACACTTAAGCAAATACACAAGAAGCTAAAAAAGAAGAGTTTCATTTCTACTATTTATGAAAGAGATTCGTATACAAGTTTGTTCCCAAAAAGTTCCTACTAGCAGGGGCCGAACCCGCATCTATACACGGCCGACAAAATGCAAGTCAAAATAAACCAAGGAAGCATGTCTAATCTTTCTTCTTCCTCAGCTTCCTTCTCGGTGTAGACCCACTAGAGCCGCCACTATTTTTCCACTTTGAGCCTTTGCCTTCCGGCGGTCGGTCTCCAAACGGGGGCATGATCTCAACATCCACTTCGATGAATTCCTATTCGGAGGAACATGGTCGATGAAAACAGTGCTGGTGATGAAAACTGTGCCACCAGGAGATATCATTCTGAGCGGGGCTAGACCAGGTGCCGCCATCCCACCTCCAAAGCTGCCACCATGAGCCGCTGCTGCCATTTCAGTGTCGATTTGTGCGAACATCTCCTCTTCAGTAACCGCTCGAGCCTCGCTGGGGGCATTAGTAGTTGGCATTGAAGAACTTGTAGCAGGAGCGCTTCCACCCATAACAAATGGCAGGTCGGCAAGAGGATCGCCATGACGGCGAAAGAGTTCTTCCATCAGTTGCTCATCAAACACAAGTGTGCTTCCCTGCGCATTGTCAAGTGAGGCGGTTGTGGTTACTGTGATTGGTTCGGTCATGATAGCGTCCTGCGTCTGATATGATTCTTGATTAGCAGGAGGCATGGCCGGTGCAGCATCGATCACTGGACAAAAAATAAGAGAACTGTCAGAATTTAATTCAGATAAAAGATTCCGACTTAAGGCAGACATGCATAATGTTCAAAATACCTTCCTCAGTTTGACTTGTATGCGGCTGAACGACTTCAGCAACTTGCTCTGTAACCGGAGACATCTGCGGCTGATCCGGATTGTAGGCAGGAACAGCTTGGGGATCAACCGCAGGCAAAGATTCAGGCTGGGTTGACGCCGGAACTTCAAGACTCGCCTCATGATGGTCAACCCCTGAACCCTCTTCTACTTCGAAGTGCTAGGCGCCGAGCCTTTCTTTCTCATGCAGAATCATCGACTCGTGGAGAATCTTCCTTTCATCTTCATTCAGAATGCGATTCTCGAGTTCGAATTCATCTATAGACTCATCCAGATGCGCCTCCTTCTCTTCTTCAACTAATCGGCCCCAGGCGTTGTAAAGATGCGCCGGATAATCATCGAGCCAGGCTAGACCCCTATGCCTCAGCACGTTAGCGTTGTAAACAACGAGAAGGTCCTCGATATCAGCCCCTAGCCTGGACTCGGCCGATTTCACCTTCTCCTCGACCTCAGTCTCCACCTTGCGGACTTTAGCCACAGCCGCATCTCATTCACCCCGGAGCAGAACAGCCTGCTCGCACACCTCCTGGGCTGCGTTATTCGCATCATCCTTTTCCTTGGCCATGTCGGAGAATTTAGCTTTAAGCTCATTGAGTTCCTTGACCGCCGCATCCTGTTCGGAGGTGACTGTAGTATTCCGATGGCCCATCTCCTCCACCAAGGCAACATGTGTCTGCCTCAACCTCTCCATAGCCACGTTCGCTTCATCAGCTTTTTTGGTGGCCTCAATTTCAGATTTCCGAGAAGACTCGGCCTCAGCAGTGAGCACTTGAATGATCCGGTCCCTTTGAGCGAGTTCGGTCTCCATTTTCTCAAGCGCTTTGGCTCGCTCAAAGGCCACCTTGGAAGCTTTCTCTACAGCCTTTACCCACTCTCTATACTGAGTGTAGATGTCATGAACGTACTCATGCATCGTGTTTTCCACTCCATATGGGATTCTCTTTAAGTGAGGTGGAAAGACGTAGCCATCGAAGCATATGTTCAGAAAATCCTTCCTCATTTGAGCCAATTTAATGGCCCCTTCTCCTGTGGGCTCAGTTGGGACCTGCTCTGCAATTATGAGGGCCATGGTTTTGACTCTCTGGAGATGTGTCTCGGATCTAGAAGTGTGAGAAGATGGCCTATGACGTGGAGGCTCTGGTGGATGTGGAACAAGAACAGGGGGTGGAGATGGAAGTCTAAGTGGAGGAGAGTGAGATCTAGATCGATGTCTATATTCTCTGTCCCTGTCATGCCCATACCTATCTTGATTAGAGTACTCGCGATCGCGGTCTCTATCTGAGTCTCTCCGGCGGGAATCATAATAGGTAGAAGACTTTCGGGCCGAGCGAAGATTCCCAAGCATTGATCCTCTTCCGGACATCGTACTTGAAAACGAGATACGAAGGAAAAGTTAGTGATTTCTTAGGTTGGATAATTTACAGTTATGAATCGTGTAGTGCAGTGAAGTGTATGTATGTGCAACCCCCCGACCAACCGGAAATGTCAGCTGCACTTGTAGCAAGCGACCCGCTCAGCTCAAGAGCATTGTCAAGCTCTTCCATCCCGGTGTCGTGTTGAAACGACACATAATCCGAAATCGGAATATCAGCAAGCCCTTCAAATGGATGCTCTACTTGCGGGGGAGGAGCCTCCGAAATTCTAATCCCCTGAACAGGCAAAGACATAACCATGGATTTCAATCTCATGGATTTAGAACGCTTGTAAGCAGCTGCCTTTCCTTTTCTCCTTCCTCCTGAATCCTGGACATCGGAAGAAGGCCCAGCTTGGAGCTCGTTATCAATAGGCGTTCTCTCCGAATCAACTTCTTCAGCTATTACGACTCCGGGCGCCTTGCATTTCAGCCGCTTCTTCGAGACCGCTCTAAGTGTCCCTTCCAGCCTTATGCTTTGCCTCCGTTCGATCAACCCGACAATTCTCAAGTTTCTGTCGGTCAGAACCAAGTCAATATGCCTCTCTTCGCCCGGAACCGCCTGGAGGATCCGGACTAACTCTCTGAAGTATCCACCATCAGGTCGTGAGATTGCGGCCGTGAAAGAAGAAAAGTATGGCAGTTTTGAGGTTGGTTATTATTATCTCGATAATTCAAGAGAAAGATTGCAACACTTACGTCTATCCAACCATCGCTAGCAAATCCAGGGGGCACCGAACGTAGAACCATTCAGTTTTAAAGTAACTCAACCTTCCCCAGGACCCAGTTACTATTTGACAATTCCTAACCGCTTCCAAGAAGGTGAAAGAAGGGATGTCTCCACGACTCTTAATGTTAAATAGATATCTAATCTCGATCGGCTTCGGTGGTCGAAAGAGAATCTCCATAAACAGAACGAAGGTGCTATTCAACAAAGCGTATATGTTGGGATGTAGCTGGGATGGAGCTATTCCAAGGAATGATAACATCTCATTTATATATTGGTTGAAAGGAGGAAGTGTCCCTGCTGTGCAAGCATGACGGTTGAAAGCAGTAAACCCCTCCGGGGGATCATGTGGCGTGTCATTCGGCCCAGGCAGTAACACGTCGTCAAGCAACAAGTCGTGCCTTAAACAAATCCGTCCCAACATATCTTCGGAGATGCCGGACGGCACAGAATCTTGTGGACGACAAATGAACCAGGCGCCTTGGAGCTCGTCCGGAGCTGGATCTATAACTTCGGGTTCGATGACCGGTATCTCGATGATGGAAGGAATTGAACTCGGGAGTTCCTGCTGCTGTGAACTTGAGGGTTCCATGACTAACTAGCTTATGAAAAATCATTGTTAAACAGACAATAACGCTCGTGAATCCCCCAGTGTAAAGTGTGTAAGTGTGTTGTGCGGAGCAGTACAGTATATCACTTGAATAATTCTACAGAATTGGAGAAAGCATGAAAACGATAAGACTTCAAGATTCGGTCGGAATGACCATCATCGCTGACCGTCACAACCGTGCCATCCAGTTATTAGCGATCGATCCGAGTTAGAGTTTGTTAAAGTTTTATTAAGTTACAATTCCATCGACGAGATTCGATAGGCAGTTAAATATGCAGGGTAATAGTTAAGTCCATATATTCAAGAATGAAGCTCATCGGGAATCATGTTATCAGATTTTCAAGGTTTCGTATCCATCAAGATCCGGGTTCATATCAGTTGTCAGGAGTTCGCTTCGAATCGATCGTCAGTGTCTGATTTCGAATCGATCAAGGCCAGAGGAGCCACGGCTTTGTATCGATCACATTCGCTCGATGCATTTCGTATCGATACAAAGGAGTACTTTTCGAATCGATCCGAAGCCAAGGACTTCGACTCGATCACATTCACTCGGTACATTTCGTATCGATTGAAGGAGTATTCTTCGAATCGATCTGAAGCCAAGGACTTCGACTCGATCATATTCACTCGGTACATTTCGTATCGATCGAAGGAGTATTCTTCGAATCGATCTGAAGCCAAGGACTTCGACTCGATCACTGGCCTAGTTCTCGCGTCAAATTTTAGAGATAAAATTTCGCATCGATCGTACAAGACGAGCCCACGCAACAATCATGGCAGATCGACACGAAAAGAAGATCAAGACATACTCCTCCATACCCATTCTTCCCAGATTGATTCGAACTCCATTTTTCTCCTCCTTTGACCTTGCACAAAATCTACTTCCTCGAGCAACGATCGGGCACGAGTTCGAATGAAATGGCATGAGAATCCGGATCTCATCGTTTTAGGACTGATTTTGTTCAATTGATTACCTTATTTTCGATAACTAGTTTAAGGGATTGGAGGATTTGAATCGATTCAAAGTCGAGCAGTTTTTCCTCTTCTAAGTCTTTGGAGCGATACGAAGACAAGGCAGAAGAATAGAAAGTAAAAAGTTAAAAGTGGTTAAGTCCACAGTATTTATATGGACTTGAAGGTGAATGGAATAAACGATTCACCTCCCAATGGATTCGACCGATTACAAAGCGTCACCACGGGATCGATTCGAACAAGCTGTTCGAATCCATGAACTCGAGTCTATATCGATATGAAGTCTTCACCAAATCCATCGATGCGAAGCCCTTCTTCGTATCGACCACTTTCGACTCCATCTCCAGTACATCGATACGAGCGATCAGTTCGAACCCATCGATACAAATTGTCTATTCGTATCCAATGACACCAGATCCATCGATTCGAAATACACAACAGGGGCTGTTCTGAAGGCATTGAACTTCATCGATACGAACGACCGCTTCGTATCTATCGAACCCCACATCTCGATTCGAACTGCTCATTTCGTATCCATCAATGCAATGAAAATCGATGCAAAGACAATATTTCAACCCTTCACATCGATTTAGGAGAGGATCGTTACGAAGGAACATTCAAAAACAACCATCAAGCGTTGTTACAATGAATTTCACGTCGGTTCAGGAGAGGATCGATACGGAATTCGATATAAGATAAACTGACAACGACTTGTGAACGTCAACGAGAGTCAGATTAACATATATGCATATATGTCGGACTAATCTTCAAGGTTCCAGATTTATAGGAATTGGAAACTCATTTGATAACGATTACACAACAAAAATGGTTAATCACTAGCATACAGCAATCAGTTGCAACAATACAGGGTACAGCAGTTGGCAGTCAACAGTTTACATTATCAAGAAAATCAGTCAAAGAATACAGCTTTCATCAAAAGACGATAACTATTCAGAATGAAGATTGCAGCATTTCAAAGCACATCATGTTTCCACAAGACGTACTTTGAGGGGCAAATGTTATCCCTCCTTTTGGCAAGGCCGTGACACCAAGAACTTGGCTAGAAACCAATGACTGTTCATCTTGAAGATCGGTTATACGCAGGTTCACTATGGATATCGACGAATTTTGTCCGAGTCCAGATCGAGCTACAATCAACAAGACACGACGAGTAAAGCCATGGAAGTCAACATTCCAAATTTCAAGTCAATCCGAGTTCGTATGCTCAAGTCACGATCGATGCAAAATGAAGGGAACAGCTCAGTTTTCGTATCCATAGCTACGCCTCTATTCGAATCCATCACTTTCGTATTGATCAGAACGACAATGACCTCGCCTTCGTCCTAGAGCCTCAGTTCGAATCGATCGGGTTCGACTCCATCAACTAGCCACTGTTCGAATCGATCGAGTTCAACTCCACCGGCGAGCCACTGTTCGAATCGATCGTGCAATGACTGCTTCGTATCCATCCAAAATCAGCATGCTTCGCATCGACCTCGTTTGTATCCATCAGCAAGCATTTGCTCGAATCGATCAAGATGTGCCATTTCGTATCCATCGAGAGAATATGCTTGTTCGTATCGATCTACTCAACTCCACCATCGAACAAGCTCCACTTCTTACGGCAGTCGCCTAGTTCGTATCCATCCTGGAAGGCCTTGTTCGAATCCATCAAGGCTCCTTAGTTCGTATCCATCAAGTAGGCGTTACTTCGTATCCATCACCTCATCTTCTGTTCACATCCATCACATCTTCATTTGTTCGTATCCATCAAGTTGGAGCAACTTCATCGATACGAACGAGCCAACCTTCATCGACACGAACAGAACGTGACCATCGACACGAACTGAGAAGCCTTCATCGATGCGAACTGTGCATCTTTTATCGATACGAACAAAGCAGCACAATAAGGCGAAGTTCAAGAACAACTCGTTCGACTCGGCATCGAAAGCGGAGAAGTCCAAAGATTCAAGCGCCACGTCAACCCACAGTCACGCGCAGCTATCGATTCGAACAAGAGCGAGTCGATGTGATCGAGTCGAACCAATCAGCCTGCCGAAAGCACCAGTTCGTATCGATCATATCTCCTAATATACAAGTCCAAATGCTATGAAATTTTCACAGGAGCTTACGCACGTGCCAAAGAATGTCCACACCAAATTTCGACTTCATTGGATGAAATCTTGATCGATACAAAATCTGTTCGTATCGATCACGGATCGGGCCGAAACTTCGCGGGCTTGGGCTTGCGGGCCTAGTCACGTGCCAAAGGGGGTCTCCCGAGATCTGAGCGAAATATCAGCCTCCTACACCTATAAATAGAGCCCCAGGGCATACAGAATAGGGGCTTCTTCTTCTTTGAATTCTCCAACGTCCAGGCCCTGCCGGATCCAGATCTAAACTCCATAACTGCTGCCAATAACGAATTTCACTGCTGTAAATCATCATTATCCGCTGTAAACCGCTGAAATCAATTGTAATCATCAAAGAAACGTCAATAAAGCAATCAACTTCATAGTGGACGTAGGCAACACGCCGAACCACTCTAAATTCTTGTGTTTTGTGTGTTCTTATTACTTTCATTATCTGTTTTTGGAGTTTTTGTTCGATAATCCTCCTTTTCCATTTAATTTCTTCATTTTATCTCTTCAAAAACTTCCGAAGAGTGTTGTACCCAATTTTGTTACAAACAAATATATATACTATTATTTATTTACAAAACTAAAATTTAAATTTGAATTAGAAGATATCATCAAATTTATACTTAGTTTTGAAATTTGAATTTGAATTATTTATTACTTATGAATAATACTTTATGGACATATATATGCACATATATAATGTTCCTTTACATTAACAAAACTCCAGAAATGCAACTTCCCAATGCTTATAAGTGTTGTAAATGAAATTGGTAACGGTTATAACTGTTACTAATAAGTGCATGGTATTTTCTGTAATGGGGTTCCTAACGGTTATAACCGTAAGGAAAATTCATATTCGTAACAGTTATAACCGTCAGAACTTTGGTATTTCCTAACTGTTATAACCATTGCGAATACAGAATTTGCCCACGGTTATAACCGTTAGGAAAATTGTTATAAAAATAGGCAAATACCAATGGTTATAACTGTTGGCAAATTCCTCATTCTCAATGGTTATAAGATTGGGAAGTTTGTTACAATATTAGAAATTTTCGATCACTAAAATGCTATAAAAATCATTAGATCAAAGCTTATTTTTCAATAAATACATTGACAATTCAGGTTACAATTATTCTTAAACTTTCACAATTTACATTTATTCTTAAATTTTTTCATTTCTACTCTATTTCCAATTATTCTTAAACTTTCACAATTTACATTTATTCTTAAACTTTTTCATTTCTACTCTATTTCCAATTATTCCGTATCAATATGTTTTTATCATCGTACAATTTCTTATGCTAAACTTTCACAATACATCTCAATTGTGTGAAAATATATAATGTTTAGATCATGAACAACTCATTTGCTCACATCAATGCTATATAGTTGATCCAGACCATGAATCCCATGTCTAAACTATACTTTGAGTTTCACCATTTATCTCCTTAGTGTCGTTAGAAACCTTTGGTCGTACCTGCAGTAACACCCTCAACAATGTTTAGTAGACTAAAATAGTACCATCATATAAACATACTAGTTTAGACAAACAAATAGTGTTTATTTATTTATTTACCTTGGTGCGCAAAGAATCAAGGATGCTAAGCTCTTGTTTCATAAAGTTTGGCAACATAAAAGAAGCCTTTTGCATCTACAATACCAATATTTTTTAATTAGTTCTAGACATTGCTGACTAACACTCGGAAATAGCACTCAAATATTTACATAGATCAAACAGTAAGACTGTAGACTATCCTAGGTTAATGTTGTATTATTAACTTCATTTGCATATATAATTACGAGTACTAAGGCACGTCTGATGGACGTGCACAAAGAAAAAGTGTGCAAACAAAAGAGCAATCCAAAAATAAATTGATGCGAAGACAATAATTTTCAAAGTTGACATGTAAATCATTTAAATAATAACAATGATGTTTATTGCATATAAAATATTTAAATTGGGCAGTAAGAGACATCACTGATCATTGTTTCAGAGCCTGCCTACCTTTCAGTCTACAAACATAGCCTGCCTACCGCAGTTCATCAATTTTCTTCAGTTCACCGCTTCCTCCACTTCATCCCTTTCAATATTAACAATAATAACTTTTGTTTTTCAATGCTTTCAAGCATGCCTTCACTTCAGAGAATGGTGCATACCGCAAACAGTTCTTGCTTGGCTTCATACTATTACCTACCCCACAATATTATCTTTAGTATGAAGCAAGTGTGATCGGTTCAATTTCATTTATCATGCTACAGTCTTCTTCAACTTGCAAGCCAATCACGCTTCTTCATCTTTTTCCAGCCATGCATGCCTGCCTTGAAGCTTACCCATCCTCTCATCACTGAAGCTTACCTTTCCTCTTAACTGCAGAATAAAGCTAACCTTTTCACTCATGTTGCATTATGAAGCCTATCCACATGCTGGCATATTTGGGAATGATTGAGGGAAGAATTTTCTACTCACACGTAGTAGTTTTAAAATGGGCATATAATAAAAAATTGGAACTAAAAAAATACAATAAACATTATCAAGGCCACTTACTATAATGTGGAAGAAAATAAATATGTATACAACTATAAAATAATAATAATAATTGTTATTTTTGTAATATGTATTTTGAAGATATTAAACATATATATTATGATTGCATGGAAACTTATTTCATTCTAAATAATACTCTTAAAATTTTTAACTTTAATATAAACACTAAAATTTCAGACTGTGAATTCTAGTGGCATACTTTTAGATTTAAGTACAAAAAGAATATTAGATTCTTACTTGACACTTTATTCATTACTACTTGTTGGTATATTTGGTTTGAAACAAATCAGATAATTTTTAATAATAATAATAATCACCTTAATAAATTGGTTTTTACAATTTCTTCATTTTGTTTTAATTGGATCTCGAATCCTAAATATAAATTTGCTAAAAATAACCTATTTAAAGAGTATCTTAATAAGGTTAGTTATAATATGAATCTATATAAGCACAATAACAATATCTTTAACATCAACAATTGTAGTATTAATAGTCATTCAAACTTAAATGATGATTTCACTGTGTATCATAATTTACTTTCGATTAAAGGTCTATAAGAATATTTTAAGATTTGTTTCAATTACTGAATTAGTCATTGTCTATACTAGATTATCGATTATTTAGTTCTTTAGTTTTGTGATCCTATTGGCATTTCTTAACTAATTCTTATATTTGTTTTTTAGTTTTTCTTCTCTCTTTTTCTTTATTTTGTTCAGTATGTCTTTCTTAAGTATTTTTACTCCTATCTTATTAACACATATAAATGAATATAAATTTTAATTATATACATTTATGTGTATCATTCTAACTATTTACTTAGTTATTCTACAGAAACATATATGGGTGATAGGGTGGTAGATAAGGTGTTAGGTTCTCTCAGGTACTCAGGACTACAGATTGCAGGATTCCAGATTGCAGAGAGGCTCACTTCTCAGTACATCTCCAGCTTCATCATGGTGGCATATTTTCAGGGAGATTCGCTCTTCAGCTAGGCGCTACTTCCATTTTTTACCGTGTCTTCAGAGTGGAGTCTTCCTTTCAGGATCACTAGCAGTTCTACCTCAGTTTAGTCAGATCCTCTTACCTTCCGAGTCAGTAGCATGGAGCTACCTTATTAGAGAGTGTCGTCTTTTTGTATCTTTGGCTTCGTGTTTTCTTTAGATTTTCAGATACTCCTAACACCTTATTATTGGGTGGTGGCCATGCCGGAGCTTGATAATAGGGTGTAATGGGCGGTAGCTTTGCCGGAGCTCATTATAGGGGTACTTGAGTTATTATCTTTTGATACATGTACTTAGACTTGCTACCTGCCAGGCATGTTGGCAGTACCTTGCTTTGAGTTATATATATATAGTTGCATGTGTGCTCTCCTCTATTACTAGAGGATCACACATTTTTCTCAGAAAACAACTATGAAATAAAAATTCATTTAATGATTATCTTGCTACCTGTCCATTTAAGAATGTAAGTAAAACAATGAAGGGAAGAATAGTGGGCTATGTAAAATCCAGTCAGTACCGAACACATTGCAAGAAAAAAGCCTCAATTGGCAATACTTCCATTGTCAAATATGCATAGTATATGCTATATTACATCACATCAAGCGCAAGGTTATATGAAAAAGTTCATAATTGCTGGCAAAGTAAACGTTGTTGCAGTACAAAGAAAAATAATACAACCAACTACATGAGAATTTCAAAAACTAACAGTACAAACCTTATTTTTTCATAACATAATCCTAAACATGAACAAAAAATCAATGTGTTCTCAAACATAATCAAACCAATAAAATATATTACTAAAAAAAATTAGTAAATAAAAAAGTCACATTTTAATGAATTTACTTGGAAAACAACGATATAGTCCCATCTTTCATCCTCCATCACCGGACATCGTTTATATTCTTTGATCACCTTAAAGATTCTATTCTTCGATGTTAACTCTTTAATGATGCCCCGAGTCCGTCAAACTATGGTACATAATCATGATTACTGTTTCAAAACTATAACCATTTCCTCATTATGGAAATGACTGCTTGAGTGTATCAAGGTAACCCAAAAAGGTAAACCAACATCCATGATTTTGCAATTCCAAACTTAATCTTATGGGTTGCCTACAAAAGATAGTAAACAGATCTTTAGTAATCTACTAATTTAGATCCACAGAAGGCTATGATTCAATTAAGCATTCATGAATTCGTTTTTCTATTCACTCTACCTTAAAGTAAGTCTTTCTCAAATTATCAATAAGAAATTCCATATTTTAGCATTAGTAGGATTTAAAAAAAAGTCAACATCAGACATTTATATTAGTACAACTGTATATTTAGTACAACTTTTATCACATTAAGAATATTTATTCAGAAAGCTAAAATTATGGTAAGACATTTATCATTAAAGCTAAAATTATGCTACAAATATTTACCAAGAAAGTTAAATGCACCCAAACATTTCATCAGCAAGGTTAAATAGTCAAGGGTCACATACATTCAAGATATAGTATGCAATTAATTTAGCATAATTTTCTCCATGCATAAAAAGTAAATGTAAATCCAAAAACGTAAACTTATTTCTAGGTTACATGTCAATTGAGCCATAGAAAACACTTATTACCCTCATAGAGTAAAAGAAGGCATGCTTTTGTTCAAAACATTAAATTATATCCACCCTATAGTTTTACTATAATTAAGGTTTGAAGTTTTAATAATTATAACCAAGGGTATATAGTTTGTGAATAGTGTTAATAAATTGAGTTTTCCTTCTTAATGAAGTTAAGGACAACATTAGATTCATTTGTCATTTCACGCCTTAATCAAATTTGTCTAGGTGTTGTACATATGATTCAAACACTGAAAAAGATGACTTGGAAGCAAATACTAAATTCATGGCCAAATAATAAATCACTTGAAAATTCTATAATTTAGATATAAGACATGTTAACCAATTGTTTTTAGTACACATATGTAAGTGAAATCTAAAAAGTTATGTTTAGAGAAATGTGCATGCTAATCTGTCAATTTACATGTACATATTATATTATTGATATGAAAATTCAGTAAGTCCTTGATAAATAATTGATTTACACAACACCAAATGATAATTGATTGATTTACAAAATACCAAATGTCTATGTATACATCAGATAACTTAGTATACCATTTACAAATTGTCAATACGTCACTACAAGAAAAACCATTTACGGTTGCAAAAAACCGTGGTGTTTTATCATAAATGCAACCAAAAATATTTTCCCCAAAATATGTTTCGTGACTAAAATTTTTTTGTTCCCGCTCCTTAGAAAACTTTTTCCGCCTAGCCAAAAATAAATGTGACCAGTCATTGTTTTTCATCTCACGTATACTTAGAAAACTCTCTCCCCATTTCGATCTACTTTTGCAGAAATTTTTTTCCCCTTTACAATCCTCGCGGCAGCCAGCAATCGCTCAAATTTCATCAACTGAAGATCAAGTTCCCTTTTTCATCGTCCACTCCATCCTTGCTCAACGTCCTCGCGGCAGCTAGCAATCGCTTAGGTATATTTAGGTACGAATCGTCTAAATCGATTTTGTGATTCGATTTTGTGATTCTATTTTGATTTAACCCTAATTTGCATGCATCGTATATTAGACTAATGCATTAGTCATAGTTGTAGACTCATTTTATTCTCCGAATGTCTCTATTTTTATTTTGCAAGTTGTGTTACCCATTTTGTATTTATTAAATTCACTATCAAAACTTGTTTTAGTAAGGAATGAAAGCATGGATTCATATTTTATTGTCTTGTTACTCATTTTGCTGGATTCATATAATTTATTCATTGAATTAGAGTAGAAAATAATTCCAGTCCATTTGCGGTTCTAATTACTGTAATATTATGATTTCAATTTGTTAATGAAATAAATTCATATCCACTATGAACATACCAGGTTTAATTTGTGATTGTTATTTGTACGAAGCATGAATATGTGACATAATAAACTACCATCTCAGGCAATCTTGGCCTAGTTCATTGTCTGTTATGTATTTGTAATGGAATAGCCCATAACTATTGGGTTTTTGAACTAAAATAATCTGAATTATAGCATGAAAATTTTCATCTGATAGTTCTGAACTAATGCTTTTCTATTCCTGTTTTCAATTGTTCAGTTGGTACTTGAAGAATTAAAGTCGGCAAATTTGGCTCTATAACTACAGTTTGTCATTAGCCTACTACAGCTTGTCATGGATGGTATATATTTTTCTCATCTGCATAGTCAAAGAACTGATTTTCTAATCATGAACTGGAGCTGGAAAAGGATTGAACTTGCTTAACATGACTACTCTATAACAGTTTTTTGTTTATACATATATACTACGTTAATTTTTGCATGTTAACATACAAGGTCTAGTAAGTTTCTACATTAATGTATTAAAAAAGAATATTGATCTGATTACAAAAAATTAATCTTTTGTTAATTAATTTATTCGTTATATTGTTTAAGATATAAAATTAACTAGAATACTTCGAAATATAACGTTAAAAAGATTCAGAGATCATGTATCTGCAAACTAATTATTGGGTCCAGATTCCTCTAGCGAGTAGATGGTAAATAATGAAATTTTTAATTATCTCATATTTTGTTTCATTTGTAGAACAGAGATGTTTCCAAGCTCTGTACGTACTCGCAAATAGAAAAAGACTGATAAGGAATCCCAGAAGTATAATTCAAAGCGGAAGTATAAGATTCAATGATATAGGTGTACCAATAGGGTCAGGGTTGGTATATTTATCCTCTTCTCTTGGACCGCTTGTGCGGGAGCAGGTTCCATACACACTTGATGATTGGAGGAATCTAAGTGAAGAGTTAAAAGTTGTTTTGTGGCGATCGCTTCAGGTATGGAGTAGGTTCCCTACTGTATATGCTAGAGAATCTATTTATCAACATTTGTCCCTGCTTCTGTCTATATTTATTTTGTAGATTTATCAAGCAACTCATCTTTCTTCTTCTCCTACCACTTACTTTTTAAAGTATAAATCCGGTTATAGTTTTTCCAATTTGCGGTTTTTAAATTGACTATAATAAATGGGAATTTATATTAAGAAATCCACAAGTTCTAGTAGTTGAATCATGTCGTTTAAACATTTTATCCTGACTTCTGTTTAAGAACCTTAATTTGTTAATTTGAATCATCATTAGTGCAGGTTCGTATTGTGGGTTATCCTCCGAAATTCAATTGTTCATATTTCTGGTTTTTTAACATTTAATAGATAAATAAATTAGAAATGAATATTCATATTTCACGGAAGGTTCAGAATGACAGAGATTTATGGGTCCGGATGATTATTTCTAAGGCAAAAATGTAAACATGATTTGAATTATGTGTTACAAATCATAATTTGAGCCATCTACTAAAGTACATCAGTACGAATTTGCTTGCTTATAAAATTAGTGAATTGGTTTTTGATAAACTTTCATTGTTTTCTAATTATTATTTTTGATAAAATCAGCTGACCAATGATTTCAAAACAATTATTCTAGACTGCAAATGCTATTCTTCAAAAATTAAACAATGTTGTCATAGATTATTGGATAGAATTAAAAAAATTTAAACACCAATATCCCCGTTCACTTGAGATTGAAATCATACCAATTTTGATTTTTAGTGACGTTGCTATCATCTTCAAGAGTACAAATCCTATAGATATATTTTAGGTGTCTAATGTCAGGACCAGGTGATTATTTCATGATTTTCATTCAGATTTCTTCAAAATTTACAAACCATAAAGTCATATATTCACCAATTCTGTACTAGCTTGACAGCATTCTGCTTCACCATAGCATGTTTCTTTATATTCACCTACTGTTAATATCATGTTTTCTACTAATAATATCATGTTTTCATGTATTGTTGTAGGTTAGATTTAAATTGGAAGAGGAATGGCAAAGAAAAGCCGTATTTCAATAGATGGGAGTAGTTTGGAGATCCTCAAAAAGCAAATTGGTTCGAAAATTAAATAAAGCGGAGAACGAAGAGGAAAGACTTAAACTGAAACCTACCAACATCAAAAACATGAACGAATGGAGAAAGTTTGTGAAGGCCAAAACAAGTCCGGAGTTTAAGGTAACATTAAGATAACTGTAATATGCTTTTGGTTACTAAATTCTAACATCTTTCAATATTTCCAGAAACGAAGTGAGAAATATTCGGCCCTTAGGGGTAAACAAGTTCCACACACATCTGGTCGTAGGGGAATGGCTAGATTGACCGAGGACATGGTTAGTTAGTTAAGTATAGCATTATTTAATATTATTTTATATCTGTCAGTTTATTTGTTTAATGTTATTCTAAATTTAGAAAAAAGGAAGTCCAAATCCATCGTCCATAACTAGAGCTGATGTTTGGATTAAATCTCACATTAAAAAAAATGGTGAACCAGTGACCATGGAAGCTGCAAATACTATTGTAAGAATTTTTTATTTTATCGGTATATAAAAAATTGTCCGAAACTATGATGATTTTACCATCGTACATTATCTGTATGTATTTATTTATGTAGGCGGAGATTAAAAAATTTGTTAGCCTATCACAGTCTCGCTCATCACAGAATGTCAATGGAGATGCTCTTGCAAATGTATTGGGACAAGGTAAACCAGTACGGTTAAGGGCACTATGAAGGGAATGCACCTTAACCAAGCTAGCTGTGGCCCAGTCCAGAGATAAACAACTATCTCAATGTTGAGAGGAAATAGCAGAATTGAGGGGTATGGTACATATGCTGGTGGACCAAAAGGTAAACTTTTAAAAGTTGGAGGCGTGTTAGGTAGTTGTCTAGTGGCCTAGTCTAGGGCCTACCTTTTCAAATGGTTTGTAAGAGACAAATGTTGAGTCTCATATTCGCGAATTCTTTTCGTTATTTATCGATTATAGCAACTTTGGAATGGGTTACTAAACTCTTTATTAAATGAGTCTATTTATCCGTTGGGATATTCTCTTGTATCATGTCTAAATTTATCTTTAGGCAACAAGAATGTTTAAGTTTGTTTATCATGGAATTATATTTGTTTTGGTGTCAACTGTATACCCGAGAACATTGTAACAAAATTAGTTGATGGGCCTTTCATCTTTAGTTTATACCTTCTTTGACATATTCTGCTGAAGATCATTTTATTGATGGATAAATGTTTTTCTAATGTCGTCTGTTCACATAAATCTTTGGCATCCATTTTGAGTATCCAAACAGTATATGTAGTATAGGTGTTCCTGCTTGCTTTTCATTTTTTCTCAAATAAAACTCTCAACAAGTTTAGGGTGCACATTTCATCTTGACACTTGATCACTGAACATAAAAGGTAAGTCTATGATGAATAAGGTTTACTGATGCACCTATAATTTATTGCAAATATGCATAGCATCAAAGTATATATAAAAACACTGTAGTAACTGGGAATAACAAAACAGTGCATAACAACTGGTTTTTTGTTATGTAATAATTTTGAAAATAATGATTTCAGACACACATGTTTGTAAATAATGCTACAACAACTGGTTTTTTATATGTACTCTACCATTCAAACTTGTTGGACTGATTCTAGTGACATTTTAAGTATTGTGCGTATCCACTTCAGTGCTCCTAAGATTAAAATATCCTAATATTTAGTGCTTTGCTGTAGGGTAAAGAAAGTTCGAAAGAAGGGACCACACCTGAATTGGTAAAAATAATAATTATATTACTCAAGAAATAACATTTGGATTTTAGTTTTTGATCCAGTAATTGCTATAATTTTCTGTTGAATAATTGTAGAGCAATGACGACATATGTTCGGTGTTGAATTGGGATGGAACCTCTACAGTTGTTGCCGATGGGAGAGTGTTGTCCATGGACCCAAATGAGGTTGTCAATGGCATTCGTCTTGGATCAAATGCTGTGAGCGTTATTATAGATTTCGTGGAAGAACCATATGCTTACTTATGGAGGCATACACCTGAAATGACAGTATTAGCAAACGCTGAGAATAAGGTAGTAGCATGGCCATTAAATTGCATTAAGAGGGCGCTGCGAGGACAGCTAAATGAAGTTAGTACGGTAAATTTTATAATTCACAATATTTACGTCGGTCTTCCACAAATTTAATTTAGAAATATGTCTTGTACAATATTTTCACTTAATCACTAAACTCTTGATTTGCACTTCTCCTTTTTAGAGTGACAGCAGCGCCCAAGACGACAAATGCAAGATTTATGGTTGGAATGAGGGGGTAGTTGCCGAAGGAAGAATCTATGCCAGAGATCCACAACATCTTGTTAATGGTATTCCGCTCGGTCCGGCTGCCTTTGCGATTTGGTTGGCCAATGTAATAAATGGAGATTCATATTTGTGGCAACCCACAGCTGATATGTCGTGCGTTAGAGATGCAGTTGGTAGGAAAGTAGCATGGCCAAAATCAAAAGTTGAAGTTAATAAAGATGCAGTTGGTAGGAATGTAAATTGTGCGACTTCTCCCGTGATATCCACACCCATAATCGCGAAGAAACCACAACATGTGAGTAAATATGCTGGAAATATTTTGTAGTTTGTATTTTGTTTCTTCTGTTTGAAATATGCACCACTATGTTGTTGCATTTTGTATGCTTTGGTTTCTAAAATAAGTACATAGTTTTCAATATGCACCATTTTTTTCCAGCCGATTGCAAAGCTGACAAAAGATAATAAATGCAAGTTGATTGATGTGGGTGAAACAAACGAAGTAGTGGCTAAAGGAACTATCACTTCAACTGATCCAATATCGATGGTCCATTGTCGTCCATTGGGACGTGATACTGTAAAAGTTTGGGTTGAAATTGTGAGAGTTCCGGATGCAGTGCTATGGAGACCTACATCGAAGTTGACGTGCATGGAAGATGCCTTTGGCGTTCCCATAGCTTGGCCGATAGCAAAATTCATTATGGAACCAAAATGAAAGGTATGCAATTCTTTATGTAATTGAAAACTTCTTGCAAAATTACCATCATGGATAACATGTAGCAACAAAATACTTAAACCATCAACTCAGATAATTATAATGCCTAAGTGATTTGAAAAGGGGCTGCCTTCAAAGTTATTTGAAATTTTCCTCTAAATTGCCTTATTATAACCTGCTTGTAGATGTGCAATGAGTTGTTGTACTTGAATGATTTATGTGAATATGCAACAATGTGAATAAGTTAGAATTTATGTTGGAATTTACTATGATCAGGCTTATCAAAATATGGTATTTATATTGTATATATTAACTGTAATTAGTCGGTGGTTTAATCCATCAGTAGCCATAAGTTATATCGACTAATTGTACGTACTTAAAAGATAATTTATGATCCTAAGTTTCCAGTCATTTTACATACTAGGACCATATTATATTATTATCTCACATTTTTATCAACAAATGCGTCCATCGTTATGAATTTTTTGAATCTGTGTTTGGCTGTATCCATATGGGTCTGGCAGACTTCTTACACCTACCTAATTTCACTATCTAAAATAATTCATGTACACTTATATTTTCATCTGTGTTCGAGTATATGAAAATCTGTGTTTGAGTATATGAAAATGTACAGGCAGAGATAAAATGTACAAAACATTGATGACAAATCTTCATTTTCATTTTATTCTTGGCCAAAACTAACATGCACATTATTTTAGTTTTCATATTTAGTTGTGCCTATTCAGTTGAACACAATATTGCACATATTCAGTTGTGCTAACTTTAGTCTCATTGTTTTCTCAGTATTGATGGTCCTGTCATTATTATCTCAGTATTGATTATAACTTGAGTCTCACTGTTGATTATATTTTGTCTACAGGTAGGCGTTTCTGAAGAATGAGCAATAGCAACATTAGTTTATCGTACTTGTTAGGTAGTTTGGTTGTTTATTGTACTTGCTTAGTTCAGATGTTTATGGTACTTTAACTACTGCAGTAGCATATTGTTTGAGGTACATAGTTCGGTTGTGTAAACTTCTATGTACGGTTAACCTTTTGTCTTGAAACTACTGTTCGGTTGTGTAAACTTCTATGTACGGTTAACATATTGTTTATGTTAGTGCTTTTGTTTATGTATTTTGTGGTTTTTAAATGTGTTTATATTTGAATGTGTATGTGTATATGTATATGTATTTTGTGGTTGTTTAATGTGTATGTGTTTATGTATTATGTTATAAGCTATGAACAAGATTGAACTGGAGGCAATGTATAGGCAGAGTTGGAATATTTTTAGTAGCGTTTCGAAAACGCTACTAAAAAACGCTACAAAAAATAAAGGGTCGAAGGAGAACATATATAGTAGCGTTTAATAAACGCGGCTACAGGCTTTGTCAATAAACTGCGTCCTCTATTACAGCATTTAACAAACGCTACCAAAATATTTTTGAGCAGACCAAGTACATTTTAGTAGCGTTTTATACACGCTGCAAAAAAAGAATTTAGTGCCGTTTCATAAACGCTGCAGTAAAACGATTTATGATAGCGTTGAAATAAGTGCAACTAAAAATTAGGTATTTTTAGTCGCGGGCTTTATAACAGCGTTTATCAAAACGCTGCTAAAACATTTAGTAGCGTTTTTTTAGCGCTACTAAAAATCAAAATGTTGAATTCTTATAAATTGCATAAATTGGACGCATTTATTTCGTAACTTCACATATGAAAGCAATTTATGTTTTTGCATTGTGTGTTAGTAACTACCTTATGTTAGAAAGTGTAACTTTGACTTTGTATTTAAGATAGAATTTTAAAGGGTATCTTGAAATTGTGAAAGTGCTATCAAATAAAAATCCCAAACATATCAAAGCAATAATGATTAATACAGCAAAACCCATAGCATTTTTGTACTCTAATTATGATTATAGAAAGATGTGAGAAAAGAAAGAAGAAAAGAGGTCTTACTTTCATTGTTGGGTAGCTTGGTAGGTGTGAGTTGAGCAAAAGCAGATGACAACAAAAGTAAGAATGATAAAACTTATTTTTTGCAACATAAGAAATATATTTATCAAATATGTAATTGATCTAGTTTTATGAATTATTTTTACCTCTCTCTTAAGATTTGGATTGGTCGGATTAACCAAATGAACATCTTTTGGATAAGCTAATTGCTAGCCTCATCCTAGGTTACGATCCTCAGGCATAGGCACAATCCTTCGTCTTCTAGTGCCAGTTAATGGAATCTGATTATTTTCAAAAGGGAAACGACATCAATATTTGTGTATATAAACTTAGTGTTGCATTGCAATTTGCAACTTGCAGTTGCATTGCTACTACAGCATGACAACTCAGTTGGAAAAACCGAATTGCAACTGCAACTCAGTTTTAAAACTTAGTTTTAAGAACTGCAACTCAGTTGCAAAACTGAATAGTTTTGCAATTGATTTGCAATTTGCAACTAAGTTTAAAATTGATTTGCAATTGCAACTCAGTTTTAAACCTGAGTGCAAACATGCTCACAAAATCTACTTTAAGCATTTTATACTAGAGAATTCTAGTTGTATGTTACAACATACATTAAAGATCAACATTACATAGTATGAACTGAAGGTTGACAAGAGTATGCTATTATAGTCATATGGAAAGAAGATAGCATGGGTGATGAAACTCCATGCAATTGAATTTGCAGCTAAATAGATAACAGCTAACATAGCTTCTATCCTTTCTTTCTCTCTGCCTACTAAAATAATTGCATGAAAACATTAATCTCTCATTGTATATAGTTAGATAGGCTTCTCTACATTATCCAAACAAAACCTGACATGTATTGTACATAACAAGTATTTCAGTGTATGCACCATGCCTTAAACAAAAGGATGATATACCTGGTTATATAGACATATTATATATTGATTTATAATTTAAGATATATTAAGTTTCCAATATATATTAATTTTACATGGGGAAAATGAACCAACTTTCTTCAAAGTATTTTGTAATGCTATTTGAATGTTGCATGATTCAAAATGCAAAATGACATTGGATGTTATATTGGTGTAGTGTACACACTGTAAATGTGTATGGCATAGTAAAATTATGTAATGGATCAATGGACCATTTGCATTTGCATGTTAATGTAATCATTGTAATGTAAAAACAATGAACTATCACAATTAGGAAAATCTACCTTTCATATATACAAGTAATGACAACCAAATAATAAACTTGCATCACAGTTTCAAATTGTAAAACTAAAACCTCTTACTTACTCTAAACATACAGCTTAAAACAACACTCTTTAAAAACTAACCATAAACTAAAAACAGATGATTTTTAATAATAATTGAAACAAAATTTACTTAATTTGGACAATTATGATCTCATATAAATAGACCTAAAACATAACTGAATTTTCTAGGCCAAAAGGAAAGAATAATTGCGTACTAAAAAAATGGTTTTAAAATCTTACTTGCTATTTGTACTAAGAACCTACAACGTCATCACTTTGCCTACGATGTCATATGAACCTCTGACAATGCTCGCCTTCTTCATCGACCGATCTCCACCCCCGTCGACGAGCTTGAGCACCTTCTTCAATTCCTTATATGAAAAGAAATTGTCCACCTCTGCCAGCGAGTTTAAGGAGAAACCCTAATTTTAAAATAATGGTTGTTGACCAAACGAGCGAAATCTGAACCAAAGAGGTCTATTAAAGAGGGAAAAACAACACGGTAGGTGGAGAGAGAGGACATACGAGAATAGAGGAGTAAGGATGAAGTGGAGACGAGTGTTGGAGGAAGAATTTAGGAGGTGGCTGTAGTTCCAAATTCCATTAACGAGGGTTTTATGGTAAAAATATGCTCATAAAAGCTAAAATTACTAAACACTCTACTGTAGTTTAATGTATTTACGATATTACCATTGTTTGTAACGGTAATAAGCATTGTAAGATTTTATAACAGTAACAACCGTTAGTAATTTATAACAGAAATAACTGTTACGAATTAGGATAAGAAAAATGTTACAAAATGGGTTGTTTGGTGTAGTGATTAAAATATATACGTATATATTTAAGTAAATATGAACATGATTATATATATATATATTGGGACCCAAAATGGTGACACAGTTGGTGATATACTGAATCTCAACCATTGGATTATCCCCTGTTTGTATCATCAATTATGTTTAATTTTATCTCCAAATAACCGTGTCTATATATATAGTACACAACACATATGTAAACAGAGGGACGGACATGTTCATTGCAACATAAATCCCAACACTTAGATAGGGGCATGTTAAACCATGCACACTGTATATGTTGCACATGCATTATACATACATGGACATACGATATGCATGTACACAATACATAATATAAATGTAAATCAAAACAAACTTTTACTGACAAATAAAATGAAATAATAATTTTATTGAAAATTAATTTATATTAGATCTAAATTAATTTAGACTTCCAATGCCCAATCAGGTCTAAAATGGTTAAAAAATTAAAATTCATCTATTTAACCCGCTGTGTGCTGTTCCGGTTCCAATAATAGTATCAGGACCCTATAGCCTATGCAGTCTAAATTAGCAATGTCAAGGCTAACTTATTAAAGCCTAACCATTTGGTAGGGTATCTAGAAAAGTAGAATCTAAGGTTGGATTTGGATAATCAAGTACTATACCCTACTTAGCTACTGGCCTGGTCTTAAAGGATGAGGTAAGCCGAAAGGTTATCCTCAATGTAAAGGCCTAAATTGATTTACATCTTGGACTAATTTTCAAAATCTAGATTGAAATTAAAATAAAATTTTAAATTTAAAGGTTAATTTAAAATAAATAAAAATAACATTTTAAATTAAAAAATTTATATTCAAAATAAGTAATGATTTTGTAAAGTTATAAAATAATTTTTAGAATGACTTTTTCAATAATTAATTAGATTAATTAAATGAAAAATTAATTAATTAAATTACATAACATATATATTGATATATGTAACATTATCTTAAAATGCTAAGGTTATATATATTGTAACATCCCTAATTTTTGATAACATTATTCAGAAAATTTAATTAGATAAATTAAATAGAATAATGATAATAAGGAGATTGAGATTTGATAAATTACAAAATAGGGCCGTGCTTATTAACAAAGTAAATGAGCTTTAAAATGGTTTATTGGTTAATTAAACTACACGTGGGCATATTAGCAAATAACCATTTATTTTACCCGGTTATATCCTTTTGTGATTGTCCATTCACGTTTCACGTTTCATTTCCACTTTCACAAACGAAAATTCTAAACCCTAAGCAAAAGCCGCCCATTACTAAGGAAGAAAAAAGGAATTTTAATCTAAAACCGAGGATCAAAAGCTAGCGACGATTAATCAACAACAAATCTCAAATTCCTTATCGACTTTAAGGTGAATAATAATCTTCTACCATCTCTATTTTTATTTTATGATTATATGATTTTGAATTTATGACTTAAATTCATTTTGTGATAAATTGGATGATGATATGCTTGAGTTATATTATGACGATTTATTTTAATTCATAAGCACATGAATTTGTACGGTTTTAGTATAAAACCGATATTTTATGATTTCAGATTGCCATGAAATTTTTTTATGTTAAGTAAAACATGATTTTGAAGATGGTCTTTAATTTTTAGAATTTTCCAAGCTATGGAAATTTTATTATGAATTTTTATTGAAAAATATGACATAATTGGGCTTGAAATTTATTTCGAGAATTTCAGGAAGAAATTGGGTCTAAAATTTAAATATGTTTGATTACATGATGAAATTAAATTTAAGTGATTTTTGATGATTTTTCCCAGTTGATTTAATTGGGGAAATAAATTATTTTAAAAGAAGGGCTTCCCTGCAAAATGTCGGTTTTTGGTTATACGGAAAGGTTTTAACATTTAAATCCTTTAATTTGGATCTGAATAAACGCGGTAGTTTTAAAAAGGTAAAGTAGTTGAAAAGATTTATGGCGGCCAATCAGTATTTTACAAATAGGCAAGTTGTTGAAAAGAAAGTACTAAAAGTCGCTATAATTCAGCCTTTAAATTAAAAAAGGGTGTTTTGCTTCCATTAGTAAGTACCTTCTGACTCCATTGTCTCCACCTTGCCTTAGTCAAAACCAACACAGTCGAAACCAATACACATGATAACACTTAGGTGGTATGCAGTGGATTGGAAGGTAGGCGGAAGCCATGGTGTCGAAAGGGGTAGCTTCCGATGGGGTTGAAACCCTGCTATTTTTTCATAAGTTAAACCCCTTGCCTAGTTTTACCTAAAGATTTTGCCACAGTCGAAAGTTATGCTTTCGAAAAGGATTTATAAATGGCTTTCGAAGAAGGTTTCCATGTCATGTTAAAGTATTTGCTTTCGAAAGAGTACCTTTTTCTTTAAATAATTGCTTTCAAAAGGAGAGGTTTCGTCCCAGTCGAAACCAAGCAGCCAATCCCTTTTTCGACTACATTGTAGTCATCTATGTTGTCGAAGGGGTTACTTCTGTTTTAACCTATTCCCTTTTCTTGTCTGCTTTCAAAGGGGTTGGGGGTTTCGAAGGTGATGGAGTCGAAAGGGGTTTCGACTTTGTCCTTCAAATTTTTTGTTTTAAAGGTTTTGCTTTCGACTAAGATGGTTCCGACACCATTAATTTTTCCCCAAAATAATTTTTTGTTGGTTTCGAAAGAGATACTTTCGTATATAACCATTTTGACCCAAATGATTTTTAAGAGTAAACCCAATGCTTTCGAAAGGGGTACTTTCATTTGTTTCGAAGCTCTGTATTTTAAAAGATGATTTGATACCATCGAAAGGTATAATAGGTTTCAAAAGAGAATGTATATTAAGGGCTTCGAAAGGTATGTATTCAATGTTTTGAAAAGAGATCTTTGCTAAAAGATGCTATCTAGAGGTTTCGAAAGAGATGTTTTTTTTTCAAAACATAAACCCAATCTCAATTTAAAGTAATAACCATGGCATAAATAAAGATTTTGAAATGTTATTCACTTTGTTAGTAACCCATAACTGTATTTTGGGGAAAGGGCATAATAACCAGTTAGGTTGACCCAGTAGTGAATATAACTTAATGGATGTTAAAATTTTAATTAAAGATATTAGCAGGGGCCAATAGGTTTGCAATAAACCCATGAAAACTGTATGATATTGGCAAGGGCCAATAGGTTCATAGTCAGCCCATGAAAACTATGATTTGATACTGGCAGGGGCCAATAGGTTTGTAGTTAGCCCATGAAAACTATATCCGAATTAAGACATTGGTAATCAGCCAATAGGTTTCTAGTTAGCCCATGAAAACTAGGATAAAAGATAAGATATTGGTGTTACCAATAGGTTCTTAGTGATCCCATGAAAACTAAGTAATTGGACAGATAGTCCTTAACATTTTGATAGGTTAATAGTAACCCTAGAAACTATAATTTAGAAAGATAGTCAGAATGAATGGGGATGGGAATCCAGAACTGATTTATTTGTTTTGCATATCATCATAATGTTTTGAAATACTATGTTTTAACCATTGTGGATGGAGGAGCACAGTATATGGTTTTGTAAATGTTTTAAGATACTAGTGTGGGGAAAACCCATTCCGCTAAGCTGCATGGTCTCATTAGATATCTAAATGGTTTAAGATGGTAAATTATTATTCATACCAGGCTTTTTGTCTGACTCGAAGTTTTTGTTTTCCCCTTAAACTCTCGGGTACTTAATTGATTTTGAGTAGGTTGAGAGTTAAAGGTTTTCAGGTTTCTCTTTAGACGAATAAAGCTTCCGAAGGTGTGCAAGAGGCAGATAGTTATTTAAAGTTATTTGTTTCTGCTGTATGTTTGATTGTAAAGGCAAACTGTTTTAATGCCTTATTATGTACTCTGATCAACCAAGGGGGCATCTTCATATGTCGCTCTTTGCGTATTTTGTTATTATATGTTATCTGAACGTGGTTTGTGAATTGGGATTATGTAATCAATATGAAATATTTTGAGATGGAATGTGGATTTTATTTGCTGTTTAATTTTTTTTCCATATTCTTATGTTTCTATGTATAAATGTACCTAATATCGCCGTATTTGGTCACCGAGGATTAATAACTATGGATGACTGTAGCATCCGTAGCCATTACTTTTTGGCCTCCAAGTAGGGGGATGTTACAAGTTGGTATCAGAGCATAGGTTTATGAAAGTTTAAAAGAAACTTAAACCTAAAAGATTTTTCAAACATAATCCAATGAATCAGATAATAAGATTGGGGTTTGGGTTAGCGCTATAATAATGCTTGTATTTGATATATATAGTTATATATAAGTACGTATACCCCGCTCTCTTAGATCGTTCTTCTGTATCTTACTAAGGCTCGTATGCAGATTTACGAGAAAGGAGATACGAAAGCAGGAAACGGAAGAGGAAATCTCGGTAGAGGAAGCACCACGACTAATGGAAATGCTCGACCCACTACCAGGAGAAACCCGGGTCGACCGGCTAATGCTAGTAACCAAAATGCTAAAACCAATGTGGGTGTTGGTAATCCACCAGTAGATGTGGGGGCGATGTAACAGTTCTTAGCCAGCTTGATGCAAGTTGGTGCTGCGGCTGGAGTAGCTAGAAATGGAGGAGGAGCTAATCATGTGGCTCCAGTAAGGAATATTGCTTTGTTGAGTAAAGATTACACTAGTTTGGGTGGAAAGCTATTCTTGGGAATGGAGAATGCCGTAGAAGTTCAGAATTGGCTGTTGCATTATAAGCGTATATTTACTGATATGGGTCTGAATGATGGACAAAAGAGGAGGTTGGCCTCTAGGCAGTTGCGGGGTCAGCACTGCATTGGTGGAACAGTGTCACTACCGGAGTTTCGAAAGAGAAGTTAACTTGGTATGATTTTAAGATGAGATTTGAGTAGAAGTTTGTATCTGATTTTGCTAAGTCTAAGCTGATGAGGAAATTTATGGATCTAGTGCAAGGAGATATGTCAGTAGTTGAGTATGTTACTAAGTGTGAAGAGCTATCTAGATATGGGTATGCTCTTATAAATACTGACATCAAAAGGAATGAGAAGTTCATTCGACGACTAAAGCTCGAGCTTGCTAGAATGACCATGACACATGTCCGTGATCCTTGTAATATAGTAGTGGAGATGGCTATTCGCAACGAGGAGTTGCTTGCTGATCTAGTTAAAGAAAATTCAGTGGAAACCCAGGGTTCTCAAGGGAAGAAGAGGAAATTCTTTAAAAAGAAAGGGACCCAGAAGGGAGATACTGCCAAGAAGTCAAAGGCTGAAGTTGTTTGCTATAAGTGTGACAAGAATGGTCACTTTGCTAATGAATGCCGGTCAGAAAATGGGAGGAAGGCTGCAGTTAAGAAGAATCTGAAATGCTTCAACTGCGATCAAGTTGAGAATTACAAAAATCAGTGTTCAGAGCCAGTTAGGGAGGAAAAAGGAAAAGTTTTTGCTATAGGACCAGCTAGGCCTACTGCAGCAGATAAGGGAAAGAATGTGATGGAAGGTACGCTTTTGATTCAGAGTTTTTTAGTTAGAGTACTTTTTGATACCGGTGTATCACATTCATTTATATCTTAGTATTTAGTTGATAGATTATGCTTAGAACCCACCTACCTTGTTACTTCCTTAAGGGTTGCGAATCCAATAGGAGGTTATGCAACTCTAGGGTTAAGATGTGACTAGTTAGAACTTGACTTGTTAGGTCATAAGTTTGCATGCAGTTTGTATGTTATTGATTTCATAGATTTCAGGATCATTTTTGGTATGGATTGGTTGGGTAGGTATGAGGCTAGAATATTTTGCCAGGATAGAGAAATATCTCCGAGATACCCTGATATTCATAATCGAGTGATATTCTCAGTAGAGAATACTGACCGAAGTGTTAGTGCTGTGTTTAATGCTATGGAGGTAGGAAATGAGTTAAGTCAGGTTCAGGTAGTAAGAGAATTTGTAGATGTTTTTGAGCCAGTTACTGGACTACCCTTGAAAAGAGCTGTCGAGTTTAAAATAGATCTTGTGCCAAGAGCTGAACCTGTAAGTAGACCACCTAGCAGGATGACACCAACTGAGATGAAGGAATTGAAGGTGCAGCTAGTGGATCTTGAAGGAAGGAGTTTTATTAGACCAAGCAGTTTGCCTTGGGGAGCGGCTATGGTGTTCGTGAAGAAACCGGATGGGCCGTTAAGGATGTGTATTGACTATCGTAAGTTAAACGAACGGACAATTAAGAATAAGTATCCTTTGCCAAGAATAGATGATCTGTTTGATCGGTTGAGTGGAGCCAGAGTGTTTTCCTAGTTGGATTTGGCGATAGGTTTCCATCAGTTAAGAGTGCCGAAGGACAGTATTCCTTTGATAGCATTTCGAACTACATATGGTTCGTATGAGTGGTTGGTAATGCCATTTGGATTGATGAATGCACCTGCTTTCTTCGTAGATTTAATGAACCGAGTTTTCCAAGAATACTTGGATAGGTTTGTACTAGTATTTATAGATAACATTCTAGTATACTATAAGGATGAGAGAGCATGAAGCTCATCTTAGAGTGGTGCTTGAGACGCTGAGGCAGAATCAGCTAAAGGCGAAGTTTACCAAGTGTCATTTCTGGAAGAAAGAGGTAAAGTTTCTTGGCCACATGGTTTCAGAGAAAGGATTGTCGGTCGATCCAGATAAGATCGAAGCTATGAATAATTGGAAGAGGCCAGAGACAATGACTGAGATCAAGAGTTTTCTTGGACTTGCTGGCTACTACCGGAGATTCATTAAGGATTTCTCGCGGATAGCGGCACCTTTAACTAAGCTGACCAAGAAGGAAGTGAGATTTGTTTGGTCCATCAAATGTGAGGAGACATTCCTTAATTTAAAGCCTTTATTAACTAATGCACCAGTATTAGTAGTTCCAGACGGAAACCAAGGATAAGTGGTGTATACTGATGCATGTGGAACTGGATCAGGAGCGGTGTTGATGCAGAACGGTAAAGTCATTTCCTACGCATCTAGGAAGCTTATACTACATGAAGTCATATATCCTACTCATGATTTGGAGTTGGCAGCTGTAATCTTCGCATTAAAGATTTGCAGACATTATCTCTTAGGGGAGAGATTTGAGTTGTAAACCGATCATAAGTCTTTACGATATTTATTCTCTCAGAAAGAATTGAATATGAGACAACAGAGGTGGCTGGTGGTTTTGGCTGCTTATGATTTTGGTATAGAATATACACCAGGAAAAGGTAATAAGGTGGCAAATGCCCTTAGCAGGAAACATCAGAATGTGGTGTTAGCTATGCTGGCGGAATGGAGAGATTTAGAAGCTTTAGTCAGTTGTGATGTGCAGTTAAGATCGACTGCTGGTTTTAGTCAAAGTACCGCCAGGTTATCCTGTTTAGAAGTTCGACTAGTATTGATTGAGAAAATTGCTTCTAAGCAGAAGGAGGATCCAGTAGTAGCTGAGAGGATCAGAAGACTTAAGATTGGAATAGAGATCAATGATTTAAAGGATTTTATCTTTGACCAGAGAGGGTGGCTAAGAAAGAAGGGATGGTTGTGTGGTCCGAATGTGGAGGACTTAAGGAAAGAAGTTCTTGGAGAATGTCATCGATCCAAGTTTTTGATTCATCCTGGAGGAGCCAAGATGTATCAAGATATGAAGAGGAGCTTCTATTGGGAAGGCATTAAGAGGGATGTTGGCTTATGGGTTAGACAGTGTGCAAACTGTCAACAAGTGAAAGCTGAACATTATAAACCAAGTGGGTTACTGCAGCCTTTAGAGATTCCAGTTTGGAAATGGGATTCGATATCCATGGATTTCATAGACAGGTTGCTAAGGTCAAATAGAGGTAATGAAAATATATGGCTTATAGTGGAAAGATTGACCAAGAGTGCCCATTCCATTCCAGTAAAGTCAACCAGAATGGCTCCTATTTTAGCAAAGTTGTTCCTGAAGAACATAGTTAGACTGCATGGAGTTCCTAGTAGTATAGTCAGTGACAGAGATGCATAGTTCACTAGTGAATTTTGGAAGAGTCTACAGGAAGTGATGGGTACCAAGGTTAATATAAGTACTGCATATCACCCTTAGACAGATGGACAGACAGAGAGAGTCAACAAAGTACTCGAGGATTTATTGAGAGCTTATATATTGGACTTTGGTGGATCTTGGGATGATCACCTACATTTGGTTGAGTTTTCCTATAATAATATTTATCAGACTAGTATAGGAATGGCGCCGTTTGAAGCTTTGTATGAAAGGCCATGCAAATCACCAGCATGTTGGTTAGAGACTGGAGACGGATTAGTCTTGGATCCAGATTTGGTTAGAGAGGCGTCAGAGAAGATTGAGTTAATCCGAGAGAGAATGAAGGAAGCTCAGTCTAGACAGAAGAGTTACGCAAACAAGAGGCGTAAAGACCTAGAATTCTCACTTGGGGATAAGGTTTTCATCAAAGTATCACCTATGAAGGATGTGGTACGATTTGGAAAGTCTGGCAAGTTGGCCCTGAGATATGTTGGTCCATTCTAGATTTTGGAAAGGATTGGAAAGTTCGTGTACAGAATAGAGTTGCCGAGCAGTTTGGCTGGTGTCCATAATGTATTTCATGTGTCTCATCTTCGTAAATATGTGCATGATCCAGAGAGTACCATTCCTCCGACAGGGTTGGATGACTTGGTAGTAGAGCCTAATTTAGCTTTTGTTAGACAACCAGTTCGGGTTGTAGCTAGAGATGAGAAAATATTAAGGAATAAGACAATCGGGTTGGTGAAAGTTCAGTGGAGCGACAATGAAAAGGACTGTACTTAGGAGACAAAGGACAGGATTGGAGATACTTATCCTGATCTGCTTTAAGGGTGTGTCTATATTAGATTTATATAGATAGTAGCTAGTCAGTTAGACTAGTATGGTTGTTAGGTGTTGTTACAGTTGATTGCTATGTTTAGTATTTAGTCCTTACTGAATTTCGTGGACGAAATTATTTAAGGGAGGAGCCTGTAACACCCCTAATTATTGATAACATTATTTAGAAAATTTAATTAGATAAATTAAATAGAATAATGATGAACAGGAGATTGAGATTTGATTAAATTACATAATAGGGTCGTGCTTATTAACAAAGTAAATGGGCATTAAAATGGTTTATTGGTTAATTAAACTACACATGGGCATATTAGTAAATAGCCATTTATTTTACACGGCTATATCCTTTGGTGGTTATCCATTCACATTTCACGTTTCATTTCCACTTTCACAAATGAAAATTCTAAACCCTAAGCAAAAGCCGACCATTACCAAGGAAAAGAGGAATTTTAATCTAAAACTAAGGATCAAAAGCTAGGGAGGATTAATCAACATCAAATCTCAAATTCCTTATCAAGTTTAAGGTGAATAATAATCTTCTACCATCTCTATTTTTATTCTATGATTATATGGTTTCGAATTTATGATTTAAATTCATTTTGTGAAAAATAGGATGATGATATGCTTGAGTTATATTATGATGATTTGTTTTAATTCATAAGCACATGAATTGTACGGTTTTAGTATAAAACCAAGATTTTATAATTTCAGATTGCCATGGAAAATTTTTATGCTAAGTAAAACATGGTTTTGGAGATGGGTTTTAATTTTCAGAATTTTCCAAGCTATGGAAATTTTATTATGAATTATTATTGAAAAATATGACATAATTGGGTTTAAAATTTATTTCGAGAATTTCAGGAAGAAATTGGGCCTAAAATTTTATTATGTTTGATTACATGATGAAATTGAATTTATGTGAATTTTGAGGATTTTTCCCAGTTGATTTATTTGGGGAAATAAATTATTTTAAAAGAAGGGCTTTTCTGTGAAATGTTAGTTTTTGGTTATATGGAAAGGTTTTAACGTTTAAATCCTTTAATTTGGATTTGAATAAATGCGGTAGTTTTAAAAAGGAAAGTATTTGAAAAGATTTATGGCGGCCAATCATTATTTTACAAATAGACAAGTTGTTGAAAAGAAATTACTAGAAGTTGCTATAATTCAGCCTTTAAATCAGAAAAGGGTGTTTCGCCTCTATTAGTAAGTACCTTCCGACTCCATTGCCTCTGCCTCGTCCCAGTCGAAACCAACACTGTTGAAACCACTATAGTCGAAACCAATACACATGATAACACTTAGGTGGTATGCAGTGGATTGGAAGGAAGGCGGAAGCCATGGTGTCGAAAGGGGTAGCTTCCGATGGGGTCGAAACCCTGCTATGTTTTCATAAGTTAAACCCCTTTCCTAGTTTTACCTAAAGCTTTTGACACAGTCGAAAGCTTTTCTTTTGAAAAGGATTTATAAATGGCTTTCGAAGATGGTTGCGATGTCATGTTAAAGTATTTTCTTTCGAAAGAGTACCTTTTTCTTTAAATAATTGCTTTCGAAAGGAGAGGTTTCGTCCCAGTCGAAACCAAGCCGCTAATCCCCCTTTCGACTACATTGAAGTCATCTATGTTGTCGAAGGGGTTACTTCTATTTTAACCTAAGCCTTTTTCCTGTCTGTTTTCGAAGGGGTTGGGGGTTTCGAAGGTGATGGAGTTGAAAGGGATTTCTACTCCATCCTTCAAAGTTTTTATTTTAAAGGTTTTGCTTTCGACTAAGATGGTTCCGACACCATCAATTTTTCCTCGAAACAAATTTTTGTTGGTTTCGAAAGAGATACTTTCGTATATAACCATTTTGACCCAAATGATTTTTAAGAGTAAACTCAATGCTTTCGAAAGGGGCACTTTCATTTCTTTCGAAGCTCTATATTTTTAAAAGATGATTTGATACTATCAAAAGGTATAATAGGTTTCGAAAGATAATGTATATTAAGGGCTTCGAAAGGTATGTATTAAATGTTTTGAAAAGAGATCTTTGCTCTCGAAAGGAGGCTATCCAAAGGTTTCGAAAGAGATGTTTTTGGTTTCAAAACATAAACCTAATCTCAATTTAAAGTTAAAACCATGGCATAAATAAAGATTTTGAAATGTTATTCACTTTGTTATTAACCCATAACTGTATTTTGGGGAAATGACAGAATAACCAGTTAGGTTGATCCAATAGTGAATATAACTTAACGGATGTTAAAATTTAATTAAAGATATTGAGAGGGGCCAATAGGTTTGCAGTAAGCCCATGAAAACTGTATGATATTGGCAGGGGCCAATAGGTTCATAGTCAGCCCATGAAAAGTATGATTTGATACTGGTAGGAGCCAGTAGGTTTGTAGTTAGCCCATGAAAACTATATCTGGATTAAGATATTGGCAGTCAGCCAATAGGTTCCTAGTTACCCCATGAAAGCTAGGATAAGAGATAAGATATTGGAGTTACTAGTAGGTTCTTAGTGATCCCATGAAAACTAAGTAATCGGACAGAAAGTCCTTAACATTTTGACGGGTTAATAGTAACCCTAGAAACTATAATTTAGACAGATAGTCAGAATGAATTGGGATGGGAATCAAGAATTGATTTATTTGTTTTGCATATCATCATAATGTTTTGAAATACTATATTTTACCATTGTGAATGCAGGAGCTCATTATATAGTTTTGTAAATGTTTTAAGATATTAGTAAGGGGAAAACCCATTCCGCTAAGCGGCGTGGTCTCACTAGATATCTAAATGGTTTGAGATGGTAAATTATTATTCATACCAGGCTTTTTGTCTGACCTGAAGTTTTTGTTTTCCCCTTAAACTCTTGGGTACTCAATTAATTTTGAGTAGGTTAAGAGTTAAAGGTTTTCAGGTTTCTCTTTAGACGAATAAAGCTTTCGGAGGCGTGCAGGAGGCAGATAGTTATTTAAAGTTATTTTGTTTCGATGTATGTTTGATTGTACTGTTTTAATGCCTTATTTTGTACTCTGATCAACCAAAAAGGGCATCTTCATATGTCGCTCTTGGCATATTTTGTTATTATATGTTATCTGAACGTGGTCTACGAACTGGGATTATGTAATCAATTTGAAATATTTTGAGATGGAATGTGGATTTTATTTGCTGCTTAATTTTTTTTTTCATATTCTTGTGTTTCTGTGTATCAATGTACCTAATATCACCGTATTTGGTCGCCGAGGATTAATAACTATGGACGACGACAACATCCGTAGCCATTAGTTTTGAGCCTCCAAGTAGGAGAATGTTACATATATATAATTTTTGAAATTAATTATAATTAATTAAAATTGTTTTAATTACATAAATTAATTAAATGTTAATTAATAAATAATATGTATATATATATATAAATATATCTCTATGGGTGTGTAACTATAAATGTTATAGTGCACATATATAATTTGAAATGTTTAAAATGAATAAAATAAAATTAATTAAAATGTTGATTAATTATTTAGTTCATTAAGGTTTAATTGATAAAATTAATATTAAAGTATACGAAAGATTATTATATAAGTTAATTAATTTATAAAATGTTATACAAAAATTAAACTTATATAATATAAATATATAATAAAAGGTGGATCAATAATAAACCCCAAATAGATTTAAGAAATAAATACATAAGTATAGTACGTATACTATGATTTTAGATGTTTTCGATACTTGAATTACGAGGGTATTTACTAAGAAATATATTATTCCATAAGTCGATATTACTTAGCTAAATATATTTAAGATTGTAAACCTTTAATATAAATTTTATCTTCTACCATTTATATATTGATAGATTATTTTCATACTCCTTAGTTGCTGATATTCCTCAAGCTAAGGATGTTATGTGTAGTACTATTAATATATAGAATATATAAGGTAAGATATATGTACGTATTTGTTGATATTCCTTGAGGTACATACATTTATATTTTGGTCGTCGTGAAATGGAAGGTACTAGTGAATTATCTCTTCTAATTTGTTGATATTCCTCAAGGTCGAAATGATATTAGGACAAAGACTACAGGTTAGGAGTTGTAAATGGTAAAACTGACTAAGTATTATCCATCACTTGTGGGCCTATGATTTATTTGTATTCCTCAAGATCAGAATCCCAAGGCAAGCGAGTCCTAGCACCCACTAGAGAAGTCAAAAGATTTTTATGTGTCTTTTTAGGGTTTTGAAATACATAAAAGTCTAGTGCGAGCCTTATTAGAAAAATGAAATGGTGGCATTTAACCTTTATAATATAAGAATATTTTTTGCATAAAGTTAAATAGTCTATATCAATAAATTTGTGTAGCTAATATAATTGGTAAAATGTTTTTTAGTTAAAATATACAAATGAACCGAATTAAGATTGACAAATAGAAGTATAAAATATATCTACTAATAAATATTTTTTGCATACTGTTGTTTCAAGACCCATGTAAACGCTTAATTATACAACTACTATATACGTTCTCAACTTAGCCACTTACGAGTTTATCTGCCCGAGACCGTTTATTGTCTTCAATGAGTTTCGAACTCTAAAAGCAACACAAGAATATGGATATTTAATCCATAAGCAATCACATATTAATGTTACGTACTGAACGGTCATAATTCATAACGTATGAAAACTCGATGAAATGAGTTTAGCTGAATTAAGCAAGTAAACTATAGTACGAGATCATGTAATCAATGTGACATATTACAATAAGGATATTGTTGTGTGAAATGTAGCACTAGACCAAAAGCTGCAAGATAGGTATAAGAATTCGACATTGAAATGTCAGTTTAATCATTTTATGCAAAGTGCAACTTACTAGATATCCTCAAAACTAAAGGATGATCAAATGCAGCTTTGCAAAGAGTTCATTATGATATTGTAATAAGGGTTTCCTTTGAACGGTTCAACAGTTTAGAAAGAAAATAAAATGAATGAGAGTGGATGTAGCATAAGGCGCAACGAGGATGAAGTGAGTGAATGGTCACTTCTACTTCATGAATGTGGAAAAAAGGGTTATTTATAACACAATGCGGAATGGATCTTAAGGTTATTTATAAACTAAATGGGGTAAAGTGTGTATTTCAACTACTTACTTGTAAATTTCAAATTTATCTATTCAAATTGAAAATAGAAACAAATAGTTACAGAATAAGTAAGTAATAAAGTAATATGCATTAAAACTAATAATACCAGGGATTTTAATACTGGTTTGGATTGACCAATTCTACATCTAGTCCAACATTACACCATGCAGAATTTCCCTATCACCACTTTCTTTCCACGGGTGGCAAGAACACCTTTACAATCTTAATTTCATAGGCAACAAGGTGCACCCTCTTTATTTATCGGGCTATAAGATCGCTATCTTGATTTTATAGGCTACAAGAACACCTTCTTCTCTTTACAATAAATAGTAGAGTATGGAAAGTAGTTGCATCTTCAATACATGTTCTTGTAGATTCAGTACAATAATCTTATAGAACTCCAACAGCAATATATCTTTGAGCTTTTTGAGGTATAGAATGAAATCAGAGAGAGAATGATATGAATTCTCTTATTTGTGTGGTTTGCAAATCCTTGAAGAATTGGAGTGAAAGAGTATGGATTTGCAAAGAGAATGGAAGAACATGTAATGGATCTTTCTAATGGAAGTATGGAAATGAAAGAGTAAGAGAAAATGAGAATGTTGTATATTAAATTTCATTTTCTAGAGCCATTATATAGCAGTTGAGGAGACATGTCCACTGGTGAAAGGGTGGAGAGAAAATTCCTTCATTTGAATTTAAGAAAAATAAAAACGGTCGATATGTCAGCATACTTAGGTAGGATATGTCAACATAATTAGGTATATGTCTACATACTTAGCTAGGATATGTCAACATACATGTTAGATTTTCAGATTTCGAAAGTTCTTTATATTTGTGGATATTTTATGATTCAATTGAGGTTAATGGTTGATGATCTCCAAGTATAATTGTCATGGGATCTTTAACATAGATTCTAAGATTCAAACAACTACTCATCACTTCAAATATCTCCCTCGTTATAGCAATTGCATTCATTCTTCTTCAATCGGTTTTGTTCTTCCATTTACTTTGAGTAATATTTATATATATATAATTTATTTGCTTCCCCAATGTTCTTGTTTATCTCTATAAAATGTCTCCATAATGTATCTGAAAGTACTGCACAACTCAGAGATATGTTAATAGTAATATTTATATGGTTGTTCATCAAACCTAATACTTAAGGTATTAACAATCTCCCCCTTTTTAATGACGACAACATATAAATATTTAAGAGATAAAATAAAATATTTTTATATTTTACTCCTCCTAACTCTATGCACTCCCTCTATCATTTTTCCTAGTATATTTATACATTTTCTCCCTCGTTGTCATCAATAAAAATGGACGAAAAAGAATCACTTAAGCACAAATAGACAATACATGTAAAGTTTGTATATATATATATATATAAATATACATAAATAGAACTCTCGAGGGGGATCAAAAAATAATACAAAGCATGAAATAAATTTATCAAGTAAAATATCTAAAATAAAAGGAATTATAGAATTACTGACGTTGTCGATGCCAATAACATATCCTTTTGAATTATATCCAACGTTCACCGTTCCACCATCTTTGTATATAATGTCGCTCGGTATCCATGGATTTCTTGTTATATGCTTTGAACATCCACCGTACAGTCTCCATTTCTCTTTCTTTATATTTGTTGCATTGTTCGGTACCTGAAAATGTAAAATATGTGCACTTTATTAATAAAATTATCAATAAATTCTTTTTTCCTCATTGAACCTTCTAGGTACCCATAAATTAATGAACTTATTTGGGTATTTTAACTTTATTTTTCTAGGTTTTGGTCTGAACTTAATGCTCTTAACATATTTAGTACTTTGAGTACTATTTTTCTTTGATTTAGGCTTAGGGTTGTATCCAAGTCCACATTTATTATTAGTGGGTTTAGATGCAGATAATAAATTTTCTAGATTATCCTTCCCTTTAAATTTATCAACATCAGTTTTCATTTTATCAAAATCCTTATTACAGTTAAGAATAACATTGTCCAAAGATGGTATTTTGTCATTTAGATTGGTGATTTCTGATTTCATTGAAATATTTTCTAATTTTAAGGATTTATTTTCGCTTTTCATTTTTTAGAACTTTCAAGTTTTAAATCATTATGTCCATTAAGTCTTTCAATTCGATCTTCTAAACATTTTTTTCTTTGGTTAACATATCGTTAAACATTTTTAGTTAATCTATTTATGCAAAACTAATCCTGTACTCTTTTCTAAGAATTTTATATCTCTTATACATATCATTCAAAATATTTATAATCTCTTTGTTAGAATTCCATACCCGATCATCATTTTCCATGAAGCACATATTGGCATTCTCAGTTTCTGAATCACTATCACTTAATAATGTATCTAAGATTCCGAATCATCCCATGTTGCATTGAAAGCATGTTTCCTCTTCTTATTAATGTGTTTGAAGAGTACTTTGATTTCTTCAGGTTTAGACAATCTTTTCTCAAATGACCATTTTTATCACATTCGAAACACTTAACAATATTTCCATTTCTGAAAGTATAGTCGTTAGTTTTTCGAAGTTTGTTCATTTTTCTATATATTAAGAATTTATTGAAATTCCTAGTCATGAAATAGATTTACTCATCATCATCTGGTTCATGGTTGTCGTTCATAGTGTTGAGTGCCAATGATTTCTTCTCATTTTCTTGATTCTCTTTTCTAACCTATAACATACTTTATAGGACATTAGATTACTAATAAAATCATCTATTTTCATAGTACTCATTGTTTTCTTCTATTGCCAGAGTCTTCTGATCTCATTCACTAGAAAGTGAATTCAATATCTTTTTGACTTGGTCCTCTTCAATAGCATTATTCCCTAATGATATTAATGCATGTAATATATTCTCCAATCTAGAATATATATCAGAAATGGATTCATTTTATTTCATTATAAACATTTGAAATTGATTGGTTAACATGGATATCTTCGTCTGTTTAACTTTACTACTGCCTTTATGTGTGACTTGTAGTGTTCTCAAAATTTCATATGCACCTTTACTAATAGACACTCTGTTAAACTCATTTTTATCCAAGGTGCAAAATAAAATATTCATAGCCTTTGAATTGTTGACTGCTTGTCTTTTGATTATTTGTCCACTGTGCATAATTCATTTAAGGTTAAGTGTACTTTGTTTGGGTAATGTTTCATATATCTAAACCATTAGAGTAAATAAATTTTCATCCTACAAGCCTAATAAGCATAGTTACTACTATTAAATAGTGGGGGTCTAGAAGTAGATTATCCTTCTACAAAAGCATTAAAAAAGTGTTACTAGTGTTATTAGTCATTTATACTATTCAAAAATCAAGTTATGAACTTTTGAAAACCAGTCGCTCCGATACCAAATGTGGAAAAATTGGTTATTTGTAACACAATGTAAAATGGAGCTTAAGCCTATTTATACACTAGAGGGTGCGAATGTATATTTCAACTACTTACTTATGAATTTAAAATTTTATCTCCTTAAATTGCAAACAGAAATAAATAATCATAGAATAAGTAAGTAAAGATATAGTAAAATAAATGACACCATGGAGTTTTATACCGGTTCACATCGACCAATCCTACATCCAGTCCTGCACCATATAGAATTTCACTATCACCACTTACTTTCCACGGGCAACAAGGACACATTTACAATCTTAATCTCATAGGGTACAAGATGCACCCTCTTGATTTATCGGACTACAAGATCACTCTCTTGATTTCATAGGCTAAAAGAACACCTTCTTCCCTTTATAATCAATGGTAGAGTATGGAAAGTAGTTTTATCTTTAATACAGATCCTTGCAGATTTAGTACAATGATTCTATAGACCTCCAATAGCAATATATTTTTGAACTCTTTGAGGAATATAATGAAATCAAAGAGAAAATGATATGAATTCAAGTGCAAATTCTCTGAATTTGTGTGGTTTGCAAATCCTTGAAGAATTGGAGTGTAAGAGTATGGATTTGCAAAGAGAGTTGAAGAATATGTAATGGATCTTTCTTATAGAGATATAGGAATGAAAAAGTAAGAGAAAATGAGAATTTTGTATATTAAATTTCATTTTCCAGAGCCATTATGTAGTGGTTAAAGAGAGATGTCCATTGGTGAAAGGATAGAGGGAAACTCCCTTCATTTGAATTTTATAAAATAGAAAAACAGTCGATATGTCAACATACTTAGGTGGAATATGTTAGCATACTTAGGTAATTATTGACATACTTAGGTAGGATATATCGACATACATGTGAGATTTTCATATTTCAAATTTCTTCATATTTATGGATATTTTGTTATTCAATTGAGGTCAACGGTTGATGATCTTCCAGTATAATTTCCATGGGGTCTTTAACAAAGATTCTATGATTTAGAAAACTACTGACCACTTCAAATATCTAGGTCGTTATGGCATTTGCGTTAATTCTTCAACAATTAATTTTATTCTTCCATTTGCTCTGATTAATCTTTATATATACAATTCATTTGCTTCAATTGAGTTCTTGTTTATCTCTATAAAATGTCTTCATAATATATTTGAAAGTACTGCACATTTCGAAGATATGTTAGGGTAATATTTATACGGTTGTTCATCAAAATCAATACTTAGGTTTTGACAACGAAGAGATATTTCAATTGAGAATTGTATAAAATGATAATAAATACCTAATAAGGATTTAGAAATATGATCTCTATTTCGAATGTATTTTCATATATAAAATTGTTTTCAATGAGATTTATTACTTATAGTTTAAGATATTTGATTTAAAGACCCTTGACTGTAAATCAGTTGTAGTAAATGAAATAAATAGCTCATATTAAGTGGTTTAATGGAGTTTCGTATTTCATACGTTATTGTAGTAATGAGCAAATAGTGGGAGCATAACATATAACATTTTTTGGGATAACATCAAGCTATGAAATTGTTTTCGTAAACATACCAAATATATTATTTAGGAAATAATAACTAGTTCAGTATTACGTGGAAATATACATAGTTCTATTTTAATATGAATATTTTTAATACATATACAAAATAAAACTATAATAGTGGTATTTGTTTTCATAACCAAAGTGATTCATTGGAAAATACAGAAGTATTTGAAATTTTTGTAATTATTTTGGAATTATGTACTTTGAGAAATAATTCTTTAATCATATGATTATGAATCATATAGTACTAGTGAATTATATCTCGAATAATAAAGGGCAAAGCACTGATTCAGTGGCAGTGCATGAACATAGGTGAACTATTAGGATTGATACCTATTCATGTATGCAATCGTAAGTCTAATGATACCAAAAATGGTTCCTCATATTGTTAAATTCACCAATGAATTATCAAACACAAGAACATGTGTATTAGATACAAACGTAGTATGCCTATGGTAAGCTAATATAATATAAAACCTAAATAAATAACATAACATGTAAAAGAAAATAAAATGATTTGATCTGATCGAATAGGTAAATATATTAGAATGAGTTCCTAATGTATCTTAAAATGAATAAAGATTCAATCTCAAAATCACTCCTCCCTACGTTACATAATGGTGTATTGATAAGGAGTAATCAGACTATACTGAATAAAGTACGATTGACAACAGTAAAGTTTAGTTAACTTTTTTCTATATGGTCATGTACTTAAGAGAAGTATATAATGTTAAAATTAGCTTCATTAAAGAATATCTTACAAAATAATACAAGATAAGGTGTTATAAGGAACTCCAACATATTTTAGGTTAACGAGTTAATAATTTGTGCGAGTCGAAAGACGACACATAATAATTTTTTTTAAGGAATCTTATGTGGACCATCCCAAAAGGCCGGTAGGGCTGATCGTCATTGGTTGACCAATTTATATTTTTGAACTTAAATTTTGTAAACTAAAACCAAATCAGTTTTATATACCTATTCTACTGCATCGATAAACAATTGTTGTTTTAAGAAATACCAACTTTGCACTGAAGGAGTTTCTTTAGAAATTCTTGAAGGTAAAATAGATTTGGATACGATCCAAAGATGAAATTGACTGCGTGTGATGAAATGAAATTAACCAAACCTAAAACAAATACAATGCATTAGAATGTCTAATAAGTATTCTGCGATATTAAAGAGAGACTATGAGTCTTTTAACAATGTTGAGAATCGATATTCCTTAGTTGTCAATAAAATCATTAGAGTATTGGTACTGCGGTATAGTATTATTCACAAATTTGAACAGATTTCAAGTATGTTATCAAAATATGATTTTGATAGTTGTACCCAATGGGAAATGATCCATTGGTCGCAAAGTTTCTTCAAAAGAAAGACTAACGTAGTTGGAATATAGTGAGTTATATTAATAAGAATAACAACATAAATTTCAATTGTTGAAATTAGCGTAATAGGTTCATCATTCAACGTGCTCGACTGAATTTGTATTTTGCTCACAAAATTATTATTTGGCATGACTTAATATTTTGGTACATATATGTTATTACAATAAACTCTAAATAATGATTTAGTATAGACTGTTTGCACATAACCACTAAATTATATAGGAGTCGGTGGGAGCGGTATTGAATTTGTGGGTTTTTTTTATATGATCCAAGAATAGATATGAAAGTTGTTAATACCTCAACTATTAATTTTGATGACAACAACCATATACAATCATATATGTTATATAGACTAATGTTTTATCTAGTTATATAGTATATAGTGTAGAATATTACGTTGGTGTTGAATGGAAAACTGTACCGTATAAAGACTCGTGAATACAAAGACTAAGATATGAAGATCTCAAGATTATAATTAGTGTATAAAGTCATAGCTTATATTGTTAAAGTCCTTGACATCAATCTTTGATCTCTATACCCTATTTTCTATCTTTTATATTTTAAACAAAATAAAATTTTAAGATATTTTATAAATGTTTTAAGTTCAAAATGTTTATAAACCATGTTCAAACTATTTTACAAAGTATCAAATTATTTTACAAAGTATAGAATTTTCAAAACATTTTAAAAAAACAAAATTTCAAAATATACATGCATCGACATATATGCATAGATTATGTCGACATACATACTACTAATTAGTTTTTCAAATTTTGAAATGAAGTGTCAATTCATCGCAACTCTTCACGAACAGACATATCTGTTGATTTATTATATAAAGAGGAGTGCAAAGGAATTTTTTGGCAACTAATTACTTATTTTCTTCCCTCCTCTTACTCTCTTAAAAATTTCATTGAAAAATATATTCAAATCACTTCAAAATCATATAGAATCAATTCATACTTCTTTATATTGATTCGATACTAGTTTCTTACTATTTTGAAAATATATCTTTCTCAATTCAAAGATCAAAGTGTTGTCCAAGAGGCTTTAGGATCAATTATATCCAAATTTCAAGAAATTGTCTTTGGAAAAACTATCAACTCTATTTGTATTTGCTTTGGGTGCTTGTAGCTCGTTCAATCAAGTGGGTGTGCTTAGTAGGCTAGAAATCTAGTGCGTGTGCTTGTAGCCAGTCAAATCAAGCGAGTCTATCCTGAGCTCAGAAATTCAAAAGGGTGTGTATCGTAGCCTCAAAATTGAGATTGTATTTGGGTTTGCCTTCTCCCGGTTAAAGATTGACATTTGAAAAGAAATCTATACTAGAAATTGTATAAGAATATAGGGGATATCCGAAGCAATATAAAATCTCTAGTATCATCTTTCTAACTCTTTACCTTGCTTTACTACTTTAATTTTTATATGTGATTGCGTTTATGACCGTTTGATAATATAATTCTGTGTTGTTAATTTGTGATTTAATATTTAACTTAAAAGATGCGACGACCCACATTCGGAAGGTTTATATCAACAATAAACCAAACATGTCCAACTCAAAACAATCCGGAACACAGATAATCAATGGGGTTAATTAAGAAAAATAAGAAAAGAAGAAAACAAACATAGAATCTTGCAGCGGAATGACAATATATAATAATCAAATATACAGTTCATGAAGTTGTTTATATTATACATTTGATTAAAATTTTACAACATCTATCATAGTTATATATACAACAGAACAAAATAAAACAATGCAGCAGAACAACATGATTTAGGGAAATACAAGTAATAATAATATACTAAATCTTTGTCTTCGTCCTCCAAAATTAATCTTCAATGCTCTGAAAGCTCAGGGCTGAGCCGAGCGTAATGAAAAGACAAAACACTCGAGTAAAGACTAAAATATCCTTATATGAGTCAAATCAATATCACATATAACAGGAGTATAATAGCGTCGAGATGTTTATGGGGTTTTAGATCTCTTATCCAGTGTATAACGTGCATGCAATAACTCAAGAGATGTTACAGGATTTTCCATCTCTTAAGGATCCATTAAAATATCTATGTATAATAGAATACGCTATATATATAATGTCTAATTAGTAAAAGAAATATTTTTCTTAGCATCATGGCTTTAAATTAATCCCCCTTAATGCATTTTTAAGCATTGTCGTACAGTTTGCATATAACGCCCCAGTAGCACATTGGGGGATAAGGATGCGCCGTTATACGACAACACTAAACCAAACTCATAGTGGTCTCTTATAAGGATAAAAGTATGACAAGGCATGTGAGGTAATGTCCAAGGTAGGATACTACCAGTTTGGATCGTAGGACTGGTAGTAATGCATCATAGCCACGATCGCCCACCGCGTCCATCCATCCCATATCGAGTCAAAGTGAGGTCATCCCAAATCAAGGTACACCAATCGAAACCAACATCAAAAGAAATAGTATGGACCAAGTCCAAGGAGAAAATTGTTCTATGTCCGCTATGGGTAGCTAACCCACTGGGCCCTGTCAAGCCGTCCTGTTTTAATCATTTCAAATTGGCACAAGTGCCGAGGTCTATCCATCATTGTTCTCTTTCTTCAAATTCAGCAAACGTAAGCCAAATCCAACCACTTCATTCTGGAGTCTCCTCCATGTACACGGTTGTTAAAGTGGTTCTAATATTGACAAAGAGTATGCCAATAAGAGGCCCCAGTCTCTTTAACAACCAAACGTCGTTTTACACACCGGTTGGTACTTTTACATTTCGAAAATGATTCATACTTGATATAAAAAATATCATATTCTCTTCAAAATATCATTCATTTCAAAATATGATATTTACTCGAAATATTTCAATTTCACTTGAAAATCATTTTCGCCTCAATATCTCAATTTCACTTCCAAAATCGTTTCGAATTTCCATTTAGGTTATAACTTCAATTTAACCCAATTCGCATTTAAATCCACGATTTAAATATAAACAGTTCCCACCTTGACCAGTTTGAATTTTTTTGAAAATAGTTTGAAAAGTTAAAATAGTTTTAAAATATAAGATAGTTAAAATAGTTTAGATAATATAATAGGTTATATTAAATGGTTTAGAAATATAAATAATTTAAAAAGATGAATTTTAAAAGATTATAGTAAAAATAATTTCAAATTCAAAATTGCTTCTTCCCATTTCCAATCAATCTGGGTTTGGGTCCAGATTTAAATCAAACAGATTCAATTTCAAATCTTCCAACTCAAAATCATCTTAAATCTCAAATCAATTCAAATCGACTCAATTTCGATTTCAATTCAAATCAATTTCAATCTCAATTCAAATTAAATTCAATCTCGATTTCAATTCGAATTAATTTCAATTTCCATTTCATTGATTCGATTCAAATAGTTTAAGTTTCAATTCAATTCTCAATCTTAAACCATTTCAGTTTATATAAAGTTCAATTTCAGAATATCGATTTAAATCACTTAAATCAAATTAAACTTCAATGTTCAAATTTAGAATCAAATCTTTAAATTACGTTTACTTAGCAATATTTCAAAGTTCGAATAAAAGTTCAAAACTTTAAAGCAATTTAATTTCTATAATTCCAGTCATATTCCAATCATAACTCCAAATTCAAAATTATATTCTTTAAAACAATTTCTTTTAACTAAATTTAAATTCAACATCTTCAAACCCGAATTCGAAACTAATTCAATCTTTATAAATTCGATTTTCATTTCTTTAAATCAACTCATTTAAATATATTCAAATCCAAAAATTTAAAACCATTTAATTTAACCAATCCGGTGTCCGTATATAATTTTCTATCCTATGGCCATGTGATCAGTTATTTCAATTTTTAATTGTAGGGATGGATATATATCATTTCGATCAAAATCAAAGTGTCATAGGTATATATCATTTCAACCTATTTATTAATTTATTCGAAATAATTCAATTTACAGTTTTATATACTGTCAATAATATAGATAACATGAACATATAAAAATAAATAAACAACCAATCATCCAACATATCATCCAATAACCATCCATCACAATCAACATCCAAAACAGCTAATAAATCATGACAGTTAACTAGTTATCAATAATTAGGAGTTTAACTAGCAATTTAATTCCAATTCTATTTAAATGTCAATTTAAATTCCTATCAGTTCAATTCATATGTCAATTTAGATGTTAGTTAAATTACCAAGCAACAGTCAATAAAAATAAATCACTTCATGATTTTAAATTTAACTAGCATAAAAATATTTTAGTATTTTGCGAGCTTTTAAAACACTCACCTTTATTTCAAACTGAAAATATTCCAGAGTCAAATAAATTCCATTTCATCTCCATGTCTTAGCCCTCGTTGATACGATCGCAACACGACTTGTTTCGCTCGAATCGGACCATGTACGAGAAAGTTATGCAATTTATTAATATAACGATATAATTAAAATTAATTAACATACTTAATATAATTAAACTGTTACACAATCCCTTCGTTCCCAAATCAACCCAGGCTCACGTACGCTAACCCATCACGCGATCGAACTCTTCCACATAGCTTGTTAGTTTTTTTCTGTCTAACTCAAACTTGATCATCCAGTGATCAATCCCTACAAAATATTTTACTTATATTTTGTTTCTTAAGTTTTTAATTTCATAGAAGGATTTGATTTCAATTTTCAACTATGTTTTAGTAACATAGCTCTGATACCAAATGAAAAGACGCTCTCTTTTATACCTTAATTTGTAAGGATTTTTTCTTACATATATATATATATATTATCATATATATATATATATATATATTTCTGAAGCCTAGAGTCATTTTTTTTCTTCTTATTATCAAAACAACATATCCAAGATCAAAATCTTTACCAATATAAATATATCAGTGTATTCATAAGGAAATGCACATACATGTGAAGATGCATGTGCCTCTCTTTTTAAATCAGAGTTATGGTAAACAAGAGGATAATTTGATTGATTAAATTTAATCAATCCACGCATAGTTCAATTTAATTCATGCAATAAAATTCCATCCATTTAGGTAACAATATGATTTTTAACCCTTGATTATTTGCTGTATTCTCAATAAAGTGTAATTCCTAAAAACATTATAATTGTGTTATGATTGCCTTTAAATTGATGGTGTAGTGTTTATGATCTGAAAAATGATATAAGTTTATATCATTATCTATGTTTGATTTTCTTTAAAATCTGCCTAGAGTACAAACTCTTTTCTGGAATATTTTTAAGTGAGATATCATATTCCAAAAACTTAATTCTTTGATGCCAGGATGCTAAGCTAAATCAAATGCAAACATGAGTGAGTTTCCTGAGAACCAGGGTATCTAAAACATGGTTCAACCAGACTCTTTGTTCTGGTATAAGCCATAGGGTCTTAAAAATGCATTTTGATCAAAGCCTTAGTGAAAAGGAATTCAGATCCATGTTAAAATATAAGGATAACTGGTGTGCTAATATTTGAACAAAACATATTTAAATATGCACATATACAACTATCATGGACATGGCTTTCAACTCCTATATTACAGATTCTTCCTTTATCAAGAACAAGGTATAAAACATCTGCGTAGAACAAATTGCATCATGAAAACATTGCAGACACATAAATACATTTTCTCTATGCCTATCCACTCTTGTATGCAAATGTCATGGTGGAAGAATAAATCATATAATTTACTGAGACTCAACTATCCAGATTTCCCAAAACTTAATCCTTTTCAAAGACTCAAGATTGACTAATACATTATAAAATATAACTACCCCATTTATCATAGTGTTCTTGCACAGATTTGCTTACAAAATCATTGGTTAGCTTCTTCAACTTTTCAGATAATCACCAAATTTATAAACTCCAATTACAAGTCAATTCCTTAGCAAAACACTTAGCAAAATATCCATCCAACATTCAGTACTTAATACAAGTGATAATTTAAAAATATCAATACATGCAGATTTCATCTTTTAAGCTCTTATCTAACTAATTTTAGCATGCTATAATCTTCTTCTCAAAGCCTTGCTCCTACTCCTACTTAGTTGCTGCAGTCCCTAAAAATGCATTTGAAGCTGCCCCATATTAAATGAGACACCCCATATGCCATTAGCACACTAGGGTCAGACACATGTCTGGTATGAGAAAATCCACTAAAACAATTTGTAAATCAAGTTAAAGTTGAAACATGTATAAATCTATACCCTGCCTTTAGAAGACAAATAAGTCATGGTGTGCATGTTTTGTGTCAGTGTGTAGGTGCACACTGAAGTCTTCCTTTCCAGAAACCTTAAAAAGATATGGTACAGGCATACATTCATACAATTCAGTTCTAAATCAAATAAGCATATATACAAAAACAGGGAAGTCACCAAAATGAATTAAATCATTTATTCCCTACTCAGATTTCATTCCAGGAAAACTCTAGTTCCTTCTTATATCAAATTTTTTCACATTGATATATTTATCTATCTTGGTCTCATCTGCAATTATATGAATCAATGGACACATTGTAATGGACTAATTCACTCCATTACACAAAGATCTCAGGACTTAAACAAGACATGTGTCAACTTGTATTGCTCAAGAACACAAGTCATTCCTACAGGGCTCTTGACCCCATTTCCTAATCAGTTTTAAGTTAATAATAACTTTTTTGATTTTTTATGACTAAACCATTCAGTGGATCATTTCACTAAAACAAACATTCATGTCATGGCATTCCATATCATTCATAACCAAACAAAGACAAACATGCAATTAAACATAAGTGTCTATTTAAATAAGATTCTGCATATATATATATATTCTTGCATTTTAAAAGGGGTATAGACAACTAACATTGGCTTATGGCTTTTTGAGAGAGTTTTTCTTTTTGCAAACATCTGTTCTTAAGTTAAACTCAGAATGACCAAGTTTCATAGAATCACAAAATTTATTTGTTATGTATATGACTATTTATATATTTTCATTGAATCAGGAGCATCAGCACATAGGCAACCCTATTGCACCCCTAATTCCTTTTTGTCTCAAGCCTCAGCACTTATACATAAGTATATTGCAGCTCAACATGTCTCTATTTTCTGGGTTGTGCCAAAACCAACACTACTTGCCTATATTCATCATTTGATTCTCTGGGTATTTACTTATTTTTCAAAATATTAACATATCAGAGAGATCTGGGTTTTTAAAACATATATACCAATGATACTTAGAACTTTCATATAATAAAACAAGTAGAACAACCAACTAAAGATCAAAGCATTCTCATCTTAGAAATCAAAGAAAGACAATCACATATGAAAATACATTTTTAAGAAAAATCAACATATAAACTGGCTTCCTTCATTAGGACTTAGTGCCTTAGATTTTTGAGTGAGTTTTCTCACCTAGCTCTCTTTCACTTCCTAGTTGATTGATAAGCTTCTGCCCTCAAACCCTTTTCTTCACTTGTTTTTATATTTATGTGATATTTTTTTTCTTCTCAAGAGCTATCAGGGAAGAAGAGAAGGCCCCTCATATCACTGCTTATTTATGCAGGGTTCTTCTTAGGGTTTAAGGTGCTAGCTAAAGTCATTTTTGCCCATCAGAAATCATGCCATTTGCATTTACTTTAAACCCAAAATCTTACCCACCCCGGCTCAAGTTTGTGGAGAGAAAAGTGGTTTTATTATTTTGGTTATTTTCAGAAATTTTGCTTTTCCAGAAAATGCTTTTTCTCTTGTCTACTATCATGCTAAAAGTGTGACTTGATTTCCATTATTTATCATATATATATATATATATATATATATATATATATCAAAGGTTCTTCCTAATTCTGCCTATACAAAACATATCTCTGTTTTATCTTATTTTTCTATTTTTAGCTTTCACTTAAATAACATGTACTTCCCTTATTTATTTATAAAAGGATTACTCCTTTTATATCTTCATTCTTTCCTTTCTGCCTATAATTTAAAATATATTTGTGTATTTTTTATTTTACTGATTTGAACTCTGGTATTTGATTAGCATATATATATATATATGTATATATATGTCTTACAGAAATAATTAATACAAATATATATATCTATACATTATTTTTTTACTGAACACATATGCACATGTACACTCAAATACAACCAGTAGCATCCATATATATATATATATATATATATATTTATGCATATAGCTTTTAAGGATTTTATCTATTTATCTATATATATATATATATATATATATATATATATATTTCCATACACATCAACATATGTTCATTCATATCATTCAGGAATTAAGCTTCTATTCATGTGTATTTCCTGTGCACACATGTACACACATATAGTTACACCATATCAAGCCATATCAATTCCCCCCTTTTCTTTTAAAATTAATTTAAAAAATTATTTTAAACTTATTTATAGTTTCAAAAATAAATTCCTAAAATCTTGGGTCATTACAATTTGAGATTATCTTCTGTGCTTGTTTCAGAACTGTATTTGTTTCAGACTATGTATTTTGTATCTGTTTTTGAGACTCTGTATTGTAGTGGCTTCATGAACCACTATTAATTTTATATTTCCGCTGTGAGTTTGTAACGACCCGTGAAATTCGTTAACTAAGTTTGTCATAATTTCCATAATTTATAGTAAAATGAATGTTAGGAATTAGATGTAGCAATTGTAATTAAAAGTTAACTAAAAAAAAATATTTAAAATGAAATTCTAATTCAATAAAATAAGGTAAATGTTATGATTTGATTTTTAAATAGAATATGAGAAACAAGAGTAAGTATTGAATAATATGTTATTTATTTATGGTATTGAATAAAAATTGGTAAGCCAATTGAAATTAATGGTAATAAGGTGATATAAGCTAATAAATTTGATTTCAATGCAACATCCATTAATGAATGTAATTGAAATAGGTTTTAGGTAAATGTATACTAGGTTATAAATCAAATAGAAGGAAACAAACGTATATATCGAATTGATTAATGAATAAATATACATTGAATAATAATTGAATGTACAGTTAATGGAAATTGTATAAAATCAATAATGATAATTAGATGTGCCTTATTGATAATTAATTCCATAACGGAAAGAGTAAATGTATTCATTTGAATATAAAATTGCAATGGGGTAGGGATTGTTAAGTAACAATGTTAATACAAGGTAAGTGATGCTAAATTTAAGTCAATAATAATGAATAGTGATTAATTCAAAATTTGTAACATATATTTTAAATTACCTGCTTATTTGTTAATGGAATTAGAATTTGTTATAAGTGATTATAAAATAAATGAAGGTTACACTAATGGGAAATGAAATAACGTTCATTAAATGTTGAGTAATCATAGGGTCCTATTTTTTAAAAGCGTTACTTTAACAATGTGGATTAATTGAGAAATTAATACTAGAAGTATGTAAAGTAATTAATTGAATGTAAATTTAATGTTGTAAATTTTTATAGAACGTAAAGTATTTTAAAACCTTAATTAATACATTTAATTGATAGAAGTACATTTTGGAATACAATATTTATTCTAATTAACGTAAATAGGTGTATACTAATGCAAGGAATAAATTTAGCATCATATATTGGATAGGGTAGTTATTTCACAAAAAGTGGAAATAAAAGAGTTAATACGAATAAAGGTGAAATTGGAAGATTTATGTAACAAAGCATAACCAAAGGTTAAATATGATAATAATTTGTTTGAATAATAAGAATGGGAATTAAGATTTGTTTATTTAATTGAATTTAAATTAGGAAAATTTGGTCATTGAAATTAATTGGAATTTAGTGTTAAATTTTACGTTAATAGAGATTTAAACTGAAATTCAAGAATATTAAACTAATAGTTTTGAACCCAACATTGAATCCATCTACTTAAAAATTTATAGATGGAATAATCATTGATATTTAATTTAATAGAAATTTTGGGAACTTAATTTGTAATTTTGAATATAATGAAATAGAAGATTTGACATTGCAATCTATAGATTTATCAACTCTGAATGGACATAAAGATTTGTTTAAATCATTGTAAATAATTGAGAAATATAAGGTGATAAAATTTGTGAGTTTAAAATTTAAAATTTGAAAGTTGATTTAATAATAATTTTTAATTTATTTAATTAATATAAAAATAGCCATTTTGGCCACTGATTCGGATTTCGACGAAACTAGTTTCATCGGATCCGTAACGGTGAATTATAATAATGTTTCAAGTTTTGTAGCGATCGGACTTGTCGTTTGATCGTACGGAATCGAAACGCCTTGAAATTTATGCAATTGAAATCAATTAAAATCAATTTGGAAAATATTGTTTTAAGCATAACTTCTTCATACGATGGAATTTGAACCTGAAACCTTTTCCATTGAATTTAAAATATTTTAAAACACCTATTTTGATATATGGGTTTACCCAATTTCGTTTCGGGGTCAGAACGGGCTTTTTGGACCGCGTTGGCGTTAGCGCGTACACCTGTTTTATCCATCTATTCTATTTTTAACCTTCTCTATAAATATCCCCGCTAAACCCTAGCCTCCGCCTATTCTCATTTGTCTGCGCATAAAATTTTATCAGCTCCTTCTCCTCCTCAATGGTAGAAAAAAAAATTTCAGATCCAAATCCATTTCAAAATCAAAGTCAAAAATTCAAAGTCCTCAGAAAAATCTCAAATTAATATATGTTGAAGCTTTCGACGAGCGTAATTCAATGGTGTAATTCGTTTTTCAATTCGATGCATCGTTTGTCCAGAATTTCTAAATCAATTCTCGGCCGTTCATCGCGCGTTGATGAACGGTGTCGGATCGACGAACCATTTCTGGGTTTTGTAGAGTGGACGATGGGGAGTGCATCAGTGGTGTTTGTTCGTCGAATCAACGGTTAGATCATCGGGAAGTTTCGATTAGGGTTAGAGATGTAGTGGCGGCTGGGTGTAGCACGCATGGAGGGGGGGCGGTTTCGTGCTTGCTGCGCGTGAGTTTATGCAGAGGAAGGTGGTGACGTGGCAAATGTTTGTAGGTGAGTGTGTTCTTTTGTTTTATATTTTTTTTTGATTTTTAACTCGCAATTTTCGTTATAACTTTTACATCCGAACTCCGTTTTACGCACGGTTTCTTTTGTTAGGATCGTATTAAAATTCCGGACCTGATGACGCTGGTTTGGACGAATTCTGAGACGGTCAAATTTTTGGGTTTAAATTGAATTTAAATTCAATTTAAATTCAAAAGGTGAGTGTTTTAACCCACTCACAACTTCTAAAATTTCTTATGTTTGTTAAATTAAATTTTAATGTGATTTAAAATTTATCTATGATTGTTTGGGCATATATTTAATCATCATCTCAGTTAGATAGCATTTATTTAAATTAACTTGTTATTTAATTTTATTATTGCATATAATTTGACAGTTAAATTTATTTATTATTTCATATAAACTGCCAGTTAAACAGTTATTAATTTTTTTATTGAATATAAACTATTCGTTGATGCTTGTTATATTTTATATGCTTTATATTGATGTTTGTTTAAATTGGATGATGATAGTAATAAATGGTTGTTTATTGATATTTGGATGAATGAATGCTATATTTTATATAAACTGCAAGTTATTATGCATTTTCATTCCATTCGGGATTGCGTTTGAAACGATATATAACCGTAGACTTTTATTTTTTTAAATTTCGGATTGAAATGATAAATATCTGTATCACTTGACCATAGGATAGAAAATTATATACAGGCACCGTGGTCTATATATAAAATATTTCAAAGTGATTTTCTATGGGTTTTGGAAAATAAGGGTTTATATATATATACTAAATTTTGATATTATATAAATATTATTTTATATATGATTAAATTCAAAAATTTAAGCTAAGTAAAATTTGATGATGTTTTAAGTTTGATTTACGAATATTTCAAGTTTGAGCCTTATTTAAGTGATATTGAATTTATTAAATAAATATTTCTAAACTAAATAATAGCAAATTGAATTAAGGTATATATAAGATTATCAGATTTGGTTGGAAATTTTGGAATATTTAAAGTCTTGAAATATATCAAGATTGAAATGTTTTATTGAAATTAAGGTATTATTGTTTTCAAAGTATTGGTTTTCGAAATTGTTATAACTTTGAAAGTAATATGGTTTGGAAAATGAATTTATTTGAAATAGAATTTATTTAAGAATTATCTGTGAATATATGGATTTGAAACCTATTGAAATTGAAAATTTCGAAATATGACTTCAAAATGTGGTTTGGGTTTAAGATGATTTAAAAAGAATATTTCAAGTTATCTAAATTTGAGAAAGATTAGTGATTGGAAATTTGGTTTTATTTAAATGAGATATTATTGAATTGTTTTGGAAATGGAAATGATATATTATTGAATTGGGTTTGAAATGGAAATAATACATTGATAATTTGGGTTTGAAATAGTAATAATATTTTGGTTTAAAGTATATACTATTTTGAAGTAAAGGATATGTTTTGAAATGGCAAAAATATTTTGGTTTTAAAGTATATATTATTAGTAAAGGGTATGTTTTGAAAGGGCAATGATTGTGTTTTTAAAAGTATATATATTTTTAAATGACAACGGTGTTATAATAACGATTGGTTGTTAAAGAGACCAGGATCGGATATGGACATACTCTCTGTCGATACCGAAAACCACTTTGACAACTATGTACGCGGTGAAGTTTCCAGAATGAAGTAGGATGGTGGCGACGATCCTAAGGTATATACGTGGACCCAACTCCCGTGAGTTGGCATAAGGTGGCTAAAACAGGAGCGATTGACGGACCAAGGAGGTAGCACCTCTTATCGAACACACTTCTTCGATACCATTCTATTACTTGTGATTGATTTGGTGGCCACCCTTGATTTGGGAGTGTTGTTCGAGGTGGGCGGTAGTGGCTGCTATGCGTCACCACTAGTCCGGATGCCTAATTGGTATATCTACCCTAGCATTGCCTAGTTGTGCCGTGTCACCTACCATATCGAGCTTTACTACGATTATGATTTTAAGATCCGACCGCGTTAAGGTTCTCCATCCCCTTAACGCTATTTTCTATATGATTATACTTTACTGATTAGACACTACTGTATATAGCGTATATTATTACATAGTAGATAGTTTAACGGATCCTTAAGAGATGTGAATCCCGAACATTTCTTAAGTTACTGCACTCACGTTAGACACTGGATAGGAGATGTCAAACCCCATAAACATCTCTGACGCCGTTTACACTCATATTTATTTCATTGATTTAACTTACATAAGATCTTTTAGTTCTGACTCGAGTGTTTTGTCTTTTCAATTCGCTCGGGTCAGCCTGAGCATTTCAGGATTTGAAGGCCCTATTTTTGAAGGACGAAGACGAAGATTTTATTATTACTATTTGTTCTGTATTCCACTACACCATTGTATTCCGCTGCATTAATTATCATTCTCTGGTATGTGTAACTCTGATATGTATTGTATAAGTATAATCAAATGTTTTGTAAAACAGCTTCATGAACTGTTATTTGATTATTATATTTTATCGTTCCGCTGCAAGATTCTATTTTGTTTCTTTTATTTCTCCACTTTTTCTTATTTACCCCATAACAAGCCACCCTTCTGTATGGTTTAAGTTGGCACGTATGTCTGCTTAAGCGTACAAAAAGGTGGGTCGTTACAGAGTTATTCTGATATTTTTGTGTCTGTGATTCTGTGAATGATTTTATTTGCTCCAAATTTTATTACAATATGTTATTTTGTATTATTCAAGTCTGACATGTGTGGATTATTGTCAATTTGAATGGTCCAAAATAGTGGGTTGTTACATAGATATTTAAAACCTATTTATAAGTATTTTTAAAGTATTTATATATATAAGTTTGGAAAGATAAGTTAAGTAATTTGTAAAATGTTAAGAGGAAGTTTTGAGTTATAACACTTACGTTATAATGAATGGTTTTGCAAAGTTAATAACAAGTATATTGCCTCGTTTAATAAAAGGTGGACATACTTAGATCGTTAAAGATTGTTTCTAAAGATAATGTTAAGTAGGAATTGGTTTTGGGTTTGTTGTGACAATGTGTTAACAACATTTGTCTTTAACCCTTTTTTATTATACTTATGAATGTAAATAGATCTTTAAAAAGAATGTTTTAAAGATATACATTAGTGAAATGGCTTTGGGTTTGTAGTGACAATGTTTAAGTAACATTAGTCATAAACCTTTTGAAATAGATTTGTGAATGTAATTAGACCTTTTAAATGGATTTTTCAAAGGTAATAGCAAGTATGGAATCATTTGACAAAGATAGATAAAGTAGGGTTTAAAGTAAGAAATCTTGTTAATGATTTGTGAATATACTTATACCATTTGAGATAAGTATTTGAATAATTTTTAAAGTATTCAAAGAGTACAAATGAACAATAAAAATTGATAAATGGTGTTTTATTAGATAAAAGAAGATTTTACTAACAAAACTGGTTTTAGTTAATACATGGATTAATTAAATAAAAAGGGGATTAAAAGTCACTTATGTGACTTGATTGCGATTTGTTTGATTTGATTGCGCTTTATGTGTTTACTCGTTTATGGAAAGTATTTAGTCATGTACTTAGCACTAAAAACCGATGAAGTAGGATTGTCTATCTATGAAAGTTAAGAATGAAGTGTCTACGCAAGACTTTGGTGCAACCGGTGCTTTAACTTCCTAGCTTCAGTCATAATTGAGGGATAGTGTGAGTTGGAAAGTTCGAAAATGTGATAGGTATATGAGACTTGGTTTCCATATGCGATCGTCTATTTTGAACTTGATAGTCGATTAGTCGACTATTGAACATGACCAAATTAACTTGGAATGTATCTAAAAGCTTCACGGTTTAATACGATTTTAGAACTATTGGGAAAGAGCGTTGGTATGAAACTTCTTTAGGTTTAAGAACTTACATATACGAGATCCCCTAGGAAGGACTCCTCTTTATATATTGTTCGCTTACTTCTATAAGAACCGAAATTGAGTTAACCGAAAATTCATCGATTCAATTTTGAAGAGACCGAGATTGGTATGTATTTGACTTATCGAATACCACTTCAAAACTGATAGATGGGTTCTATGTTTTTGAAGATGTTTGAAGTGGAATGCTATAGAGTTGAACTATCTATCCTAAGGTTAAATCAAAGGGAGAGGCCAACATTAGCATTCGTCGCAGGACTTGTGTTGGAACTTATGTGTGTGAGAAATGTGGATTAAGGATCTTAAGGCTAGAATTAACACTAGAGGGGGGTGAATAGTGTTTTAAGAAATTTGTTAATCTTTTTGAGTTTATCTTACTTTGTTAACAATGTATACACTAATCAGACACAGATATGAACACAGAATCAAACACAGATGCAAATATAAAGTAAAAGCAGTAAAGGAAAGAACACACCGGATTTTATACTGGTTCGGAGTTACCCTACATCCAGTCCCGCAACATAAGTACGGATTTCCTTTCAAACTCAATTCAACAATTACAACCCTCGGATTCAAGGCTACGAGGTACACCCTCCAGAATAACAATCCTTTGGGTAGAGATACTTGATTTCCGGGGCAACAAGTTCACCCAATTGATTTCCAAGGCTACAATCACACCTTCTCTCGCTTGATTGATTTCCAAGGCTACAATCACACCTTCTCTCACTCAATTGATTATAAAAAGTCTATAACTCAGATTAGCACTTGGATCTTGTAGAGATAGTGGAGAGAATCAAAACCAGAAATTATCTAGTTAGATTCGATATTGATTTCGGCAGAGTAATGGTGTAATTTGTAAATAAGAAAGTGGATAAGAAGAAGAGAAGTTAAATCAGAGAAAATGATTGAAAATTCGTTGAAACTGACCCCTATTTATAGAAGAACAACAGTCATGTCCATTCATGAAGAGTTATGGCGAATAGACACTTCTTTTGAAATTCAAATTTTGAACTCAACTGTCACCATGTCGACATAGTGCCTATGGGCATGTCGACATCCCTCAGCCAAAATTGATGTTTTGAATTTCTATAAAAGTAATATTTATCTTATATAAAAACTATTTAAAACTTTATAAATATACTTGAATATAGTTGAAATTCATAAGTAAATATAAAGAACAATATATATATATATATATTATTTAACTATAATTTAAATCAGAGTATAAATAATTTAAATGTTAAATATATTATTTGAAAATATAGTTTAAAATCAGGAGTAATTTGACTTTGAAATTAAAGATGTTTTTGAGGCTAAAATTATTTAAAATCAGGATAGAGAGTTTTGAATCTTTTAAAAGGAAAGTTTTGAAATCATTTTGAAAACAAGATAATTTTGTAAAATCATTTTGAAATAAAAGTAAGTGGATACAAAAAGATGTTCCACTAGATTTTTCGTAGGTTCCATCCTACTTAGGGTTCCATCCCTTTAATGAGCACGAAGTGGATTCCATTCCACGAATAAATTTGATATTAAGATGCCAGTGCTTTTCTACGAGTTTTAACAAATATCCCTAACAAACTTAACCTTGAAATCTTGAACTCTTGATAATCTTGATACTCATGAGTCTTCTATCTCTATATCTTGAATCTCTATACTGTACAGTCTTCATTCTTGATACCTGCATGGTTAGATCCTGCATATACATATATATCTAAACTTGTAATGTTAGTATTTATATTTTATAATCTATTCTAAGGTTTTTGTCATCAAAACCATCATCTCATGGACTAATAATCTCCCCCTTTTTGATGATGACAACCTTTGTTTATAAAATATTCCTTCTATCCTAGTAACTCCCCCTAAAACTAACAACTCCCCCTTAATCGATGCCTAACTACCCTATTTTATATTTCACCCCCTTTGTCATCAACAAAAAAAACTTACTCTAAACTAGATAACTTCAAACTACATAACTATATATTACTATATATAACTCCCCCTGAAACTAAGACTACATTACTTGTGATTTTAATGATAGTGTTAGCATACATAATCAATACTTAACTAAAATATAATCCTAAACTATTAACTATCCTAACTAAGAATTCACAATAATACTAACACATATAAGAACACGAGTTTATTTATTACGAGTATGGTTGTATTTGCATTTGCGTTTGAAAAAACATAAAAACATAAATAACAACGGAAATAAAGAGAAGAAACTAATGTGTGTTTCTGAACATAGGAGATTTATGAATTGAACAGTTTGGATAGTGGAAACAGAAGTTTCCACGTTGTTCAACAAGATTCCCATTTTTGTCGAAACACACTTCTCCAACGCATACTACTTGGTCATCATCCTCCTCGTGTGCTTCTTCCATTGGTTCTTTTTCTTCTTCGTCGCTGACCTCATGTTCTTGATTGAGTGAAGAGTCTTCATCGATCAAGATAGGGTTGGCCTGGTTATCCATTAGGAATTTTTGTAAATTCCTAAGAATCTTGCCTTGCCTCTCTTGCTCTTTTGCCATATGAAGTTGAGTCACTTGAATTTCAGTCAACATCTGAAGAGTATCCTTCATAGACTCCTCCAATTTAGTTACACGTGCGAGAGTAGTGTAATGAAATGGACCAGAAGTAGGAGAGGGGAATGAGAAAGTTGATTTTATGTTTGATTTAGAGGAAGATGCCATTATTTTATATATTTTAGAATATAAATGAAGAGAAAATAGAGAGAATGAATAAGAATTCGAAATAGAGAATAATATATAACTAAATTTTTGAATTTTGGTGGGAAAATTAAAAAAAAAAGAAATGTTACATGTCGACATGTCTTCCTAGGGGATGTCGACATGGTCCTTATATTTTAACTCTACGATTTATTTTAATATTAATTATTAATTATACTTGTTATTTATATTTTATATTTCAGTTATAGAACAAATACCTAATTCTCTTCTTAATTTAGTAAATATAGATTCATTTAATAGTTTTGTTAAGATATCAGCGATTTGATTCTCAGAGTTTATATATTCAAGAGTAATTACTTCTTTAGTTATATTATCTCTAAGAAAATGATGTCGAGCATCAATATGTTTAGTTCGAGCATGATGAGTAGGATTTTTAGATAAATTTATTGCACTAGTATTATCACAATAAATTGGCGATTTTGAGATATTTAATCCAAAATTTCTTAAGGTTTGTTGCATATATATTACTTGAGAACAAGCCAAAGCAGCAGAAATATACTCTGCTTCAGTTGTTGATAGAGAAACTATATTTTGCTTTTTACTAAACCAGGAAACCAAAGAATGTCCCAAAAAGTGACAAGTTCCACTTGTACTTTTTCGGTCTGATTTACATCCAGCATAGTCAGCATCACAGTATGATATTAAATCAAATGAATCATTTTTAGGATAAAATAAGCCATAATCAGAGATGTGTTTAATATATCTTATGATACGTTTTATAGCTTTTAAGTGAGTTTCTTTAGGATGAGATTGATATCTTGCACAGAGACATACACTATGCATGATATCAGGTCTACTAGCAGTGATATAGAGCAATGATCCGATCATTCCTCTATACAACTTTTGATCTACATCTTTCGAGAAATCTTCTTTACTTAGATATTCATTGGTTGCCATGGGAGTAGGTTTTTCACTCGCAGTAGTCAAACCAAATTTATTGACTGGTTCTTTAGCATATTTTTCTTGACTAATAAAAATACCATTATCTTACTGTTTTATTTGCAATCCTAGAAAGAAGTTTAATTCACCCATATGACTCATCTCAAACTCTTTTGTCATTATTTCAGAAAATTCTTTATTCATTTCGAAGTTAGTTGAACCAAATATCATCTACGTATACTTGAACTAGTTGAATATCATTTTTATTTCTTTTAATAAATAGAGTGTTATCTATTTTACCAATTTCAAAATTTGATTGTAATAAATAAGATCTTAGTCTATCATACCAGGCTCTAGGAGCTTGTTTTAGACCATATAAAGCTTTCTTAAGTTTGTACACATAGTTTGGTAAATTTTCATCTTCAAAAAGTGGTGGTTGTTCAATATATACTTCTTCTTTTACAAATCCATTTAAAAATGCACTTTTAACATCCATTTGAAATAATTTGAAATTATTATGATTTGTGAAAGCAAGTAGAATCCTAATGGCTTCAAATCTTGCTACGGGAGCAAAGGTTTCGTCACAATCTATACCTTCTTCTTGACAATAACCTTGGGCAACTAATCGTGCTTTATTTCTAACAACCTCACCTTGTTCATTCATTTTATTTTTATAGACCCATTTAGTTCCAATTATAGTTTTATCTTTAGGTCTAGGAAAAAGTTCCCAAACTTCATTTCTAGTGAATTGATTTAATTCTTCTTGCATAGCCAAAATCCATGAATCATCAGTTGATGCTTCTTTAGGATTTTTGGGTTCAATAGATGATATAAATGCTACATTACTCATTTTACTTAGTTGATTTCTAGTTGTAACAATAGATTGCATATCTCCTATTATATTTTCAATAGGATGATCTTTTAAAAGTTTAATCCTTTTATTAGGATGATTAATTTCATTATTAATTTCGGTTGATTCCTGATTTTGAGTAATTAAATCTTCTTCATCATTTGTAATTTCAAAATCTTTTAAATTTTCATCAAACGAAACATGCATTGTTTCTTCGATGGTGTTAGCTCTTAAATTAAAAACTCTATAAGCTTTACTTCTATTAGAATATCCGATAAAGATTCCTTTGTCGGATTTAGGATCAAATTTATCCAAATTATCTTTTGTATTTAAAATAAAGCATTTACTTCCAAAAATTCTGAAGTATGATACCTTAGGTTTCTTTCCATGAAGAAGTTCATAAGGTGTCTTATCAGTTAAAGGTCTAATTAAAATTCTATTCAAAATATAACAGGCGGTAGCAACAGCTTCTGCCCAAAATTGTTTTGGTAAATTACTATCTAAAAGCATAGTTCTCGCACACTCTTGTATCGTTCTATTTTTACGTTCAACTACTCCGTTTTGTTGTGGAGTTCTTGGAAATGAGAAATTGTGAGTTATTCCCTTCTTATTGTAGAATTCCTCAAACTTTTCATTTTCAAATTCACCACCGTGATCACTACGAATAGTTATAATTTTTAAAGATAATTGATTTTGAATCCTTTTTGTAAAGTTCTTAAAACATTCAAAAATATCACTTTTATGTTTCAAAAATATTGTCCATGTAAATATAGAATAATCATCTATAATTACAAAGACATATTTACTATGATTTATTGACTGAATTTGAGATGGACCAAGTAAATCAACATGAAGTAACTCAAGGGGTTTTGAAGTTGAAATCATATCTTTTAATTTAAAGGAACTTTTTCTAAGCTTTCCTAATTGACACGCATCACATAAACTATCTACTTTAAAATTCATTTTAGGGAGACCTCTTACTAGATCATGTTTTGATAGTCTAGATAAGAGTTTGAAATTCAAATGTCCAAATCTCTTATGCCAAATCCAAGGGTCACTTGTATTTGCCAGAAGACATAGGTTATCATTTGAAACTTTCATACTAAGAATATAAATATTCCTTTTCCTAGTTCCCTCAAATATTATGGTTGAGTTATTATCTTCAATATGACATTTATCTTTTTCAAATTTAATTTTATATCCTTTATCACATAGTTGACTTATACTTAGCAGATTTTGTTTTAGATTCTTAACTAGCAAAACATTAGTAATAATAGGAGTTTCAGAATTACCGACATTGCCAATGCCAATCACGTATCCTTTCGAGTTGTCTCCAAAGTTAACCAGTCCTCCATCTTTGTATATAATATTATTCAGCATATCCGGATTACCAGTCATGCGTCTAGAGCATCCACTATCAAGTATCCACTTATTTCTTTTGATCTGCACAGATTGTCCATTGTGTATTGATTCCTTAATACCCATAAAGCATCTTTCCTGCACATTATAAAATTTGGGTAGACAACTAGAATTTGAATAATATACATATGCAGACTCATGGAACAATGATGATTTAAACAATTCCAAACTAGTTTTAACATATTTTTCAAAAATAGCCATTTTAAAACTTTTCAAAATTCAGATTATGAAACTTTTGAAAACAAAGCTCTGATACCAAATGTGAGAAATGTGGATTAAGGATCTTAAGGCTAGAATTAACACTAGAGGGGGGTGAATAGTGTTTTAAGAAATTTGTTAATCTTTTTGAGTTTATCTTACTTTGTTAACAATGTATACACTAATCAGACACAGATATGAACACAGAATCAAACACAGATGCAAATATAAAGTAAAAGCAGTAAAGAAAAGAACACACCGGATTTTATACTGGTTCGGAGTTACCCTACATCCAGTCCCGCAACATAAGTACGGATTTCCTTTCAAACTCAATTCAACAATTACAACCCTCGGATTCAAGGCTACGAGGTACACCCTCCAGAATAACAATCCTCTGGGTAGAGATACTTGATTTCCGGGGCAACAAGTTCACCCAATTGATTTCCAAGGCTACAATCACACCTTCTCTCACTTGATTGATTTCCAAGGCTACAATCACACCTTCTCTCGCTCAATTGATTATAAAAAGTCTATAACTCAGATTAGCACTTGGATCTTGTAGAGATAGTGGAGAGAATCAAAACCAGAAATTATCTAGTTAGATTCGATATTGATTTCGGCAGAGTAATGGTGTAATTTGTAAATAAGAAAGTGGATAAGAAGAAGAGAAGTTAAATCAGAGAAAATGATTGAAAATTCGTTGAAACTGACCCCTATTTATAGAAGAACAACAGTCATGTCCATTCATGAAGAGTTATGGCGAATAGACACTTCTTTTGAAATTCAAATTTTGAACTCAACTGTCACCATGTCGACATAGTGCCTATGGGCATGTCGACATCCCTCAGCCAAAATTGATGTTTTGAATTTCTATAAAAATAATATTTATCTTATATAAAAACTATTTAAAACTTTATAAATATACTTGAATATAGTTGAAATTCATAAGTAAATATAAAGAACAATATATATATATATATATATATATTATTTAACTATAATTTAAATCAAAGTATAAATAATTTAAATGTTAAATATATTATTTGAAGATATAGTTTAAATTCAGGAGTAATTTGACTTTGAAATTAAAGATGTTTTTGAGGCTAAAATTATTTAAAATTAGGATAGAGAGTTTTGAATCTTTTAAAAGGAAAGTTTTGAAATCATTTTGAAAACAAGATAATTTTGTAAAATCATTTTGAAATAAAAGTAAGTGGATACAAAAAGATGTTCCACTAGATTTTTCGTAAGTTCCATCCTACTTAGGGTTCCATCCCTTTAACGAGCACGAAGTGTTTAACAAATATCCCTAACAAACATAAACTTGAAATCTTGAACTCTTGATACTCATGAGTCTTCTATCTCTATATCTTGAATCTCTATACTGTACAGTCTTCATTCTTGATACCTGCATGGTTAGATCCTGCATATACATATATATATCTAAACTTGTAATGTTAGTATTTATATTTTATAATCTATTCTACGGTTGTTGTCATCAAAACCATCATCTTATGGACTAACAATGTGAAGATTCGAGATGCTCGAGTCTATGTAGATATTTGGGATCTGTTCGAGGTGCTGGAATCCATTTGGGGATTCGTATTCTGTTCAAGTGATGAAGACTCATGTGAGAGATGCCGAACATGACATTGACATCGGAAATGGCTAAGACAGAGTAGGCTGCACAACCTACAGTTTAACAAACCCACGATAGGGTGTATCAACTCTATATCTACAGTATAGTTATCTTCTGTTGCATGTATGAGTTAATGATACTTGGTTCCACGTGGTCCATATCAATGTTCTTGCATGATCTAGTTGTGTTTTCATTTTGGTATATTTTATCTAGAGATATACGACGCTTGAAAGGTAACTTCTGACCCTTGAACATGGAGTTCGGATCCAGCTTGACCGAAAATCCATTATGCAAACATACCTTTGCAGTTTTGGTTGTACCCTTAATATTGTTATGGTATGATTAATGTAAGCACAAACAACTTTTTTTTGATTTATATTCTCCACCCTAGACATATATCTATTATATCACAATATGTACTTATTAGATGGTTTGGGTCTTCTGAGCAGATAATCGTTACGACGGTCTCAAAATGTATTGTTGTATGCTATACACATATTTCCTAAGTTTCTTACACCATATTTAGATCTGACACATGGTTTTTGTTTTCCCTAAGTTCCTCTTGTGCTCATTCAAGCAGTCTGAGAAAGGCAGGTTTTAATTGGATATTCTTGAAGCTCGTGGAGATGAGCTAGATGGTTTACCTACCGTAGTATTCTTATTTCCATTGCATTACTGCTATGTAGATATTAGCATTTGTGAGGATATATTGTTATACCCGTCCAGCCTGATGATAGTATTTATAATTGTAACTCTGAATGCTATGTATCTTAGAGTGACATTATGTACTATCTTTTGACATTATATGTTATCATTTCGCTATGAGATTATGATACTATGTTCTCTTCTTTCTTGTTCTGTTTTCCTTTTCTTTTATTTTACTCTAATAATTCATCTTTCTGGCACTTGAGTACTTGGCACATGAATACTGTGGATGTATTACTGTCGACATTCGGGGGTTGAAAATACGAGTCGTTACATGTGGTAGCAAAGTTGAAGGTTAAGCAAGAACCTTGGCTTTGGTGGGGCATGACTCTTTAAGAGATAGGGTAATGGAATGCCCTAGCATGAGTTGAGTGTATTATAATATGAGAGCGTATTTGTATTCGTTATAGCTATGCCTTAGAGGTAATTCCAACTACGAAAATTAAAAATCTTATATAAAGTAACTTATATAAGTATGAATTCTTAAAGTGTAGTTCAATTAATGTAGGTATTAATGATGTTCATTCGTTACCCTTCATTGATTAATTTAGCCATGTTCGACCAGTTTATGAGAATTGATATCCTTTGTAGAATGATTTGACATGCTCGATGTAACAACTCGGAATTTGCGACCCTCGAAAATGGACACTAATACGTCCAGTGTATTGCGTGCCGAGCAATCAAATGCTGAAAAACCTGATTGTTAGGGACAAATAAGAAGGAAGAAAACAAGAAGAAACTAAACAACACAGAATCTCACAACGGAACGAATAATCTATAATATACAACAAATCTTTACAAAAAAAACAAACTTTAACATATGTATATACAGACATCAATCAGAATATACTAACCTATTTCAGCCTAGACAGTTATAACAACCTATCCTCGCACTTGCTGATAAATATAATCAACAAATAGCACATCAGAACATAAAGAAATATGTAGATACCTCTTGGACCTCCAGCTCGTCTCTTGAGCTCCAATGCATCCAGGGAATCTGTAAATGCTCGGTCTGACCCAAGCATTATAATAAAATAACACCCGAGTCAGTCTGGTAAACCAACGTGAGAAAAACACACCTCAATTGAATTTTAGGTTATAAAAACCTTTTGAGAATAAAGGTATCACTAAAGACCACACCGCATATAAACACGGATGGGTTTTTACCTTACAATAACCAAACCATTTTATATGAAATTCTCTAGTATTATAATAGTGTCTAAGATACTAGTACTTATTGCTCATAGCCAAAATTGGTGCATTAATTAAATTCCAGCATAATACGTATACAACTAAAACTACAAAGACACGGTATTGGGGAATGGATTCCATACAATGACTGGACTACTGGGGTATCGCCCGTCACGGTGCATCTCTAGATAAAATAGCACCGAGGACCTCGCTAGGATCCCCTACCAACAAAGAACCGGCATACCACTTGACCGGCAGTACCGAATATGATCACTCCTTCGTTAATGGAACTATACAATTGAGAGATAATATCTACTCTAGATAGAGATGATCATACCCTACTTGGAAACGACCCAATTAGCCCTACTGCATCTCCCATGTTTTAGTCATTCTCAGTTGAAGAGGCTTGAGGCTAAGTTTTACCTTTAATATAGCACTTCCTACTTGGAATGCTAACATTGCCCTCCAAGCATCATTGCAATGCCAACATTCATCCATACAAGTTCGTTTTGGGACTGAACGAAGTGCTTGAGAGCTCCGTCTTCAATTTCATCATCTTCAAGATATCTTCACTTCGAAATGCTTGAGTTGGATCGAAGTGGTTTTCGGATAACATATCTAATCCCCGTCTCTTCGAAACAACATTTGATAGTTTTCGGTAATCTCAGCCCTAGTTCTTTAGGATATAATCAGTCAAAAATAAGAGTGGAGATCACCTCCTACCCGTCAGTGGATGGATTTTCTTATCATTTGTCCTAGAAGAACAAAGCGAGATTTATTTGCACAGTACAGCATCTCGAAGATGACTATGCCGTATAACTCACGTGTTCCTCCTAGATATTTCAAAAGTTACATTTTAGGTCCATATTTTATAGTCGGTTATTTAACTATCAAACAAACATACATCCAAATCAGGTATTTATTTCAAAATCGAAACCAACATTGGTTAAGCTCATAAGTAACCATTAGCCTCCTTAATTAATCTTTTCATTAATTAAAATTACTTTGTAAATTACTTGTATAAAAATACCTTAACAACATATACCCACACATCCCTATATTTTCAATACTTCAAAAAATATCCATATACTTATCTACAAGGTATAAGTATATTCACAAACGGAGGAAGGTTCCCTTATTAGACGACTATAAAACCCTTTATAAAATCCGTTTATAATTTTCTACACCCACGTGTAACTATTTTAAAAAACCATTTATAAATGTCTCTAAGTCATTTATAAACTCTTTATAAATCCATAAAACTAATTATAGAACTCCTCTTATTAAACTATAAACCCATTTCTAAAATTCATTTATAAATATTTAATCATTTACAAATCACTCTTTATACATTGTAAACAATTTCTCCTTAAGTCTCCAAACATTTTGATTTTCTTTTACCAAAACCCAAAATCTTTTATAAACTTATTTCTATACATTGTAAATATCCTTCCTTAATGCCTCTAAATTCTTTTATAAAAACCCTTCTCATAAACCCAAGTCGGCAAATAAAACTCTATTTATAAATATTGAAAACTTTTAAAAATAGTTAATGATCATTTACTTTAAAACCACCATTATATAATAATATTTAAGAAAAATAAACATTTAAAATAATTAATAATTATTAACTTCGAAATATCTTAAAAATTATAATAAATAATTTTAAAACATTATTAAATAAACAATAATAATTAATCCTTACCATTATTATAAATAGTAATAATTAATTTCCAATTTTTTGTAATAAATCATTATTATTTATTTCAAGCCATATTTATTTTTAAAACAATTAACTTTCAAAATATTAAAATATTGATAAATAACTTTAAAACAACATTAAGTATAAATAAATAATCTTTAAAACAAATTTTAATAAAATAATCTTAAAACAATATAAAATATAAAAATCTTAAAACATTATTAAATATAAGTAAATAACTTTAAAGCAACGTTAAATATAAATAAATTACCTTTAAAAAAAATTAATATAAATAAATAACCTAGAAAAGATAGAAAAAATGGTTGGATTAAAATAGGAATTTAATCTTTTAAAACAAAATATTTTCGAAACCAATTTCAAATTAAAAATCATTTCCTATCTCAAAATCAATCCCACCCCCCAAATGGCAATTTATAGTATTTAAAAATACTAATTTATGGCCAATAGCTACCAAACGCTCAACCGATATCGATATTGATTTTCTATTACTGCAGGGTTAAAATATAATAATGTCAAAACCAAAAGTGTCAACAATCAGGTTTAATATCCAATAATTCATATGATAGGAGTACTGTTGAAATTAAAATCAATAATTGCGAGGAATGCCGTTGGATCCCTCCAACATGTCCCCCTGCGTCACAAGTAGTTTATAATTATATTATATCGGTCATTTGCTACTAGGCGGGTATAAAAAGTGTCATCCGCTCCAGGGGCGGGAAGAAAGCCAAACCAACTAGTAAAACAGTAAATCATCCAACATCCAATCAACAATTTTTATCAACTATGTAACGTCCTGAAATTTTCAACCATTCGCATCCATACATGTCGGACTTGAATTGCTCAAAATATCAAATTGTTAATTTATATTTGGCAAAACTCAACATATACAGTAAATAAATAATCACAGAATCACAGATACAGAGTAATATAACAATAAGCAGCGGAAACAAAAGAATAGTAGTTCATGAAGCTACTATATATATATATAATAGAGTTAAACAAGATACAGTAGAAGTCTCAAATACATAGAAGTCTCAATACAATAATCAAATACAAGATCAAAATATATCTTTGGAGTCAATTGAATAACAGAAAATTGAATAAATAGCTGGATCTCCAAGCGAAGCTCCAACTCCAAAAGTTAGTCTCAAATGCTGTATCACTCAGTCTGACCCGAGCGTAAAGCAAAACAAAAACATTCGAGTCAGGATTAACATTCTTAAATCAATAAATCCAACTCAAGTGAAATATCAACTGAAATACAAGTAACTCAAAGGATGTTTGGGATGACCATCCTCTAAGGATTCGTTAAACTATCTACTATGTAGTAATATACGCTATTATAATATGTCTATAGTAAAGTAAACTATTAAAATAGGGTTAAGGCTTTACATTTTCCACCTTGACACATTTTATATATTCCCATAGTCTGTACGATACCGTAATCACCCCCGCACTAGGCATCGTTAGAGGGCACTCCATAGGTATGGTACAAAACAAACTCGTATAAGGCTCGCTAGGGTAGGTGACACGACACAACAAGGCAATGCCAGGATAGATATACCAATTACGCATCCAGGCTGGTGGTAACGCATAGCAGCCACTACCGCCCACCTCGGAACACACTCCCAAATCAAAATCAAGAGTGGCCACCAAATCAATCATAAAGTCAGAATATAATATCGAAGGAATGTGCCCGATCGGAGGAATGACCTCACTTGGCCCGAGAATCGCTCCTGTTTTAGCCACCTTATGCCAACTCACGGGAGTTGGGTCCACGTATATACCTCATATAGGATTGTCGCCACCATCCTACTTCATTCTGGAATCTCCACCGCGTACACAGTTGTTAAAGTAGTTTCCGGTATTGGCAGAGAGTATGACAATATCCGATCCCGGTCTCTTTAACAACCAATCGTTATTATAACACTGCGGTCATTTCAAAATAGTTTATACTTCAAAACCAAAATATCATTTCCATTTCAAAACCATATCAAAACGATATCATTTTCACTTCAAATATATTCACTTCCAAAATCATAGTACTTTCAAAGTTATAACACTTCCGAAACCAAAACACTTGAAATTATAACACTTTGGAAATCATAACACGTTGAAATCATAACACTTTGAAATCATAACACTTTCCTTTAAAAGTTTAGATATTAATAATAGTATATAAATAAAATAGTTATATAAAATAGTTATAGGTTAAAAATAGTTTCTAATAAAATAGTTAGTATATTAAAATAGTTTATATTAAAATAGTTTATATTAAAAATGATTTATATTAAAATAGTTTTAAATATAATTTAAAAATAGTTTATATAATAAAATAGCTACCTCAAATTTCACAAATCGATTCCAATTCAACTCAAATTCCAAAATTCAATTTAATCCAGTCTCAAATCATCAATTTCAATTCAATTCAGTTCTAAATAAACCATTTCAAATTATATCTATTTCAATTATCGATTTGACCCACAAAATATACCATTTCAATTTCAATGTATTTCAAAGGTTTAAATGTTCAACATTTTCAAAACTAAATTTGATAATTCCATATATATATCAAATTAACTTTACTATTTTTTTTAGTTTTGAAGTATTTACTTAATCATTTCAATAACATCTAAATACAACATCAATTTACCAATTTAAATAAACAAATATCCCATTTAAATTTATATAAATTTGAAATATTCATTTAAGTCATTTTTTAATCAAATCCAAGTTATAAAATCATATCTTTAAAATTTAAATTTTAATAAATTTCAAATCAAACTTATTTAAGAATAATTCTTAAATAAACATAATTTTAATCAATTTCCAACCTGAATTTATTAAAATCATTATAAACTCAATATTTAAAAATATAAATTTTCAATAAATACTTTAAACAACCATTAATCTATTTATATATTTTAAAAATAGAAAATTATAAATAAATTATTAAAATTTATAATTTCAAAATTAACTTATAACTATACCATCTTCAAACATATGATTTTAGAAAATCCAAATTTTAAACTTTATAAAATACATTTATATATAATATCTCAAAAATCAATATTTAATAAACCATGTACTCCTTTCCAAAACCATAGAAATCATTTTCAAAATATTATATATAGACCAACGGTGTCTGTATATAATTCTCTATCCTATGGTCAAGTGATACAGATATTTATCATTTCAATCCGCAATTTAAATATATACGAGTATATATCTTTTCAACCCGCAATCCCAAATTCAATTCAATGAAAATCGCTTGGGTTTATCATTTCAACCCATAACGATTTTTTCCCTTATTCTACAGATCGTTCGGGTATGTATCATTTTAACCCATAGGGAATTCTATACTAACAGGGAACTTGCAGAGTGGTAACAGATATGATAATAATATAACAGGCATATATCATCAATATAAATAACAGATAATGGTGTCAGATGTCAAAGGTGAACAGATACAGATAGTGGCATATATATAACAAGGTAAATAACTAACAGCAGCATATATCAATTGTCGTTTCAATTGAAATCAAATTTAATAAATATAATAACATTAATCGTGAGTGATTGCTCACCTTTCGAGGCTAGAGACGAACGAGAATGGAAGCGGATAGACACAGACAAGTATACAGATCAAGCGAGCGGGACAGCGACAAGTTAGGAGTTTGCTGCGATAAATTTGATATTGGGAATTTCAGTCCAGATGGTTAGAGATTGATGGGACCAATATATATATATATATATATATATAAATATAGCTATATATTTCAATAATCAAAATTTAAACACGTATTGACATAAAATCTTTAAAATATATATAGATATATTGAAAATCAGTATTAATTTTAAACCTATATACCTATGTCAAAATCAAAATTCATATATATATGTCAAGATCTTTATAAATCCTTACACATATATTTAGAAATAAAATCTTTATATATATCCAAGCCATATAAAATTTTAAACACATATACAACCAAATAAAATTTTCAAATCATTACTATTAACACATATTAAAATTTGAAATAAATATATATATACTTATGAAAAATGCAAAATACTTACATATATAGTATATCTTTAAAATCGATACTTAAAATAAGATAAATATAAATTTACTTTGTTAATATATATATATATATATGTATATATATATGTGGACTCAAATAGATTTCATAAACTGCTATGAACTTATATTTATAACAACATATGATACATAACAAATTATTATAATTCACACATAAAATTTTAACATCAATGTTTTATAAACAAATATATTACTATTTATAATACCATATATATATAATACTTTCAAAATATAAAATACTAAAAATCCATGCATAGTGCATGCATATACTATATTTTTTAAGTATCGATATATAAACTTAGATAACTTCATATAACAGATTATATAAATATAGACTTATACATAGGCTAGCTCTATATGGAAATCCAGATTATATATATTCGCATATAAAACTGTAAAAGTAGAACAACCTTCATATATCTTCCATACATACTTTAAAATAACGTATATTTCCATATACATACATACTTATTCTACTGTAAACATTGGTTAACTATTTTTAAAAATTTAGACTTAAACAAACTATCCTATATGAAATTTGTAAGCTATAACAGATAAAAATATACTTATATAAAGCCTATACAACATAAAAGTTTACCTATAAGAGTACATATATATATTGCATACGGCTGAGGCAAGCGGGAGGTCGGGTTTGTGATGGCTGCCTCGTGCATTGGCCATGGAGTGGGAAGGTTTGCGAAAAAGCGGTTGGGTGGTAGGCTAGGCCGGAGAGGTGGAGTTGTTGAATACTGCTGAGCTAAAACTCAAAGCTCGCTTGCATGTGGCCTTCGGCCTCGTTGCTTCCTAGAGGCATGTGGTGGATCTCGGCTGAGATGCTACCATGATTGAGGGCGAAGCTAGAAGCAATGGTGGAGATGAGTTCGGTTGTCACGGCAATGAGTACATGCGAATGAATGGAGGAGCAGGTCGATGGGTTTGCGTGAAAAAATGTGAAGATGGGAATCAGGTAAAAGGAAGATGAACAAACCATAATATATATATTATTATATTTGTTTTTTCAGTGTGTAGAATGCCAGAAAGCAATAAAAGGAAAGAGATGAATGTGGAGGAACATATGAAGTTTTGCAATTAAGAAAAAAAAATGAAGTTATAAAGGTAAATAAAATGAACCAAACATAGAAATTTGAAGAGACTCACGAACCGGAAATAAAATAGCAGATTAAATTGAAAAGTTGGAAATAGCAAAAGCCAAGCAATGCATTCAAGAATATTTAATTTTTAGCGGCTGTTTGTTATATACGGTGGTAAATTGAAAGGTCCGAAAGCCAAAAGGTTCGAAAGCGGAACAGATACAGGAATCGTTCCGTAGACTCCGCCGTTTCCCGGACTTCATAATACAGAACTGAATATACCGCGAAGATCAGCACGATGATACGATCAAAACGGTATACAAATATCAGTGGTACGATCATCCTATCAAACGTTGATAATCGGTACCGAAAATGCGCTAATTTTGCCGAAAATAAGATAAACGGAGCAATAGCAGTCCAAATTTGACGAAATGAATTATGACGTCACACTCAGAAGAGGATTTACAAATTTATTATGTAAAACAAATTCAGGTTTGAAAAACATTTTATTATCATCTGTTTTTAACTGATTTGAAATTAAAAAAAATAGAATTACACAAGAAAATAAACTTCCATATTATCCGATGAAAATTTACCATTTGCTATGTTTAAATATGCGTATTCCAAATATTAAAATTTCAATGCAAAATTTTATTATTTAAAATTTCACAAAAATTCAATTAATTAATAAATAAAAACACTAAAATTTATGGGTCGTTACAATCTCCCCCACTCAAAACTTTTTGTCCCCGAAAAGGAACGAGGTAGGAGAATAGAAACAACCAAAAAGAAAATAGATTGAAATACAAAATAAATCAATTAATTTAAACCATAAAATTTCAATTTAAATTAATTAATACTTAATAATTGATTTCAAATTCAAGTATTTCATTGAGTTGATTTAATTTCAATTTATTAATTTCTTCAAAACAAAATTTATTTTATTTATCTCATTTATTATTCAATTAACTTATTATTCTACTTATCTCTATTAAAATTTTTATAATTAAAATTTAAGTGCATAGGATTTATTATAACCACTCAAATTTTATTTATAAATTCCTTTAACATCATTTTACATTGTAAATTATTCAATTACATAATTAACTTCTGAATAATTAAGGTAAGTTATATTGAAATGCAATTGAGTATTATACAAGTAAACTTTTCCCAACTCAATTATTTCAAATTTTAAATATTTATTCAATAATTTTGGATTTATTTGTAATTAAAATCATCCTTTGACATAAGTTTAAGAATTAAATTTCTAATTCACTTCAAACCATTTAGAGATAAATATATATATATCAAATTAAATTACATATATATATATATTATAAATTAAATCATACTTAAGAAATTCAGATCAAATTCATTTTCCAAATCAAAAGTGTAGCAAAGCTACTGATGGTCTCTCCTCTCCAAAACTCGAAAATGAATGTCGATGATGCTGCAGTCATCACCGAAATTATTTTCCAGCGACAAAAGAGAAGAGCACTCATTCAAACTTCTAATTTTTTTTTGAAATAATTTCTATTTGAAAATACTTTTAAATAATACGCATTTTAAAACTTTAAAACCAAAATTTGAAATTATCGGAAATTAAATTCTCAAATTCTAAATTTTGAATTCATTTAAATTTTCCTTCAAATAAATTTATAACCATGTTCATAATTTCATTTATTTATATCATTTGGCAATAGTCAAAGGTTTACAAATAATAAATCAAATATTATCATTTTAAGACTCAATTCAGTTAACTATTTAATTTCAGAAAAATTTATACTTAGATATAATATAATCATACAGATTTGTTCCTTTTACCAAATTTGAAAATAATATTGTGTCAGTTTGCTCTGTCCAAGTGTTTTGGCAATCCTATCGACAGCATTGATCAGACGAATCGATCAAAAACCCAAATCAACATCAACAACTCAAACAACACAATATATAAAACATTTTAATTTTAATTTTAATTTCAAATACACTTCCTTACTCGATAATTCTAGAATGGATTTCAAAACAAAGTTAGAGATTCAAGTACAAGAGGACTCTAACCAAAGAGAATTCTAATTCGAAGATAGGTTCGAAACGAAGATGAGAAGGTTAAATAACAAAAGAGAAAGATGGATAGACTTATATAAATCACGGGCGACCTTAACCGGATCAATCGTGACTTCAAAATAAGATCGATGCAGAATTCAGAAGCAAACCGACATTAGAACACAAGAGATAGAATTCGGGCATAACAAGAGATAGCAGCATCTAAACCGAGGATACATAAATCTTTGGTGAATCAATGCTAGTTGTAAAGGAGTTTCACCCCTTACAAATCATACAGTGGAGCTATGGGATACTCCAGAATCAAAGAAAGACGAATGGGAAAGACAAGGATGGATTTCAGAATGAATAGGAGAGTTCAAAATTCAAAGGAAACCGAGTCAAAGAGGAAGAGATTCAAGCTCGAACGAAAGTGATCCTGGAATTAAATTTACTCTATATGTTAAGTTTTGCCTAAAACCAGAGCTCTGATACCACATGTAACATCCTGAAATTTTCAACCATTCGCATCCATACATGTCGGACTTAAATTGCTAAAAATATCAGATTGTTAATTTATATTTGGCAAAACTCAACATATACAGTAAATAAATAATCACAGAATCACAGACACAAAGTAATATAACAATAAGCAGCGGAAACAAAAGAATAGTAGTTCATGAAGCTACTATATATACATATATATATATAACAGAGTTAAACAAGATACAGTAGAAGTCTCGAATACATAGAAGTCTTAATACAATAATCAAATACAAGATCAGAATATATCTCTGGAGTCAACCGAATAACAGAAAACTAGATAGATAGCTGGATCTCCAAGCGAAGCTCCAACTCCAAAGGTTAATCTCAAATGCTGTATCACTCAGTCTGACCCGAGCGTAAAGCAAAACACAAAACACTCGAGTCAGGATTAACATTCTTATATCAATAAATCCAACTTAAGTGAAATATCAACTGAAATACAAGTAACTCAAAGGATGTTTGGGATGACCATCCTCTAAGGATCCGTTAAACTATCTACTATGTAGTAATATACACTATTATAATATGTCTATAGTAAAGTAAACTATTAAAATAGCGTTAAGGCTTTACATTTTCCACCTTAACACATTTTATATATTCCCATAGTCTATACAGTACCGTAATCTCCGCCGTATTGGGCGTCGTCAAAGGGCACTCCATAGGTATGGTACAAAACAAACTCGTATAAGACTCGCTAGGGTAGGTGACATGGCACAACAAGGCAATGCCAGGGTAGATATACCAATTACGCATCCAGGCTGGTGGTAACGCATAGCAGCCACTACCACCCACCTCGGAACACACTCCCAAATCAAAATCAAGAGTGGCCACCAAATCAATCACAAAGTCAGAATATAATATCGAAGGAATGTGCCCGATCGGAGGAATGACCTCACTTGGCCCGAGAATTGCTCCTGTTTTAGCCACCTTATGCCAACTCACAGGAGTCGGGTCCACGTATATACCTCATATAGGATCGTCGCTACCATCCTACTTTATTCTGGAATCTCCACCGCGTACACAGTTGTTAAAGTGGTTTTCGGTATTGGCAGAGAGTACGACAATATCCGATCCCGGTGTCTTTAATAACCAATCGTTATTATAACACCGCGGTCATTCAAAATAGTTTATACTTCAAAACCAAAATATCATTTCCATTTCAAAACGATATCATTTTCACTTCAAATATATTCACTTCCAAAATCATAGTACTTCCAAAGTTATAACACTTCCGAAACCAAAACACTTGAAATTATAACACTTTGGAAATCATAACACTTTGAAATCATAACACTTTGAAATCGTAACACTTTCCTTTAACAATTTAGATATTAATAATAGTATATAAATAAAATAGTTTATAAATAAAATAGTTATATAAAATAGTTATAGGTTAAAAATAGTTTTTAATAAAATAGTTAGTATATTAAAATAGTTTATATTCAAATAGTTTATATTAAAATAGTTTATATTAAAAATGATTTATATTAAAATAGTTTTAAATATAATTTAAAAATACTTTATATAATAAAATAGCTTCCTCAAATTTCACAAATCGATTCCAATTCAACTCAAATTCCAAAATTCAATTTAATCCGATCTCAAATCATCAATTTCAATTCAATTTAGTTCTAAATAAACCATTTCAAATTATATCTATTTCAATTACCGATTTGACCCACAAAATATGCCATTTCAATTTCAATGTATTTCAAAGGTTTAAATGTTCAACATTTTCAAAACTAAATTTGATAATTCCATATATATATATCAAATTCACTTTACTATTTTTTTAGTTTTGAAATATTTACTTAATCATTTCAATAACATCTAAATACAACTTCAATTTACCAATTTAAATAAACAAATATCCCATTTAAATTTCTATAAATTAGAAATATTCATTTAAGTCATTTTTAATCAAATCCAAGTTATAAAATCGTATCTTTAAAATTTAAATTTTAATAAATTTCAAATCAAACTTATTTAAGTATAATTCTTAAATAATCATAATTTTAAACAATTTCCAACCTGAATTTATTAAAATCATTATAAACTCTATATTTAAAAATATAATTTTTCAATAAATACTTTAAACAATATTAACCATTAATCTATTTATATATTTTAAAAATAGAAAATTATAAATAAATTATTAAAATTTATAATTGCAAAATTAACTTATAAATATACCATCTTCAAACATATGATTTTAGAAAATCCAAATTTTAAACTTTATAAAATACATTTATATATAATATCTTAAAAATCAATATTTAATAAACCATATACTCCTTTCGAAAACCATAGAAATCATTTTCAAAATATTATATATAGACCAACGGTGTCTATATATAATTCTCTATCATATGGTCAAGTGATACAGATATTTATCATTTCAATCCGCAATTTAAATATATACGAGTATATATCTTTTCAACCCGTAATCCCAAATTCAATTCAATGAAAATCGCTTGGGTTTATCATTTCAACCCATAACGATTTTTTCCCTTATTCTACAGATCGTTCGGGTATGTATCATTTCAACCCATAGGGAATTCTATACTAACATGGAACTTGCAGAGTGATAACAGATATGATAATAATATAACAGGCATATATCATCAATATAAATAACAGATAATGGTGTCAGATGTCATAGGTGAACAGATACAGATAGTGGCATATATATAACAAGGTAAATAACTAACAGCAGCATATTTCAATTGTCGTTTCAATTGAAATCAAATTTAATAAATATAAGAACATTAATCGTGAGTGATTGCTCACCTTTCGAGGCTAGAGACGAACGAGAATGGAAGCGGATAGACACAGACAAGTATACAGATCAAGCGAGCGGGACAGCGACAAGTTAGGAGTTTGCTGCGATAAATTTGATATTCGGAATATCGGTCCAGATGGCTAGAGATTGATGAGACCAATATATATATATAGCTATATATTTCAATAATCAAAATTTAAACACGTATTAGCATAAAATCTTTATAATATATATAGATATATTGAAAATCAATATTAATTTTAAACCTATATACCTATGTCAAAATCAAAATATATATATATATATATATATATATATGTCAAGATCTTTATAAATCCTTACACATATATTTAGAAATAAAATCTTTATATATATCCAAGCCATATAAAATTTTAAACACATATACAACAAAATAAAATTTTCAAATCATTACTATTAACACATATTAAAATTTTAAATAAATATATATATATATATACTTATGAAAAATGCAAAATACTTACATATATAGTATATCTTTAAAATCGATACTTAAAATAAGATAAATATAAATTTACTTTGTTAATATATATATATATGGACTCAAACATATTTCATAAACTACTATGAACTTATATTTATAACAAACATATGATACATAACAAATTATTATTATTCACACATTAAATTTTAACATCAATGTTTTATAAACAAATATATTACTATTTATAATACCATCTATATATAATACTTTCAAAATATAAAATACTAAAAATCCATGCATAGTTCACGCATATACTATTTTTTTTAAAGTATCGATATATAAACTTAGATAACTTCGTATAGCAGATTATATAAATATAAACTTATACATAGGCTAGCTCTATATGGAAATCCAGATTATATATATTCGCATATAAAACTGTAAAAGTAGAACAATCTTCATATATCTTCCATACATACTTTAAAATAACGTATATTTCCATATATATACATACTTATTCTACTGTAAACATTGGTTAACTATTTTTAAAAATTTAGACTTAAACAAACTATCCTATATGAAATTTGTAAGCTATAACAGATAAAAATATACTTATATAAAGCCTATCAACATAAAAGTTTACCTATAAGAGTACATATATATATGTGCATACGGCTGAGGCAAGCGGGAGGTCGGGTTTGTGATGGTTGCCTCGTGCATTGGCCATGGAGTGGGAAGGTTTGCGAAAAAGCGGCTGGGTGGTAGGCTAGGCCGGAGAGGTGGAGTTGTTGAATACTGCTGAGCTAAAACTCAACGCTCGCCTGCATGTGGCCTTCGGCCTCGTTGCTTCCTAGAGGCATGTGGTGGATCTCGGCTGAGATGCTGCCATGATTGAGGGCGAAGCTAGAAGCAATGGTGGAGATGAGTTCGGTTGTCACGGCAATGAGTACATGCGAATGAATGGAGGAGCAGGCCGATGGGTTTGCGTGAAAAAAATGTGAAGATGGGAATCAGGTAAAAGGAAGATGAACAAACCATAATATATATATATATATATTATATTTGTTTTTTCAGTGTGTAGAATGCCAAAAAGCAATAAAAGGAAAGAGATGAATGTGGAGGAACATATGAAGTTTTGCAATTAAGAAAAAAAATGAAGTTATAAAGGTAAATAAAATGAACCAAACATAGAAATTTGAAGAGACTCACGAACCGGAAATAAAATAGCAGATTAAATTGAAAAGTTGGAAATAGCAAAAGCCAGGCAATGCATTCAAGAATATTTAATTTTTAGCGGCTGTTTGTTATATACGGTGGTAAATTGAAAGGTCCGGAAGCCAAAAGGTTCGAAAGCGGAACCGATACGGGAATCATTCCGTAGACTCCACCGTTTCCCGGACTTCATAATACAGAACTGAATATACCGCGGAGATCAGCACGATGATACGATCAAAACGGTATACAAATATCAGTGGTACGATCATCCTATCAAACGTTGATAATCGATACCGAAAATGCACTAATTTTGCCGAAAATAAGATAAACGGAGCAATAGCAGTCCAAATTTGACGAAATGAATTATGACGTCACACTCAGAAGAGGATTTACAAATTTATTATGTAAAACAAATTTAGGTTTGAAAAACATTTTATTATCATCTGTTTTTAACTGATTTGAAATTAAAAAAAAAATAGAATTACACAAGAAAATAAACTTCCATATCATTCTATGAAAATTTACCATTTGCTATGTTTAAATATACGTATTCCAAATATTAAAATTTCATTGCAATATTTTATTATTTAAAATTTCACAAAAATTCAACTAATTAATAAATAAAAACACTAAAATTTACGGGTCGTTAAAAACTATAAATATAACTGGTTAACCAAAGAGGTGAGTTTAACTCACCGAAATTTCTTTTATCGCCGAAGCGTTCCAGTTTTGAAGTAAAATTGAACGACATTCGATTTTAGCCCAAATTTAAACTGTCTCCAAATTCAGCCAAACCAGTTTCATCGTAAAGTTTATGCCATACGAGCATAATGCAAAAATCCATGCCTTAATGGGAACTCGTATGCAAAAGTTATTCAATTTTTAAAGTCATCGGTCATTAAATTAAATTAATTAACTAATTATATAATTAACCACATAATTACAATTTAATCCTTCTTTAACAATTTGAATTGCCGCTCCTTCCATTTTCCCACTTCACCATGGCCGCGCCTTTGACCACCGATTCCTCCTTCTATAGTGCACCGATTCCTGCATCGTCTTCACCAAACTCTCCTTCTCTACGAACCGCACCAACCCATAACAATCACCACCCGCTTGAACCCCTCAAGAAAAGTGCGGCATCCATCCTTCAGCCCACATCCGTACAATGTCAAACTCCTCCATAAGCGGCTACGACTCACCGAACTTCGGCTCTAGGTGCACTACGCCATACTGAACACAAAAACACTCTCCATTTCACCGATCAAAGTCCACTTCCCAAGATTTCCCAAACGGTATTTGGAAATGCCCAAAACCCACTACTATCGTAGCCACAAATGTTGTCGTACCCCTCCAAAATCAACCCAAACGATGATCTAGGCAATCTTACTCAGTGGAACCAATCTCTCTATTTTTCGTTAACTATAAATGGGAATTTAAATTTTGAATGGTGGTCATTTTGTTTTTTTTTCTGGGTATGAAAGATGAAAGGCAGCAAAAGTTTTAAAAAGTGGAAGGAGGTATGGCCTAGTGTGTGCTAGTATGGGTAGGGTATGGAATAGGGTATAGGATAGAAGCTGAGTACACAGATACATATACATACACACACACACACACATATATTTGTGTGTGTGTGTATATTTGAAAATATCTAGCTCAATGCACTCAAAATCTCGAACCCCAAACGAGACATGTAACGACCCGTATTTTTCGATAATTTAAAACTATTAAATTTAATAAGATTTTGACATTTAATATTGGGTGAAACTAAAATTTATGATTTATAAATGGAAAGGATTATTAGAATGTAATTTAATAATGTGGATTTAATGTAATTGATAACGTTCTAACATCGATAACTTTCTCATACGAACTCGGATTTGGGTGCGGTTTTCTCCATTGCAACCGTATCAAAATTCCGAACATCATGGAACTAGTTTGGATACATTCTGAGACTGTTCAAATTTTGAGCTTTATTTGGATTTTAAATCAACGATAAATCAAAGGTGAATGTTTTAACCCACTCACAAATACTAAACCATCTTATGTTGGTTAAATTAAATTTATGATGTGATTAGAAATTTATTAATTGCTGTTTGGTATAATTAAATTGTTATTCAAATTTAATTTGAATTTATATTGAATTTAATTGCCATTTGAATTAATATTGGAATTGAATTACTAGTTAAATGCCCGATAATGATAACCAGTTAACTGTTGTGATTTATTGGTTGATTTGAATGATGATTGTGATGGATGCTAAATTGTTGACATTTTGGACGATTTGATGTTATGTTTATTTTATATGTTGTTATCACACTGCAAGTTCCCTTAGTTATTGTTAGGAAAATCACTATGGGTTGAAATGATACTGTAACGACCCGGATTTTTCACGTTTGATTTTGAACATTTAAGTGGTTTTAAATATGGATTTGGAATATAATTTGATTTTTGAATACGAAGAAGTTGGTTGAAAATTTTAAAATGAACTTAAATTCCAAGTATAGCGATTTACTGAATAAATTTAATTATTGAATTTATAATTGAAAAACGTTAAGTAATTGGAGTTGTTTATGAATCGAAAAGATTTCTAATGTTGGTATAAATTCTATATGAATTAGAAATTAGGTAGTAAGATTTTTAAAACTGAAATTTTGAGCGATTTCGTAAACTTTGGAAATCATCGATTTAATCGATGTGTTAAAATAGCGATCCGAGGCACAGTCCCGAATTTCGACGAAACCAGTTCCATAGAATCCTAATAGTGTATTATTATTGGATTTCAAAAATTCGTAGCGTTTGCAGTTATCGTTTGGCCGTACGGAATAGAAACGCGCTGAAATTAATATCGAAAATTCCATATAATAATTGGGTCCAAAAAGCTATCTTCTGCATACGATCGAATTAGGACTTGAAACCTTTTCCATTGCGTTCAGAATAGGGGTATAACATTATAAACGCCTAGCGGCATACCTCGATAGGAGTCCAAAATTTTAAGTTGGTTTAAACAGGACATTTGAAATTAAATAATAATATTTTAAATTTTTGTTTAAGTCAATCAGTCGTATTATTTCAATCAACAAGACATTGGATCGTGCTTTTCCCTCCTCTACACGCAAAAATCTCATCGTTCCCTCTCCTTTTAAAAAAAAGGCAACCTACAGACGAAGATAAAAAATGGCAAAAACTTTAAAGAACTGAAATTGCGATTCCTTCTTCCTCCTCTCAACATTCGATTCGAAATTAAAAAAAATTATATACTGATATAAATCGCGAGCCTCTCTCCTTTCCTCCTTCAGTTAAAAAATTCGCGTATTTGCTCATTTCCTTTCTCGTTCTAAAACCAAAATCAACAGAAAGAAAAAATCGAAATCGATCTGCAGATTATAAAAAATGATTCTCGTGATTAAATCGTGATAGGTGAAAGCTTGGTGGTGAAGGCCGCGTTCGAATGTGGGACGATCGACTAGGGGGAAAGGCCGAGACAATCGACGAGGGATGAGGCGCGTTCGTGCTATTTGTTAGGGCTTGGGTGTTCGAACGATTTGGAGTGGAGCATCCTCGGCAGCTAGGGCTGGGCAGGACGGAGTCGAGATCGTGACAAGGTAACGCAAGGAGTGGTGGCAGTTCGTGATCGAGGGTTTCTTCGGGGTTCGTCTGATATGTGGTGGAGGCGTGTGCGCCTGAGGCGTTGGCGATGGGTTGAAGGGTCTCGAATTTGGGGTACTCGTGAAGGCAATGGAGCTGTGCTCGGAGGCAGTGGAGGCGCGCAGCAAGCGCACACGTGTTTAGGCGAGGGGAAAGACGTAGAGGATTGGGGAAGCCGTGTGGATTGGGGTTATGAGGTGATTAGGTTGTTAGTTATTTTTATTAAGTTAAATAAATAGGTTAATTGAATTCGTTAATTTGTAATTGGTTTAAATTAAATAATTAGTTGATTAATTAAATTGTAATCGTTAATAATTTTATACAAGGTTAAATCGCACGGAATCAGTCGTATAGGATTCGAAGCTGCGGAACCTACGCAATAGAATTTATTTGGACAATCAGCAAATAAAAATCAAAGGTGAGAAAATTCTCACTCTTTTGGATTACCAAGTTTGATTTTAAATAGTTAAAATTAATTCTGGATGCTTGGTTGAATTGATTATCTATTGAATGATATTATATTATATATATAGCGGTATATATATACTAGTATTTGGATTGATGTTCTTGCATATTTAGCAAATGAGACCCTATGTGCCCCGCATAATAGCGGATGACCCTATATACCGCGATATCCCTCTCGAAGTGGGATTGGTATTTTTATATTGTATTAACATCTGTGGATGCAGCGAAACAGGTTGGAGAGATCCAACGGGATTTCTCAAAAGTTTATATTGACTGTTTTTCATATATAATAATATATGATGTGTGTGGATAATCTGTTATAGATTATTGATGTGTTGTAAATTATTAGATGCTATAGTAGCAATGGCCTGAATTTTGGTATTTTAAATACCATAACTATTACTTTTGAATATGAGGGGTTTATAAGGAGATTTTGAATATAAAAATATATATATCGAAATTTGGATTATTTTTAAAGAAATTGATTTGATAAAAACAATAGTAAATTTTGGGTTGTATTTAACTATTCGTAAAATATTTTAAATAGAGATTTTAAAATAATTTATATAGAGGATTTTTAAATGATGGATTTTTAAACGATATTCTGGAAAATATGAAAAAGAGTTGAAATCGATAATTCAAATAGATTTGTGAAATATATGGAATTTATTAAGAAATGGATTTATAAAATGAGGTTTTATAAATGGGATTAGTTTATAAACAAGTTAAACTCAAAGGAGATATAAATTTATAAACGATGTTTATAAACAAGGGAAAATGAAAATTAATTGATAAATTGGAATATAATTTCACAGGGTAAATTTATATCGAGATATAAAAAATAGATTCTTGGAAAAAATAGTGAATTCTAATTTTGGAAAGTGGGGATAGTTAGAGAATCAGAATGGGATTGATGTGTTGTAAATCGAGAGGGATTTATAAATTGAATTAGTGATTGGGATTTTAAAAAAATATTTACTTTTTAAGAGTTAAATTTTGATTTAAAGGGGGAAATTTTATTTATTAAACTATGAAATTTTAAACTAGTTAGTATTGGAATATTTCAGAAAGTGGATTATTTAAATATAAGTTCTTATTGAAATAAATTCTAACCTTTATAACATGTTTTGTAAATCAATTAGTTTTAATTAAAGATGGATTCAAAATGAGTTATTAATGTTTTATTAAAAAGTGTTTGATTTTTTTCAAATAATTATTTAAGCATGTTTTAAAAATAAATTATTATTCTTTAAATACTTATTATATATATAGGGTTTTGTAATGATTTAAATTTATTCATAAATCTTCTCGAGAATCTAGAAACGGGGTTTATGCAGTAGATGGGATTTATAGGAGAAATTCTCAAAAATGGAATTTGGTAAGAAGTAAGAAAATTTCCGAAATAGTTAAATAAAAGTGAACTTCGAAAAATGAATTAGAATTCATAAAAGAAGCTAGAAATGTATATTTGGAATTTTAGACAAGTGTTTGACTTGGAAAATATTAAAGGAAATTAATTAAGGAAACCGGAACTTATAGAATTCGTTCTAAACGAGTTAAAGAAATCTATAAATAAATTGTGAATGATTTTGAGAAAATAAGAAATAAATGGAATACTTCCTAACTGTTGAACATAAAAATGGAGGTGGAAAAATATTCTAAGTATTGGAAAGGTTTGGGAATATTCTGTTGAAAATATAAGGATTTGAAATCGTTTCAAATGTTGGAAATTTTGGAAGGGATTTGAATATATATCTTATAAAGATATTTTGAAATAAAATTTTGGAAAATTATAATAAGGCCTGATGTCTGCTTATCGATGTTTTATTGATATCTAAATAACCGACTATCAATATTGGCAATTTCGTTAATCATTTCGAAGAGACCGGGATCAGATTTAATTAGCCGGAAACCACTTCGATCCGGTTTGAACGTTACGAATGGACATTGTGAAGATAGTGAAGACGGTGATTCGGTTTGTCCAGACCCAGGACAACTTGTATGGACGAATGCTATTAGAATATCGTCATTGGAGAATGATGAGCATTCTAAGTGAAATTGTTCTTGAAAGGTAATCGTAGCCTCAAGCCTCATCAACCGGAATGACTTAAAATTAAGGGAGATGCATCAAGGCTAAGTGGGTCACACCCAATTAGGGTATGTTATCACCAATCTGGATGCCCTCGGATATATATAAATTATGGATATGGTTGTGCATGGGAAAGTGATCGCTCGATTTTTAAAGAGTGGGAACACCTGGGGTGATAACATATTCGGTTCTATCCAGGTTAAGGATAGGGCCGGTCTTGTATTGTAGGGGATCCCGGCGAGGTCCCCGGTACATGTTTCTAGACGTGTACTGTGATAGGTGGTACCCCAGTGCCTAGTCATTGTATGAAATCCATTCTCCAATAAGCGTCGTACGGTTTTGATTGTGCCCAACTATGCTGAAACGTGAGATGCAAGCATTTCAGCTATTTTCTATTTACTTTCTATAGACACTATTATAATATCAGATGATTTTGATAAAAAATATTTTGGTTATCGTAAGGTAAAAACCCATCGTGTTTATGTGTGACGTGGTCTTACGAGATACCTTTGTTTTTCAAAGGATTTAGATAACTTTAATAATACAAATTGAGTGTGTTTTCTCACACTGGTTTTCCAGACTAACTCGGGTGTTATTTTATTATAATGCTCGGGTCAGACCGAGTATTACAGATTCAGGATAGGATGCTATGGAGCTCAGGAGACGAGCTGGATGACAGAGACATATTTCCGTACTTGATTTGTATTTCCGCTGTGTGAGGGAAAGTTATTAAACCGTCCAGATTGATTGTTGTCTATTGTACTCTGATAATGGTATGTATAAAACAGTTACATATTCTTTTGTATAAAAATCTGTTATTATATATTATATTTTGTTCCACTGCAATTGTGAGATTCTATGTTGTTTTATTTTCCTCTATCTATTTCTTCTTCTTTACCCTAGTTATTCACTCTTTCGTACAATTGGGGTTGAAGAAGAGTGAATTATTATCAACTCAAAGGGTACGAAACGGCGGGTCGCTACAGATATATGCCCAAATGGTCATATAGATTAAGGAAAAATCATTATGGGTTGAAATGATAAACCTAAGCGATTTTATGGATTTGGAAAATTGTGATTCGGGATACGGGTTGAAATGATATATATCCGAAAATTTAAATTTATTGCGGGTTGAAATGATATATATCTGTTTCACTTGACCAGAGGGTAGAATATTATATACGGACACTGTGACGCCCCACCTCTATACCCACGCTTGCTAAGAACACTACGGTGTAATGCTGTCGACTAGCACGGAGAATAAGGCTGTTGAGGAGCGACCATCCATGTAACTTCTTTGCGCGAGCACCGATATGTCAGATAGTATAGCATGCATTTCATTTAAGGAGGAAATCCGACATACCGATACAAACTCAAAGCTATCACACAGTGGCTATATATAATCTTCGGAAACAAATATAGAAATAAACATAACGCAAACCAGTCACAGACATCCATATCACAAAGGCGGAAAAAGATATGAATATATAACACATGAAAGTGTACATCAGAGTAGTGGTCAGAAAGATCCACGATAATACAAAAGAGTAGCTACAAGCTACACAAAAGAATAAGTATACATTTCGGAGTCTATATCTCAAATGTATACAACAAAAAACTACTAGTCTAAGTGGCTAGCCAAAAGTCAGAGTAGTAAATCCCTGGGGAGAAGTCAAGCAGAAGCACCTGTAACATCTCGGTCTGACCCGAGTATTATTTATAAGAAAATAATAAATGGATCAGTCTAGCTATAATTATCAGATGATATGGTATAGAATAAAAGATATGGCATGAACATATAAATACCATAATGGCATACTACTATAAGTATGTAATTGAAAATCAACAAGAGATCAATCAATATCACAAGAATCTTCTCAAAGATCCAAATCCACAAAAAGGTAATGACACACGAATTCACCAATGCATAAAAATTGATAAACCATATTAATGAAAATCTCTAAAATTGGTGAAGTACAAAATTCCAGAAATCGTCATAAGAAATCCAGAAATCACATAATTCGAAGCAACGACGTTGTATAGCGTAACGTCCGGTGATCCAGAGACATAATAAATAGGAACAACGACGTCGTACAACGTAACGTCCGATGAACCGAAGCACAATAAAAAGGAACAACGATGTCGTACAGCGTAACATCCGATGAACCAACACATAGAAAAATGGAACATCGACGTCGTACAGCGTAATGTCCGATGAACCCACACACGATAAAAAGGAACAACGATGTCGTACAGCGTAACATCCGATGAACCAACACGTAGTAAAATGGAACAACGACATCGTACAGTGTAACGTCCGATGAACCAAATCACGATAAAATGGAACAACAACGTCGTACATCGTAACGTCCGATGAACCGAAGCAAAGAGACATCGCTCAATCGCTAGTCTAAATCACAAAAATGATCGTCATGATCATCAAGAAGTGTCAATCACACTAAGCTAGTAAATATATGAGTTTAGCTTCATGTCCCATAACCACTAGCTTAACTTAAATATTTACGAACAAACTGTAGATCTTCACTAGGAAATTGTCACAAAAGGTTCAGTCGAACAATTCCAAGAATTAACTGACGAAGTAAACGCAAGCGTTTCATACCACCTGTTTTGCTAAGCCATTTAATTATATTTCTCATCCGAGTGAAGTAAAGGCTTCTATATACTAATAGATTGGAAAACGGTTTAGGAAAAGAGCTTTGTAATAAAATAGTGTTGAAATCGATTTGATGAAAGAGTTTTGATATTTACTACTAGTGTTGAAACCTTTATATTTTTAAAGTGACAAGTCACAAAGATGATTGTAGGACAATCGGTCATAAAAATTCACATTCGAAGATGTGAATAAAATCCAAGGAAATCAGCTCAAAATGCATCAAAGTAGAAGTAGATGGTGCGGCCAAGCATGCCAAGCGACCTAACAAAATACAGGTCGAACGACCTAAGTGTAAAAAGGAAAGCGACCTAACATCTTAACAAAGTCATGCGACCTAACGTCTTAACAAGGCCGTGCGACCTAACGTGCTATGACCAAGTGGTCGAGCAATTTAAAGGGTCATGCGACCTAAAGAAAATAAGGTCTAACGACCTAAAGGAAACAAGGCCAAGCAACCTAAGAGAGTGCAGGTCAAATGACCTAATGGGTTGCGACCTAGGGGGTGAGCGACCTAAGGGGTGAAAACTGAGCGACCTATCGACCCAAGCGATTCAGTGTGGCCGGACGACTTAACGTGAACGACCTAACGGTTGAACAGGCCAAGCGACTTATCATGGTGAGCGGCCTAAGGAACGAGCGAGCTATCTGCTGAGCGACCTAAGGCGAACGAGACAGTCATGCGACCTAGTGTAGAACGAGCCATTGCCGAGCGACTTAAGGTACGAAGCGACCTAATGGAATTGCGACCTAAGGTGAAGGCTGAGCGACCTAGTGGCTCGAACGACCTATCGTCTCAAACAAGGCCTAGCGACCTAACGCCTAGCGACCTACTACCTAACTCGTATGAACGACCTAACTCATGCGAACGAATTAAGGCCGGAAACGAGTTATGCTCAGTGCGACTTTTCAACAGAACGACCTAATGCTAGGAAAATGCTAAAACACACGAAATTTGGAGTTTTTCATCAATTCAATCCAAACCAAATGCAAATGCACATGCACAAGTGATAGGGAATCATTCCCAACAATCCAATGACAGTTATAGGCAAGAATGTGAGATAAAAATCTCACCTTTGCATCAAAAATCAATGAAGATGAAGCCTAAAGCAAACAAGAATCAATCCCTCTTCAATCTCAATACAAGAGGCTTGAATCCAATGTCGTCTTCGTGAATTTGGAGTTGAATGATGGATTACAATGAAGACTAAGGCTTTGGAGTTTTAATTTTCCATTCCCTCCACCATTTTTGAAGAAGCTTTAGAGTTAGGAATTTATGAAGAAGGAAGTGATGAAGAGGAGATGGGTTGGGACTGAGTTAGTAAGTGGTTCAGCCCAACCCAAAGCCCTAAGCAAAAAGTGACAAAATTCCACTAACTCCAAACATATCGAAGTTTATTCTCAAAAAGATCGCAAACGTCATTTTGAACTCAATGGGGGTGGTCTCGAGTCCTAATTTGACCATATGCAAAAAGTAGCTTTTCGGACTAAGATCCGACTTACGATTAAATATTTAAATAAAATATTTAAATATAAAATCGATAAATATGCGGGTTGTTACAGACTCCCCTCCTTAAAGAAATTGCGTCCTCGCAATATATAAGATGCAAATAAAAAGTAACAACCATAAAAGCATATTAACACAAAAAGAAATTTGAAATAAGAAGTTCACCACAAAGAGCATGAGAAAGCAAGTCCGGATGTGTTCGCTCAATGAATTCTCTAGATTCCCCAAGAGAAATCCTTGAGATTTGAGAACCGTAGAACTCACATAAAGAGAACATCTTTATTTTCGAAGGCGCTCAACCTCCGAAACAATGATGCGAATAGAATGTTGCTCAAAAGTCAAATCTGGTGAAACTTCAATCCCTACTATAACACTAGGCTCAAGAATAAAATCGGAAACCTAAAAGTATTTCCATAGTTAAAAGACGTGGAAAACGTCAAGAATAGCAGAAAATTGAGCCGGAGCAACGACGTAGTACAAAAATGGTACGCTCGAGAAATGGGAATCTCGAATAATTTGGAACACCAACGTAGTACAAAAACCGTATGTCCGGTGAACCGAACACCATATAAGAACATCGGACGCTAGTCCATAAAGGGAATGAGATGAAACTCAATAAAATGAAGTATATCGAAACGTCCGATGTTAGAAAGATGATCATTCCATTTGGACATCATCAAAGAAACAACCACTTGTTGTTCACAACAAGGTGCATTGGCAACACGATTCCCCTTTTTGGGAATATACAAAGAATATCAAGATCATAAGACGCAAGGGACTCGATCCAATATCAAGTTCCTTATGAGAAAATAAATATTCCAAAGATTTATGATCAGGGTAGAGAACAAATTTCTCTCCCAAAAATAATGATGCCAAATTTTTAAAAGCGAAATCGATAGCCACGAGCACTAGATCATGAGTGGCATATCTAGTCTCGATAGGCATTAATGATTTAGAAGCACAAGAGATAGCACGTTCTCTTTTACAAGAGAACGACATCTAAACCAATACGATTAGTGTTGGTACAAAAGATAAAGTCTTGGTTCCCATCGGGAATCACAAGAATAAGAGTATCGAAAAAGAGTTCTTTTAAATAATCCTCTTTCCCGAAAAGGTAAAACTTTCAAAATTGCATTTATCTTAATGTAATAATCTTTCTAGAAAAATTTACATTTTTACAAGTCAATTTATTGTGTATGTTTGTCTCATCAAAGCGTTTAGGAGATTCTTATCGATAACGTTGATCAAGCGCATCGACCAGAATTCTTAAAGCACTCGATGGGCAATACAATCACAAAATCATTTTCTATATGATAAACATGTTTCTTAAAAACCTTTAAGAATATTCTTTGCTCGTTTAAGAGCGAAAATCAAATTGTACTTATAAATAAATCTTATGAAAAAGATTTGCAAAATTTTAAATTGCTGTTTTCATCCAAAATCAATATATACAAGAATGGAGTCATCGAGATCGTAGAATACTCGATTCATTAAATGGATGAAATAAGCTAGACAAACTGAATGACATAATAAGTCATTCATAAGTTTCATAACGAGTGCGGAATGCGGTAAATGAAATGCTAACTCCCGCAACTCGTAGCAAATGAAAATCGATGGTAAGGTCGAGCTAAAAAAAGACCTTATCACTACACAAAAGATTGCTTAGGTGATAATCCTAAGACAAACTCAAAAATACCGGAAAATTCTCAAACTACATGAATGAGAGAAATGACACTTTCCTCATCATGTGAGCTTAAAGAATAAAATGATGCCATCAAATTGGGATCAAAATCACAAAGGAAAAACAGAAATCTGCTTAACAGATTGAAAATGTCAAAGATGAATAGTCCACATGGGACAAAGGATATGGCTTCATAATAATTAAGCCAATCCTTACAAAAGTCAATTCCGAAGCATAAGTAAAAATCGGCTCGGAAAGAACAAATCACATAAAATAATTTTGACATAAATAAAAAGCAAATTGAGTGTTGCGGATCCACCAATCCGGATTCGCAATCCTCAAAGAAGTCATCAACCCCAGAAACATTTTAAAGAAAAAGAATCACAAGTTCTTTTGATATAAAAATAATGAGATGAAACCCATATCACAAAGAACTCAAATAAGATAATCTCAAAAGAAATATCGTCAAAGATAGAAGGAGAATTACCTTAACCAAGAGAAGTGTCACCGGGGACTTGAACAACATTTAGCTCTCCCTCTCTCCTACTTTTAAGAATGGGACATGTAGATATAAGATGACCCGAACTTTTGCAATAACGGAAAAAGAGAGGTTTCGGGCACTCCCTTGCATAGTGGTCCGTAAGACCACAATTGTAGCATCGTCCACGACTAGAGGTAGGAGTCTTTGCTACCGGAATTTGTTGTTTCCCTTTCTTGATGGGATTGGGGCCTGTGAATTTAATAGGCCTTTTCATGTTGTCGTTGAAGTTCTGTTTGGCACGCACAACTTCAATATCGCTTTCTCTATCGGCCTCTTCAAGACGAAGAGCGATGTCAATAAGCTGATCAAATGAAACCTCTAGTTTCAGAAGTAATGGCTTCTTGAGGTTCTTATTCAACCCATAGAAGAACCTCTAATTTTTCTTCATCGGGGTATTAATATACTCAACCCCGTATTTAGAAAGAGATTCGAAAGATGCGACATAGTCTGTCACAGAAGATTCACTTTGAACAAGGTCTATGAAGCGCCGTGCTAAAGTTACTTTTTTAGCCTCCGGTACAAATATCAATTCGAATCTTTCCCGGAATTGCTCCCAAGTAAGATCTGCTTTTACGATTTTAGAAATTAAAAGCTCATACCAATCCAATGCTCTTTCTTGGAGCATGCTAGAAGCCACCTGGACTCGATGTAGATCAATAAGGTTCATGCGAGAAAAGATGCGATCGCATGATTTGAGCCAAGCTTGAATTTCTATAACACTCTCGGATCCCTGGAATGGCCTTCCACCCAAATCGGTATAGTCTCTGCACAAGCGTGCAAAACCGGATCTAGGATGGGTAGGCTTTGGAATGGGTCCGGCAGCTTGAGCATTCTTTACTAAATCAAGTAGCTGCTGAGCGGTCATAAAAACTCCATCCTGGGGAGTGATAGTAGATGGTCTGGCTCTGGGACGGCCTGGTCTAGACATTCTCTTCTTTAAGAAAGAGAGAAGAAGAAAAGTTATTCTCCAAATAAATATCAAGCAAATCTTGATAGATAAAACAAGGATACATAAAAGGAAATAGGATGATTCAGTACGAAGACTCGAATTAAATCCTAAGGCACGACTCCTAAGGTGGACTTAGGACGATGATCCTTGTTAAGTTATTCTACATTGTTCCGAAGTTTGGCTCTGATACCAAGCTATGACGCCCCACCTCCATACCCACGCTAGCCAAGAACACTATGGTGTAATGCTGTCGACTAGCACGGAGAATAAGGCTGTTGAGGAGCGACCATCCATGTAACTTCTTTGCGCGAGCACCGATATGTCAGATAGTATAGCATGCATTTCATTTAAGGAGGAAATCCGACATACCGATACAAACTCAAAGCTATCACACAGTGGCTATATATAATCTTCGGAAACAAATATAGAAATAAACATAACGCAAACCAGTCACAGATATCCATATCACAAAGGCATAAAAAGATATGAATATATAACACATGAAAGTGTACATCAGAGTAGTGGTCAGAAAGATCCACGATAATACAAAAGAGTAGCTACAAGCTACACAAAAGAATAAGTATACATTTCGGAGTCTATATCTCAAATGTATACAACAAAAAACTACTAGTCTAAGTGGCTAGCCAAAAGTCAGAGTAGTAAATCCCTGGGGAGAAGTCAAGCAGAAGCACCTGTAACATCTCGGTCTGACTCGAGTATTATTTATAAGAAAATAATAAACGGATCAGTCTAGCTATAATTATCAAATGATATGGTATAGAATAAAAGATATGGCATGAACATATAAATACCATAATGGCATACTACTATAAGTATGTAATTGAAAATCAACAAGAGATCAATCAATATCACAAGAATCTTCTCAAAGATCCAAATCCACAAAAAGGTAATGACACACGAATTCACCAATGCACAAAAATTGATAAACCATATCAATGAAAATCTCTAAAATTGGTGAAGCACAAAATTCTAGAAATCGTCATAAGAAATCCAGAAATCACATAATTCGGAGCAACGACGTTGTACAGTAAAACGTCCGGTGATCCAGAGACACAATAAATAGGAACAACGACGTCGTACAGCGTAACGTCCGATGAACCGAAGCACAATAAAAAGGAACAACGATGTCGTACAGCGTAACATCCGATGAACCAACACATAGGAAAATGGAACATCGACGTCGTACAACGTAACGTCCGATGAACCAACACACGATAAAAAGGAACAACGATGTCATACAGCGTAACATCCGATGAACCAACACGTAGTAAAATGGAACAACGACGTCGTACAGCGTAACGTCCGATGAACCAAATCACGATAAAACGGAACAACGACGTCGTACATCGTAACGTCCGATGAACCGAAGCAAAGAGACATCGCTCAATCGCTAGTCTAAATCAAAAAAATGATCGTCATGATCATCAAGAAGTGTCAATCACACTAAGCTAGTAAATATATGAGTTTAGCTTCATGTCCCATAACCACTAGCTTAACTTAAATATTTACGAACAAACTGTAGATCATCACTAGGAAATTGTCACAAAAGGTTCAGTCGAACAAGTCCAAGAATTAATCGACGAAGTAAACGCAAGCATTTCATACCACCTGTTTTGCTAAGCCGTTTAATTAGATTTCTCATCCGAGTGAAGTAAAGGCTTGTATATACTAATAGATTGGAAAACGGTTTAGGAAAAGAGCTTTGTAATAAAATAGTGTTGAAATCGTTTTGATGTAAGAGTTTTGATATTTACTACTAGTATTGAAACCTTTATATTTTTAAAGTGACAAGTCACAAAGATGATTGTTGGACAATCGGTCATAAAAATTCACATTCGAAGGTGTGAATAAAATCCAAGGAAATCAGCTCAAAATGCATCAAAGTAGAAGTAGATGGTGCGGCCAAGCATGCCGAGCGACCTAACAAAATACAGGTCGAACGACCTAAGTGTAAAAAGGCAAGAGACCTAACGTCTTAACAAAGTCATGCGACCTAACGTCTTAACAAGGCCGTGCGACCTAACGTGCTATGACCAAGTGGTCGAGCAATTTAAGGGGTCATGCAACCTAAAGAAAATAAGGTCTAACGACCTAAAGGAAACAAGGCCAAGCGACCTAAGAGAGAGCAGGTCAAACGACCTAATGGGTTGCGACCTAGGGGTGAGCGACCTAAGCACGCGACCTAAGGGGTGAAAACTGAGCGACCTATCGACCCAAGCGACTCAGTGTGGCCGGACGACTTAACGTGAACGACCTAACGGTTGAACAGGCCAAGCGACTTATCATGGTGAGCGGCCTAAGGAACGAGCGAGCTATCTGCTGAGCGACCTAAGGCGAACGAGACAGTCATGCGACCTAGTGTAGAACGAGCCATTGACGAGCGACTTAAGGTACGAAGCGACCTAACGGAATTGCGACCTAAGGTGAAGGCTGAGCGACCTAGTGGCTCGAACGACCTATCGTCTCAAACAAGGCCGAGCGACCTAACGCCTAGCGACCTACGACCTAACTCGTACGAACGACCTAACTCATGCGAACGAATTAAGGCCGAAAACAAGTTATGCTCAGTGCGACTTTTCAACATAACGACCTAATGCCAGGAAAATGCTAAAACACACGAAATTTGGAGTTTTTCACCAATTCGATCCAAACCAAATGCAAATGCACATGCACAAGTGATAGGGAATCATTCCCAACAATCCAATGACAGTTATAGGCAAGAATGTGAGATAAAAATCTCACCTTTGCACCAAAAATCAATGAAGATGAAGCCTAAAGCAAATAAGAATCAATCCCTCTTCAATCTCAACACAAGAGGCTTGAATCCAATGTCTTCTTCGTGAATTTGGAGTTGAATGATGGATTACAATGAAGACTAAGGCTTTGGAGTTTTAATTTCCCATTCCCTCCACCATTTTTGAAGAAGCTTTAGAGTTAGGAATTTATGAAGAAGGAAGTGATGAAGAGGAGATGGGTTGGGACTGAGTTAGTAAGTGGTTCAGCCCAACCCAAAGTCCTAAGCAAAAAGTGACAAAATTCCACTAACTCCAAACATATCGAAGTTTATTCTCAAAAAGATCGCAAACGTCATTTTGAACTCAATGTGGGTGGTCTCGAGTCCTAATTTGACCAAATGCAAAAAGTAGCTTTTTGGACTAAGATCCGACTTACGATTAAATATTTGAATAAAATATTTAAATATAAAATCGATAAATATGCGGGTTGTTACAAACACCAGATTGGTTAAATAAAATGGTTTAAAATCTTGAATTTGGATTTTGATTAAATATTATTGTTTTAAAGGTAATAAGTTTTAAATTTATATGAATTTAATTTTTTTTTCTAATTCAAGCTTTGAAAGTTGAAACTGAAATGGTTAAAAAGAAATCGCTTAAGAATTAAATTGGGAATGTAAAGTTAAAATCGATATATGACTTTAATTCGGAAACTTGAATTATTTTGAAAATTTGGATCTTAAAATTTAACAATGAACTTAAATTTGATTTAAGTGTTCTAAATAAGAAAATTGAAATTGGGGTTGAAATTGATATGAATTGCAATGGTTTTAAAAAGAATTGAATTAAATTTAAATCATTGATTTGAATTGAAATCGAAGTTAAAAATGACTATTTCGGAAATTAGAGTTATTTCGAATTGAAACTGAAATCACATTGATTTGGAACTAAATCGAAACCGAGTCATTTGAATTGAAAGATTAAAATTGAGTTTTGTTGATTTGAAATCTGGATATGGTCCAGATTTGTCGAAATGGAAGAAACAGTTTGATTTGATACTATTTTCAAAATAAAATTATTTTAATATAAACTGTTTAAAAAAAATATTATTTTAAAAATTCAGATTATTTAGATTTTCAAAGCTATTTACAATATAAACCATTTCTAAAAATCAAACCATTTTATATCAAACTATGTTAACTGATTTAAAATCCTTAAACTATTTAAACTATTTTAAACTATTAAAACTATTTTAAAGTATTTTTAAACTATTAAAACTATTTTAAACTATCTTAAATTATTTTAAACTATTAATAACTATCCAAACTATTTTATAAAATTCAAACTGTGCAAGGTTGAATTGTTTATTAAATCCTTGATTTAAAGGCGAATATGGGAATATGGTTAAATGATGTTATAACCTATGTTGGAATTTGAAATGATATTTTCTAGTGAAATGACATATTTTGAGTAAATATGATGGTTTTGAAATGAGAGATATTTTGGATTGAAGATGATATTTTGATATCAATTATGAATCGGTTTTGGAAATGTAAAAGAATCAACCGGTGTGAAATAAGTGTTTGGTTGTTAAAGGGACTATGATCGAATATTTTCATACTCTCTGCCAATACTGAAAACCAATTTAACAACTGTGCACGTGGTGGAGAATCCAGAATGAAGTAGGATGGTTTAGTGAACTCTACTGGAATGAAGTAAGAGAACGATGATGGATAGCCTTGACTTTCGGGTCATAATTAAAATGACTAAAACATGAGCTATACCTGGGCCAAGTGGGGTCGCTCCCCTATCGAGCATGCTTCTTCGAAACCATATCTATTACTTTGTGATTTGATTTGGTGGCCACCCTTTGAGTTGATTATGGGAGTGTGTCTCGAGGTGGGTGGTAGTAGCTGCTATGCGTTACCACCAGCCCGGTTCTGCAAAACAGTAGTATCCTACCCTGGGCATTGCCTCATGTGCCTTGTCACATTTATCCTGATCGAGCCCACTACGAGTTTGGTTTGTGTCATACACTATGGAGTGCCCTCTGATAGCCCTCTAGTTTACGGAGGAATTACGGTACTGTATAGACTACGAAGGTTATATAAAAATGTGTTAAGGGGGTTATGGGTAATGCCTTAACGCTATTTTAATACTTTACTTTACTGTAGTCATATTATAATAGCATATTATATTATGTATGTAGACAGTTTAACGAATCTTTAGGAGATGGAATCCTAAACATCTCTTAAGTTATTGCACGCACGTTAGACACTGGATAGGAGACGTAAATTTCCGTAAACATCTCTAAAGCCGTTACACTCATATTTACTTATTTTGATTTAACTTGCATAAGATATTTTAGTTCTGACTCGAGTATTTTGTATTTTCATTATGCTTGGGTCAGCCTGAGTATTTTAGCACATTGAAGACTATCTTTCTGGAGGACGTAGACGAAGATTTAGTATATTACTACTATTTATTAGTATTATTCCACTGCATCATGTTGTTCCGCTGCATTTTCCTATTATACCTGCTGTATGTATAACTATGATTGTATTGTAAAAGTGTAATCAAATATTATTTGAAAAACAGCTTCATGAACTGTTTATTTGGTTATTATATTTTGTCAATTTGCTGTGAGATTCTATGTTTTGTTTTTCCTTTCTTTTCTTTTATTTTCTTATTTATCCCATTAACAATCCTCCCTTTTGAATGGTTTGAGTTGACATGTGTGGTTTATTGTCAATCTAAACCGTCCGAAAAAGAGGGTCGTTACATTTGGTATCAGAGCTTTGGTATAGCGATAACCTTAGCTTTGTGGGGTCTGACTCATTAGAGATAGGGTAGTAATACCCTAGATGAGTCTGTCTGAGTGTATATATATATGAGGAGGCGTACTTGTTAGTGTTATAAAAATGTTTTTATATTGTGTTAATTTGTTTTGTTTAGTATTTATAAATTCTGGTCGGTACACAGGACGCTATGGCATTAATAAGGATTTCTAAACACTTAATAAGGTAGACCGACACGATATTGGTTTTAAAATATTGGTAAATGAAATAATTTTTACCTAGTATTATATTTTGTATGTAAAAGATTAATTTTATGGACATCTTTGTTTGTGATATTTTTTTTTGTTAGGAAGTGAAATTTATAGATATTGGTTGCATAATATGATTTACAAATAAAGTGAATATAAATTGGAAATTTGAGAACTTAAGTTTCGGGGATTGAAATTGGTTTTCAAAAGATTTGGGAATCTAATATTAGTAATATTTGGAATTATTTTTAGATATAAATATTTTCAATGCGATTTGAAAGAAATGTTTAAAGTAATTTTAAAAAGGAAATAAGTTCTGTACTCCCCTCTTTTGTCACTGGAAAATAATTTCGGTAATGACTGTAACACCCACACCCCTTAATATACCAAAAGGACACACTAAAAGATGTGGTGCATTGTAGGTATAACTAAAGCTAGTAGAGACTAAGATTTACAAGAAAAAATAGATAGATAATAACAAAACGGAAGTAATTAAAAACAATAAGTGTTTTTAAAAATTAATACTTCATAAATACTTCAGACAACCCACATATGTTCCAAATACCAAATACAATTGTCTTATGAAAATGAAATCTTAGTCTCATCAGAAAAACCAAAGTACAAACACAAACTTTCCCTCAATACAATGCCGGTATAATAAAAGAACAGAAAGCTAGAAATAAAAAGCAGGAATACATGACAGGGTCTCCAAGTCTCCAAGAAGCTGCGGTCTATCTTCTTTGCCCTTGATTGCCTATTGGGGAAAAGGGGAAAATGGATAAGTGGGTCAGACTAAAAGTCTGGTGAACGATAGTAATTACTAGAATCTTTAAGCAAAGTAAAAGTAATAGACCTTACAACAGTTCTAGTATATAAAAGGAAACAAAGGAAATATGAAGAAGGAATAAGCTGGAAATAAATACGATTTAACAAAATTAACACAATTGATTAACTTTGATTGTTTGCACTTGTCTTCGATAGCTGCTTTGATTAGGCTGAATTCCTAGTCCTATAATTAGGCTGAAATCTTAATTCTACCCTTTTATCGGCCTGCTACTCCATAGACTTTATAGCGGACTAGACGCTATATAGCTCCCTACACAGAAGGCAATGGTGTCTACGAAAGACACACATACTAAGTGCTTGGAACTCAATAGCGACTTATCTCCCCTAATCGATGTCGCACGCTTGGTCACCGCTGGTTCGCACTATCTATTGCTCCCTCTTTTGACCTTTTATTTACCCTAGATAGCATAAGCGTGCTCTCGTCTCACTTCAGGCTACTGTGAGACACCATGTCCATAGAAAATAGTGAATGCTGCTGGTACTGGTCCCTATTAAACAAAATCTAGTTGCGTCCCTTGTCCAAATCCCCATGATTTAGTCTTTTAATTATTGACCTCTTATCTACCCTAAACAGCATAAGCGTGTCCCAAGGGAAATGCTGCCGGTATGGACCTTTTCTTTTAACTATTGACCACTTATCTACCCTAAACAGCATAAGGGAAATGCTGCCGGTACAGATCTTTTCTTTTAAATATTGACCACTTATCTACCCTAAATAGCATAAGGGAAATGCTGTCGGTACAAATCTTTTCTTTTAACTATTGACCATTTATCTACCCTAAACAGCATAAGGGAAATGTTGTCGGTACGGATCCTACTTTCATCTTTGCTTATTAACTTAGATAAATTATTTTAAATAAGCCTTTGTTATTATTCTTACAATCTTTGCTTATTCATTTATCCTAAGTCTTCACATAAGCCTCATTCTGTTCCGTTTTCTTATTATAACCTACGTTATAATCATGCTTATTTCTTAACCCAAGGTCTAAGTGTGAAAATTGGCTTCTTTCGTCTTTTTCTCTTTTTATTTATAATTCTAAGTTATAACTAGGCCAATCTCTTTAATTTAGTCTAATTCTAACATCAATATCATAATTAGACTCAATTTCAGTCTTAATTCCATTTTTATTACAACCTTTACAATTTACATCTTATCTTCCGTTATTTCAGCATTCTTATAATTTTAATCTATATTTGCATTTAATCTACTCTAATCCATACACGAAGAAGAAGGAGAAATAGAAGAAAACTGAAAATAGAAGAAAATCCAAAGCGTAGGAAAGAGATGTAAATAACGCATAAATAACAGTAAATAAATTAAAATACTGTAAATAAATGGAAAAGCTATAATTAATAGAAATAAACTAAAATTAACTGAAAAGAATAGCTAAAGGAAATAGACTGAAAATAATTCTAATAACTATAAATAAACTACTAAAAAGGTTATTCCAAAAATCGTAGTAAAACTACAACTATTGGAAACCCTATTATTTAAAAGTACCTAAAAATCTAAATAATTACAATCACTCACTTGTGGTTCTAAGCTCTTCCCTTTTGGTCTTCCCGGATCCACTTGAGGATATTAAATATTTTATTAAAAAGATTCTCTCCTTGGAAAATTATTCCTTTTATGGTCCTTCCTTAAAAGGTGAACCCAAGTGGAGAAAATCTAGAATGAGAAAAAGTGTTAGGCCTAGGGTCTTATTTATAGGGGTAGAAGTGGATCTCAGACCATTGGATTTGGAGATTGAATATGGTGCGACCACGTCATAGGCTGAATAAGAGCCGTCTGATGAAAGCACGAACGGACTAGATGAGAGAAAACAACGAAATTGACGTGTTCGAAAACCTCTGGAACAAAGAAAATTTTCTTCGTTCCATACCCGTAGGTGGGTCGACCGTCCCTCCCCCTAGGTCGACCGGTCGGTCGACCTAGGGCGTGGTTAGGTCAACCCCTGGGTCGACCTAGCCCGATATATTAATTTTTTTTCCTCTTGTTTATTTTGTTTCTAGCTCATATTAGCTCGGATTCTGACGTCCTATATATGAAAATTGACCAGAAAATTACCACGGACACAATGGTGCAAATCCCATGGCTCAATTCTGATAATTTCATAAAGTTATTTTATTATTTCATTAATTAACAAATTAATTGTTATGAGTTAAATTTTGGGTTGTTACATTCTCCCCTCCTTAAGGGATTTCATCCCCGAAATCTCTAAGGATAAAAGAATGAACTAACTATTTTCATCAAAGTTCTACAACCAACTGCTCAACCATCATCGATTACATCCATTATCCTTGAGTTTTTCTAATCCGATTTATGATACTTATGCAATTAGTGTAGTGTTAATGTCCCTAACTAATGCAAAAAGTTAGGCGGTCCACTGATTCAGTTGACCTCATTTTATGCAACCATGTCTGTGCTATGTATCCAAGTGAATGCAAAAATTCCTAATGATAACTGATAGTTCTATATGTGTGCTTCAATCATCATCCAAATGCAACAACCATGTGATAAACATCCATCTATAGCAACCATGAAAATAAAAACGCAAATGCGCACACATCCATATGCATATGCTCTAGTGTCCTAGTTAGGCCGATCCCTAAGAGATGATAGTGCCTAGTGTAAGTATATGTGTCCATTAGCATCCACTAGCAAACACTTGCATACATCATCCAGAACATGTTCTAATAACATGTTTACATCAAATCCTACCATCCATAGGTTAACTCCTAAGTTCTACCCTCCCAAAGGATAATAAAGGAAAGAACCTATTCAAAACTAAAGATAGAAAATAGGAAATTCGAAAAATTACTATCAAAGAAATGCGGATATGAGATACGAAATTTCTCCAAATCAAATTTAGTCTTCTCCGAAGTCTTTTTAAACACTGTAGACTCTATCCAACACGAAAGCGACTTGCGTGGTCTTCAATAATGAGCCTCGAAATGTGCTACTATAATGCTAGCTTGAAAACTACTCTCATGTGAGAATTCCACTAAAGGAAGATGCTTTTCCCAAGTTTCTTCAAAATCAAGAATACTCATTCCCAACCATGCGTGTCTTACTATCTTACTAATTTCACTTTATTGCTCTCCTTTAGTCTTACACCTTTTCCGTTACACCTAGGAAATGATTCCTATCTACTTCACATTTAGGAGTTTGGTATAGTTCAATTTTAAAAATTAAAGTTTCTAAATTTTCAAAACATCAAATCTCAAAACCTTTGTCTTTAAAAGTGTTATCTTTAAGTTTCTATTAAATTCAAAAATACCTGGTTACTTAAAATCTTATCTTTTTAGACTTGCATCTTCACAGCTTTTTGAATTTACATTATTTCCCAAACCTAGAGGGAAAAACTTTCAAATTCGAAGTCCCAAAACTTATTCCTCATTTTCTTTTAAAGACCTTTTTGGTTTTCTATAAAAAATTGAATTCTCAAATTTCTCTTTTATTAAGTTTTCCAAACACTTATTTACTTTTTCAACAAACTATTTTCTTTTGAAATATCCTTATGTGTTTTCAAAACATTTCTTATTACACCTAACGGTCTCATACCTTAATGTATTGGAACTACTTTCTCCTATGAGAAATTATTAAAGCTAAAATCTTTTATGCGCCTTTTAAAAGAGGATTTCATGTTTATGTGAAATTACAAGAAACTTATTTTATATTTTTCGAAATAGGCTATACAAAATATGGTGCTCCCATACCTTGTATATCTCTTTCATGCATTCCTTGTAACTTGCACAATTTTTTTATTGGTTTCATAGAAAATTATACCATTATTCTTTTCATTCCAATAGATTAAAGTATGTTTAAATTATATTTTCTTACGATAGACGTCTTCTAATATCTAACTTTTTCTTTTCAAAAAAACTCACCTTCAAAATTATTTTAATATATCCATAACCAAAAACATTTTCTTATACCTATTTAATTAATAGGTGTATTCTCAAATCACTTTTATTTCTATTCTTAGAAATTATCTTTTAAAAATACATTTTTATTTGGGTTAAAACAGATGTTGCGTAAAACACTGTTACCACAACCCAAAATACTAGTGTATGAATTTAATTAAAAATAAATACTAATAAACCACATCTACTGTGTAAAAACATTTCCTTCGGGAGTCACTTACTATAACGGTAGCGTTATAGTCAATGCTCCCCTTATTTTCACGAAAACATTTATTACAACAATAAATGTTGTAATCTACATTTTCGATACTTAATACATTTTAGGTTTTTATATTTAAAATCTCTGTTTACTTACAAAGAAACTAGTGAGCTATATACGCTATATAATTCTTCAAAAAGGATTTCACTTTTTCAACAAAATTTTCACCATGTAGAAACTAATTTAAATTTCTTACTATATTCCCAATATTTACTTTAAAAATATTGACAATTATAATTTTTTTCCCAATTCTAATCATTTCAGTTTATTGGGTTAGACATAAAGTGGATTTTTCTACTTACTACCCTAGGAGTATCCTTCCTAAACCTAGGAAATCTCATTTCCTTACATAAAGTTTTTTGTTCCTATACTCATATTTATTCTAAGGTACTACCTTTAAATCCACTTATATGAAACAATTATGATTCTACAATTATCTACACATGGGCTTTCTTTTTTCCTTATCAACTGAATCTATTGTACATCTCCCATCTTTGCCAACCTCTCTTTGGATTTTCACAATCTAAACTTAAATGTACAAAATCGTTTCTCGAACCCTTTCCAAGTGTAGATCTTCTCTATGCCCCAAGAAACATGCTTCCTTATGCCAAAAGTGATACTTCAAGAACTTTGCTCTCAACTAATGAACACGAAGTGTACGAAGAACCTCCTCAAAATGTCTAAAACATCTTTGATGACTGGAACGGAATCTAGCTTTCCTAGTGATGGATCAAAAGAATAAAGCAATTCAACATGACTGACCCCTGTGGGTCACAAGAGACCTCGAGAGTCCTACCACTGCATGTCTCTAATCTAACGACTCTCCTTTCGCAGTCCAATATCGCTTCACAAATGGATACCCCATCCATTCCCAATTCATCCCATACCCTGAAAATCCCAATACATAGGCATCACAATCAAATTCTACACCTAGTATACAAATTTTCAAACCCCTACGGACTATAGATGTGCCGATCCTCCTATGGGGTTTGAAACAAAATGGGATCTACTACTAAAGAGATGTCTAAGTGCAAATAATCTACTAGATATAAAAGAGTGTGATGCTCCAGAATCGAAAAGAGTCTAAATGGAAAAATCAGAAATATAAATCAAAACTTCTACAGTGATTTTCCTACCTCTACCCGGTCCATTGCTAGAAGGCGCTGCATCCAAAGCCTGTATCTATGCTATAGGCGCACTCGCTTTCTGTCTCATCTTCTAAGGACAGGCTTTACTAAAGTGACCAGGCTAACCACAATTGAAACACTTCCCTTTCATTGTCACCTTCTTACAATCCTTTACGTAATAACCAACCATCCCACAACTCTTGCACTTATCTTTTTTCTTGATCTACTTTTGTGGTCCTTCTCCTTTCTTTTTATCCTCATCCTTTTTCTTTGGACCTTCCGACTTAACAACTTCCTTTGACTCTCCTTCCTTGACTGCATCAGACATAAGCGCCATCTCCACCAAAGACTCAAAAGTAGCTCCCATCGGCACGTGAGTCAACAACAATCTCTGAAGGGGCTGATTCAATCCCTTCTCAAACTTCATAGCTTTCTTATGCGGTGTATTAACCAACTCCATTCTGAACCATGATAATTCATTGAATTAGTTGATGTAATCCTTCACCGACAAACTTCCTTGCTTTAAATTGATAAACCGCTCTAACTGACACTCTCCTCTGCTTGAGACAAAAACTTCCTATCAAACCGCTCCCGGAATCCATTCCAAGTCACCTCCCTTCCTTCTAACTCTATGACCTCCCACCAATACGAAGCCTCCTCTTTCAGCTGCCAAGATGCTAGCTGAACTCGTTGCTGATCATCCAATCCCAATAGTCCGAATATCCTCTCTATGCCCCTAAGCCTCGCTCTCGCCTCCACAAAAGTCACCTTACCAGAACAAGACTTTCCACCCAAACACACAAAATCCTTATAAAGCTTAGAGAAATTGGCGACGGCAGGTGGGTTGATGGGATTCCCACGCGCTGGCGCTGGATTGGGCACTTGTCCGCGTACCTCTGGAGTCGTGGCTTATAGATACCTACGAAATCAGGCTGGGTCTGAAATGCCCTCAGGAGGGTTCTGGGCATCCGCCATTCTACGAAAAGGATGGTTTAGGAAAGAGTCGAAGGGAGATTGAACTGGAACTTATCTACCCTAAACAGCATAAGGGAAATGCTGTCGGTTCAGATGCTGCTTTCATCTTTGCTTATTAACTTAGATAAATTATTTTAAATAAGCCTTTGTTATTATTCTTACTATTTGTGCTTATTCATTTATACTAAGTCTTAAAATAAGCCTCATTCTGTTCCGTTTTCTTATTATAACCTACGTTATAATCATGCTTATTACCTAACCCAAGGTCTAAGTGTGAAGATAGGCTTCTTTTGTCTTTTACTCCTTTTAGTTATAATTCTAAGTTATAACTAGGCCAATCTCTTTAATTTAGTCTAATTCTATCAATATCATTATTAGGTTCAATTTCAGTCTTAATTCCATTTTTATTACAGTCTTTACAATTTACTTCTTATCTTCCGTTATTTTAGTATTCTTATAAAATTAATCTATATTCACATTTAATCTATTCTAATCCATACGCGAAGAAGAAGGAGAAATAGATGAAAATCCAAAGCGTAGGAAAAAGATCTAAATAACGCATAAATAACGGTAAATAAATTAAATATAGTAAAGAAACTGTAAATAAATGGAAAAGCTATAATTAATAGGAATAAACTAAAATTAACTGAAAAGAATAGCTAAAAGAAATAGATAGAAAATAATTCTAAAAACTGTAAATAAAAATTGTAGTAAAACTACAACTATTGGAAACCCTATTATTTTAAATTACTTAAAAATCTAAATAATTACAATCACTCACCTATGGTCCTAAGCTCTTCCCTTTTGGTCTTCCCAGATCCACTTGAGGGTATTAGAATATTTTATTTAAAAAGATTCTCTCCTTGGAAAATTATTCCTTTTAGGGTACTTCCTGAAAAGGTGAACCCAAGCAGAGAAAATCTAGAATGAGAAAAAGTGATAGGCCTACGGTCTTGTTTATAGGGGTAGAAGTGGATCTCAGACCGTTGGATTTGGAGATTGAATAAGTTGCGACCATGTCATAGGCTGAATAGGAGCCGTCAGATGGAAGCATGGACGGACCAGAAGAGAGAAAACAACGAATTTGACGTGTTCGAAAACCTCTGGAATGAAGAAAATTTTCTTCATTCCATACCCGTTGACGGGTCGACCGGGCGGTCGACCGCCCCTCCCCCTAGGTTGACCAACCGGTCGACCTAGGGCGTGATTAGGTCGACCCCTGGGTCGACCTAGCCCAATATATTATTATTATTATTTTCTCTTGTTTATTTTGTTTCTAGCTCATATTAGCTCAGTTTCTGACGTTCTATATATGAAAATTGACCAGAAAATTACCACGGGCACAAGGTGCAACTCCTGTGGCTCAATTCTGATAATTTCATAAAGTTATTTTATTATTTCATTAATTAACGAATTAATTGTTATGAGTTAAATTTCGGGTTGTTACAATGACCGCGGCATCATCGACATTCATTTTCGAGTTTCAGAGTGGGAAGGCCACTGTGGTAACTTTACTACACATTTGTTTTGATAAACAAATCTTAATTTTTAAATTTCTAAATATGACTGGGTATATAAAAGATGAGTATATATGATTATATAATAGTTTAAATGATTTGAAATGGAACCCGGTATTTAGTTCTTAAATTTCTATAGATTAGGGATTTCAATTATTGTAATGAAATGGAATCTTGACTATTCTAAAACTTTTAAAATGAAAAATAAGAAATTAGAAGCTAAGTGAGTAATGAAATTGTAAAGAAATTAGAGACTTGTTGTTATCCCGCCTTTTGGCAAGGCCGTGACACCAAGAAACTGACTAGAAATCAATGACAATCAGCCTTGGAGATCGGTTACATCGCAAGTTCACCGGGGATATCGATGAATTTTGCCCGAGTCCGGATTGAGCCACAATTGACAAGACATGATAAGCAAAGCCGTAGAAACCAGCGGTTCAAGTTTCAAGCCAATCTGAGTTCGTATGCTCAAGTTATGATCAATTCAAGATAGAGAAAATGACCTTACTTCGAATCCATCCTATGACCTTGCTTCGAATCCATCCTATGACCTTACTTCGAATCCATCTTATGAATCCATCCTATGACCTTACTTCGAATCCATCCTATGAATCCATCCTATGACCTTGCTTCGAATCCATAGGCCGAGCCTTAGTTCGAATCCATAGAACGAGCCTTAGTTCGAATCCATAGAACGAGCCTTAGTTCGAATCCATAGAACGAGCCTTAGTTTGAATCCATAGAACAAGCCTTAGTTCGAATCCATAGAAAAAGCCTTAATTCGAATCCATAGAACAAGCCTCAGTTCGAATCCATAGGCCAAACATATGGATTCGATCCTACCGATTCGATCGAATCCATATGACGAAGATCATCACTTGAATCGATCATAACTTGAGATCTACAAGTCCAAATGCTATGAAATTTTCACAGAAGCTTAAGCGCATGATGAAGAATGTTCACACCAAGTTTCATCTCAATCGGAGCAAATCTTGATCGATTCGAAGCAAGGGTCGAATCGATCCCAAAGTGGGCCCGGATTTCCTAAAAGCGGGTATGTGGGCCCCCTCACATGCCAGAAGTGGTCTCCCCGGATTTTAGGCGTAATATCAGCCTCCTACACCTATAAATAGAGCCCCTGGTCATTCAGAAAAGAGGTCGGACAATTCTAAGAGCTAAAGAGCGCCCAGACTTTTGCCAGATTTACTCAGAATCACCACTGCTTCCTTAGATTCAGATTATAATCATAAAATCAGTTGTATTACATCAGAAGAAATTGTAATCATCAAGCGAATATCAATAAAATCATCAACTTTAGAGTGGACGTAGGCAAGATCGCCGAACCACTATAAATCTCGTGTTTCTGTTCATTATTTCTGAATTGTGATACCCTGTTTGCTTAGATTTGAGATTTGTGTGTGAATATTGTTGACTTATATTCATACATTGGTGCTTTCACAACATTTGGGGTTTGTGACCAATTTTGGCGCAAACACTTTGGTGCTTTCACTGAGAAGGACTAGCACCCACTACACAAGATTTGAAAATTTGAAAGACAATGACTCGACAAACAAGTAGAAGGCAAAGAGCTGAGAGAAGTCAGCACGAAGGAAGTCAAGAGGCTTCCTCAGGAGCAAACCAAGCTTCAGCCTTCGTCACCAGGGACGAGATAGAGGCAATGATGAGAAGACAAGAAGAAATGATACAGAACTTGCTTCAACAGATTGGGCAACTTGGAGCACAAAATCAAGGAACAACCAGAGTCCAGAACGAAGCAGGACCATCCAGCACAGCACCAGAGCTGGAGGGCACACACTTAGGACATGTTGATCCGAACCTGGGAAGAGAGGCAAGGACATTCGAGCAACCTGGCGGCGATAGAGGGATGAATGCTCAGCCAGGGGGGCAAACACCCGAAAGCTCACACGGACTCGGGGGGCAGATCGAAGGTAGTGAACGAGGACTACAGCTTGGAGACAATGATAGATTGGCAGAGATGGTCAAGCGAGCCATGAGAGGCGGATTAGTAAACAGAGATCTTGAAGACGCGAACAAGAGTCCCTTTTCTCCTGCGATTAGGTTGGCTAGGAACCCACCAGAATTCAAACTGCCTGCAGTAGAAAGGTATGATGGGAGGACGGACCCTGCGGTCCATCTAACGAGGTATATAAGGCACATGGAAGTGCTGGGGGCATCACAGGAAGTCATGGCCCGGTGCTTCCCATTGTATTTGACAGACATAGCAGCTTTATGGTTCAGACAGCTAGAGAGCGGCTCCATTGGGACATGGACCGATTTGATTGAGAAATTTATGAGGCAATTCAGGGTTCATATTTCGAGACCCAAGAATGTGATGAGTTTGGCAACGCTAAAGCAGAAAGCTGGGGAGTCTTTGAGGAATTTCCTGACGCGGTTCAATGCGGCAGCAGCATCGGTGTATCGGCCAGATCCATCCATGGTTATGATGGCAGCTGTGTCCGGAAAAGATGACGGCACGGAATTCAAAAATTCATTAACTAAGGATCCGCCTATGGATCTAGAAGAATTTTATCATGAAGCCGAAAAGTTTTTACGATTAGAGGATGCTCGTACAGAGAGAGAAGAAGAAATCGATGTTTACATAGTTAGAGGCGGTAATTCACCTGGAAAGGGTGCAGAGACTGATAAAGGGAAGCGAAAAGCTGAAGAAAATGATGATAAGTCAAAGCGACTTCGGAGAGAGCCACGATTCACCACCTACTCAGAGCTGAATGAGAGTTTGGAACAAATCTATCGAGACACACGAGAGAAAATTGCCTATCGTAGACCAATACGACGGGATCCAACTACCGACGAGAGAAAATCAGACAAATATTGCTTATTCCACGAGCTGAATGGACATAGCACAAATGATTGTAGACACCTGAAGGATGAGGTAGAAGGGCATATCAGGAACGGTAGGCTACTTCAGTATGTGAGGAGGCGAGCTCCAATGGTGGAACCAGAGCGACCACCGTCTACATCAGCTAGGGGTGACCCTGAACCAGGACACCGTTTGGTTATCAATTGATTTGAATAATGATGAACAAGTCGTAAACTTCTCACTAACAACATCAAACCATTTACACATGTATGAGATCGCGAACGATCCACAGGCATGCTCTGAATGATTATTGATCGTCTCGTAGTGAGGATTTACACTTCGACATCCTTGCTTTGCTTTTGTTTCATGTTGATTTGAACATTTAGACTTTGTTTGTTTGAATATTTCTATGAACGTTAATTTGATATTTTCAATTCTGTAGAAGAAGTTACTTGCGTATGCTTTGGATCGCGAACTATCCATAAGCACACCTTGTATGGCGACGAACCGCCACGATCGCTGATTCAGAAAGGCACCCGACCGCGAACGGTCACAAATCGCCTCGAACGTCACCCGACCGCGAACGGTCACAAATCGCCTCGAACGGCACCCGACCGCGAACGGTCACAAATCGCCTCGAACGGCACCCGACCGCGAACGGTCACAAATCGCCTCGAACGGCACCCGACCTCGAACGGTCACCATTTGCCTCGAACGGCACCCGACCTCGAACGGTCACTATTTGCCTCGTACAGCACTCGACCACGAACGGTCAAAATTCACCTAATATGACATTCGATCGCGAACGATCACATTCCTCTTTCCACGTCACCTGACCGCGAACGGTCATAGTTCGCCTAGAACGACACACGATCACGAACGGTCGCAACTCGTCTAGAACGACATCCGACCGCGGACGGTCCCATTTCTTTATTTGCCGCGAATGGCATCCGACCACGAACGGTCCCATTTCATTATTTTCCATGAACGGCAACTGACCTCGAACGGTCACATATCATCTCAAATGACATACAGTCGTGAACGATCGTCATTCATGCTCGGGAAAGACTATCAATTTCTTTACAGGTCATCAACAGGATATGAATATCCGGCTTATGGCATTACAAACACACCTTCCAATCGCAAGGCATGTTTTGGGGGGCAAATGTTATCCCGCCTTTTGGCAAGGCCGTGACACCAAGAAACTGACTAGAAATCAATGACAATCAGCCTTGGAGATCGGTTACATCGCAAGTTCACCGGGGATACCGATGAATTTTGCCCGAGTCCGGATTGAGCCACAATTGACAAGACATGATAAGCAAAGCCGTAGAAACCAGCGGTTCAAGTTTCAAGCCAATCTGAGTTCGTATGCTCAAGTTATGATCAATTCAAGATAGAGAAAATGACCTTACTTCGAATCCATCCTATGACCTTGCTTCGAATCCATCCTATGACCTTACTTCGAATCCATCCTATGACCTTACTTCGAATCCATCCTATGAATCCATCCTATAACCTTGCTTCGAATCCATAGGCCGAGCCTTAGTTCGAATCCATAGAACGAGCCTTAGTTCGAATCCATAGAACGAGCCTTAGTTCGAATCCATAGAACGAGCCTTAGTTCGAATCCATAGAACAAGCCTCAGTTCGAATCCATAGGCCAAACATATGGATTCGACCCTACCGATTCGATCGAATCCATATGACGAAGATCATCACTTGAATCGATCATAACTTAAGATCTACATGTCCAAATGCTATGAAATTTTCACAAAAGCTTAAGCGCATGATGAAGAATGTTCACACCAAGTTTCATCTCAATCGGAGCAAATCTTGATTGATTCGAAGCAAGGGTCGAATCGATCCCAAAGTGGGCCCGGATTTCCTAAAAGCGGGTATGTGGGCCCCCTCACGTGCCAGAAGTGGTCTCCCCGGATTTTAGGCATAATATCAGCCTCCTACACCTATAAATAGAGCCCCTGGTCATTCAGAAAAGAGGTCGGACAATTCTAAGAGCTAAAGAGCGCCCAGACTTTTGCCAGATTTACTCAGAATCACCACTGCTTCCTTAGATTCAGATTATAATCATAAAATCAGTTGTATTACATCAGAAGAAATTGTAATCATCAAGCGAATATCAATAAAATCATCAACTTCAGAGTGTACGTAGGCAAGATCGCCGAACCACTATAAATCTCGTGTTTCTGTTCATTATTTCTGAATTGTGATACCCTGTTTGCTTAGATTTGAGATTTGTGTGTGAATATTGTTGACTTATATTCATACACTGGTGCTTTCACAACATTTGGGGTTGTGACCAATTTTGGCACAAACACTTGTCACTTGTAAATTAAAAGGGTAATGAATTTAGAAGATGTAAACTATTGAACATTTTGTTAACTAAAATAAATAAGATAAAATTTGTATGACATTCTATTTCATTCTTAAAAACATGGATATAACTTGCCAGAAATGTTTAAAAGTTGAAATGTTAATAGGAATATGTGACAGAATATTATACAAGTAAAAGCTTAATGATAGAAATGCTCAAAAATGAACATATGTTTATAAATAAAAGAGTTAAGATGTTACTAGAATATTATGAACTTAAGTTATGTTTTGAGGTGATTTATAATTAAATTGAATAGTTAAAAGTGAATACTATTTAAGTAAATAATTATAAACTTAAAGAAAATGATGAAATGATTCATAAATTGTACTATATATGAAGAAATAAATTAGAACCAAAGAATAAAGAAACTTATGTATAAATTGATTCACTAGTAAATATTAATATTAAATTGAAATTGAGTTATATATATTATAAATATGAATTAAACTGCAAGGAAAATTATCTAATACTTTAAGAATTTATTCGTTGATGATTTTAAATATTGAATGAGAAATAAATTTTGTAAGTAATGAAGGTAAATTAATATAAAAATAATCATCGTATGAATGAATGAAAATAAAGTAATTGTAAATCATGTGAAAGGAAATCAATAGAGTAAGCATAAATAATATTTAATTTCTTGGTTGTTTTGGCTTATGGGATGCTTGGGAAAGGAACTTCTAATTGTTTGGGGCATATAAATAATCTATTAAGAAATTTCCTAAGGTTGTTGAGCGTATGGTACACTTGATAGTTTTATCATTCTTGTACAATGAAAAGTTTCTGAACTAGACAAACCATTAATTTTAGTTGCTATGGATGTGTGATGGATTCTTTGATTACATATAATGGTTGTACTATTTTGTTTGCATGTAATTATTATATGTTGTAACGAATGTTAAACAATTGGAAGTAAGTCAATTGCATGTAAATCAATATAATGTGGATGAAATAAATTGTAAAAATTGAAACAAACAAATTGAATGTAAATATATTGAATTTTAATCAATCAAATGTTAATGAAATTAATATTGGTCAATTGGATGAAATGGATTGAGAACAAATCAATTGAATGTAAATAAATTGGAAAATAAATGAAAAGAGAAAAACATATATGATTGTATGTTGTGTATTAGTTAGGAATTTGTTTAATATTGTTGCTTATGGTTGTTATACTGATTATATGTTGTGTTATATGCTGGTATTGTTTTTTTTATACATGATCTCATTTGTCGTTGAGTGTTTAGTAGGTACAAAGTGTGTATGCTAGTTTTGGAGCTCGCGCGCGCAAATTTAATTGCTTTTGCTCGCTTAAATGTAAGCTAACATACTTATAACGCTAATAAAGGTACGCATCTCGGATTACATACCTTATTTTGATATTATATATTGTTTTCCAATGGTTTGGGAAGTTTATTATTGAAATATGATATATAATGTAATTCTTGATATTATTATTTTTTCAGACCTAACCGCGCAAAGGAGACTCTGTCGAAATTTTTCGTAAATTTAGGACATAGAAATTTTTTGTGAAAGTGAAATATTTTCAACTTTTATTAAACTTGAATAGGGAAGATTTAATTGTTTATAAATTGATATTTTTTATCTAAAATACTTAATTATGTAAGTTTAAGGTGTTATAAATTGATTATTTGAATAAAATAATTTCTTAATTCCTTCTTTCCTTTTCGAGGACGAAAAGTTTTAAATGGGGGCACACGACCCGTATTTTTTTATAATTAAAAAATATTAAATTTAATAAGATTTTGAAATGTAATATTGGGTGAAACTAAAATTTATGATTTATAAATGGAAAGGGTTATTAGAATGTAATTTAATAATGTGGATTTAATGCAATTGATAACTATTTTAATGTAATTTCAATCAATTGAAATATTATAATTAATATTGTAAAAGATGATAACTGTAAATAATGAATGTAATAAAATGTAAACTAATGATTGTTATATTCATAAGGTTATATTTGATTTAATAAAAAGAGTGTAAATCAAGATTAAAGAATTTAATTGAAATTAAATTATTACTAACTAGGCTTTATTTCAGTTGTAATTGGACACTGACATTAATGTAATGTTAACTCTTGAATTTAACATGGAAAAATTATTTAAAAGATTATTAGTTCCTATGTAATCAAGAAAGATAATACAGTTAACTTTTAATTTTGAATTTAAAAGTGATTAAATTAATTTAATAATAATTTATTTATTTAACATAAAATTAGCCATTTTGGCCACTATCTTGGATTTCGACGAAAGCAGTTTCATCGGATCCGTAACAGTGAATTATTGTAGTATTTCAACTTTCGTAGCGATCAGACTTATAGTTTGATCGTGCGGGCTCGTAACGCGTAGAAATCGATTAAAAGAATTTAAATGAATATAATTTGATTTTGAAAGCTAACTTTTGTATACAATGGAATTTGGGTTTGAAATTAGCTTCATTGAGTTTAAAAATATTGAAAACATATATTTCAATAAATTGGATGACCCATTTTCGTTTCGGGAACGAAACGGGCTTCTCGGGTCGTTGTTATCATTCCGACCCAATTCGATATGTTCATTCATTCTTATCTATCTTTGTCCATATAAATAGAATTTCTTTTCTGAAACCCTAGCAGCCTTTTCTGATTTTTGTACGTACTTTTATTTCTATCTGTTCCTCCTTCTCAAACGTCAGAACATCAAAACCTAATTCCCAAATTCAAATCAATTTCAAACTCCTCAAACCATAGCAAATTATATATTGTTGGAAAGCTCTCGACGAGCGTACTCTCCATCTGCTGTTCGTTTTTGCAATCGATTTTTAGAAATGACCAAAACATTCTTGGCTATTTGTTTTGGTGGTTGATGAACGGCGTCGATGCATCGATTCAAGGGTACAGTCGTGTGGAGATTGGCATGGGGAGTTCATCTGAGTTGTTCGTTTGGAGAGATGATGGTCAGATCGGTGGAAATAATTCGATTATGATTGATTGGAGGCGGCGGCGGCTGGGTTGTTTGAAGTCGATCGACAACTTGAGGGTGGTCGTGGAGCGTGCGTAAGTGGAGGCGACCTGGTTGGGGGCGGGCGGCGTGGCGGTGGCTTGTCCTGGAAGCGTGTGCGATCATAGAGAAACAACCGCCAGTGGATTGCATACGTGATGACTAGGGTTTGCGGAATGTAGTTGAAATTACCATTCTACCCTTTTTGTTTAGTTTATTTATTTATTTTATTTTTTTCTAACGTTCTAACATCGATAACTTTCTCATACAAACTCGGATTTTGGTGCAGTTTTCTCCGTTGCGATCATATCGAAATTCCAGACATCATGGAACTAGTTTGGCTGAATTTTGAGACTGTTCAAATTTTGGGCTTTATTTGGATTTTAAATCGACTATAAATCAAAGGTGAGTGTTTTAACCCACTCACAAATACTAAACCATCTTATGTTGGTTAAATTAAATTTATGAAGTGATTAGAAATTTGTTGATTGTTGTTTGGTATATTTAAATTGTCATTCAAATTTAATTTGAATTTAATTGCCATTTGAATTAATATTGGAATTGAATTTCTAATTAAATGCCTGATAATGATAACCAGTTAATGGTTGTGATTTACTGGTTGATTTGAATGATTATGATGGATGCTAAATTGTTGATATTTTGGATGATTTGATGTTATGTTTATTTTATATGTTGTTATCACACTGCAAGTTCCCTTAGTTATTATTAGGAAAATTACTATGGGTTGAAATGATACATGCCCGAACGGTCTTATAGATTAGGGAAAAATCGTTATGGGTTGAAATGATAAACTGAAGCGATTTTATGGATTTGAAAAATTGTGATTCGGGATACGGGTTGAAATGATATATATCTAAAAATAATTTATTGCGGATTGAAATGATATGTATCCATATCACTTGACCATAGTGTAGAAAATTATATACGGACACCGGATTGGTTAAATAAAATGGTTTAAAATCTTGAATTTGGATTTTGATTAAATGTTATTGGTTTAAAGGTAATAAATTTTAAATTTATATGAATTTAATTATTATTTTTCTAATTCAAGCTTTGAAAGTTTAAATTGAAATGGTTAAAAAGAAATCATTTAAGAATTAAATTGGGAATGTAAAGTTAAAATCGATATATGACTTTAATTCAGAAATTTGAATTATTTTGAAAATTTGGATCTTAAAATTTAACATTGAACTTAAATTTGATTTAAGTGGTTTAAATAAGTAAATTGAAATTGGGCTTGAAATTGATATGAATTGAAATGGTTTTAAATAAGAATGGAATTGAATTTAAATCATTGATTTGAATTGTTGAATTGAAATCGAAGTTAAAAATGCATGTTTTGGAAATTGGAGTTATTTCAAATTGAAACTGAAATCACATTGATTTGGAACTAAATCGAAATTGAGTCATTTGAATTGAAAGATTAAAATTGAGTTTTGTTGATTAGAAATCTGGATATGGTCCAGATTTTTTGAAATGGAAGAAACAGTTTGATTTGATACTATTTTCAAAATAAAATTATTTTAATATAAACTGTATAAAAATCTATTATTTTAAAAATTCAGATTATTTAGATTTTCAAAACTATTTACTATAGAAACCATTTCCAATAATCAAACCATTTTATATTAAACTATGTTAATTGTTTTAAAATCCTTAAACTATTTAAACTATTAAAACTATCACAACGCCAGAATTGTCATTTTGTCATGGTTATAACCGTTATAAATCAAATTTGTAACAGCTATAGCCGTTACAAATAGGTACGTGGCAAAATCTGCAATATATTTCCCAATGGTTATAACCGTTGGTAAATATGTTACTAAAATACATACTGTGGGAAAATAATTTATTTACCAACGTTATAAACATTGGTAAATATGATACTAAAATACATCATTTATCAACAGTTATAACCATTGGTAAATAGTAACACTTATAAGTGTTGCAAACCATATCGTTCAACATCTTACTATCAAATTTTATTTCATTCAACAATACAAATTCAAATTTATAGTAACAAAAACATATCACAAAATTACAAAACCAACGTATCACCAAATTTCAAGACAAACATCAAACATACTAAGTACTTTATACCAAATTCTACAAAGTTTATTGCATGATAAATTCAAATTTTACTAGTACAAAACTTATTACTCCTTCAGTACCATTAACACTCGCTTTTGATTTTTGCTTTTCTTCTACGGCTTCTATTAAAGCCCGCATATTTGGAAACCATGCTTTAAATAATAATTATAATTTTGCACTTATATTGCATGGAAACATGTATAATAAGAAATGAATTTCGGGTAATGATACATTTACACTAAAATGCTGTAATCAAAATGCCAAGTCTTTTTATATTCATGCAGTGAATTTTATTAAGCGGCCGCTAGAAGCAAAATAGCGACTGAAGGCAGCTTCTGAAAAAACAAAGTGATATTTTGCAACATACACCATATGCAGATAGAGCAAACAACTCCTTCTTAAGTACCAGCTATCAAACTAAGGTACAAAATTATTTTGGAACCAAAACTAGTAAATATAATCGGCGGAATAAATAAGACGATAGTTTGGATTTCGATATGTTAATTTGACATGGCACTAGCAATTTTGTACACATGAACAACAATTAAACCATCAAATTAGACTAAAGCAAGAAAGAACACTGTGTAATTTAAGCGAAATATATTCATGTGAAAAAAATTAATATGAACATTAAAATTTTCAAATATCAGATGCTTACTTGATTTTGAGAGGACAAAAGGACATTGAGAAAGTTCTCTTTAGCTAACTCTGGTAATGGCGGCATCTGACTCATGATGCCAGGCGTATTACTCATGCTGCGTTAGAAAAAAAAAATCATATTACATAAAAAATAATAATAAATAAATAAATAAAGAGGGAGGAATTCTTTGGTATAATCAAAAAGATTTGAAATGTAGCATACTTTGTTTCAATGATTGAGATGTTGTTGCTCGCATGGCAGAATAAATCAACATTTTCTTGTATCTGCAATTAAAACATTTAATTTATCGTCGATGTCAGTAGCGTTAGTTACATTGATAAATTCTTTGTCTATTTATTTATGGTGAACTCTATGTAAAATATAGAGGTACTATTAATGTAGGTTGATATCAAATGTAAAGGAGATTTACACACCTTAATATTCTAAAAATAAAAACTCTGTCATGGTTATATCAACAATAAAAGCTACATACCTTATATGCAGCCAGATTATTTAGGATTTGATGAAGTACATGGCTATTTTCATCCATCAGTTGTTGTGTTGCGACATCCAAAGGTGGGGGCGCTGTAGAAAAAAAAAGACGAGGAAATGCGTGATTTCAGAGAGAGAAAGGGCAAAATAAATAGTAAAAATATAATGAGAGTTTTACTAAAAGAAAACATCTTAAGTGAAAATGCTCAAGATCCATGATGACTTTGGATATTATAAAATAAATTCGAGAATGAGCTTGTTAGCATACAAGTGACTAAGATCTATTTTTCAACTCTGAAACTGAATTTGACATTAGAGATAGCTTATATTGAACAATCAGTGATACAAGAAATCAAATACACTGATCTCTGATTAACTTTCACAATATCAATATACTTGAAATATATCAAATAAGGTTTGTTGCCTCATCATCAAATAGAATATGCAAGAATTATCGTTCATGTGAAGGATAAATAAACGTTTAAATAAAATGAGATTACAATATATACGTCTTTTGATGCATATAACAAGATGACTTAATGGTAAAGGAACAACTAGTGGATGATAAAATGTCATGAGTTTGAATCCTGGTAACAACAATGGGTATATTATATTTTGTGTATATACCTGGGTTATGAGTTGGAGGTTTGATATTGGTAACGGAAATGGACGTGTGTTTACTTTTTAAAATTTAACTTAATTCTTAAATGGAGCTGTCTCCATGGACACCGCAGTAATTTTATTCTATAACACTAAGGTAGCATGTTTACTTTCTAAAATTTAACTTAATTCTTGATGGAACTGTCTCCACAAACATCACCATGATTTTATTCTGTCAAACTAAGGTAGCTCTTGTATTGTTATTCTTATAATCGTTGCATTGTATACCTTTAATAACATTAATAGTAACGGCAATGAACACATGTTTACTTCCTAAAATTTAACTTAAGGGTGCGTTCTTTTTCTAAAAGAAAGGGACAAATGAAATGGGCAAATGAAAGGGCAGGTTCGTGAAAGGGGAATGCGTTCTTTTTACGAAAGGGGCAACGCGAAAGGGGCAAAATTATTATTTATATTATTATTTTATTTGTGTTAATTATTTTTGAATAAAATAGATATATATCGAATACATAATACATAATACCAAATACATAGTTCAGAATTCAAAATGCAGAATACAAAATACAAAATACAAAGCAGAATCTACAAATATAAACTACAGAATGAAGAGTAATAAAAAATACAGACAATTCTTAACGTAACCCGGCAGCAACTAGTTCATTTCGTATGGTAGGAGAGAAAGTAGGAGAGAAGAAAGTATTGGAATTTTTTCATAAAATTGTTTAAATTTATTGTCGTTACGAAGGGGGTGTCCAGGAGGGGTGGCAACCCCCCTAGGTGGGGATGTGGGGGCAACGCCCCCACTGACAGCGGTTGGTACATTTCGTTTGCTGTTTGAATTTGAATTCAAACAGCAAACATATATGACTGTTGGAAAGGTGTCTGTTCATTTCAAACAGTCACCACCAACAGATGCCTTCCCCTATATATACTTGGCAGCCTTCATTTTCAAAAATATATCTGTATAATACTACAACAGAGGTAGTTCGGGTGAACCATTGTAGGGGGTCGTTCGCGTCCACATCGCGTCAGACGCAAATGGCTCTCCAACAACGGTTCACCCGAACTGGGCAAACTGGTGGGTCCCACGGTCGACCCGTCGGCGCCAACTTCACCTGGCCATTTAAGCAAAAGAATGGTACCTAAGTCTTACATGGAACTGTCTCCATGGACACCACCACGATTTTATTTTGTCAAACTAAGGTAGCTTTTATATGTTATTCTTATAATCGTTGCATTATATGCCTTTAATAACATCATTAGCGGCCATAATTAATTGTGTTACTTGGCATTAGGATGATTTATTCACTAAAATACTTGAAGAGCAAAAACCTTACAGGGACCAAGTTTGGATAGTTAACATCAATACTTTGGTATCCTTCATAAATAATTCAACTTTCACCACTTCATCCTAAATCCACCAAATTAAAGTTACTTTTTACAAGAAACATTCATCAGATAATAATCATATGAGTAAACCTGTAGCTACGAAAGGTAGTAGATAATATTATTTCTTCGTATTTGTTCATGGAATGAGCAAACATAAAGCATGTACCAAATTTTAAGTGAAAAACACAATATGATATTCAGCATACAGAGATTATTAGTCATGAATCAATTCATCATAACACATAAGAAAAGATTTGATACAACTATGGTATCTTATTACCAACCTTGAAAAGCAAATTGATCATACTGGTTTCCCTGATGCATCGTCTGAGAAGATGGTGCAGTGATTCCAAGGTTCGCCACTTGTCTATTCATGTTTGAGCTTGAATCAAATGTCTTTAGAAAAACAAAGAAAAAATATAGTGTTAATGCCATAGAAAATACTGAAATCTAAGTTGACTTAAATACATGTATTAATGTACATGGTGATTTATTAAAATGGATTTTACCTTCTTGTTGTATTGGTTTTTACCAGCATAATATGCTTCTAACTTGCGTCTCTTACCATTTTCCCGTATCCATGGAAAAAAACATTATTTAGCTTCTGATTTAGTAATGCAAGCCTACTGATACTAGATAAGCAGATGATATTGGTGCATATATGAACTAAATTAGCACGCAAATAAATTTAAAACAAAAGATCGAAGCAGACCTAACAAGAAAGTAAGAAATTTAGATGGAATAGGATGAGTTTCAATTTTCAGGATATAAATGTAGCAATACAGAAGTGAATGGCTGCATCGCGCGAAACCACACAGATGCAACATTAAATGCACATATGAAAGGAACATCAAACTATAAAAAAAATTACAAAGGAAATCAACTTATAATTCATAATTTTCAAAGTCGGAAATGTGATGATTAAGAATACAAGTATGAACTCACAGTCAACCATCGGCACCTCAATGCAACATCTCTTACAGTCTTCTGCTTAAGTGTAGATGCTATCTTGATGTACTTCATAGTGCTGTGTTCACCAGCATGCTACAAGTAAAAACTAATTCATTAAATTATATATTGAAGTGATTTACAAAAAGCTTAATTCATTAATATGTTTATATGCAATTAAAATGCAAGAAGCAAAAGAGTGTACAACTGTCATTGTGATCTTTTGCTAAGTGGGAACAATTCCAGTGTCTCCACTCGCCTGCTCTGATCTTTTGCTTCCCTCATCACTTATTGTTCGAGTAATTTGGCACAAACTGCATTAAGGAAATGGTATTGTGAGGATAATGGGACATTGCTTACTGTTATCTAAGAATCAAAATATCCATGTTATGCATGATAAATTCTGGGTTTCAGAATCTTTTTTTGCGGTAAATAATAAATAAATTAAAATGGTAAGATTGAATTGTATGCTTACCAACATAATCTGAACTATCATAGGAGAGAGCACACAGTATATCCATTAGTATTCATTAGAATGAAAATATTGTATTTCATTATTCTATGATCACAACTAGTTTTCTTAATGAAATAGATAACATGTATTACAAACTTTTTAATGCATGGGAAATTAACATCAATTCTTACGTTCTTATATGCATGCTTAGACTGTTGGTATCAAAATAATTGGTGTTTATGTTTCAAAAACATTATAGACAAAGCCAAAACATGCAAAAATAAACAGTAGCACCTACATTTTGGTTCTTTCTTTTCTGGTGCCCTAATCATGTTGCATATAGCTTCATCGCCATTGCCACCACTTCCTCTGCGCCTTTTCTTGTGATGTCGTTCACGAGCTTTATGGTTTGGAACCAATAAAATATGTTTTTGCTCTTTGTCTTTCCAAAAGTATTCAAATGAGTTGATATCATTTGAATTTGCTCGGTTGTTGGTGTTCTCAGCCCAGAACTAAACAAATCAGTCAGAACTTTAACTTGTTCTGCTGTTGAATTCCAACGCCCACATTTGACTCCTACTCATGTGCTACTCATGTCCATATTCATATGTATCTCACTTAATTAATTTCTTCTCCTCTTTTGTTCTTTCTATAGATCACAATTTTGCCACTATATATGTCCGAGCTTAACTTTTAGTCTTGAAGTCAACAAATGGGTGCTTATATAATAATACGAGTGGTGGATTTTTCTTAATTTCATACCTATTTTATATGCAAGGTCGCTAACTTTATTATCATTATGCATTAATATACTAATTAATTAGTGATATGATTACCGTTGTTCACAAACATCTTTGATCTACGAGCAAACATACCCATGTTTGAATTGGGTAGTATATGTCGTGTTGAATCACGCCGCTATCTTATTATGTGTCTTATTACATTAAATATAGTAATAATAATATATAGTATAGTGCTACAGATTGATCATAAGCACTTGCAAGGTTATCCTAATAATTAATATTAGGACATCCACCTAGTCATATATCAATTATTCAAGTTAGAATACTATATACTATGACAACTAGTACCTGGTATGTTTTGTGAAAATGAAGAAGAGGACAGGACTCTTCTGTTTAATCATTACAATTATTCACTGTCTCTTCATTTCAAGGCATAGAGCTCATAAAGATGAGAATACACATCAAAGAAAGAAAAATGATCCCAATTATCACCCTCCATCATCATAATATAATATCATGTCATTTTGAGCTAAGGGTGATTGATTTTCTAATGATTCTAAGGTAAGTTCGTTCATTTCACTTAATTTTATCACTAAATTATCTTGTTTTTTTCAACTGCATATTAACTTTATTCCATCCTTGTTATCCTGGATTCTACTGCAACACTTTATAGACGGTTTTTATATGAATTTTGATCATGTGAAGAGGGTTTTATTTCAGTAATCTAGCATGCATCAAAATACTTTTCTAGCTACACACAATTATTTTAAAATGAATTTTCATCCAAAGTTATTTAGCCCAATAAGTATTATCGGATGTATATTCTTCTGCTTGCTATCATAATTAACATGAGACAATATTTATAAGTAGGCACTTGCAAGAACATGGAAAGAAGCATGCAAGAGTCTGATGCAACTATAGAGATTCCTTCAAGCTATATTTTTCTTCTAAAACTGCTAAATCTTCAGGATCCTTGCATGCCTTATCTTTGTCTTCAGGTATTGCTAATTTTTTAAGTTAATATTAACTAATTTTTAAATAAAGGATAATAAAAAAACTGAAGATGGAAAAACCAAAAACGTACTACCAACATCATGATTACTATTTAGCAAAATATAAATATAGTAGGAGACCATTCAAACCATTCAGCATTCACACGTTTACTTAAACAAAATTAAAATTAATTAATAGTTTTCCATATACATATATTCAAACCTGAAGAGATGAATAGAATAATCTTTTTTACATACATAAACAGATAGATGGAACTGTTTTGGCACCTGCAGACATGGCATAATGGGAAAAATCAAGTCTTTTTCAATGGATTAAATTTAAATGGCTTTCAAATTTAACCGTACAAGGCAGTGGCACATTTGATGGTCAAGGATCTTCATGGTGGAACTCCTCCATCTCACGTCAGGTAGTTTCTAGAATAATCCAAAGTAAGTTTTGATATATTCATGATTGGTATTTATAAAAAATTTCCCTTCAAATTCTATAAAAAGATCCAAAAAAGACACAGTCGGATCAGATAAGGCCTACAGTATCGAATTCTTCCTTTAATACAATTTTTATTCTGACTTTCTAATTTCATTTTTCCATTGTTTTGAGATTCACCTCATGTAACATTTATTAGGTAATCAGATTTTACAACAGCTACAATATCACTGTTTCCAGTATCAACATTATAAACAGTCCTCGGTGTCATCTAAAGTTTGATAATTCATATGGTATCAACATAAAGAACATCACCATCTCTTCTCCTCAGGAGAGCCCAAACACTAATGGAATTCATCTCCAAAACACTCAAAATGTGGAAATCAAACACTCATATATTGGTTCCGGTATGATTTCAAATTTATACACTTCCATATCATGTTTATTTTCCCAAAAAAAAACAAAAAAAAAATAGACCACTGTTGTGTAACACAAAAAATAAAATATAATTGACCACAGTTTAATATTCCTTTTTTTCTTATTTCTTTTTTGATTAAAGGGTCAGGTCGGGTTACCAAAATGCCAAACATAGAAAATCATGAAACTTAATCATGATGCTTCTCATTTTATTCTCTACCCTTTTAATTTCTTTTTTTTTTCTTATTTTCAGTTTATACGTGCTTTTATTTTTTCATTCAATAGAGATGCTTCTCATTTTATTTGCAGCAGTTATCCATTCAGAAGCTTCAAGAAAAGAAAATTCATTTTACCAAACCATGAAACCAAATCTTACCAAGGGTCAAACAGTTTCATGGTCGTTCACATAATTGTAACACAATCATTCAAATATGCTTACATGAGAATAAGATTCATACACTTTTTAGATTCTAAACATACATCCTTAGTAAAACAATCCCAAGAAAACAAAACACTAATCAAATGAACAACTAAATCAACAATTAAAGGTCTTCCTCAACCCTCAGCATCTAACGTGAACTAATACACTTCATCAACAGCTAATACTACAACATCAGATTAACTCGACAGTAATACAACAATATCAGAAATTTTGAGAAGATGCTAAATTATAAACTCATTTCCAGGGCACTCAGATTAACTCGACAGTAAATTAAAATTGAATTGAATACTTGATTTAAATTTTAAAATTTGTTTGCATTTGATTGCCGAAATGGAACACAACTCTAATCCTCTTTCGCCTTCACCAACTTGTTAGAACAAAGGGCAAAGGCGGTGGTAGACGACGTAGGTAGGGGAAGACAGCTTAGGAGGTGGTAGACGGAGGAGGCGGTGGAAGACGGTGGAGGAGATGGTAGACGGCGGAGGAGGTGGTAGACGACGGAGGCGGTGTCAGAACAAATTGGCGATAACCCTAAAGCGAATGAAAGAGAAAAGCGTTGACAGAATGAAATTGTTATTCGTTAGGAATAGGTTAAGTAATAACTAAAGATAAAAATACAATCCTATCCATACTGCATTTGATTATTTACGAAATTACCAGATTTGGTAATGGTAATAACCGTGATAAATGTTAGTAACGGAAATAACCATTAGAAATTTGTAACGGTTATAACCGTTACAAATTGAAAGCGGAAAAGTGTTACAAAATGGACTGTTTGGTATAGTGTATTTTAAACTATTAAAACTATTTTAAACTATTTATAACTATCCAAACTATTTTCTAAAATTCATACTATGCAAGGTTGAATTGTTTAATAAATCCTTGATTTAAAGGCGAATATGGTTAAATGATGTTATAACCTATGTTGGAATTTGAAATGATATTTTTCTAGTGAAATGACATATTTTGAGTAAATGTGATGGTTTTGAAATGAGAGATATTTTGGAATGAATATGATATTTTTATGTCAATTATGAATCGGTTTTGGAAATGTAAAAGAACCAATCAGTGTTAAATAAGCGTTTGGTTGTTAAAGAGACCGGGATCAGATATTGTCATACTCTCTGCTAATACTGAAACCCACTTCAACAACTGTGCACGTGGTGGAGAATCCAGAATGAAGTAGGATGGCTTGGCGAACGCTACTGGAATGAAGTAAGAGAACGATGATGGATAGCCTTGACTTTCTGGTCATAATTAAAATGACTAAAACAGGAGCTATACCTAGGCCAAGTGTGGTCGCTCCCTCTATCGAGCATGCTTCTTCGAAACCATATCTATTACTTTGTGATTTGATTTGGTGGCCACCCTTTGATTTGATTACGAGAGTGTGTCTCGAGGTGGACGGTAGTAGCTACTATGCGTTACCACTAGCCCGGTTCTGCAAAACGGTAGTATACTACCCTGGACACTGCCTCGTGTGCCTTGTCATATTTATCCTGATCGAGCCCACTACAAGTTTGGTTTGTGTCGTACACTATGGAGTGCCCTCCGATAACCCTCTAGTTTATGGAGGAATTACGGTATTGTATAGACTACGATGCTTATATAAAAATGTGTTAAGGGGGATATGAGTAGCGCCTTAACGCTATTTTGATACTTTACTTTACTATAGACATATTATAATAGCGTATTGTATTATATATGTAGATAGTTTAACGGATCCTTAGGAGATGGAATCCCAAACATCTCTTAAGTTATTGCACGCACGTTAGACACTGGATAGGAGATGTAAAATCCCGTAAACATCTCTGAAGCCATTACACTTATATTTGCTTATTTTGATTTAAATTACATACGATCTTTTTGTTTTGACTCGAGTGTTTTGTCTTTTCATTACGCTCGGGTCAGCCAGAGTATTTCAGCACATTGAAGACTATCTTTCTGGACGACGAAGGCGAAGATTTAATATATTTTTACTATTTATTAGTATTATTCCACTGCATCATGTTGTTCCACTGGATTTTCCTATTATACCTGCTGTATGTATAACTCTGATTGTATTGTAAAAGTGTAATCAAATGATATTAGTAAAACAGCTTCATGAACTGTTTATTTTGTTATTATATTTTATCATTCCACTATGAGATTATGTGTTTTGTTTTTCCTTTCTTTTCTTAGTTACCCCATTAACAATCCTCCCTTTTGAATGGTTTGAGTTGACATGTGTGGTTTATTGTCGATTTAAACCGTCAAAAAGGTGGGTCGTTACAAAACGTCGCCTAGTGTTTTCTATGTAATACCCTTATTTCGAACATAATGGAACTAGTCTCGAGACCTAATTCAATCATATACAGAAGTTAGCTTTTCAAACCCAATTATATCATATAACTTCCTGAAATTAGTTTCTACGTGTTTCAAGCTCGCACGATCAAACGATACGCCTGATCGTCATGAAATTTGTTAACATACAATAATACACTATTACAGATCCAATGGAACTGGGTTCGTCGAAATCCGAGACAGTGCCCCGGAAGGCTATTTTCACATATTGATTAAAATGAATTATTATAAAAAACCAAATTAATAAATTTTAAATCTAAATTAAAATTTTATTATTACCATTCTTATTTATATTGAGTTTAAATAAGATCTCCAAATCATTTTAATTCATACTAATCAAAGATTCAGTTATTTTAAATATTCCAATTATTTAAATTCACTATTTAGATAAATTTCTATATTGAACTTCAAGTTGTTTTATTTTAAAACTAATATTTAAATATTTAAAAGTTATTAAATATTTTAAAATAAATTGACTAAAATTCTGGGTCGTTACATTCTTCCCTCTTGAAAAGAATTTCGTCCTCGAAATTAGCAAGTAAGAAAAATGCCCCAAACCCATTAACTTTTCAAAACCAATTAGTTGAAATAGATTACCAAGTTATTTTAAATTTTTTAAATTCATTTATAATTACTAACTAATACCATTCTAACTTATAACGTAAACATTAAATTTGCTTATCAAATTTTTTTCATAATTCTCAAAAATTTTAACGCCTTAAATTTACGAAAAATATCGCCAGCGTCTCCTTTGTGCGGTTCGATCGAAAAAATTTACAATATATATAATCACAAATATACATCTCATCTTCAAGGATGAGGCATTCCGTAAGTAAAAACATAAAAATATGATATGTAATCCGAGATGTGTACCTTTTTATTAGCATTAGCAAACATAAACAATCAATATAATGTAAAAGCGAGCTGCAAATACGAGGCATACGCCATCCGCACCTACTAACCACTCAGCAACCAATGAGAAAAAGTATAGGGAAAGTAGTATCAATATATAACATGTACTATACAATAACCATATGCAAATGTACCCAATGTAACCATAGAAATTATCAAACAAATAGTATCCATCCAATTAATTCATAACTATATCAATTTTCATTTTCCAATATCATTATTTAATTTATTAAGCTCGTATGATGTACATATACCATCTGTACGCAATAACCATATGCTAGTACACCCTTATGTACATCGCTATATTTCTAAAATGGTTTACCTAGACATATCTAATCATCCACTATCGGTGACTGTGTCATACAACCAATCTTCAATTATTCAACCAATTAGGAAAATTTTACTTAACTATGCTCTCATGCTTCTTATATCTTATATAAGCGTATCTCAGTCCTTAACGTAAAAATACATATTAATTTAACATCATTTAATCACATATATCTCAACAACTCAAAAACAATAAATTTAAGCTTATCATTTCCTCCTAAAGTATATCCATCTCAGTATTGCTTATTATACAAATATTTCTTTTCATATTATCTTAAATAGAGAGTATGTGTGTATTCCAAATCCATTATATACTTTAGAAATCCTTTGTTTTCAACCTATTACTTTAAAAATCATTACTTAAAATAATAATAATAATTTTTCATAAGATTACCTTCAAAACAATAATATTATTATCAATTTACATCCAACAATAATATTTATTTATATCATTTTTTTTCACAACCACTTTACTATACAACAAAAATGAAATAACAACATTCTACATTAAATCCCAAAAATCCTTTTTATTGTTAATTATATAAAAAATAGTAATAATTTGTCCAAAAAATATTCCACTGAAAATATCTCTTTATTATTGAATACCTCTTATTTTTATTACTTAAATAATAATAATTTTTTCATAAACTCCATATAATAGTAATACTATTATTTACTCAAATCTAGAAAGTCTTCCAAAAATCATATTATTATTTATTTAAATTCAACCATAATTTAATAGGAAATTCAAAATATATTTTTTAGTATAGTTTCAAAATTTTCCGAAACTCATAAATAACACCCTTAATTATTTTCTGTACAACTCCCTATGTCTCAAATCCATAATGTTCATTTCTAGCTTGTCCAAAGCACACTATATATTGGCTATCTTAGCTGGTTCACCATAATCAATTAAAACTTTATATGCTGTGAAATTCTTTTCTAGCTTTAATCAAATTTCAATAGAAAATATCAATGACTTTTTTAATTCAATTTTTTTTCTTTCAAAAGAGTTGATCTTATATCTTATTCTTTATAAAACTAGTAAGATTTAAAAACCATAAAATTCACTATTAATTTTAACCAATGGTTAACTTTGATCATCATGTTTTTATTCAAAATTAATTCTTTAAATTCTTCATAAATAGATTTTTAAACATTTTACTTCAAACGTTTCATATTAAATCATTTCATATGAAATCATAACTCAAATTTATTTCAATTTAGTCACTTCGTGTCTATGTATGTCCTTAAATTAATAACATAATACTTCCAATTTTCAATGCTAATTTTAATTATAACTTTATTTCAACAATTCTTAAAAATATCATTACCTAAAAACATATAACTTTTAGTAGAACTTAATTCTTTATACTTTAGCCAAATTCAGTATTAATTACTCAAAATTAATTTTGAAATAACTTTGGTTATTTTTCTAAAATACTCATACTTCACTTTTTAAAAATTATTTCATACAAATATTTTTTTTCGACATCATATTATATAATTTACAACCAATTTATCATATATAATTATATATTACTTTATTTAATAATTAGCCAATCTCGGTCATCGTTAAACAATACCTAATGTCTATACAAAAAGTTTATTTTTAAATTTGTTTTACTTTATAGTTAGTTGATATCCAACACCTTTTTAACTAATACATCGTATATATACATAAAATATATTTTTGAAATTCAGTTTTTCCTATTAACTATATTCACACTGGATTCAGAATTAATTTCCAAAATTTTAAACCATTTATTAACGCATATTTTCAAGGGTTTGTATCCAAAGTCTTTAAATTTGTGTTCAAAAATACATACATATTGCAATTGAAAATTTCCACAAGTTTTAATGTATGTGTGTGTAGGTATATATATATATATCACATTCTATCCAAAATGTTTCAAATTTGACTGAGAGAAATAAACATGTAAAACACGCTATTTTAAACTTTACCTTTATAATTATAAATTTTCACAAAATTGTAAAGCAAGTTTAAAATTTAAAAAAAACCAAAGTGTGACAAAATTATTTATAAAATAGAGGAAATTCAAAATGAGGAAGGAAGGATCGACATATCTTCATATGGAGGGATGGATCGGCATGTCTCCACGGAGGAGATGGGTCGGCACGCTTCATGAAAGATGGATCGGTATAGTATAGTGGAGGAAGATGGGTCGGCATAGCAACATGGAAAGGGAACGACCGACAATGATTTGGATAAAGGAATAACGATCGATATGACTGTACCGATCGCTATTTATGGACAAATTGAACTTGCCGATCATTATGGTGGGCCTATGTAGGTGAGAAGGCCCTGTAATAAAAGTTTCACCTATAAATACAGTAGTTTTGGCTTCGGAAATGGGACTTTCATTCTGCTTCTCTTCATCTTCTACCTAGGGGATACTCTGCCATTTTTATTCTGGAATTTTGGATTGTAATTGTAATCAAATTTTAGTATAATAAAAAGGATTGTTCTGGAGTGGACATAAGCCAGAGTTAGCCGAACCACTATAAATCTTGTCTCTTTTACTTGCTTTCATTTTAATTTGATTATTCTTCATATTATATTCTCTACATCATATACTATTTATGATCTGTGACTGGACATTGGTGCTTTCACATATAATTGGGTGTTGGTGGTCAATTTTGACACCAACATTTTGGTGATTTCAGTGAGAAAGCTTGCATTAAGGGATTTGGAAGTTAGGATCTTGGATTTGGAAGCTTGGGAACATGGATTTAGGTAGCAATGGCTAGGAAATCAACAAAGAGACAGAGAACAGATAGGAGCCATCATGAAGGAAGTCAGGAGGCTTCCTCAAGAGCTAATCATTCCTTAATCTTCATTACTAGAGACCAGATGGGAACAATGATGGATGCTATGTAGGAAAGGATGCTGAAGTGACAAGAGGAAATGACCTAGAACCTACTCCGACAGATTGGAAAAACTGGAGTGCAAGACCAAGGGAATGGAGTAGCAGGAAACACTGGAAATGTGGATCAATAAGTTGGAGCAGCAGGTGCTAAGGAAGTCCAGAATCAGAACCAAGGAAACGAAGTAAACAGGATGCGGGATAGAGTGGAGCCATCGGGAGCAGCCCTTGACCAACCAGGAACGATCGGCCATACCATAGTCGATCGTTATAGAACGATTGGTACCGATCGTTCCACACTCGGGGGCATACCCTCGGGTCATATTGGCTCCACTCCAGGCAGGATACCGGGTGGTGCTATACAGTTTGGCGTTGATCGGGATATGGGTGCTCGTCTAGAAGAGCAGGTTTTAGGATTCCCTCGAGGACTCGGGGGGCAGGTTGGAGGCAATGGACAAAGACTGCCACTTGATGACAACAATAAATTGGCAGAAATGATCAGACGCGCCATGAGAGGAGGATTGGTAAATAGAGATTTGGAAGATGTGAATAGGAGCCCCTTTGCTCCTACGATTAGGTAAGCTAGAAATCCACCGAAATTCAAACTACAAATGCTAGAGACATATGATGGAAGAACGGATCCCACTGTTCATCTGACGAGGTACATGAGGCACATGGAAATGCTAGGGGCATCGAAGGAGGTCATGGCACAGTGCTTCCCTTTTTATTTAATGGATATAGCTGCACTGTGGTTTAGATAGTTCGAAAGCAGTGCTATCAGCACATGGACAGAATTGATCAAAGGGTTTATGAGGCGGTTTAGAGTTCACATCTTGAGATCCAAAAATGTGATGAGTTTGGCTAAGCTGAAACAGAGGACCGGAGAGTCCCTGAGGAGTTTTCTAACATGGTTTAATGCTACGGCGGCATCGGTGGATCGTCCAGATCCATCCATTGTTTTGATGGCGGCTGTATCTGGAATTGTTGTGGCACGGAGTTCAAGGATTTGCTAGCATGAGATCCACCTATGGATATAGGGGAGTTTTACCATGAAGTAGAGGGGTTCCTATGGCAAGAAGACGCACGAGCTAACAAACCGAAAGCGAATACTGTGCAAAGTGGAGGATCATCGGGAGATGTAAACAAGAACGATAAAGGCAAGCGGAAAAATGAACGATGGCTGTAATATATCAAAAAGGCAATGGAGAGAACCGAAATTCTCTTCTTACATGGATTTGACCGAATCTTTGGAAAGGATTTATTTGGACACTCGAGGACGCCTTCGGTGTCTAAGGCCGACGAAAAGGGAACCCTCCGAATACAAGCGGGCATCAGGAAAGCATTGCCTATTCCATGAGATGGATGGGCACAATACAAATGACTGCAGGCATTTGAAGGATATCATTGAAGAACATGTAAGGAATGGTAAGTTACAACAATATGTAAGGCATCGAGCTGTGGCGGTGGAACAGGAGCAGCCACCGCCCGCCTCGAATGAAGATGGCACTGGATCAAGGCATCATCGTCAACTTATAATAAATTGATTGGATTTATGGAGAAATAAGTTAAACCCCACAGTACAACGGCTAAGTCACTTACACATGTACGAGATCGTGGACGGTCCCTAGGCATGCTCTGAGATTATGATGAACCATGGTGCTCGGCTTTATGAAATTTTGTATTTTCCGTTTACTACGAACTCTGGTTTTTTTGATACTATAGCTATTTAGTTTTTTGGTTGTACGGGGTTTAATTTTATATTTTACCAAGTGGACTTTGAAATGCTGAATTCTAGATTAATGTAATAAACAACGTAGGTCACGGTTGTGGCTCCGACTGGAGATATGGGGCAATAACCACGAGTTACGTGTCCCTTCATTGGAGAGCGATAGGATGGACTTGAACGCGGATAAGTCCTCGACTGGGGATCGAGGCCGGAGTAGGATACCCCATGGATAAGTCCTCAATTGAGGAACGAGATCGGAGTAGGATACCCCATGAATAAGTCCTCGACAGGGGATCGAGACCGGAGTAGGATACCCTACGGATCAAGTCCTCAACTGGGGATCAAGGTTGGATACCCCATGGACTAAGCCCTCGACCAGGGAGTCATGGCCGGAGAATAGAACACAACAGATCGTCGGGTATGGACTATGCCTGGCAAAGGGTAGGTCGCTTCGTCGGAGAGCGACAGGATCGGCTTACTCAGATCGTCGAGTATGGATCATGCTCGACAACGACCCTAAGAGGTCTATGGATTTGGATTTGGATCCGAAGTTGTCTCGGATTTGGATAAAACGACCCGGAGAGGTTTACAGATTTGGATATGGACTTGGAGTGGTCCCAGATTTGGATAAAGCGACCCGCAGAGGTCTAAGGATTTGGATTTGGACCCGGAGTGGTCTTGGACTTGGATAAAACGATCCAAAGAGATCATTGATTTAGTTAATGGATTCAGAATTGGATATCGACTTGGAACAGTCATGGATTTTGCTAATGATCCAGAGAGATCAAGGAATTGGATTGGAAACAGATTGGATTCTAGATTGGAAAAAATGGCAATTAATGGATTACAAACTTTGGATTTTGGATTTATGGTAATTCAAAACATGTCTTCCTATCGCAAGGCTAGTTTTGGGGGGGGGATTGTTAACCCGCCTGTTGGCAAGGCAATATGTGGGCGGATTTAACCCAATGGGCTTCACAGTTATCAAGGCTGGGATATCACGGATTTGGCTCAAATGGATGGATGGGTAATCAACTACAGATAACAACATGGAGTCGGGAAAAAAACATAGTCCGGGGATAAACAATGCATCGGGCTTAAATGTGAATGGTGGCTTGAATGGGGAAGGGTTGGCATAGGAGGGATCGGTGTAATATGGATCGGCATAGATTGGGTTAGCATAGCATGGATCAGCATAGTATTAGGGACATAGTAAGGATAGGCATGGGTAGGTTCGGCAAAGCATGGATTGGCATTGTTCACGATGGATGGATCGGCCCTGATAGCACTGTAAGGGTTCAGCATATTGGAGTTTTGTGATAGGGATCGGTATGGTATGCACCGGAAGGAGTTGGATCGACGTAATACCCTAAAGCGTTAGGGATAGTCGTAGTAACCTAAGGGTCATGGATCGGTAAGTCTTAAAGGGATCGGCATACCTTCTAGGCTACACAAGGAAGGGTCGGTATACCCATGAGAAAGGAGGGATCGACATATCTTCATATGGAGGGATGGATCGGCATATCTCCACGGAGGAGATGGGTCAGCACGCTTCATGAAAGATGGATCGGTATAGTATAGTAGAGGAAGATGGGACAACGTAGCAACGTGGAAAGGGAACGATCGGCATTGATTTGGATAAAGGAATAACGGTCGGTATGACTATGCCGATCGTTATTTGTGGACAAATTGGACTTGCCGATCGTTATGGTGGACCCATGTACGTGAGAAGGCCCTGTAACCGAAGTTTCACTTATAAATACAGTAGTCTTGGCTTCAGAAAAGGGACCTTCATTCTGCTTCTCTTCATCTTCTACCTAGGGGATGCTCCCATTTTTATTCTGGAATTTTGGATTGTAACTGTAATCAAATTTTAGTATAACAAAAAGGATTGTTTTAGAGTGGACGTAGGCTGGAGTTAGTCGAACCACTATAAATCTTTTCTCTTTTGATTTCTTTCATTTTAATTTGATTATTCTTCATATTACTTGTCAAGGACCTCTAGCTCAAGTGGTTAGGGGATGATGCTTTAGACAGAGTTTCTAAAAGTCATGGGTTTTTTAGCCCTTAAGACATCTAAAAGAGTGCTCTACTTTAATGAAGTATCACTTATGTTATCAGAATTTGATTATTCTTCATATTATATTCTCTACATCATATACCGTGATCTGTGATCTGTGACTGGGCATTGGTGCTTTCATGTATAATTGGGTGTTGGTGGTCAATTTTGATGCCAACAATAATATAATAAAAATTACAATACGCACTCTCGTGCGCCCTAATTAAGTAGGAAAGGCCTGACCTAAGCTCGGATACAAATTGTAATAAATTGCCAACTCAAATGTCCTGATCCATATCTAAAACTGACATTGGCATTACAAACCTCGCTGACAGTAGATTGTATTGAATATATATATATATATATATATATATATATATGTGTGTGTGTGTGTGTGTGTGTGTGTGTCATAGAGCTATCTACAATATTCTACACTTTTTGAAACTCACAAGGGAAAGAATAAAATATAATACAATCAATAATACGATCCCAGATAAACATAACAATACAGAATCAACTAAATTTTAACTACATCGTCTCTCTTTATATTGGTAATGGCAATAATATAATGTCTACGAATAAATGAAATAAAAATAATAGAAAGGTAATAAATGAATGTGTGACTTCATCGTACCACCATGCCTCCAAGTCACCACCGGTCCTCTCTATCGACCTATCAAAATATAACTAAAAAGAAGAAAATGATACGGAGGTTAAACATAAATCAAGTGAGTGGAACACATCATATAACTTTGTAATACTAATAAGCTAGTAAACATCATTCATACTCAAAAATCATACCTTAACCTATGTCACCTGCACACAACAGGACAGCTAAACAAAATATAATACTATAGTGATACCATGTGCTAAGGTCTCATTGAAATCTTGCTCATACCTAATCACATGCTTATGATTTGACCCCAAAGTCTCAATTCGCTATCATCAAATTGTATACCAATGACTCGGCTCCCCTAAATGTGTTATAATGCTAAATTGAAAACTGAGAACTCGGCTCCTTGGACTGTCGTATATTGAGGACTCAGCTCGTCAGACTGTCATATATTGAGGACTCAGCTCTTCAGACTATATCGAGTATTTAGGACTCAATTCTGCGAACTATCATATATCGATAACTCAGCTTCTTGGATTATATTGTATATTGAGGACTTAGCTCTTCGGACTATCATATATTAAGGACTAAGCCCTTGGACTATCATATGTTGAGGACTCAGCTCCTCGGACCATGGCATCACTAAATATGAATCATATACAATGAAATTATCTAACTAAAAGAATTTTCTAAACTCTCTCAAACCACAACAAATAATAAACTAAAACTTTCCTCCTCTCAGCACGATCACGATGCCGTGAAATGCATGTGAAATGGAGGTTGTATGTGAGAGTTATATGTGTTTAAAGATGAAGGGCAATACCTCAATTATTTAGTATATATATAATTTCATTTATATTATTATTATTTCCACACGCATTACATAACTCCATCTTTCCCAAATCGTGATGCCATTTTATTTGCCATCTCCAGGCTATCGCCGGTGCCACCTTTGGCTGCTTCTTCCAGATCTGACTGCATCAATGGCTCACCCCTCAACATGCTCTTCTCACCGATCCCACTACAACCAAAGGCGGCCTTTTTCTAACAAAATCCGACCTTCGTTCTCTGATCTGAGATGATCCGAGACCACCATGAGCCTCTACTCGATCTCCTCCATGCACCCATGTCTCCTGATCGTCATATCATCGCTGATTTACCATTGGATTGAAACAAATGGTCCATGTTCACCAAACTTCAACTGCATTTTCTAATTAATCCGTACACCACGAATGAACACTACTAGTGGATTTGTGTATTAAAGAACTACAATTTTGATATATAATACATCTAGTTTGGAATAACTTTGTATTTCACACTTTTTAATTAAAAAGTGACTAACTTTTGCTAACTACAATCAATAGAAATTCACTTTTTAATCATCTAACCATGAAATACTGCATTCAAATCAGGTATATGAAGAAAATTAATTTTTAATTATTAATTACATATTATAATTTTGTTTAAGATCAAAAGAGATGAATTACGACGTCCTATCAATAAATACGCAAATATGATAAATCACATTCACTGATTAGCTATCTCTCCTCTTCGATTTGATGTAGATCCTTTCTCTCCTTTTCTATCCATAATTTACATGCCTTCAAGACTACAGATTTCTTGACAGTTTTGATTTATTATCTTAGCTCTCTTCACGACAATCAGTTTTGTATATGAATTTGCTTAATTTGAATTTAATTTGGAGAATATATAATTGATTTGGGGATTATGGTTTCAGAATTGGAGGAACGATTTATTAGGATTGGAGATCTATTTATAGGCAGAAAAATATAACACCTAGACTAAAATCTCAAAATTAATATATTACAAAAATGTCACTGGGTTTGACTTCTTATAATTTCTAGCTTATTTAACCAAATTCAACGAGTTATATATGTTTTTTGACTGTAAAAGACATTTTGGACGTAATAGAATAGGTCTCAAAGTATAATTCCAATGTTTGTAGATATTTACTATTTTTTCCTTTATGTTTAAATTATGACTGTACCTTATTAATTTAATTATTTAATTTCGTAAATTATAGGGTGTTACACCCACTGAACCCTTCCTTTAAATCCATAGGCATGACAAAAAGATAAGGACGATGTACCCTTCAAAGTGGATGAATGAACATTTAGGATTCTTAGGCGAACCCATATTCCATCACCATTTAATTTACAGACATCACAAATGGATGATGTCGATGAATACAACTAAATGGAAGAACTAAACGCAATTAACAACGAACCTAATAAGTTCTAAATAAAATAAAAAGAACGTAAGTGTATCCCTATATTATCTTAGAATTCAACATAGTAATTACTATAATGAACTCATAGACTAATTTATGCATTTTTTCTTTCTCACATGCATCGAGCATTGAAAATTTACTATGCACAAAAATTCTCTATAAAGTAAATTGACTTAATAAGATAGTTCTTGCAGTCTGAATGATGATTGAAAAGAACTAATCTCACTTCTTGTAAATTTTCTTCTAAAAAGCCATATCTCGCCTTCCTTGAAAATTCTCCTTCATACCTTAGTACATGCAAGTAAAGAAATTTACTTCATATCTTGAAATCATACCAGACTTAGTACTTCAAAAATAGTGTTAACTCAACATACTTGTAAAGTACTGTAAAATAACATATAATAGAGTACCTTTTTTTACATCTCCGTACTCTAAAAACACTTACGTATAATTGATGGACAATACCTTCTTTAAAATAGAGCTCTCATTTACTCACTTTCAAAGTATAACAGATGATGCAATACAATATGGAATAGTGCCTCGTCGAACAAACATAAAAATATTATGCTTAGTCACCAAATAGCAATGTAACGATCCAACTTTTCGACCATCGAATGTCGACACTAAATGCATCTACGGCATTCATATGTCGAACATCCAATTACTAGAAAGATAGAATGTTAGGTTAAAATAAAAAAAAAAGAATAGAACAAGAAAGATAGAACAAAACATCAGAATCTCATAGTGGAACGGCAATGTATAATATCAAAAGAATAGTACAAAGGGTTACTCTGAATACAAAAATTTCAGAGTTACAAATCCTAAGTACTATCATCAGCCTAGACAGTTATAACTGCCTTTACTCGGAATGTTGTTATATACATACCTAATACGGTACAACATAAATAGGAATAGATAGATAAAGGAAGCTTCCAACTCTTCTCTTGAACTCCTAAGCATCCAAAGTAAAACCTGCTATATCAGCCTACTCGAGAGAGTACATGAGGAATTTAGGGAAAATAAAAACTAAGCGTCAATCATAAGTCTGGTATGAGAAAGCCCGAGATACATGCAATATGTAACAGTAAATATTGAGACCGTACGAATTTCCGTAATGGTTTTACCCTCAAAAGAAAACAACCATTCATTACATTTAATATAGTGATATAATAGATAATGTCTAGTGTGTAGGATGTAAATTATATCAAATAGTTGTGATGCTTATGTTGGTAACACCACAACAATATTAGGTTACATTCAAAACCATTAAGGTACATTCGCATATTGGACTTTTTTGTGGAGATCTCTTCGGTGAACCCGAATCCAAATTCCATGCATAAGGGTCAGAATGTACCTTCTGAGTGCCGTGTATCTCTAGATAAAATATACCATTAAGGTAAACAAAGTGGCCCATCATCCGAACATAAATATGAACAATGTGAATCAAGTACCATCAACTCCCACCGGCTAATAATCGACAAGTATCTTTAGATATGAAGTTGATAATACCCTAATATGGATCGGCTAAACCCCAGGTTGTGCATCCTAATCTGGTTTATGCCATTTTTGATGTTGAGGTTACGTTCGACATCTTTCACATGAGTCTTCATCATTGGAACGGAGCACGAATCCCCAATTGAATTCCAGCATAAGTCCTCCAATGAATGCTAATGCTGACCTTTCCCTTGGACTTAACCTTAGAATAGATAGTTCAACACTATAGCATCCCACTTCACAATCGCTTCCAAAACATAGAACTTGTATACAAGTTTTGAAGTGGTATTTGGTAAGTAAAACACATACCGATCCCAAACTCTCCAAAACTAATTCGATGAATTTTCGGTTAACTCAATTCTGGTTCTCTAAGAAGTAAGCAAAAGCTAGAGACGTTTCGTACCAATGATCCTCCCTAAGGGTTCTATCGGTATGAAATCCCAAAGCCTTTGATGCTTCATAAGTCATATTTGGTCAAGTTTGATAGTTGACTAATCGATTATCTAGTCAAAAACAGTTGCTTATCCAAATCAATATTCGTACACTTAACTCGTTACCAACATTCCAACTTAACTATTCCTCATCCAAGAGTGAAGCCAAGTAAGTTAGAGTACTGATTGCATATCAAAGCCTTATCTAGACACTTCATTCTTGAATCTCACAAATAGATAAGTCTACCCCATCGGCTTTTAGTGTTAAGTATAGCATTAATGGTTTCCATAAACAAGTAAGCAATCAACACGATTAACACATTTTTGACATTCCCGACTTAACTATTCATCGGTCAAGAGGGACATTGTTAGGTTAGAGCTCTATTGCTCATATCCCTACTCGAACATCAATTTTAACTCTCACAAATAGACAAACCTACTTCTTCGGCTTTTAGTGTTAAACATAGTTAATTACTTTTCAAATAAGTAATTTAAACAATTAACCATTTAGTCATTAAGCAATTCTGAACCCCTTTTTTAACCGTTGGTTTTACTTTTAAAACCCTTTAGAGATGATATACTGTTTATAGTAATTTTATTTATAAAACTAGATATTTAATAAAACACTTTAAAAGATAATATTGCATAAGATTTTTATACTTTAATAAAATAATCAACTAATCTTCAAAAATTATATACTTAAAACTACTTTTAAAATACTTTAAAATACTTATAATAGGTTTTTAAACATTTACTCAAAATATTACTTGAAAATAACAAGTTTATAAAATCTTTTAAAACTTGGAAAAACATGTTTTCCTTATATTTTAAAGTAAAACCACTTCTTTAAAAATTCACAACTAATTCTTAAAAATTCGTAAATATCTCAAACCACTTTTTAAATAGTCTAATATTAGTTAGTAAAACACTTGTAAAAAGAATAAGACAAAATACTTAAATTTAAATCTCTTTTCAAACCTTTAAAGTCAAAAAATCAAGGCTAAACGGGGCAGTTTTGCATAAGTGAAGCTTTGACCATTTTTTGAAATGTTACTTGACTTTTTACTATCAAAACTTTTTATAAAGTAAGCATGTTTATAAAAGTTAACACATAAGATGAGAAACACCTAAGGGTCTTTCTACAAAGTTCTATAGAAATTGCCAAAAATAAGGCAATTCCAAGGTGTATCCACAACGACTATCGCTATAAGTGCACTTTCAAATCCAAGTCCAATCTAAACCAATGTTCAAATACAGCTTATGTACTTTGTTTCAAGGCCTTGCTATAGTTTATACAAGTATGTTCATGTCCGTTCATATGAATTACATATGCCACTTGCTTTCAAAGCAAGAATCAAAACCAATATTTCAACTTATGTCAATATCAATTCAACAAATTAAACACAATCAAATAAAAACATATTTGGTTATATTTCATTCAAAGTGGTGAGTTAGCTTACCTTTAAGGAAACAAACAATCAATTCCAAGCTAACCAAGTCCAACCTCTCCCTTGCAACCACCTTTCCTTCCTTCTTCCTCCTTTTTTTTCACTTGCCGTTGCCCTCCAAAACACCCCTCTTGCTCGCGACCTTCCTTGATAGGGAGAGATGTGCTTTGGTTCTTCAAGATATAACTTGGTAGAAGGTGTTGTAATATTGTCCTGAGACTTTTGGCAAATTTTGATTTGATTTGGATTTGATTTGAAACTATTTCCTTTAGAACTTTTGAGATGAAAGAGAGCTTGTTTTAGATTGTAAATTTGTAATTTATTATCAAGAGTATACCTCTCCTTATATAGGCTTAAGATGATGTTGCCGAAGCTTGTTCTCGCCCTCCTTTCATCTTATGTAAGTCCTACCTCCCCACATGCTCCATTACTTCTCCTTTACATCACTTCCTTTAGCAAAATACTCTTACACCCTTAAAATTTAAAATATCCCTTATCCACTTGGAAGCTTCTAGAATGTTCTATTTGCTCTATGAAGAGAAGTGTTAATTAGTTTTTAATGTGTTCATTTGGTCATTAAGTGCAAAAGAGTTTGAACTACTTATATCGATCAAAAAAGTTGTTTATCGATAAACCGATTTTCGGTCATATTATCGATTTTTCTTCAAAAAATATATTTTTGTAAACAATTTTCAAAAATAATTTTCTTATCATTATGCATTAATTAAATGATGATTAATAAGGTTATAAAATCATATTTATAACACTTAACTATATTTCAAAATGTTTCGATATCTGAAGACAAAGTGTTCGGATTTCCTTGTCGCTACACATATCCTTCATAAACTACTCGAACTTCATAAAGGAAAATCGAAGAATGGTTCGATGTCCTAACATAGTGAACATGACTTTAAGCACCATTAACATTCTACTACTCATATGTGATATCAAGATCACACCCTAATGGTACATACCTAAATGCTAAACCAAAACCCAAATGGAAGCGATTTTCCCCCTTTGAGTACTCTATAAATTATCATAACCAAGGGATATATACTCAAGTACAAAATAGCACAATAGTAAACCAAGAGAATCTACTATGAAATAACAATCAATATGGGGGTGTACCATAAACTAAAACAAATACATGTGTCATAACACTAACCGATACGTCTTCTATTATTCAAACTTCGAGGGAAACTTAACATTCAACTATGTTTTCATGCTTCATAGCATCTTATGCGAGTGTGTCCAAGTCCTTAATTACAATATATTGCCATTAGATTTATCATCTCTTCTCTATGACTATATAACAATATATTCTGGTTTACTGTTATCTTAATTTAAAATTTAGTAAGTTTTAGCCGAATCTCATCTCTCAGGTCATCTTACATTTAGCTCCGACTAACATAAACCATACTTTGGGTAAAATTACACAATATGGTATTTACCCCCATTCATGAAAAATAAATTTAATTTGGTACTCTACCCTTCCTACTTGAACATCGATTGAAAAGGCCATTAAATTTCTATGCTGAATTTTCCTTCACCCAAATCTCCCAACACTTCACAAATCGATCACAACCCATGCTAGCAAGTCCTTAGCATACTGTAATTAATTCAAACTTTGCAGACTGTGTAATTTTTTTCTAATTCTAATCCAAATTTTTGAGTTTAAGTGAAAATCACAAATTTTGTTTTAGTTTTAAATCAAAACCATTGACTTCTAATTTCATTTTATTCACACAACTAGCAAGCTTCTAAATTTATTTGTTATTTTGTAGTTTTAATAAATGTTTAATAAAAATCATAATATTTTTAAATCAAATTCTTTAAATTCTACTTAAATAAATTTTTAGAAAAAAGTTTTACTTTAGAAGTTTTATGTCATTTCATACGAAATACTAACCCAAATTTATTTTAGTTTTCCAAGCTAATTTCTTTCAACAATTCTTAGAATAATCCATTCTTAAAAATATTTAACTTCCAAAACATGATCCTTTATAGCTTTACCACTTCAATATTAATTACTCAAAATATAACTAGATCCAAAATAAATTTGGTTATTTTCTGAAATACTCACACTTCATTCTTTCACAACGTTATTTCATATAATTTATAACCATTTATCATATATACAATTATATATCATTTTAGCCAATTTCCAACACCTTTAAACAATACATCATGTATATACATAAAAATATATTTCTAAAATTCGATTTTGGCTACTAATTATTTTCATATTGAATCCGAAAATAATTTCCAAAATTTTAAACCATTTATTAATGCATATTTTAAGAAGTTTGTATCACAAACCCTTCAATTTTCATTTGAAAATACCTATATGTTAAAATAGAGAAATTCCATAATTTAAAAATGATGATTCTTAATTCCTTTTATTTTACTGTTTAATTTAAATTATATCCAAGATGTTCAATTTAACTTAGAAAAATGGACATGTAAAACATATCTTTTTAAATTTTGCTTTAATAAATAAGAAACTTTCACAAAAGTGTAAAAAAATGTAATATTTTTTGGAAGTATGACAAAAATATTTATAACATAAAAGACATTCAAAAAGATGCGTGTTACTTACTTTTTAATTACTTTCAAAGTTTCTTTACAAAAAGAAAAGTACACGTCAAAATATAAGTGCATCAACTTGCCTTACACTAAACTTCTTAAAAAAATAAAATCTTTAAAATAATCATGAAAATGACTTCTTATAAAATTTCCCATGTTTGAAGCTTAAAATAAAGGGTTATTATTTCAATACATTAAACAAACTTCAACTTCTATATCTTTGTAAAAATTTCAAACATGAATGTTTTTTAATTTTTTGATAAACATTTCAAATAATTTATATATTAATTGGAGTAGATAAAAACATCATAACATATACATTCCCAACTACTTCGTATAACAGTGCTTCATGGGCACAGGGTTGTAGCTTCTTTTCTTCTAAAATTGGCTATCTTAAGCCGCACCTCTAATAATATCCAACATCAATGTTTGAACACTTTAACCCTATAACTTTAGTTCTGAGAAGTCTTTTCCTATGCCTCCATTATGCCTTATCGACATTATACTTATTTTCTATCGACTCAAGGGTGCTAATCTTCTTTTTATTCATCCTTAGATCCGCAATTTACTCTATTTCTAGTTGGTATAGAGACCCTCCATTAGCAATTCTTTATAGAGTAATAATATAATAAATGCGATGGATTTATTGTTCATTCCTAAACTATTTTTAGTATGTACATTAATTTAACTCATAGTTGTTTGCTTCCATTAGTGATAAGCCAACGACCACCTCTACGAGCCAAAATATATCAGATATGACGTATAGGTGTATGTGTGTGTTTAATATAAATAATAAAAAAATTACAAATACACTTTCTCAAACGCCCTAATTTAGAAGGAATTGTCTAATCTAAGCTCTAATACCACATGTAACAACCTGCCATCTATGATATCCCGATCCACCTCTAAAAGTGGCAATGGCATCGCAAATACCATTGATGGTGAATCGTTTGAGGCAATATAAGACAAATCACAGAGATATCTACAAAATCTACACTTTCTGAAACTCATATTGGACGGAAAAAATATTAGACTGGAAAATACCATAATTCCAAATAACTAAAAATTGTAACTAATACTCTTTATAACAAAATATCACTAAATATCAAACAATTAAAAATCTAAATGTTTTGGAAAATACCAAATAAATAGTGTATAACTAATAAATAAATGCACGCCTCTATTGTACCACCGCATCTTCGAAATTAGCACCAGTCCTCTTTCTCCTTATCAAAGTAAAACGAAAGAAGAAAAGGATAGAGAGGGTCATATTTACGTTTGGTGAGTGAAACACATCATATAGGTGTATAATATAAGCTATTAAAACAACACTTAAGCTCAAAAACTAGACCATAACTTGTGTCATCTGCACCTAGCAAGTTTGCTAAACACAATACAATACTGTGGTGACATAATATGGGCATTATATACTAAGGTTTAACTACTGCGTCAAAACCTAGCTTTCTATAACAACACATTACATACACCAATAAGAAGAAACTTCCTCCAATGTGTACCCTAACTCCTCTCCTTAGCCACATAATAAGAAACTAGTTCCAACTCACGTGACAACCCCTATGTGACACTATTGAGAACAAGTCTCAACTCATTGCCATAACCGTATGTGAAACTATTGAGGTCAAAGCCCCAACTCGCCATGCCAATAGCCTACGACACTATTAGGGTAAATTTCAACTCACATTACTATGCATTATGAGTGCCAACGAGAACAAATTTCACTTTTAGTGTACCCTTATGTGCCAACCTCCTACGACGCTATTAGGGTAAAGCCCAACTCGCCATCATGATAAGTTATGAGTACCGACGAGAGTAAATTTCCCCTTTTTAGTACCTTAACATGCCATAAGCCACACTATTGGAAACTAGTTCCAAATCGCATGACTAATCGCAGGTGACACTATTGGGAACAAGTTCGAAATCATCGTTGCCGTAAAGTAACCGTGTGTGACACTATTGATGACAATCCCCAACTCGCAGCCGACAAGTATACTAACACTCCCTATTGGGGACTTCATCCTTAACCCATTATCATCATATATAATGAAACTATCCAAACCATGGAACTTTTCTGAAGTGTCTCAAAACAAAGCAAACAACATACCAAAACGTTCCTTATCAAACCGCACATGCGAAAGAGTTTGTATGCCAGAGTTATGAGCTACCTTTTGCTGCTTTCCGCCGTCGCCACGGGTGGTTTCCACCAGTTCTAACATGACCAAAGTGATGCACATGCCTCCCTCAGTTTGATTGATCCGTCACCACTAGTCCGACCACTCCAAACAAATTCGCAGCCACCGAACTTCTCAACCAGATCTATAACACCTTACTCTAATTTGAGATGACCAAAGACCACCATAAGCACCTACTTGATCTACTCTACATACCTATGTATTCCAATCATCATATCATTGTTGTTTCACCGTTGGATTGAAATGGACGGTCCACATTTGTCAAACTTCTGCCATGTTTTTTGATCATCCATACACCTTATCGATGAATGAACACCATCAATGGATTCATGTCATCAAAAACTATAATTTTGATATAAATAAGTTTGATTTGGAGCACTTTTGTGTTTTGACTTTTTTTATTAGGGAGCGATCAAACTTTTCTAATTACAATTTAAAAATATCACTTTTTTAGTTATCTAGCCATAACATGTTACATCCTATAAATGACTAAATACAATTTAATGTGATTACTATCAAATTTCATCATTTATAATTTGATTTAAGTCATAAGGTGTGAACTACCACGTCTTATTAATGTATACTGAAATAGAAAGTGTCACACTCATTGATCAGGCATGTGTCCTCTCCGAGTTTATGTGAAACCTCCTTCTTTATTGTCTAGAAATTTCTCATATTATGAACTCTAATTCTTGTGATAGCTTTGATTTATTTGTGTAGCTCTCTATGTGACGATCAGTTTCATATATTAATTTGTTTAGTTTGGATATGATTTAGGGAATTTGTTATTGATTTAGTAGTTAGGGTTTTCCAAGTGGGGGCAAGATTTTTAAAGCACAAAAAATTAGAGTTAAGGGTCTAGTTATAGGATGAAAACAATAATATTTGGCCTAAAATCTTGAAATTATTGTATTATGAAAATGCTATTAGGTTTGGTTTTTGGGCCATTTTGACCTGTTCTATTAAATTCAACAAGTTCTATATGTTTTCTGACAAGAAGTAGAATTCCAGATGCAAAGAGATAGGTCCCTAAAGTTAATTCCAACTTTGGAAAAAAATTATTATTTTTCCCTTCACGTAAAATTAAAATTTTACTCTTTTTTAATTATTTAATTGCATAAAATTACAGAGCGTTATAGTATTGGATGAAATGATCTTAGTTATTTCCTTTTGCTCATACTAGTGAACACTTTGGTAGTGTTCTACCAATAAGATATTGGGTTCATGTGCATGGAAGAACCTGATCAATTAAAGAATGAAAATGGTAGGAAGAAAGACAATTCAAATGCTCATGAGGAAGGTAGCGGCTGAAGGAGTGGGAATCAAGAATACAACAAATGCTTGGTCATGGCTAAAAGTTAAAGCCCAAGTATTATAATAAAAGCCCATTAGATTGAGATATGGAAACAATATATTAGTCAATAGGGATTGAGTTGCATATCAGAGATCTCCCTTTCCCAGACCTAGGTGAAGGGAAGAGCCAAAAGGAAATGACATGTATTTTGAGTTTCAATAGCTTAATGGATGAGCAGACTTGCTCCGTTAGAGAACACTGCATGAGTTGACAACACCGACTAAGAAAATGCCTCATATATGATAGCTTCAATATGGGGCAGCCAATTGTGTGGTCAGCAACATTTGAGGAGCACTAGCTAGGTATCAAAGAGAACTGCCTACTGAAGAAAGTGTCCACACTATAAAAATCATAGCTTCTAAGGTACTTGGGATGGAACCAGAAGAGGCCGACATTGTTTTTCGATTGTTGACAAGAAAGGCATTGAGAATCTGCATCATGATCGTGTGTATGTATGTATGTATATATATATATATATAGAGAGAGAGAGGTGGTCAACACTAAGGTACATTGGATTTACATCAGCGATGGAAGATATATAAATGTGATGTTTCAAGGCCGCGTTTAATAAAATGAAGCTATCTAAATTTAGCCTCGCACAATGCAACATCCCTATATAGAGGTTCACCAATGAAGGGATCATCTCATTAGGTTCATTCTTACAAATCTAGCATTGAGAATCTGCATCGTGACCCTATATGTATGGGTCTGTGTGTGTCTATATATATATATGTGGTAAACACCAAGGTACATTGGGTATACATCAACGATGGAAGATCTATATATGTGATGTTTCAAGGACATGTTTAATAAAATGAAGCTATCTAAATTTAGCCTCGCACAATGCAACATCCCTATATATAGGTTCAGCAGTGAATGAATCATCTCATTAGGTTCATCCTCACAAATCTTTATCTTTTAGGCAGCAGCCATTCACGGGTAAGATCTAGGTCAATTTCGTTGTAGTAGACTTCCATCGACTTATAATTTATTAGTCGATGACTTGCCTTGGTCGGATAATTTTTTAGTGAGAATTGGAATTGATTATGTTTAAAGCGATTAGCAAACAACCCGAAATTGTCACAAACTCTCACTACAACAAGTAATGAAAGAAATCTTTATCTTCAACATGAAGTGCCAACAACTATAGAAGCATTTTTCTCATATGGACATGAGGTTCTGTAAGTACCCTTGTTCGATCTGGGGTTGAGCTCACCACCACATATATTTTCGAGAGAGCATGAGAGCTTCCATATACTATTGCTCAAGAAGGAAGCCCGCCTATGTCAAAGACACCCGAGAGAAAGTGAGATCCAAAAAATTCTCTTGCTTGTGCTGGGGAGATATTTAAAGGCATTAATGAGAGGATAATGTCGGATACCTCGTCTTTGATTTACCAAGAAAGTATTGCCTAAACCTATGGGTTAATTATAGTGCATAGTATAATGAAATCCCTATGGTGGGTGCCAAGAGATAGCAATACCATAAGGAAAACATCTAAAGCATCACAAGACTAACTAGTGAGAGCCAAGTAGGGCCAGTCTTCCAAGGCTCCATTATGGATTTCTATACTAGTAGAGGAAGTGGAGAATTTGGTAGATCATTTGGTGTGTGCTTTAAACAAAGGAGACAAAAATGATGATAGGATCCTTGCATGGGGAATGATGTCATCAACAGAGGTCTGGTTACTAAATTAGAAATGATTGTGTCAAATGAAGAAGATCATAGTATGACGTTTAGATTGGTATGGATTTATAAGGAAGTACACAAGGAATTGATAATTTTCTAAGGAAACAATATGTGTTCACATAGTGCCATTGTTGACATGAGTGGAATAGATCATATTGTTATCTATTATAACCTAAAAATCAACCTAACGTCAGGCCTTATGTATTAGAAAAGAAAGTCACTAAAACCTGATAGATATTGCATACTAAAAGAAAAGGAAATCGAAGTATCTCAAATGGGTCGCATGGTAAGTGCCAAAGGCAATGTGGTAAATCCTCATAAGATCCAATATGAAGTTTAGCTCTAATAAGTGTTCGAAATTCATTTGATCAGGGAGGTTCTTAGTTTATGTAGTAAGTGCTAATGCATTGAGGTGAACTCTCATAAGGTTTAAGCGATATTGAATATGCAAATACCGAAGAGCCCAAAGGAAGTGTAGAGTCTCGATGACATGACAGTCACACTCAGTCATTTTGTTTCTTGAATAGTTCATAAATGTATCATGTTTTTTTGGATCATAAATAAAGGAAACTAGTTTTAGTAGATAGCACAATGTACAACAACTATCAAGGTACTAAAATGATACTTAGCACAATATCGCTCATCCTGTCTAAGCCCATTGATGAAGATTATTTATATCTATACTTAGTAATGATTGATCACATTATCAATGTCACGTTACTCAAAGAAGAATCTCGGGTGCAGCATCATGTCTACTACATGAGCTAGAATTTATAAGTTATTCAAAGGAAATATATGAAGCTGGAGAAATATGCATGCTGCCTACTCATAGCTGTGTGCAAACTATCATCCTCAAACCTACGACTTTGAAGTATTAACAGATAAACAAATAAGGCAAGACCTTATCCGCCCAGATACACTGGGTCATCTTGAAAAGTAGATCATCGAGCTCATCTAACATTACATCACATACTATCCCCAAATGTCCATCAAGGGAAAAGCACCGACTAATTTAACATAGAATTTTTGGGAATGGTTGACGATGAGGAAAAAGAGCCAGGTCGACGAGAGTGGTGGCACTTTATTGACGGAGCATCAAAAAGGAAATGAACTTGTGCCGGAATGACTTTGAAAACACCTATTGAGCATAGGGTTTGTTTTGGTACAAGATTAGAGTTCACTACAAAAAATTACAAGGCCGAATACGAGGTGCTACTAGCCGATCTTCGCATAGCCTAGGAGTTGAAGATTGAAAACTTCTAAAAATATAATGATTCCATGCTTATAGTGAATCATGCAAAAGAGTAGTTTCCAGTAAAGGAGGCCAATCTGCTAGTATACAAGATCGAGGCCAAGGAAATGTTGAGTACCTTTAAGCTTTCCTATTGTAGAAAATTGGATGACCTCGATGTAGAATATAACAGCTTATGATTTTTGTTTGATGATAATAAACAAACACACGCGCGCGCGCGCACACACGCATGCATAGGTATATATATATATATATATATATATATATATATATATATATCTAAATGTGTTTGAAATAGTACTATTATAAAATCAGAGATAGAAGTAAATCAATGAAATTTTATAGTTTATTTCATCACAATTTCAAAAAGTACACATTTACAACATAGCTTCCACTATATTTTATATTTTCATATACGACACTATTTTACATTCTCATATACAATATTATTTTACTCTCTCGTATATCTTGCACTCACTCACTCGAATTCGATTTGTTATCTTCTTGCTTCAACTGTCTTCTCTCTAATCAGCTGTTTTTCCTGTTAAATAACAACGCATTTAAATGCAAAAAAGAAATAAATTCAAACTGCAAAAATATAAATATTTTTGCAATACGACAATTGCCTTAGTCTATTGGTTTTATTTTTTTCGTATTTTGAAATATACACCAAAAATATTAATAATGTACACGAGCAACCTACGACATGCACAGTGTATCATTGTATATGCCATAAGGTCGAGCACATACACAAAACATACTTACATCAATTCAATTACAGGGATAAATGCAAGGTTAAGCTGAATAGCTAGACACAAGCAGTGCGAGGTCAAGCCAAACAACTCAACACAAGAAAAGTGAAACAGTAAATAAAAATTATGCACGTCAAAACAAAAGCAAGGAAAATGCAATAAAAGGATGCAAGTACCCACATATAAAAGTGTACCATGCACAATGATGAAGTGTAATTCAAACATGCACATAAGGATGAACACACAAGAATAAGACCACACACACTCTCTCTCATAAAATCCAATAATGGAGAACAAATCAATATCCCAACCATAAATAACTTCAAGACTATAAACAACATCAAAGGGAATAGTTTATCAACTTTAGCCATTTTCACAACAACAAAACAAAACACGATTAACGACCGTGTCATGATTTCAGACCTATCACAACACAAATCCATATCATCACCTTAACTACCAGACTCAAAACAATAAGTTTATCATTGCTGAATATCATCGCATCATATTGAGATTTATCTAGTATAATTTCAGGCATAGCAGCAACAAAATATAGTTCTCAATATCTGTTTGTACCAAAATTGGGCACAACACTCTTCGGAAGGATTTGAAGAGATAAAAATGAAGAAATTAAATGGAAAAAGAGGATTATCTAACAAACACTTCAAAAACAAATAAGAAAATATGCAGAAACACAGAAATTTAGAGTTGTTCGGCATGTTGCCTACGTCCACTATGAAATTGATGATTTTATTGATGTTTTCTTGATGATTACAACTGATTACAGCGGATTACAGTGATGAAATTCGAGTACAACAGCAGCCTTGTAGCGCAAAAATGATTTTGGCAGTCTGGACATCAAAGAGCCAAAAGATCCCTTTTCTGTAGGCTCTGGGGTGCTATTTATAGGCGTAGGATGCAAATATCTCGCTCAGATCTCGGGAGACCTCTTCTGGCACATGGGTGGGCCCACGCGATCGATCCCAGGCGATTTTCACTCGGTCCGTAATCGATACGAACGTATTTCATATCGATCAAGATTTGGTCCAATCGAGTCAAAATTTGGCATGGACGTTCTTTGAGTTGTACGTAAGCTCTTGTGAAAATTTCATAGCATTTGGACTTATGGATTGTAAGTTATGATCGATGCAAGTTTGGGCTTTTCGGTTGTCGTTCTCTTCGCATCGATGCTCTTGGAATCGATCACTTCGTATCGATGACCACGCACGTGATGCCAGTTGACGTGGCGCTTGCTTTCAGGATCGATCTGAAATTCATGCCGAATTGATCGAGTCTTCCTAATGTTTGCGCCTTGTTCGTATCGATTTGACTGTGTTTTGTTCGTATCGATCGCAGCCGCTCTGTTCGTATCGATGGAAACGGCTCAGTTCATATCGATCCAAGTTACGCTGTTCGTATCGATCGTGTGGTCTTGCTCGTATCGATCGAAGTTGTTCCAACTTGATGGATACGAACAACGGATAGTGTGATGGATATGAACAGATGGATGCGAGATGACATCGATGGATGGATACGAAGAGTCGATGTCTTATGGATACGAAGAAAGCCTTACCTTTGGTGGATACGAAGTGTGCCTGTCTCTTGATGGATACGAAGAAGACCATCTTCGATGGATACGAACAAGACAGTTGCTGATCGATAAGAAGTGGACTCGTTTACTGATGGATTCGAACTGATCGATACAAATAAGGCCACCTCGGATCGATTCGAACTTGATGGATACAAATAAGGCCACCTTGGATCGATTCGAACATGATGGATACGAAGTGAAGTTGATTCTTTTGATTTGCGTCAATCATATCTTGAGCATACGAACTTCGATTGACTTGAAATTTGAAACGTTGGCCTTCATAGCTTTGCTTGTCATGTCTTGTCAATTGTAGCTCGATCCGAACTCGGGCAAAATTCATCGATATCCATAGCGAACCTGCGTATAACCGATCTTCGGGATGTACCCTCCTTGGTTTCCAGTCAAGTTCTTGGTATCACGGCCTTGCCAAAAGGCGGGATAACATTTGCCCCCCAAAATTACGTCTTGTGAAAACATGACGTGCTTTGAAAAGCTACAATCTTCATTTTGAATAGTTCCATCTGACGTATCAAATGGTTGTTGTATGAAAGTGATCAGTTGTTTGTCGTTGTAATTGTCATCAGGTGGACATTCGACCTGTAAATTTTTTTAAAATTTAAAAACTAGTCCAACATACATGCATATATGTTAATCTGACTCTTGTTAACGTTCGCACATTTACAAGTCGTTGCCAGGTTTCTCGTAATGAATTCTGTATCGATCCTCTCCTGAATCGATGTGAAATTCAAGTTGTAACAACGCTTAATGGTTGTTTCGGAGTGTCCCTTTGTATCGATCCTCTCCTGGATCGATGTAAAGGGTCGAAAGATGGATTTCGTATCGATGTAATTCGCCTTGATGGATACGAAATAAACATTCGTATCGATAGATATGAGTTTTGGTGGACTTATGAGGGATACGAATAGAGCAGTTGGTTCTTCATGCATTGTTCGTATCGATGGCTATGAATCCTTGCAGTTCTCAAATTGATGGTTACGAAGTTGCAATTTCGTATCAATAGGCTAATGAGGGACGTGAACAGCTAATTCGTATCGATGGATACAAATCTTTAGGGGGCTGTGGCTTATGGATATGAACAACTTCATCGATCGATGCGAACTTGAACTTTGGTGATCGACTACGAGCTTAACTTTGATGATTTTGAAAACTCTTGTGCATTTGAACACCTGACTCCGACGAGCTTCACTCTGGCATAATTGGACTTGACCGTTGGACTGCATATTTGACTTCCCTTCGAAGCTCGTCGATGGAACTTGTAACTGAACAAAATTTTAACAAACTATAATTCGGATCGGTCTCTAAAATCTGGATGGCACGGTTGTGATGGTCAGCGATGACGGTCACTCCAGTTGAATTTTGAAGTCTCGTCATTCGAACGTTTTCTCATACTTTGTAGAATTTCCCAAGTAATTTACAGCATTGCACTGCACAACACATTCACGCACTTCACACTGGGGAACACTTGGATTTTTATTGTCTAATGATGGTTTCTAATAAGCTATGGAATCCACAAGTTCACAACAGCAAGAGCTTCAGGATTCATCTCCCTTTGTCCTAGAGATTCCGGCCATCGCGGCCGAAGTTATAGACCCAGCTACGGATGAGTTTCCAGGAGCAACTTTCATTGCAAACCCGCAAGATTCAGTACCGTCCAACATCTCGGAAGACATGTTGGGACGTATATGTCTAAGGCACGCTTTGTCATTGGACGATGTTCTATTACCGGAACCAAATGATAGACCTCACACTCCCCCAGAGGGGTTTACTGCCTTCAACCGCCATGCGTACGCAGCAGGAACACTTCCTCCTTTCACCCAATACATTAGAGAAGTGTTGTCTTTCCTCAGAATTGCCCCATCGCAACTACATCCCAATGGATATGCTTTGCTGAACAGTTTATTTATTATATTCATGGAGCATCTCTTTCGACCACTAGCTCCTACAGAGATTAGATATCTTTTTAACATCAAGAGTAGAGGAGACAGCCCATCTTTTACATTCCTGGAGGCGGTCAGAAATTGTCAAGTAGTAACCGGATCCTAGACAAGGCTGAGTTACTTTAAAACAGAATGGTTCTATGTCTGATGCCCCCCAGGATTTTCCAGTCGATGGTTAATCAGACGTAAGTGTTACAATATTCTTCAAGGGTTATCCAGATAATAGTAGTTAATGTAAACTAATATCTTCTTTTCTTTACAGCCGCAATTTTGCGACCTGAAGGTGGATACTTCAAAGAAATAGTAAGAGTCCTTCAAGAAGTTCCAAGTGAAATGAGGAACATCAATTCGGTTCTGACCGAAAGAAATTTGAGAATCGTCGGACTGATTGAGCGAAATCAAAGCATAAGGCTTGAAGGGACACTGAGGGCGACCCCGAAGAAGCGGTTGAAATGCAAAACACTCGGGGTCATAATAACTGAAGGGGTTGACGAAGAGAGAACTCCCACGGATAATGAACTTGTAGCTGGGCCTTCGGCCAGATTTCAGGCGAAATAAGGAAGAAGAAAAGGCAAGGTCGCTACTTACAAACGTCCTAAGTCTTTGAGGTGGAAATCAGTTAAGGTTTCCTTGCCGGTTCCCGGCATTAGAATCTTGGAGGTTCCTTCCTTGCCAACAGAGAGTCATTTCGAAGGGCTTGTCGATATTCCGATTCTGGATTTTGTGTCACTTCAACATGACACCGGGTTGGAGGAGCTTGATAGTGATCTTGACCTAAGCGAGTCGCTTCCTATAAGTGCGGCTGACATTTCCGGTTGGTCGAGGGGTTGCACATACATACACACTTCACGGCACTACATGATTTTCAATCATAAGTTGTTCAATTCAAGAAACCACTAAGTCTGCTTCTCTTTCTTTTTACAGGTGCGATGTCCGGACGAGGGTCGATGTTATGAAGTCTTCGCTCTGCTCGCTGATCTTCTTCATATTATGAGTCAGGTAGGAGGGAAGAAGATAGAGACCGCGATAGCGGGTACTCTAACCAGGAACGTCAAGAGAGAGATAGTGATATGGAGTACAGACATCGATCCCGATCCCGCTCTCCTCCTCCTAGAATTCCTACGCAACCTTCGGGCCAAGGAAGATAGCCAGTGGAGCCCCCTCGTTACAAACCATCTTTGCATGCTCCTCGGTCCGAGTCGCAGCGCCATAGAATTGAGGTTGAGCCTCCCGTCGTTGTTGAGCAAGCTATCACTAAGCCCACTGGGGAAGGGGCTATTAAAATTGCTCAGCTAAGGAAAGAGTTTCCAAACATATGCTTTAACGACTACGTTTTCGCCCCTCGTCTAAAGAGAATTCCATCGGAAGCGGAGAACACAATGCATGATTACATCTATGACATTTACTCCCAGTATAAAGAGTGGGTGAAGACGGTAGAGAAAGCATTGAAGGTGGCCTTTGAGCGGGCTAAAATAATCGAAAAGTTAGAATCTGATCTCGCTTAGAATGACCGTATCGTCCAAGTGCTTACTGATGAAGCCGAGTCCTCTCGGAAATCAGAGATAGAGGCCACCAAAAAGGCCGATAAGGTGTACTTGGCCATGGAGAGGATGAGGTAGACACACTATGCCATGGTGGAGCAGATGGGTCACCGAATCGAAACACCACTGTCACAGCTGAACGGGACGCCGCTCTAAAAGAACTTGTTGAACTTAAAGCTAAATATTCCGAAATCATCAAGGAAAAGGATGACGCAAACAAAACCACCCAGGAGGCATGTAAATAGGCTGTCGTGCTTCGGGGTGAACGGGACGTGGCCACGACTAAGGTCCGAGTGGTGGAGACTAAGGTCGAGGAGAAGGTTCGAATGGCTGAGTCTAGGCTAAAAGCTGATATCGAAGATCTCCTAATTGTTTATAACGCTAATTTTTTGAGGCACAGAGATCTAGCCTGGCTTGACAACTACCCGACTCATTTATATAATGCTTGGGGCCGATTGGTTGAGGAGGAGAAGGCGGTGCATCTGGGTGAATCAATCGACGAGTTTGAGCTTGAGAATCGTATGTTAAATGAAGATGAACGAAAGATTCTCCACGAGTCGATGATTGTGCATGAAAAAGAAAGGATCGACACCCAACACTTGGAGGTCAGAGAAGGTTTAGGTGTTGAGCATCACGAAGTGAGTGCTGAAGTTCCTGCATCAACCCAACCTGAATCTGCACATGTAGTTGATCCCCAGCCCATTCCTGCCTATAATCCGGATCAGCCGCAGCTATCTCCGGCCAGAGAACAAGTTTCTGAGGCTGTTTAGCCGTCCACAAGCCAAATTAAGGAAGGTATTCTGAACATTCTATATGCTTATCTAAAGTCGGAGTCATCATCCGAATTAAGTACTAACAGTTCTTCTTTTGTTTTTGTCCAGTGATTGATGCTGCACCGGTCGTGCCTCTTGCCACTCAAGAATCACATCATATGTAAGAGGCAATAATAACTGAAGCAACCACCACAACGACCATGGCATCGACTGATGGAACGCAGGGGTGCACTCTGGTTTTCGATGAACAGATGATGGAGGAACTCCTCGGTCATCATAGCGATCCTTTTGTGGACCTGCCATTTGTTATGGGTGGAAGCGCACCTGCTATTGGCTCTTCAATGCCAACCAATGATGCTCCCAGTGAGGCCCAAGCAATTCGTGAAGAAGAAATATTGGCCGAAATCGACGTTGAAATGGAGGCAGCGGCTCATGGTGGTAGTTTTGGAGGTGGGATGGCGGCACCTGGGCCGGCTCCGTTAAGGATGATATCACCTGGTGGTACAGTTATTGACACCAGCGCGCCTATCCCGCCTCCTATAGTCGATCTGGTTCCTCCAACTCCGCCTTCAGGGAACACTCCCGTTCATTTGAGCTCGGATGAGGAAGTTGATATCATTCCCCCTACTGGAGATAGGCCGCCGAAGGGCAAAGGCTCAAAAAGAAAAATAAGTGGCAACTCCAGTGGGACCACACCGAAGGGAAAGCCGAAAAGAAGACAGAGTAGACGTGCTTCTTTGGTTTATTTTTGGTAGATAGATAGAAATCTATCTTTGTTTTTATTTTATAGGTCATGTATAGATGCGGGTTCGCCCCCTGCTAGTAGGAATTTTGGAATCAACTTGTACATAATTTCTTTTCACAAATAGTTGAAATGAAACTTTATTTTGTTTTGATCTTGATGTGTGTTTATTTGCTTAAGTGTTCCAACATTTGAATTCTTCGTTCAGTACACTGGTGAAGTTTCAACTCTTGAATCTCGTTTGAGTTCATCCATCAAGTCCTACAATCATGGCCACAAGTCACGACTAGATATTAAGTTGAACTTTGATATTGTACCGCTTCAGCCAGTGATTGACACTTTAGTTCTGCCCCCAGTTTCAGGGATGAAGTTTAAAGATCGGCTAGCGGTCGTATTTCGCTTTTAATGCAGCGTGCTTAGCATTGTTGGATTGATGTTGAAACAAGGAGATTTTGAGTGGTTGAATCACACTCACTCTTTTATTGATGATTGTATCCACACTTCGGGGACTTAAGTTATTTTCACGGGCAATCAACCACGTTTGTTTGACACTTATCATTTCGTCTGCACTCTGGGGACTTAAACAAATTCGCGGGCGCTCAATTACACCCGACTTGAGTTTATACTCCGGTCCGCGGTCTGGGGACTTAGAGTTGATTCACATTTTACAATCCAATCCACGCTCTAGGGACTTGGAGTTGGTTGATGTTTACTTTCCGGTTTGCACTCTGGGAATCCGGATCGTTTTGATGTCTATAGTCTATACTTCGGTTCGCACTCTGGAAATCCGAAGTTAAGTGATGTTTTATACTCCAGTTCACACTCTGGGAACTTAGAGTTAGTTGATGTTTATACTCCGGTTCGTATTTTGGGAATCCGGAGTTGGTAAATAGACGGTCAGTCACATCTGTTATATGTTTTTGAATTTCACTCCCACTCTGGGAACGAAAGGTGTATCAGGATCGTGGATGGTCAGATCACATCCACCCTGAGTTAACAAGTGAGGTCATTAGTGGACAGGTCCACCCTCCTCAAACTTGGTTCAAATACGGGCGAAGTCGTTAGGTGGACGGATCCACCCTCTTTGAAACCGTATTTGTAAGTTTATACTCCATTTTGCACTCTGGGAATCTGGGGTTAGGTGAAGGATGATCCATTTTTGACTTTAGTGTGATGGCTTGTCCCCGAGCTCGGGTTTCACTTAGCGAGCGACCGGTCGTATCACAGTCACTCCCTATTTGAATAAATTCCACCATATGATGGAACTTAGCTCTCCGTGCATAGTGATGATCATATGAAGTATTTCATGTAAATCACAGCTCTGGCTCGAAGAGATTGCATTTTATTGCTGAAATAAAAAAATACGGCAAAGTTAGTTGCCTTATTACAAATACTAGTTTCGAAATGCAGAAACAAATTGCAAATGAAAAATAGACTGAATAAATAAATAGAGCCTGTTATGTATAGTAGCGACGGATACTCTCGCTGTTCCAGGCTCTCGGAAGAGTGAGACCGTCAACGGTCGATAATTTGAATGTGCCATCTCCGAGCTTTCGTTCAATAACATATGGTCCTTCCCAAGTTGGCTTCATATGCGAAGGGACCGGATAAATTCTTTTGAGTACGAGATCACCAAGTTTAAAGGTTCGGGGTTGGACCTTGGCATTGTATAATCGGGCGACTCGACTTCGATATGCGGTTGCCCTCAAATCAGCCTCTTCACGCTTCTCATCCAATAAATCGAGAGATTCAGCAAGTAATATAGCATTTGTCTTTGGATCGTAGTATGTCACACAATGAGAAGGTATTTCTAATTCCACTGGAATAACAGCTTCTGAACCATAAGAGAGAGAGAATGAAGTGTGACCGGTTGCGGACTTGTGGGTTGTACGGTAGGCCCATAAGGCCATAGGAAGTTCATCGACCCATTTGCCCCCAGCTTTTTCCAATCGTTTCTTCAGAATGGATTTTATGACTTTATTAACAGCTTCAACCTGTCCATTCGCTTGAGGGTGTGTGACTGCGGAGAACTTCTTCTGAATGTGGAATCATTGACAGAAATCCTTAAATTCGGCACTATCGAATTGGGTCCCATTATCAGTGATGATAGTACGTGGGAGACCAAATCGGCAGATGATGTTGCGCACTACAAAGTTGATCACCTTCTTTGTTGTGATTGAAGCAAGGGGTTCAGCATCTGTCCACTTTGTAAAGTAATCAACTGCTAAGATGGCGTACTTCGCACCACCTTTGGCTAGAGGTAAAGAGCCAATAATATCAATGCCCCATACTGCAAACGGCCATAGGTTGACCATTTGAGTTATCTCAGTAGGCGGGGCTCTAGGAATCCGAGCATGTTTTTGACATTTATCACATTTCTTGGCATAATCTGCTGCATCACAGTTTACAGTCAGCCAATAGTATACATACCCGAGTACTTTTTTAGCGAGTGCTTGCCCCCCGGTGTGATCGCCACATTCTCTTTCATGTACATCATGTAATACTCGTTTGATTTCATCGTGAGCGATACACCGGAGTAAAGGAACAGAGTATCCTCTTCTATACATAACTCTGTTTTGAATGGTGAACCGAGAAGCTTTTCGAAGAATTTGTCACTTTTCACTCCTACGCTCTGGCAGGGTTCCGTGCTCAAGATAATTTCTGAATGGAGTCATCCATGATTCCCTTTCAGAAACGACATCAAATATCCAATCAGTTTCCATCTGATCAATGCTTGGCAAAGATAATATCTCTATAGGAACAAGTCCCATTTGCTGTGCCTTGCCTGTACTGGCTAACTTTGCCAACGAATCAGCTTTCTGGTTGTGTTCTCGTGGTATGTAATAAATAGCATAATAGTCAAACTAATTCAATGTCTCCTGAACCTGAGCAAGGTAAGCGGCCAATCTTCGATCCCTGGCTTGGTATTCCCCTCGAACTTGACACACAACCAATTGCGAATCACAATAAATTTCCACCGCAATGATTCTTAAATCCATGGCAAGTTTCAATCTAGCCAGTAGGGCTTCATACTCGGCTTCGTTATTAGTTGCATGGAAGTTTAACTTTAGAGCATAACATATAGATCGACCTTCAGGAGTTTCCAGCACAACCCTTGCACCTGAGCAATGGTCTTTTGATGCACCATCTGTATGCAGCTTCCAGATATACTTGGTAGATTCACTGGTTTCGGGCAAGTCCTCTAGGACGGTAAATTCAACAATGAAATCTGCTAGGACTTGTCCTTGAATGGCTCGCCTTGGAGTGTAAGTAAGGTCAAACTGACTTAACTCGATATTCCATTTAAGTAACCTACCAGACGTCTCAGGACGTGTAAGGACCTGTTGTAACGGCTGGTCGGTGTAAACGTTGATTGGGTGAGCTTAGAAATACGGATGGAGCTTCCTCGAGGAAATAACAATACAATAATCCAATTTCTCTAGCTTCGAATAATTTCTCTCAGCTTCGGTAAGCCGCTTTTGTATTCAGTCCTCCTCCCGAACTAGGCAGCACTAATTGCGTTTTCTGATATCGCCGAGTAAATGTACAATTTATCATGATCGATAGGCTTTGACAAGATTGGGGGTGTGGAGAGATGTTGAATTTGCGCTCGAAATGCGCCCTCACATTCCGCAGTCCATTCAAAGTTTCGTTTCCCTTTTCGGATCAAATCGAAGAAGGGAATGCATTTATCAGTGGACTTTGAAATGAACCTGCTCAATGCTGCTACTTTCCCATTGAGACTCTGGACTTGCTTTATAGTTCTCGGGGTTTCAAAATTTCTAATCGCCTAGATCTTTTCGGGATTGGCTTCGATTCCTCGAGCATTGACGATACCCAAGGAATTTTTCGGATGCTACCCCAAAGTAACATTTCAATGGGTTGAGCTTCATTCTGTATTCTCGGAGGATAGTAAACATTGACTCCAGGTCTCTGATGTGATCGGTGGAAAATCGCTACTTGACTAGCATGTCGTCTACATATACCTCCATGGTTTTTCCAATCTGGTTAGCGAACATTCGATTAACTAACCGTTGATAAGTTGCCCCAGCATTCTTGAGTCCAAAAGGCATAACTTTATAGCAATAGAGTCCCATATTGGTTACGAAGCTGGTATGCTCCTGGTCGGGTAAGTGCATGGGTATTTGATTATAGCCGGAGTACGCATCCATGAAGGATAAAAGTTCATGTCCAGCCGTTGAGTCTACAAGTTGATCAATTCGTGGAAGTGGAAAACTATCTTTGGGGCAAGCTTTATTTAAGTCTGAGTAGTCAACACATGTTCTCCATTTCCCATTTGGCTTTCGGACAAGTACAGGATTGGATACCCATTTCGGGTATAATGCATCTCGAATGAATCCATTCGTCTTAAGCTTATCTACCTCTTCTTTAAGGGCGGCAGATCTCTCTGGATCCATACCATGCCTTTTTTGCTTGACCGGGACGTACCGCGGGTCAATATTCAGCGTGTGGCTCGCGATGTTCGGTGAGATCCCACACATATCAGAGTGCGTCCAGGCAAACACATCAAGGTTTACCCGGAGAAATTCAACCAATTCCTCTTGCATTTGTTGGCTTAGTTGAGATCCAATCTTTAACATCTTCGACTCATCATTATCGTCGATTGGAACATCGATCGTTAGTTCGGCCAGAGATGTTAGACTATCTTTACTTTCATCTTCACTTTCGGTATCTCTCGGGTCAAGATCTCTTTGGAATTGGTTGGGGTGCCCGGGCCAGGGCCTAGGCGCTAATTGTCAATTATCCGCAAAGAGGACGCAGAGAGATTCCTCTGCGCCCTTTCCTTTTTCTTTCTGCTGCGCCTCGCATAGCTCCGCAACGTAACAGGCTCGCCCTACGGCCTGATCCCCTTGAACAACTCCGACACCATTTTCGGTAGGGAATTTCAAAGTCAAACACCATGGGGCGATGGCAGCCCTGAATTCAGCTAGGGCTGGTCGTCCCAAGAAAGCATTGTATGGGGAGTTTATATCCAAAACAACAAACTGTAGTATCCAGACTCTTCGGTGCTCACCAATTCACAGCTCCACTGGCAATTCCACCACTCCAGTGGGTATAGTTGCACTCTCATTGAAACCGTGAATGCGAGACTGACTTGGCTTTAAGTCTTTAGTCTCCATTCTCATCTAGTCGTAAGCTTTAAACAAAATATTCATAGAGCTTCCGCTGTCTACTAAGATCATCTTCATCCAAGCAGGACCTACTTGAGCTGATATGACTAGCGGATCAATAGTGGGGGCTTCGACCCTATCGGCATCCTGAACTGCCGAGGTGGTTCAGCATAAAGTATCTTATCAGTAAAAGGAGTATGACTCTGGGAGATTCCCAGTCGTCATTGCTAAGCCCTTGACTTTCACGGATCATTTGACGGATCATTGCTGACAGATTGGGCATCTGGGCATTTTGAGCAGGCTGGGCCAAGGTGTGGTCGGGTTCCACAATGCGAGGAGGGGCCGGTCGCTGTCGATGGTCCGTGTCTCGCCTCCTTGGCTCTATGTCCTCAGGGATGTAAGGCTCAGGGTGGTATTCACGTTAGTGATGGTTCAGATCTGTCCGATTTCGGATCTCAGCATCTAAATCAGTGGCTGTTGTGGTACGGTTATCAGTAACATGATGTGGGGTAGCGCCTCCTTGGGAGGAGGGTCCAGTTTGATGGTTGGTTGACGGGACAACTCTCAGTTGCCCAACATTCAGGGTGTGTTGATGCCCAGTGGCCTATGAGTAACTTCCGTCTAGCCTTGGGCGTGTAGACCTATGATGATAGTCAGAAGAGGTTGTACTCTCAGTGGAAGAATAGGAAGCTTGATCCCTCCTGGATCTCCTTCGTCGCTGACGGTTCAGTTGGTTGGTTAGTTCCGCATTAGCACGGAGCTGTTGGCGGCTCTGAGTCAATTCTTGCATCAACATCTGAAATTCTTCTCCGGTGACAGGCCCTTGTGGATCTGATGGTCCAGTAGCATTCTGTTCAGTTGGAGGCAGTTGTACGGGATTCTGTCTATCCCGTCCTTCAGGATCTGCAGCTGTGGAAGTAGTCCTTGTGTTAACCATGGTGGATGATGAAGCTCTCTCCTAGACTTGTAGCAAATCTGAATAGGATGGAAGAACCTCTGAAATTGAGATCTGGATCTTCTCCTTGGATGTTTGCAATCCGGTATCGGCAGTAGATCCAATAAGCAGAAGGAAAAAACTGGGTTTTTTCTCAGTGAAAGCACCAAAGTGTTTGTACCAAAATTGGGCACAACACTCTTCGGAAGGGTTTGAAGAGATAAAAAAGAAGAAATTAAATAGAAAAAGAGGATTATCTAACAAACACATCAAAAACAAATAAGAAAATACGTAGAAACACAGAAATTTAGAGTGGTTCGGTGTGTTGCCTACGTCCACTATGAAATTGATGATTTTATTGATGTTTTCTTGATGATTACAACTGATTACAGCATATTACAGTGATGAAATTCGAGTACAACAGCAGCCTTGTAGCACAAAAATGTTTTCGGTAGAGTCTGGACGTCAAAGAGCCAAAATATCCCTTTTCTGTAGGCTCTGGGGTGCTATTTATAGGCGTAGGATGCAAATATCTTGCTCAGATCTCGGGAGACCTCTTCTGGCACGTGAGTGGGCCCACTCGATCGATCCCAGGCGATTTGCACTCGGTCCGTAATCGATACGAACGAATTTCGTACCGATCAAGATTTGGTCCAATCGAGTTGAAATTTGGCATGGACGTTCTTTGAGTTGTACGTAAGCTCCTGTGAAAATTTCATAGCATTTGAACTTATGGATTGTAAGTTATGATCGATGCAAGTTTGGGCTTTTTGGTTGTCGTTCTCTTCGCATCGATGCTCTTCGAATCGATCACTTCGTATCGATGACCATGCACGTGATGCCAGTTGACGTGGCGCTTGCTTTCAGGATCGATCCAAAGTTCATGCTGAATCGATCGAGTCTTCCCCATGTTTGCGCCTTGTTCATATCGATTTGACTGGGTTTTGTTCGTATCGATCGCAATCGCTCTGTTCGTATCGATGGAAACGGCTTAGTTCGTATCGATCCAAGTTACGCTGTTCGTATCGATCGTGTGGTCTTGCTCATATCGATCGAAGCTGTTCCAACTTGATGGATACGAGCAACCGATAGTGTGATGGATACGAACAGATGGACGCGAGATGACATTGATGGATGGATACGAAGAGTCGATGTCTTATGGATACGAAGAAAGCCTTACCTTTGGTGGATACGAAGTGTGCCTGTCTCTTGATGGATACGAAGAAGACCATCTTCGATGGATACGAACAAGACAGTTGCTGATCGATAGGAAATAGACTCGTTTACTGATGGATTCGAACTGATCGATACGAATAAGGCCACCTCGGATCGATTCGAACTTGATGGATACGAATATGGCCACCTCGGATCGCTTCGAACATGATGGATACGAAGTGAAGTTGATTCTTTTGATTTGTGTCGATCATATCTTGAGCATACGAACTCCGATTGACTTGAAATTTGGAACGTTGGCTTTCATAGCTTCGCTTGTCATGTCTTGTCAATTGTAGCTCGATCCGGACTTGGGCAAAATTCATCGATATCTGTAGCGAACCTGTGTATAACCGATCTTCGGGATGTACCCTCCTTGGTTTCCAGTCAAGTTCTTGGTATCACGGCCTTGCCAAAAGGCGGGATAACAATATCAAAATTTACGTTCATCCTTTAGCACATTAACAAACGAAACAAGCCCAACCTTCAGTAACGTCACTCAACCTTTACGGCATCATCTCAATTCACACAAAACATTTCAGCTCATTAGAAAACAACGATGCATCATATTTTCCAGAGCTCCACATCTAATATCAAGCACAACCAAATACAAAGCCAATGGAATATTGCAAAAGGAGACAAGTTTGTTTTTACCAGATCAGAACTCCATTATCAAACGTAGGAACACACAACGAGCATCGAAACCATCACAAACAAGCAAACTCAAGTTCGTCGACAGTCAAAACAGTATATGTAGGTTAAAGAAAAAAAGAAAATATCTAACGATATATGTATATATATATATGTATGTATGTATGTATGTGTGTGTGTGTGTGTGTGTGTATATATGTGTGTGTGTGTGTATCAAAGTTAAACTAGTTAGAAATCAATACATCATCGATCAGAAAATCGACGGTCAATCAACATCAAGGACGAAATATTAAAACCCGATATTCAAAATATATGGAATCATATGAAATCGACTCTTATAAATACCTATTATCGGAAAAATTAGAGCGTCGAGTTCAAGAGCTGCAAAGAAAAATAAAATCAAAAAATACATACCAAAGTTCAGATTGTAGATACTTGACCAATCGAAGCAATCAAAACAGTGAATCATGATCGATTGGAGCCATCAAAGGAGATAAATAATTACACAAGTAACGCCTTCAAACAACGAAGAGACAAGCCATACTTTCATCAATCATACAAAGGTCGATGCTTTGATTAAAACCCTAATTTTTAAGAATGAAGACAAAGAGGAAAAGGCTCGGCTAGCAAATAAAACAAAGAAAAACACAGGCTGAAGGACTACACATCTATTTTATTTTAGGGGGCATTCTTTGAAACTTAAATTATATTGGGATGTATTTAGTTGTTAGGATTTATTATTTATTTCTTTTTATTTTTATTTACCTTTTTAAATATAAAACTCTAGTTTGTAACTAGGATCAAACTACGAGGCGTAGTTCGAAGAATTCTCAACTCGGGGATAGAGTTGAGGTAGAGTTTTGAGCGTAGGGTTGGAACAATCACGTTAGCGATGGTCATGATTTTATAGTAATTGTAAGTGGTCGATTGTTTAATTTATGTAGAAACCTTGGGGGCGGTAGTAGGCAAGTTTTATCGAAGCTGGGTAAAATTATGTGTCGTTTTTATTTTCGCATTTACTTTGTTATTATCTGTGTGCAAATTTTATTATTCTATGAATTTATTATAAACCTTATTAACCCTCCTTCTAGGGTTAATTCGTTCCTACAAGTGGTATCAGACCTCGGTTACTAGCATAAATGTAACAACCTGCATATTTTACGATTATATATTTAAATGTTCTATTTAAATATAGCATCGTTTGTTGAATTTAAAGTCCGAAGTGTTACTTTTTGTAAACAGTCAAATCCGGACTCGAGACCGCTTCCATTGAGTTCAAACGACATACTTTTTTGAGTATAAACACTGATATGTTTGGAGTTGATTAGGATTTTGGTATTTTCATTTGGGCTTTGGGTTTGGTTCTGGCCCACTAACCCAACAAGGTAATCCAACTCCTCTACCAAATACCCTAACTCCTCTACTCTTCATTCATTATATTCCTCATTTCCTAACACTCAAGCTAAAGAGAAAAATGGGGAAAAAGATAGGAAATTAAAATTCCTAAACCCTAGATTATTAGGAAATTCAAATCCAAGTTCCAAAATCAAGGAGAAGCTTAGGTAAGCATCCTCTTCATCTTCTCCAACTCAATCTCTCTTCAATTTTCAGAATTTCCTATAACCTAACTTAAGAAATCTTTGCATGTGATAATAGATTGAAGATTCTAGAGGTTTAGTTGAAGAGGAATTGATCTTTCCTTGTTTTAAGAGCTTCACTTGTTGTCTTTGAGTTTAAAGGTGAGTTCTTGAACTCACATCTATGTCTATAGCTTTCATTGTTGTTAGGTATGAATTTCTAACATCTATTTCATGTTCATTTGCTTTTGAATCGAATTGGTTTAGTGAATTTTCCAATTTTTGGTATTTTGAAGTCAAAATCTATGAAAATCCTACTATGGATGTTTGGACATGTTGTTTGGAGTGTATTGATGAGCCTATATGGCTGGGTTGTTGCTTGGCATAAATCCCTAGCCACCATCGCTCATCTGATCGCTTCCGAACCGATTTGTTCAACAATGGCCTAGGCAAATTTAGCCCTGAGCTTCAGCTCAGACGTTTGGTAAAACACTCAGATGTTTGAGGCAAAGGAATAAATGTTCCAGACCTTAAGCTTAGACATCTGAGCAATCTGGAAAAATTCTAGACCTTCAGCTCAGACGTCTAGGGGGAACCACCAGACGTCTGGCGCTGTTGAATTCAACTAATTTGCATGTTTTGAGTGGATTTCCAAATTTATCGATTTTTGTTGATCCGGTTGGTCGTTGTCATTTATTATCGACTTTGATGACTTCTTCTATGGATTTTTGGGAATATCCATTTGATGAATTTGATATCGATTTCTATGGTTTTGATTCACGTCGTCGAATGTGAATTTTTGGTGATAGATTGTTTTTACAATCGTTTCTGTGATTTATCACTTTAAAATACAAAGGTTTCTATACTAGTAGTAAATACTCAAACTCTTTCACAAAAACGATTTCAACACTACTTTAAAATACAAGGCTCGTTTTTAAAACCGTTTTCCAATCTATTAGTATATACAAACCTTTACCTCATTCTTACGAGAAATCCAATTAAACGACTTAGCAAAACAAGTGGTATGAAACGCTTGCGTTTCCTTCGTAGGTTAATTCTTAGACTTGTTCGATTGAAATCTTGTGACAATTTTCGAGTGGAAAGCTACAATTTGTTCATAAATATTTAAGTTAAGCCAGTGGTTATGGGACATGAAGTTAAACTCATTTATTTACTAGCTTGGTGTAATTTACACTTTTATTGATCTATGACGATCATTTTATGGTTTAGACTAGAGATATGCGATGTTTCATTGTCCGCATTGGGGACAGTACCTCGTTATGTTGAGCTTCGTCTCATTTTTATAGGCTAGCGACCTACGGGCTTATGGAGTTCGATCCATTGGGCATACCGTTGAACTACATCGTTGTTCCGGCTTATTTGAGTTTCAGGTTCCTCGGGCGTACCATTGCACTACGCCGTTGCACCGGCTATATGAGTTAGCGACTCATGGGATAGTGTCCCGTTTGTGATACACATGTTGGTGAGTTTCCATGCTCCCGTTTATGATAGGCCTCCCCCATTTTGTGATTTATGGATTTCTAATTATTGATTTCTAGAATTTGTGTTTCACCAATACTTGCGATTTGCATTGATATGTTTTGTCAATATTTAAGGGTTGGGTGAATAAGCTAAAGAATATGACATTCTTTTTGGTGTTTGAGGAGATTTGAGATATTGTATGATTTCTGTTGTTATAATATATATTTGTTATATCTCTTATCCTAGCTAATCTTACTTGATAATTATAGCTAGACTGATCTGTTTATTATTTTTCTTCTTAAATAATACTCGGGTCAGACCGAGGTGTTTCAGGTTCTTCCATTTGACTTCTTAGAAGGGACTAGCTTCTGACTTTTGGCTAACTACTTTAGCTTAGTAGTTTTTTTGTTGTTTTTACACATTCGAGATAGAGACTCTTTGACGTATACATATTCTTTTGTCTAGCAATTGTACCTATTCTTTTGTTATGTAGTGGATCTTGTATGAACACTACTTTGATGCACGCTTCTATGTGTTATATTCATATTTTTTTCCGCCTTAGTGATATGAATATCTGTGACTGATTTGTGTTATGCTTATTTTATATTTGTTTCCGAAGGCCTCATAGCCACTATGTAGTAGATTTGAGTTTGGATTGGATATGTCGGATTTCCTCTTGAAATGAAATGCATGATATACTATCTGACATATCGGTTCTCGCTCAAATCAATTATACAGTTGGTCGCTCCTCAACAGCCTTATTCTTCGTACCAATTGACGGCATTGCCCGGTAGTGTCCTTGGTTAGTGTGAGTATAGAGGTGGGGCGTCACAGCTTGGTATCGGAGCCAAACTTCGAAACAATGTAGAATAATCTAGCAAGGATCATTGTCATAAGTCTCTCTTAGGAATCGTGCCTTAGCATTTAATTCGAGTCTTAAGACCCGTTCTATCCTATTTTCTTTTATGATGCCTTGTTTTATCAATCAAGTTTGTTTGATATTCATTCTGAGAATAACATTTTTCCTCTTCTTTCTTTCTTTCTTAAAGAAGAGAAATGGTTAGACCTGGCCGTCTCAGCGCCGATTAATCTACTGCTACTCCTCAGGATGGCATATTCATGCCTGCCCAACAGCTTTTGGATCTTGTTAAGAATGCCCAAGCTGTCGGACCCATTCCTGAGCCTACTCATCCTAAATCCGGGTTTGCACGCTTGTACAATGATTATACCAATTTAGGTGGAAAGCCATTCGAGGGTTCCGAAAGCGTTATAGAAGTCCAAGCTTGGCTTAGAACATGCGATCACATCTTTTCTCGAATGAATCTTGTGGATCTATATCGAGTCCAAGTGGCTTCTAGCATGCTCCAGGAGAGAGCATTAGATTGGTATGAGCTTTTGATTTTGAAAATTGTTGAAGCGGGTCTTACTTGGGAGCAATTCCAGGAAAGGTTCGAGTTGAAATTTGTGTCGGGGGTTGAAAAAGTATCTTTAGCTCGACGCTTTATTGACCTTGTTCAAGGTGAATCTTCTATGACAGAGTATGTCGCTCTTTTGAATCCCTCTCTAAATATGCGGTCGAGTATATTAATACCCCATTGAAGAAAAATCAAAGGTTTATATATGGGTTGAATAAGAACCTCAAAAAGGCTTTACTTTTGAAACTAGAAGTTGCTTTCGATCAGCTTGTAAATATCGCTCTTCGACTGGAAGAGGCCGACAAAGAAAGTGATGTTGAAGTTGTGGGTGCCAAACAGAACTTCAACATCAACAAGAAGATGCCTATTAAGTTCAAACCTAATCCCAACAAGAAGGGGAAGCAAGTAACTTCGGTAGCAAAGACTCTTACCCCTAACTGTGGAGAATGCTACAATTGTGGTTCTAAGGACCACTATGCATATAAGTGTCCAAAACCCCTTTATTGTCGCTATTGCAAAAGTTCGGATCATCTTATATCTTCATATCCCAAACTTCAAAGCAAGAAAGAGGGAAAGTTGAATGTAGTGCAAGCCCCTAGTAACACTTCTCTTGGTCAAGGTATTTCTCATTCTATCCTTGATGGCATTATTATGTTTCGTGATCATCCTATTCAAGTTCTTTTTGATACGGGTGCATCTCACTCTTTTATATCAAAAGAACTTGTTGATACTTTGTCTTTAAATGTTATGGGCTTGATGACTTCACTGAGAATTGCGAATCCAGTTGGTGGATCCGCAACACTTAGTTTGTTTTGTAAAGATGTCGAGATTATTTTATGTGATTATGCTTCCGAACCGATTTGCATGTTATGCGTTACTTAGGTTTCGGAATGATTTTGGGAATGGATTGGCTTAATCATTATGAAGCCCACATCCTATGTCCCGAGAGGACTATCCATCTTCGACATCCTCAATATGTTAAGCAGATTTCTATTGTTCTTAAAAATTCAGATTCTAATTCGGTGGCATCCTTATATTCTCTAAATCCGCATGATGACGATTATGATGATGAGGAAGATGTCATTTCCCTCATTCACGTTGTTTGTGAATTTCCCGACATATTTGAGCCCGCTTTAGGATTACCACCTAAGCAAGCAACTGAGTTCGGAATTAATCTAATTCCTGGACGTCTACCTATCACTCGTCCTCCTTATCGTATGTCCAATAAGGAAAATGAGGAGATGCGTAAACAATTATCCAAATTGGAAGTAAAACAGTTTATTTGTTCTAGTTCCTCTCCTTGGGGAGCTTCAGCTATCTTTGTGAAGAAATCTGATGGTACACTTAGGCTCTGCGTTGACTACCGCAAGCCTAATGATCTCACCATCAAGAATAAATATCCCTTACCTCGGATTGATGATCTATTCGATCAACTTAGTGGTGCTAGATTCTTTTCACAGTTAGACTTAGCAACTGGTTTTCATCAGCTTCGAATTGCAGATGATAGTATTCCTTTGACATCGTTTCGTACTCGTTATGGATCTTATGAATGGCTTGTTATGCCATTTGGTTTAACGAATGCTCCAGCTTATTTCATTGACCTTATGAATCGAGTTTTCAAAGAGTTCCTCGATCAATTTGTTCTCATCTTTATAGACGATATTCTTGTTTATTCGAAAACCGAGGAAGAGCATGAAAAACATCTTCGAATTATGTTGGAAACTCTTAGGAGCAATCAATTGAAAGAAAAATTTTCTAAGTGCCACTTTTGGCAATCTCGTGTGAAATTTTTAGGACATATTATTTCCGAATTCGGAATTTTCGTGGATCCTTCAAAGATTGAAGCAATTCAAAATTGGAAGAGACCAGAGAGTGTGACGGAAATTCGTAGCTTCCTTGGATTGGCGGGCTATTACCGTCGGTTCATAAAAGACTTTTCTAAAATTTCCATACCTCTTACTAGTTTGACAAAGAAGGAAGTTAAGTACATTTGGTCAGACAAATGTGAAAATACTTTTCAGAAATTAAAAGAACTCCTTTCTGATGCTTCTATTCTTGTGATTCTCAAAGGGAACCAAGACTTAATTGTTTATACCGATGCGAGTCGTGTTGGTTTGGGAGCCGTTCTCATGCAAAGGGAACGTGTTATCGCTTATGGTTCTAGGAAATTAAAGCCTGCCGATACTAGATATGCCACTCATAATTTAGAGCTCGCGGCCATTGTTTTCGCCCTTAGAATTTGGCGTCATTATCTTTTGGAAGAAAAATTTGTTCTCTACACCGATCATAAATCTTTGAAGTATTTATTTTCTTAAAAGGAACTTAATTTGCGTCAACAACGTTGGCTCGAATTCCTTGCATCTTATGATCTTGATATTCTTTATACTCCCAGAAAGGATGATGATATCCGAATAATGATCTCGAGACTTTGTCCACTTATGAGATTCGAGATCGTGAATCCGATTCATGTTCATCTCTTGTTTTATGTAGCCTTGTGGCTCATCCATCTCTTTTAGACCATATTCTTGAAGCTCAAAAGCATGATCCCGAATTTGCTCATCTTAGCCAAAGTTGTAGGGATAAAAATATTGATGGTCTAAAAGACTTTGAAATCGATGCTAGTGGAGGCATTCGAAAATTTGGTAGACTTATTGTGCCGAATATTAGTGATCTTCGTAAAGACATTTTAGAAGAATCTTATCGTTTTGAATTTACCATTCATCCCGGTAGTAGCATAATGTACGCGGACATGAAGCAACTTTATTATTGGGATGGAATGAAATCTGATATTGCTAACTTCATTAAGCGTTGTATGACTTGCCAACTTGTAAAGGCCGAGCATCAAAGGCCGGGTGGGTTATTGCAACCTTTAGACATTCCCGTTTGGAAGTGGGATCAAATTTCCAAGGACTTTATTGACGGTCTTCCCCGTTCTCGTGCGGGTCATGACAGTCTATGGGTGATTGTAAATAGACTTACAAAATCCGCCCATTTTATTCTCGTTCGGTCCAATCGGACCGTACCTTCTTTTGGCCAAACTCTATGTTAAAGAAATTGTTAAATTGCATGGAGTTCCTACTTCTATAGTTAGTGATCATGATCAATTATTTACTAGTGGATTTTCGAAGGGTCTTCAAAAAGCTTTGGGAACAAAGCTTAATTTTAGCACCACTTATCATCCTCAGTCCGATGGACAAACGGAGCTTGTGAATCAAACTCTTGAAGATCTTCTTCGTGCATGTGTGCTTGATTTTGGTGGAAGTTGGGAAGATCATATTTCTCGTTGAGTTTTCTTATAACAATAGCTTCCAGTCTATTATTGGTATGGCACCTTTCGAGGCACTCTACGGAAGGCCATGCCAATCTCCTTCGTGTTGGCTTGAAGTCGGTGAGAAGCTAGTTTTAGGTCCAGATTTTATTCGTGACGCCACAGAAAAGATTGACCTTATTCGTCATAGGATGAAAGAAGCTCAAAGTAGACAAAAATCCTATGCCGACAACCGAAGAAGGAATTTGGAATTTTCTGTGGGAAATTTGGTATTCATTCGGGTTTCACCTATGAAGGGTGTTGTGCGTTTCAGTCGATCGAGAAAGTTATCACCTCGATATATTGGCCATTTCCCATCACTGAACGCATTGGTTCCGTGGCTTATCGCCTTTTATTACCGGCTCATTTTTCTGCTATTCATGACATATTCCACGTTTCTCAACTACGTAAATGTCTTAGAGATTCCGATTCTATTCTTGAGCCCGGTGTTATTGAAGAAATTGAAGTTTCACCTAATTTGACTTATGAGCAACATCTTATTTGTATCATTGCTACGGAGGTTAAACACCTTCGTAATAAAGATGTTCCGTCTGTGAAAGTTCAATGGTCCGAAAATCCTAAAGATTGTTCTTAGGGATCCAGAGAATTCATCGAGCGAACACATCCGGACTTACTCTCTCGTGCTCCTTAAGGTGAACTTCTCACTTCAAAATTTTCTTTTGCGTTCTTATGCCTTAGAGTGTTACTCTTTATTTTCTTCTTAAGTATTCCGAGGACGCAATTTCTTTAAGGAGGGGAGTCTGTAACAACCCGCATATTTTACGATTATATATTTAAATGTGTTATTTAAATATACCATCGTTTGTTGAATTTAAAGTCCGAAGTGTTACTTTTTGTAAACAGTCGAATCCGGACTCAAGACCGCTTCCATTGAGTTAAAAACGACGTTTACAACTTTTTTGAGTATAAACACTGATATGTTTGGAGTTGATTAGGATTTTGGTATTTTCATTTGGGCTTTGGGTTTGGTTTTAGCCCACTAACCCAACAAGGTAACCCAACTCCTCTACCAAATACCCTAACTCCTCTACTCTTCATTCATTCTATTCCTCATTTCCTAACACTCAAGCTAAAGAGAAAAATGGGGGAAAATGATAGGAAACTAAATTTCCTAAACCCTATATTATTAGAAAATTCAAATCCAAGTTCCAAAATCAAGGAGAAGCTTAGGTAAGCATCCTCTTCATCTTCTCCAACTCAATCTCTCTTCAATTTTCAGAATTTCCTATAACCTAACTTAGAAAATCTTTGCATGTGATAATAGATTGAAGATTCTAGAGGTTTAGTTGGAGAGGAATTGATCTTTCCTTCTTTTAAGAGCTTCACATGTTGTCTTTGAGTTTAAAGGTGAGTTCTTGAACTCACATCTATGTCTATAGCTTTCATTGTTGTTAGGTATGAATTCTTAACATCTTTTTCATGTTTATTTGCGTTTGAATCGAATTGGTTTGGTGAATTTTCCAATTTTTGGTATTTTGAAGTCAAAATCTATGAAAATTGTACTATGGATGTTTGGACATATTGTTTGGAGTGTATTGATGAGCCTATAGGGCTGGGTTGTCGCTTGGCATAAATACCTAGCCACCATTGCTCATCTGATTGCTTCCGAACCAATTTGTCCATCAATGGCCTAGGCAAATTTTGCCCTGCTTCAGCTCAGATGTCTGAGGCAAAGGAATCAACGTTCCAGACCTTCAGCTCAAACGTCTGGGGAGAACCACCAGACGTCTGGCGCTGTTGAATTCAGCTAATTTGCCTGTTTTGAGTGGATTTCCAAATTTTATCGATTTTTGTTGATCCGGTTGGTCGTTGTCATTTATTATCAACTTTGATGACTTCTTCTATGGATTTTTGGGAATATCCATTTGATGAATTTAATATCGATTTCTATGGTTTTGATTCACATCGTTGAATGTGAATTTTTGGTGATAGATTGTTTTTACAATCGTTTCTGTGATTTGTCACTTTAAAATACAAAGTATTCTATACTAATAGTAAATACTCAAACTCTTTCACAAAAACGATTTCAACACTACTTTAAAATACAAGGCTCGTTTTTAAAACCATTTTCCAATCTATTAGCATATACAAACCTTTATCTCATTCGTACGAGAAATCCAATTAAACGACTTAGCAAAACAAGTGGTATGAAATGCTTGCGTTTACTTCGTCGGTTAATTCTTAGACTTGTTCGATTGAAATCTTGTGACAATTTTCGAGTGGAAAGCTACAATTTATTCGTAAATATTTAAGTTAAGTAGTGGTTATGGGACATGAAGTTAAACTCATTTATTTACTAGCTTGGTGTAATTTACACTTTTATTGAACTATGACGATCATTTTATGGTTTAGACTAGCGATATGCGATGTCTCATTGTCCGCGTGGGGGACAGTACCTCGTTATGTTGAGCTTCGTCTCATTTTTATAGGCTAGCAACCTACGGACTTGTGGAGTTCGGTCCATCGGGCATACGGTTGTACTACATCGTTGTTCCGGGTTATTTGAGTTTCAGGTTCCTCGGACGTACCGTTGTACTACGCCGTTGCACCGGCTCTATGAGTTAGCGACTCATGGTATAGCATCCCGTTTGTGATACACGTGTTGGTGAGTTTTCAAGCTCCCGTTTATGATAGGCCTCCCCCTTTTTGTGATTTCTGGATTTCTAATTATTGATTTATAGAATTTGTGTTTCACCTATACTTACGATTTGCATTGATATGTTTTGTCAATATTTGAGGGTTGGGTGAATAAGCTAAAGAATATGACATTCTTTTTGGTGTTTGAGGAGATTTGAGATATTGTATGATTTTTGTTGTTATAATATATATTTGTTATATCTCTTATCCTATCTCATCTTACTTGATAATTATAGGTAGACCAATCCGTTTATTATTTTTCTTCTTAAATAATACTCGGGTCAGACCGAGGTGTTTCAGGTGCTTCCACTTAACTTCTTAGAAGGGACTAGCTTCTGACTTTTGGCTAACTACTTTAGCTTAGTAGTTTTTTTGTTGTTTTTACACATTCGAGATAGATTCTCCTTGATGTATACATATTCTTTTGTCTAGCACTTATACCTATTCTTTTGTGATGTAGTGGATCTTGTATGACCACTACTTTGATGTATGCTTCTATGTGTTATATTCATATCTGTTTCCGCCTTGGTGATATGAATATCTGTGACTGATTTGTGTTATGCTTATTTTATATTTGTTTCCGAAGGCCTCATAGTCACTGTGTAGTAGATTTGAGTTTGGATTGGATATGTCTGATTTCCTCTTGAAATGAAATGCATGATATACTATCTGATATATCGGTTCTCACTCAAATCAATTATACAGTTGGTCGCTCCTCAACAGCCTTATTCTTTGTACTAATTGACGGTATTACCAGTAGTGTCCTTGGTTAGTGTGAGTATAGAGGTGGGGTGTCACAATAAATGGCTAACCCTAGTTTTAAATCTAGCAAGAGTCGGTCTAGTGTTTATCCACCTATTTTTGATGGAACGGATTTTTTAAATTGGAAATAAAAAATTATACTTTTTCTAAAATTTGTTACTTTTAAATGTTGGGATATTATTGAAAATGGGTGCGATATGGTAGGTAAAAAAAATATTTCGATTAATGCTTATGCAATGACTATTCTATACTCTCTAATTTATCAAAATGAATCTAGCCTTATCTCTCATTATTCAACTGCATAGAAAATCCGGAACACTCTCGATGCAATATATGGTAGAAAAGTCAACAACAGTGAGAAACTCCCCAAAACCGATTCAATTGAAAAAAAATTCTTGACTGGATATACGAAAGTCAATTTGGATGATGACAGTAATGAAGACGCAATAGATGATGAGATAAGTTATTTTTTATTCAATACTTTAGTTTTTTTGTGTCAAAAATTAACTAAAACTGTTGATGATCTTAAACTAAAATATCATAGGCTGAAAAGTGAAAAATCTAAGTTGCTTAAGAAAAATGATGAATTGGAAAATGAGCTTGAAGGCGTTAAGCAAATTAAAAATTCTAATTGTAAAAAATGTTTGACTTACGAAAAGAATTAGTTCGTTTTCATAAAAAGTTACAAAAGCTAGAAAAGAAAATTTAGATTTTGGTGAAATATGAAACTAAGTTTATTTGCAAAAACAATATTATATGAAAGGAGTTGGAAAGTTCTAAGATGTCTGAAAATTGCAAGTGTGCAAATTTTGAAAGAGAATTAAACGAGGTTAAAGAAAATTTCAAAACTCGTGAAAACGAAAACTTGATTTTGGAAAATAGCAAAATTGAAATTATTTGAATACGTCATTAATTTGGAAAAGCTATTGAAAAAAATAATAAAATTTGAAAAATTTTCAATTTGAGAAACACAAATTTTTTGAAACTGAGATGACTGAAATTGAGACCAAAATAAAAAAGATTGAAAATGAAAATTTGGTCTTGAAAGGAAATGATTTTGAAAAGAGCGAGAATGTCAGTAGTCATTGTTCCAAGCTAATAAATGAGAATAATCTTTTAAAATCAAAGTTAATGAACTCGAGTTGATTATTCAAAAAATTTCCACAAGAGAAAAACCATTTAATATGTTATTAGAAAATTAACTCTTTGCGAATAGCAGAAAAGGACTTGGATTAGAAAAAGTGTCAATATGTAAATAAAAGATGATAACAATCCTAGGAGGAGAAGTGTGATACCCAAATGCATAAAATGTGGCAATATAGGACACAACGATAATATTTGTCGAAATAAAACAAACACAAAACCGTTAAAAGAATCTGGATTTCAAATGGTACGAATATAAATTTTCCTAATTTTAAACAAGTTTGGATTCCTAATGGTATGATTGTTAAAATTAATGGTTTTCCATATAAACAAACTTGGGCACCAAAGATGTTGACCGAAAATGAAAGTGGTCCTACGTCCTTTGTTAGGCCACTCGCTTTTTCTAAAATTTAGGTACAACAGCAGGTTAAGGAACAACTTCGATAGAGACAGATTTCGAGTTGTTCTATATGATTGATGATCTAAAATTCTAATGTTCCTTTGTCTTGAAAAATGAGATGGAGATAACTATCTAGAGTTCTCTTTTATTTTGATTCCGCCGTGTTGTTTGTAATGGCAAAGTTGTTAAATTGCCTATATATACTCTGATCACCCAAGGAGGCAGCTTCATATGTCGCTCTTGGCATATGTTGTAATAAATATATTTGCTCTGAACGTGCTTAACGATTGTGGGATTATGTAATGAATTGGAAATATTTTGAAATGAAATGTGATCTTGTTTGATGTTTTAATTTTTTTTCCTATTCATATGTTTCTGTATATCAATGTATCTAACACCGTCGTATTTGATCATCGAGGATTAATAACTATGGATGACTACAACATACGTTGCCGTTAGTTTTGGGCCTCCAAGTAGGGGGATGTTACAAAATGCTTTAACTGTCAAATAATAACGTAGTAAAAAACAAAAAGAAACATATTCAAACTGCAAAAATATGAATATTTTTGAAACTCGACATTTGCCTCAGTTTATTGGTTTTATTCTTTTCATATTTTTAAATATACACCAAAAATATCAAAAATGTACATGAGCAACCTACGACATGCACAGTGTATCATTATACATGACATCTGGTCGAGTATACATACGAAACATACTTGCATCAATTCTATTATAGGGACTAATGCAAGGTCAAGCTGAATAGGTCAACATAAGTGGTGCGAGGTCAAGCTAAACAGATCAACACAAGCAAAGTGAAGTAGCAAATCAAAACCATGCACATCAAAACAAAAGCAAATGCAATAAAAGGATGCAAGTACCAACATATAAAAGTGCACCATGTACAATTATGAAATGCAATTTAAACATGCACATAAGAACAAGATCACTCTTTCGTATACAATCTAATAAAAGAGAAAAAATCAATATACTAACTAGAAATAACTTCAAGACCCTAAACAACATCAAAGGCAACAGTTCATCATCTTTAGCCATTACGACAACAACCGAACAAAACACTATGAATGATTGTGTCATGATTCCAGACTATCACAACTACTGTAACACCCCACCTCTATACCCATATCATCCAAGAGTAATACTGAATAATACTATCAAATAATACAGAGAATAAGGCTATATGGGATACACACATGAATATTCCTTTGGAGTAACAACAGTACGTATTATAACAACCAATAAATATCTCATATATACGTACACAGCATCAGTAAATAGCAATAAGAACATGTGTCTTCAGGATAGAACAATACATAATATACAGTAAATAATAAAGAACAAAGACTAAATCGAAGCGATAATAAATAATATACTTCATAAAAGTCTTTACAAATACAAAACATCTCTATAATGGGATGAATAATCAATATACATCTCAATGTTTAATAATACAGTGAATCAATGCGATACAAATATCAAGTAACAATCCTAGTATAATACTCTTCTAAGCCCAGTAAAAGAACTGTTGATGTCGTTACTACACCTGAAATGTCTCACTGACCCGAGTATTACATAAATAACACATGGGTCAGTCTATGTCTAATCAAGTATCATAATATGGATAAAACAATATAAATAGAAAATAACAATATGATTTCACTTCTAGAGATACTCAAATAATAATAATAAGATGACATGTTATAAATGTATATGGGTATAGAATTGTATATCAGTAATGTCTGTATAATACTATACATAACCACCAAGGCATCTCATCTCATAAATGACTCAAAACTTCATAAAATAACCTACTCAGATATCAGAAGATGTCATCACCCATATGAAAACACATAAAATTAGAAATCTCAGAATCAACACAGATAGGTGAATCATACATATCCAATAAACATCATTACATTAAGAAATAACAAAAAATGGGATATCCTCAAGTGAAGTCAAGTAGTAACAAAACAATGCTTATAATCTCTCTCAATCTCATATTGTAAAATGCCGTTATCGAAACACTAAAATCAATAAGAAAGATTTAAGCCAACTCAGAACAATACCCAAATATAAGCAATAACAAGTAGGCTGTCTGCCTGTAAACAATAGGTCATCTGCCTAAGAAGGATACAGAATCGACCATACTCGAGATACACTCCCCGGTATAATTTCATTTATACATAGTATGTGTCTATCTACCACCCACATACATACACCTATATTGGAACTAGATCGAAGACTGATAGCACATCTGCTTGCTCTAGGAGCCACACGTGGTCCATATGACATGACTCCTACAGTCATCGGTTACCATTACGTCTCCCCTCTCGATATTGTGACAACGATTTACCATAGGCTCGACAACGCGTACCCTCTTTGGCTACGACCACCGACACGTTCCCCTATGGTAACTGACTGTTGGTCTATGCGACATAAAGGAAAACTAACTATCAATCTCGTGATGCGCACCGAATACCATAAACAATAATAGTGTCGTGGATCTAGGATGCGACCCCACGATCAGGTCGTTAGGGTGGATATTGGCCAATCTGGTTCACTCCCGAAACATAAATAAAGCTGGACAAAAAGTAAACAGACACATAGCATATATCTAATCTAAGGCTACATCTAGCCTCCGCATATGCTCACTACAGCGAGCCGCATATAACATACCCGCGTATGAGTGTCATCCTAGAGCAAAGAATAACTGAATAAGTAATACAATAGAGTATCATACCATCGCGTGTTACTAATCCATTCATTTAATTCTAACAGATCACAATCGCTTCTTCAATAATTATAATAATTACACTAGAAAAGTGTTACTGAAAGTCTCATATTAGACGGTCTCACTAATTCGTTTATTCATATTTATCCTCGCATAGAATAACCATCAATAAATCAAACAGAAAGATGTCATTCACCGGATCATATTAAAATATCAATCAAATCCATACCAACGGTGAATCATTCGTATAATCTTTATAAGATCAAACAAGGAAAGAAATATCGAAATAGAAATAAAAAATAGACTATTCGAACAAATATAATATAAATCAAAAAATAAATATAAAACAAACCAATCACTACCTAAGAATAAATCATTCAAAGAATTCAACTCAATATACAAGAAATGAATGATCAAGAAACTAATTTAAAGATGGATAATTCAAGTAAATGTAAAATAAACGAATCAATACTTAATAATGATTCATTCATAATACATAATTTTATATAATAAAATAAATACTTAGAAATGAACAATAAAAACATATTTTAAGATTTAAAAAACCATAAGAGGGTGATCGAAACAGTAACATAAAATTAGATGATTCCAATATATATGTGTATATAGCAACAAATAGATATATAAATATATTTATTAATAAATCCTTCACAATTTATAACCGTAATACAACACATTAAATACTTATAATAGTTAATAATTATATATTTTAAAATTAAATAGATAAATAATTAAGCTTGAATATAATATACTCTATATGATAGACAACCGGTTTCTTAGTCTTTATAAAGTTAAATTGTAATTTAATATGCTCTAATTGCATTAGAAAACTTATTCTTATCTTTTTAATAATTTATAAAACTAAGACTATGTAAAAGAGTTATCTATAACTTTTTATAACTAATTACTATTTTAAAATAACTTTAAACACCTAAATCAATATATATTTGAATAATACTTTAAAACTAAAATTATACATTATATGTTCATATATTATACTTTAATAATCATAAGTACTTATTTAAGAAACTTATCATCATTTATTTTCCTTTTAAATAATATTATTTCAAATAATTATAAAGCATACCAATTAAATTCGTCATAATCGAATAAAATTCATTTTCAAAACTTGAACACTAAATATATTAAAATTTTACACTTTTATAAATGACAATAAAAGCTACTTAAGTATTATAATTAAATTTACTTTATTATATTATCATAACTTAGATTTACATTAATTTATACACACACACACAAAATACATATACATACATACATAAACACACACACATTGTTGTATACAAACACAACTGCAAAGTATAATGAACTAAAGGGTTTGGAATAGCAAAATAGTTGATCTAACAACACAAAAATCAACAACGATACACTACTGTACTCAAATATAGCAAAGACATGACAAACACCACGGCTTTGGTGCGTAAGGTCACAAGTTCGAAACTTGCGTAGCATAATTCGAACGTTTATTGATATATGATATATTGTCCCAGTGACATGTTTTGTATAAAGTACCATTGAAAAAAAAAGAGGTATATACACAGCAAAGCCATGAGAAATAAAGAGATGCATCACACCACAGAAATTCACAAGGAGGCAAACTAAATTAATTCAGTAAAAGGGTGCAATCTGCAAACAAAATAGTAAAAGTACATGCAACCCTACAGCCTATATATGCACTGTCACTCACGCACACGCATATCAAAAACAATTTAATACACACACGCATTGTCACTCACATAAAATACAGCACATACAAATAAACTACACATGAAACTGGACACACAGGCACACCTACTGCCTAGCACAAACACACGCAGCACACAAAAAATACACAACACCTATCATATGTACCCAACACATACATATATATACTCCAGTGCAAACAAAACTCGACACGGTAACCTATATACACATAACTCTCTCTTCTCAATAACTTATTCACTCACACGATCATACAAAAAAAATGCTCATATATATAAAGCGCACACAAACACACGATTGTATAAGCGTTCATACTCATGCAAGCACTAGGTCACAAATATGAACACACACAATAGCTGCAGGGAGCACCCACACAGATACTTACAGTTCACACGCACATTCATGCAGCAACACCTCACATAAAATACACAAAAATATACATATGCACACACGCTACACACTCAAGTACACACACGTGTACTGAAGCACACATGAGCAGATCTCATAGGCATGCACGAAGATAGGTCAACCGGTCGCTTCCATAGGCCTTCTTCGACAAATTGATTGCCTGCTAAGGATGGTACTTCCTCCTACCACACTCGATACATTTAAAACTTGATGTATATAATGAATTCAGTTTTATAAAGCAAGCCAATACATAAAAAACAGGATTCAAATGAATTAGAGCATAGATATGTAAGCGATAATCACTTACCTGAAAACTGCCTTTTCCCTCACGCACGCACGCCCACAACTCACCATCGCAATACAAAAAATTCACACGATAGATGCATATAAATATAAAGATACACATATTTAAATTTGGGAAATTTAGGTAATTTATTGGATTTATTGTTAATTATTAAAGAAAGGAGGATTTTTGTGATTTTCTTGCTTCCAGCGGAAGAAGAGATGACAGTGAATAGTTTGCGTGAATAATATGGTGAAGGGGGATAATTCTACAAAGAGGAATTGGGCTTGAGTTCAAGAGTTTGGGCCAACCAATTTAAAATTAAGTAAATGCAAATATATTTTTATTTCCTTTCTTTATTTTATTTAATTCATTTAGTTAATCAATTTATCTTCCATATAAAACTTGTTAAATCACCAAATAAAATTCACATATATATATTTTTCCTACGTGTTCTCCCAATGTCCAAAAATTTTATAATAGTTATTTTTCATAATTTGTAACTACTTCCTATTTTCAATTAACTCCATTTCCAAACAAATATTACATTTCAAATCAAACCATTTTTATAAAATTTTATGTTCATCTTTTTAACTTATTTAAATTCAAATACACAATATCCTCACTTTATGCCCAAAATAAAATAATTTCTAAACCAATTTGTTAATTAAATCTCTAAATTCCCAATTTAATTGATTAATTACTAATATTAATTTCTGTTAATTATTACTGAAAAATCGGGTTGTTACACTGCACAAAATCGGGTTGTTACACTGCACAACCATATCATCAACTCAACTGCAAGTCTCAAAATAATAGGTTTATCATCGTTGAATATCATTGCATCATAATGAGATTCATCTAGTATAAGTTTCAGGCACGGCAACAACAAAAGATAGTTCTCAACATCAAAATTCACATTCATCCTTTAACATATCAACAAACAAATCAAGCCCAACCTTCAATAACATCACTCAACCTCTACAGCATCATCTCAATTCACACAAAACATTTTAGATCGTTATAAAAACAATGGTGCATAATATTTTCAAGAGCTCTACGTCTAATATCAAGCAAAACCAAACACAAAGCCAGTGGATGTTAATACCTCAGTTATTGATTTTGATGATAAAACCCTTAATAATAATAATACATTCATATAAAATATAAATACTAATGTTGTGGCAAGTTATATAGTATATGGTGCATGATATTATATAGGTGTTGAATCGAAGACTGTATAGTATAACGACTCAAAGAATGGACATGAAGACTCATGAGTATAAAGATCAAGATATGAAGATCTCAAGACTATAGTATAGTATATAAAGTCATAAAATTTTGTTAAAATCCCTGCTAACAATTTTTGATCTCTATTTCACATTTTCTTATCTTTTATTTTTAAATCAAAATATATTTTTAAAATATATTTAAAGATATTTTATAAAAGTTTTTCAAAGTTTAAAATATTTATAAACTATGTTTAATTATTTCACAAAGTATCATAATATTTTACAAAGCATAAGATTTTCAAAAACATTTTAAAATAAAGAGTTCTTAAACTATACATGAGTTTGTCGACATATACCCTATAAGTATGTCGACATATATGTTGTCATATATTCCGCCAATTAGTTTTTTTAAATTTTGAAATGAAGTGTCTAGTCATTATAACTCTTTAGGAACAGACACATCTATTGATTCACTATATAAAAGGGGTTTCAAACGAATTTTTTATTAGCTACTTTCTTATTATCTTCTCTCCTCTTACTCTCTCAAAAGATTTCTTGAAAATTACTCTTATTTCTACTCAAAATTATATAGAATTAATTCAAACTTCTTTGAATTGCTTCACCACTATTTATTATCAGTTTCCAATCATCTCTCTCTCAATCAAAGATAAAAGTGATGTCCAAAAGGCTATAGGACCCATTGTATCCAAAGTTCAAGAAATTATCTTTGGAAAAATCATCAAACTCTAGTTGTATTTGCTTTGGTGTAATTGTAGCCCGTTCAACTCAATTGGGTGTGCTTGATAGCCCGAAAACCCGAGTGGGTGTGCTTGTAGCCCATCCAAATCAAGTTGGTGTACCTTGAGCCTGAAAAATTAAGAGGGTGTGTGTCTCGTAGCCTTTGAATCGAGACTGTAACTGGGTTTTCCTTCTGCCCGTTTAAAGATTGGCATTCGAAAAGAAATCTATACAAGCAATTGTATGGGAGTGGATGTAAGAGAAATCTGAACCGGTATAAAATCCCTGATGTCATCTCTCTAACTCTCTACTTTACTTTACTGCATTATTTTGTCTGTGTTTACATCTGTGATTGATTGTTGATGTAATTCTATGTTGAAAATCTATGATTTAACATTAAACTGGAAAGAAATTTAAAAATATTTACAAATGTCAGAAAACACTATTCACCCCCCCCCCCCCCCCCGAGTGTTTATTTAGCCTTAAGATGCATAATTCTGCAACCCACAGTGGAATATTGAAAAAGAAAAACTAGTTTGTTTTTACCAGATCTAAACTCCATTATCAAATGTAGGAATATAGGAGCATCGAAACCACCACAAACAAGTAAACTCAAGTTCGTCGATAGTCAAAACAATATACGTAGGTTAAATAACAAAAGAAAATATCTAGCGGTAGAAAACAATATATATATATATATGAATATATATCAGAGTTGAACTAGTCAAAAATCAATACACCATCAATCTAAAAATCGACGATCATTCAAAAGCAAGGAAGAAATATTCAAACTCGATATTCAATAACGATGTAACACCCTTAATTTAGATTAACATTATTTAGAAGATTTAATTAGATAAATAAAATAGAATAATGTGATGTGTAGTAAGATAGAGATGTTGAGATTTGATAATTAACAAGGTCAGGCCTCAACTAATCAACTATCAAGATTGTTTTAAAACTTAACATATAAAAGAACACATGAGAAGGGCAATTTAGGAAATAGATTTATCGTTTATCCCTTAACCCCCCCCCCTCTTCCATATCATTCTCATTTTTGCAAGTGCAAAATAATCAAAGTAAAAGAACAAGAGGCCGACCATTAAACAAGAAGATTAGAAGAAGAAAGCTAAGGAAATTTTAAGGGAAAAAGCTAGGGAAAATATTCTTCATCAAATCTCAACTCCATTATCCAATTCAAGGTGAATAATAATAAAGCATCTCATTTTTATGTTTTTTTGGTTTCAGGTCTGATCGGTTTTGATTCGTTGGTAATGTTATGATGTTCCATGTTAGATTTTTACCGTTGTTTGGTTAAATAATGAATTATTGGAATCTTTATAAAATTATTATGATAGGTTTGTGGTAAAAACCTTTGTTTATGCTCTCCAAATGATTTGATTTTTGGATATGTTGTGTAAAACATAATTTTGGAGATGGGTTTTAATTTCATAATTTTTCAAATTAATAGGAATATTTTATGAATTTCCTAAGAAAGAAAGGGCATTTATTTTGGATTTTAATTATTAGAAATAATTAAATAAAGATTTTGGTCCCAAAATTTTATATGTTAAATAATATGTTAATTCTAATTTTTGATGAATTTTTGAGATTTTTCCCATGTAATTCTGATTTATTATGAATTTACTAAGCTAGAAAAGCTTATAACTATTATTAAATAATTAAAGATGGGTGCAAAATTATTCATTGGGAAATATAATGAGTTTGCAGCTACTATCGAAGAAAAGAAATTTGGTAAGTTGTTTTTAACCAATAGAAAATTGATAAAAATTAAGGGTTGATGAAAAGTAATTACTTTTAGTAGCACTAAAACAGTTTTTATAATAATTACGATATTTCATGTTGCCAATATCAATGTCTAACCCCAGCGATATTAGCATGAATAAATGCATACGATATCAACTATGTTAGTATGGAATGAATCTGTTCAGGTTAAAGTCATATACGTCATTAAATAAATGCTGACATAGTTATCTCGTAATGTATCAAAGCAACGCCAACCGCCTTTGTTTCATTATTTTAAAATCTATAACATTTGGCAATGATGCCACAAGTTTTCACCATGGTTTTAAACAATGTCGCATACTTCCTATTTAACGCCATAGCTTAAAGCAGTAATGTCGCAAAATTTTATTTTCGACATTAAATACTTTATGCTGTGATGCCGCTAGTATTACTTACGATATAGAAGTATTATGGCAATGATGCCACTTATACCTACATACTTTCAACGTTGATAATGCCACCTGTTATCAATTGTGGCATTCTATTTTAATAGCGGCAATGTAGCCCAGTTTTATGAATTCAGTGACAACTGTTTTAAGTCATTGATGTCGGAAGTCATAAATGTCGACCTTATTATTTTAAAGCATCTGATATCAATAGTTTTTTGATTTTGATGCACATGTCGTCAATGTCAGCTTATATGTATTTTACATATAGAAGGCTATATTTAGTAGGTTCAGTGACCAATAAATTTTTATGTTACGACAACATTGATTTTAGCATTATAGCTTTATATTTTTATAAAATCAGAATTATTTTTTATAGCTTTGATATGAAGGGATGTAACGTCCCATGTCGGTCATATTGATGCCACAATTTTTCAATGATGAACATATTCTAACTTATGGTGTTATACCCTCTAATGAAGAGGTGCGGCGTCCTCATATTAATACCAAAAGTATGCATGGAAGTATTAAAAGTGATTATAAATTTACATGAGAAATTGGTATGTTAAAGGGCTGTATTTTCCTCATTTTAAATATGAATTCAGGTGATTAATCATATAAGATGATAAATGTTTTCAAGGAATAAATTATTGTTAGCCTAAGTTTTGGTATGAAATTACCAAAGAGAGTTATTACTAAAGGTTAAGTAACTATAAGATGTCAATTGGTTTTACATATCCGAGTGTGGATGCTCTATGTTCTTGTTATTATTTGATCAGTTATTTTGCATAAGTATTATTGTCATTCTCACATCACCATGACCAATAACAGCATTTTGGGATATTTAAGGGCAGAATAACCAGTTAGGTTAATCCATTAGTAAGTATAATCAGATTAACTACCGAGTGAGTAGAATTGCATCCAGGAGATTAGGTAGAATGGAAGTTGTTAGGATGCCCAGAATTGATAAAAAGATTACGATTTGAGATACGGTATTGGGAGGGTCCAAAAGGTTCATAGTTATCCCATGAAACTATGGCTTGAGTAATGTTATTGGATATACCCTATAAGTTCCTAGTGATGCCATGAAAACTATGATTTGAAAATATGGTATTGGAAAAAATCCAATAGGTTCATAGTCATTCCATGAAAACTATGATTTGAGAAATGTTATTGGAGAAATCCAATAAGTTCTTAGTGATCCCTTGAAACTATGATTGGAAAGTGTTATTGGTAGAAATCAATAGGTTCTTACTAATCCTGTGAAAACTATGCTTTAGGACAGGTAGTCCCTAAGAATTTTGTCAGATTATTAGTTAGCCCATGAAAACTAATAGGTTCATAGTGACCTTAGAAAAACTATGAGTTGAGACAGGTAGTCAATTTTGTGGGAATGCGTGAACATAGGATAGATATAACCCTAAATTGACGATGAGTCAAACTTACCCCATTGCATACTTACATATGATTATGTTATTATGTTTTGACCATTGTGAATGTAGGAGCATAGTATATGGTTTTGACATGTTGATTAAAATACTAGTGAGGGGAAACCCGTTCCGCTTAACGGCCTAGTCTCACTAGGTATCTATTTGGTTCAAGATGGTAGGTTATTATTCACCCCTGACTGTTTATCTGACCTGAAGTTTTTTTTTCATCTTAAACTCTTGGATACTCATTTGAGTAGGTCGAGAGTAAGGGATTTTAGGATTCTAGTCAGACGAATAAGCTTCAGGAGACGTGCAAGAGACAAATGAGCTATATTAGGATTTTTATTTAATCCGTTGTGTAGTTCAATTTGTTTGAATGGATGTAATGATAAAAATTTAAACTGTCAAGTGTAGTAGACTCTGAACAACCAAGGGGGCATCTTCATATGTCGCTCTTGGAGTATTTTGTAATAATTATATTTTCTCTAAACGTGGGGTCGAATGAGATTATGTAATAAATATGAAATCTTTTTTGTGAAATGAAATGTGTAAACTTGTTATTAAATTGTGTTTGAAAAGTTTCTTATTCATATGCTTCTAATATTATAGATATGATTAACATAGCCATATTTTATCACCAAAAATTATTACTATGGATGATTGCAGCATCCGTAGCACTTAGTTTCGGACCTCAAAATGGGGGATGTTACAACTTGGTATCAAAGCATGTGTTTATGTAAAATTTTAAAGAATAAAAGGTTTTTAAAAACATAATCCAAATAAATCGAATAATTGGGTTGGGTATGGGATAACGCTATAGTAACGTACTTGTATTTGCTATATATGTGTATGCATCCTATCTTCATTTTCCCCTCTCTCTTAGACCATTCTTTTGTATCTTACAAAAATCCATATGCAAATTCAAATGAAATAAGATATGGAAGCAGAGAATGGAAGAGCGAATCTAGGTGGAGGGAACACCATAACAAATGGAAATGCTTGGCCTAATACAAGAAGAACCCGGGTCGACAAGAAAATGCTAATCCAAATGCAAATGCTAAGGTAGGTACTGGAACCCCACCAGTAGATTTGGGGATTATGTATCAGTTATTTGTCAATATGATACAAGCTAGAGTTGCTGCTTGTTTGGATGGAGTGAATGTTGCTAATGTGGGAGAAGCTAATCCCGTGGCGCCAATTGGCAATTACTATGCCAAGTTGAACCGTGATTATACTAGTCTTGGAGAAAAGCCTTTTGTTGTAACTGAAGATGATATTGAAGTGAAGAACTGGTTATTACATTGTGAGAGGATTTTTGCTGATATAGGGTTGAACGATGAGCAGAAATGGAGATTGGCTTCTAGGCAGCTGTAAGGAGCAGCATCATACTGGTGGAACTGGGTAACCATTGGTGTGCCTGAAGAGGAATTGACTTGGGCTGAGATCAGGAGAAGGTTTTAATAGAGGTTTTTATCTGAAGTAGCCAAGTTAGCCCCGCTTAGGAAATTTATGGAATTAGAGTAAAGGGTAATGCTTGTGTTGGAATATGCTATGAGGTTTGATGAGATGTCTAGGTATGGATATGCCATCATTGATACTATGATTAAGAGGAAAAAGAATTTTATTCGAGGGTTGAGACCGTAGATTGCTAGAGTGATTATGCCACATCTCCAAGATCCGAGTAATGTAGTGGTGTAACGCCCCGGAATTTTCAATCCAGAAAATTCTAGATAGTTATGAGAAAGAAGGAAGAGACAGAAGAAGAAGAACAGAAAACACCAGCATCTCACATTCGCAGTGGATAAAATATAATAATAAATAATACAGTTTACAAAGAATACAATATTTGTCGATTATATATTTTAATACATCAGAGTTTTACATGTACACAGTCACTGAATATATACAAATATCATGTCTCAGAGCTACAATGATATACAGCAGCGGAAATACACCATACGTACTTGCCTTCCAGCCCGTCTCCTGAGCTCCAGAACATCCTACCTGAAAATCTGTAATACTCGGTCTGACCCCGAGCATTACATCAAAGTAACACCCGGGTCAGGCTGGAAACCAGCGTGAGTAAACCCCACTAACATGGAATACTGAACAAACAACTTATATAAACCCGGATAAACTTATGTCAATTTATCCAATTCACAATTTTCTATAGACAATGCTTATTTCACATATAAATTTCTAAGTACCAAACTTAGATAAAAATAATTCAATTCACTTAAATCATTTCATATCATCCTATTGCTTTCACAAATCAATTTCTAAAAATTTGAAGTGGTTTCGGGTATTTCTTAATACCCGACCCCAGTCTCTTCGAAATCTATGTCATTCTAACCCAAGTTATTCAAATGAAAGACCCAACATTTCATATCAGAGATATCAATACATTCAAAGCATTTAATACCATTCTATCATCCATAAGCAAATTTGACCACTTCCAAATCAATTCTATTTATTCTAATTGAATTTCTAACCTCAATCATTTAGATTTCTTTATTTAACACTAATTAATTCCAGATCGATTAATTAGTCAACCCATCATTTCCAACTTAAATAATCACCCTGGGTAATTATTCTTCAATTACATACAAGTAATTATTTTCAATTAATTCCACAAATTAATTATTCTTAACCCAAACAGTAGTTAATCTTTAATTACTTCACAAATTAATTAACTATAATTGATTTCATTAATTCTTGATTTCTTAGGTTAATCAATTACCATGAATATTTATCAGTCTTGATTTATCTCCACAAAGTAATTATATTTTATTAATTTCTTAAGTAATTTCTTTTCAAACCATCCAATGATTATTCCGAATCACTTACACTTATTAATTACCTTAAACTTAATCAATTAATTAATTCAAACCTTAATTATTAAATTAACTAACCCAAATCATTAATTAATTGAATTAATTAATCATCCATTTCAATTATTCTTTTAATTAAATGAATCATAATCATTAAGCCCCTTATTAACTTTAAATTGAAATATTTTCTTATTTACGATTTCACTTAAACCAAATTTTAAACTCGAATATTTCGAGTCAAGCAACAATTAACTTGAGAACCAACCAAACCAAAGTCACTAGATTATCAGTGCACATCAAACCAATCCAATCATTCAATCCATCTATATAAATCTAACCATTTAAATTTGAATAAAAACCCAATAGTGTGAGATTTACTCACCTTTGATTTTGCTTTTTGCAATCCATTCCAACCAGCTTGTTTTTCTTTTCAGATTTCAAACCTTGAATTAAACATTTAACATTCGAACAATTATTTAAATTTAACCTTTAAATTTTCATTAATTAGTTTCTCTTAATTACTTAACTGATTAATTAAATAATCTTCATCACCAGACCTAACCTACATTAAAGCTAAGTCATTTATCTTAATTAATTTCTAATTTACATCACTTTAAATTCCTTATTTTATAAACCTGGGATTTTTATTATCATTAATCTATAATCTGACTTAAGATAAACATTTTGTTTTCCTTAATCCCTTTTTAATCACATTATTTATTAAATTTCAGATTTAGCTTAAGAATCTCCCTGCTTAGTTCAAATGAAGATTACAACCTAAATTAATAAATAATAAACAACATCATTATCAAAGAAGTGTTTTGACTCAAAACAATTTGAGAAAACTCACCTGCTAGCAAGCCTCCAAACCGTAGCCTCGATCGAAAATGCCGACCCTAATACCACACACGCGGCCTCAAAACCATGGCGACCCTGCCACGCGACCAACCCTAACGTCACTACGTCACCGCCCTCGTCAACGACCGGCCTCACACGACTAGCCTTGGCCGCGAGCTCGACCTTCCATCTCGTCGCAGTTACCTCCGCCTCGCCGTTCGAGCTCGCGCCTCTATCCCCGCTGCCCAGTACACCACGTCTACCCCGCGACCATCGAATCGCGCGCCGCTTCGCTGCGAGATCACGGTGCTTCTCCACCCACGAGTCTTCGTAACCCGAGCTCGCGAGTCCCAACCTATAAAGCTGCGTCGCGCGTTGCGGATGGGGATCGACATCGAACTGCCATTTTTTTTAGCTTTGGTCGAATCCAAAGAGGGAAAGGGAACGCCTTTGTTTTAGTTCAGATATTTTTGTTTTTGGAAACGAGAGAATAAGGGGCTCCGTTCGTTTTCGTTCAAAGGAGAGGAAGATAACATATCAGCTGGGAAGCTTCACGAGTACGCGTTGGGAAAAAAAATATCTCTGACTGTTGTACTTTTAAATTTTAAATTATACTATAACACTTCAAACCGTCTCGTTGCATAACGCGAAATCCCGAACCCCAAACCAGACATTCCGACAGACGTTTACAGGGTTTTACCCGTATTCCGAACACGATGGAATGCGTTTCGAAGGCTAATTTGATTGTATGTGTGAGTTACGGAAGTAAAAGATCAATTTCAAATTAAATCGATTCAAATAATTCGAAGCGTTTTGAGCTGCCAAGGTTAAACGACAGCTCTGATCGCTACGAAAATTGAAATCCGATAATAACTAACTATTACGGATCCAATGGAACTGGTTTTGTCAAATTCCGAGACTGTGCCTTGGAAGGCTATTTTTAAATACAAATTTAAATGATATATTATTAAAATTGAACAAATCATCTTTAAATTAAATTTTCACCATTCTATTATCTTCAATATCATCCAATATCATCATTATAAATTTTATAAGCCTTCAAATTAATTTAAACAGGCCTAGAAATTCAAATTCAACAATTTACCCAATTTCAATTATTAAATTCAATATTTAAACTATATAATTCAATGGTTTAATTATCAAGTAAATATTGATATCTCGAATTCAAGTTAAATTAACTTTAAAATATATAAAATCAATTATTTTTCCATTTTAAATTATTCAAAATCCTGGGTCGTCACATTCCTCCCCCCTTAAAAGAATTTCGCCCCCGAAATTTCTAGTTAGGAAGAATGGTCCTACCAACTGCCTTTTATTAAAGACCCCTTTTATCATTCTTATTAACTTTCCTAACTATCCCACAGTTTCCAACCAGTACCATTTTGCTCAAACATTCAAGTTCAATTTAAAACCAAAAATTTTAAATTATCAAAAATTTCTCTAACTCCCTAAATTTCCGAAAATTTTTGCCAACGTCTCCTTTGCGCGGCTAGCTCGGTACAACTACAAAAGGCCTCTACGGGCTCCCAAACTCTCAAAAAGAAACAAAAGCCAAGTGGCTATATCAAAAATCCAATCCAATTTCATACAGATATTCAAACACTTACCTTTTTGTCGGGCAATTCAAATTTATCTTTTGGAATCAAATCCAATTTCCTTTTCCCTTTCCAATACCTGCATATCTTACTTAGCAACCATATCCAATCATATCCCTTCAAAACATTTTGTACCTTTCCTTACATAGGTTTTCATATTACTTCCATTCAATTTACTTCAAATTTTGAATATTAAGTTTATCTTTCGTTTATAACTGATTCATAGCATTATTTAAATTTGTGTTATTTACTAATTTACTTCAATTCCCAATTTGAAATCGTTCTGTCATTAACAAAAAAAAATTCCCAAAAATTTTTAAAAAATTCCTAACTCCCAAAATTTCCAGAAAATTTTGGCAAAGTCTCCTTTGTACGGAGGAGCTTCTGCGATATCGCAGGATGCACAAATATATATATACATCGGCCTTAGGCCGGAAATCACAATATATATCAATATATGCAGTTCATATCTCCTATTTTGAATTCTTTTGCGTAGGCATACCTTTATTTAGCAATTTAAGCAAGCAGCGTATTTATTTTAGCATACATCGCATCCAAATCCAGCCAATAGGCCCTCAGGTACCTGTACTATCTCAGTTTAAATATGTAAGTGTCATATAAAGAAAATCTATTAACATTTTACTTACTTAAACAACTATAACACATCAATTCTAAAGAAAGGCATTCCAAATAACTTTCACATGCAACTTATATGATTGCAAAGCTAATTCCATTGTTTTCAACCAAATTTATATTCCATTTTATTCATTTAAGGGTTTGCAACTCAATTTCTTACATTCATTAGATTTTTATTCCAACGAGCCCATATTTACTTCAGATGATTCAAAATCAATTTTATTAAATCTCCATTATCTCATAGAATTTTAATTGCTTTTGTTTACGCTAAACGACAATTATTTTTATGCAATTTCGACGACCCTCGCTTAATAGAGTATTTGTTTAGTTTATAACTACTTTAAATAAATTTCAACTCATTCTGTATTGTATTCCGTTTCATTTCTAATTTATTCACCAACCATACATTTGCATTTCATTTTACCTCCGCATTAGAGTCATTTAAAACTATTTTATTGAGCTTGGCAACATCGATGCTTATATTAATACCCATTTTCCAATTAAATTTAACCCAAATCTTTATTCAATTGTCTACTATCCTCACTCAAAAACAAACTTTTATTGACTTAAGAAATTTTACTTCTTTAATACAGAGTCATTCACAATTTATTTCTATTCACTTGGGTTTGTTTGCAACACTAACCATTTTTTTATTATAATTCACTTTCATTCCATTCGCCAACGCATCCATTATATCTAATTTACTAGCACATTACATTAAATATTATTCATAACTCGCTTGAATTTTAATTTGTACTTCAAACCATCGCATTTGCCAATCCAATTTTATTTTATTTTTACAACATCTCCTCTTATTTAATTCATTATCAAATCTAAGTCGAATTTTATTTACCATTCGAAGTTATTTTCAAACTCCATTATTAACTCAACATACTCTTCCCATTTATTACTTAGTTAATTAGCTTACTTCCAATTTTCATTACAAAGGAAATTACTTCATTAAATTTCCCTGAGTTCAAATTTGTTTTTATAATTCAAATTTGGAGTTCCTTTCATTTCCCAAAATTCCAACACTCTTATTTTTAAAAATTAGAAATGTCTTTAAATTCACATAATACTCGTAAAATAGCTTTTTATAAAAATACTTTCTATAACTCGATGTCTCAACCAGTCCATCCTTGTTCTCACAGAAATTCGGTCATACGTTGATCAGGCGTAGAACTGAAAATCTATAAGTACTTAGCAGACTTATTTTCAACATCCAGTGAAAATACTTGGAAAATAATTTTTTTTACTAAAACAGTTTTGAAATAGAGAAAAATAGCTTTAGTGAGAATGCTCTGGAAATCATCACACCCATCCATGGTCGCAGTTAACCCGATGGTTACGTTGCCGTCCCGGCAAAATCCACAGATAACTGTAGGCATCCCGCCCCTCAATTACGCCATGGAATCCGCTACAGATCGCAGCTACAATTGGGGTTACGTTGCCATCACAGCAAAAACCCATATAACTGTAGGCATCAGCGCCACCGAATTTCGCTGCCAAAAGAATGAAACTCCTCCACTTGACCATAGATCGCAGTCTACCGATGTTGCGTTGCCTTCTCGGCAAAATCAAGTGTAGACCATTGGCACTCATCCTCCACACGATTTTCGCTATGGTCCCCACACAGTAGATCACAGCGACATCGAGTTATACTGTCGTCACAGCACAACTCAAATGCCCCTGTAGGCATCAACGCCATCGACTTTCGCTACCCAATAATCCCCAGAAACTAGTTTGTCCGGACTCCTCACAGGATCAACTTTAGAACCTCCCTCTTAGAGGCTCAAGGCAGTACCATCCAGTGGCACTCCTGAGAAGTTCATTCCAAGGGAGCGCCTTTTTCCCCAGAGCCAATCTCAAAACACTTTATACTATACACATATAGTATTTTCAAATCATACACCTAGTATGAATTTCACACAAGGCTCCTTTACACAAATCGATTTCCAAAATCGATAAATTTCAAAATAGGCTTTTCCAAATCTCAATATTGATTTCCCAAAAATCAAAGCTTTTTTTTTCCAAATCCATAGATTCTCAAAACCTTTCCTCAAAAATCATTTTTTTTTTCCAAAATCATTTTACAAAGTCCTTTTTATATAAATATATATACTAATCTTGAAGAATTTTGAATCAAATTTATACTTGTATAAATTTACGTTTATACTCCAAATCTTTTCAAAAATCTTTTCTTCTGGCTATAGATTCATTCAAAGGTAGTTTTTATCTTATTTTAGTTTCTCATATATTCACAATTTTTTTTCTTTTTCTTTTTCCATTTCAAAGATCATCTTATAACTTTTTATCTACACTTCAAAATCAAATTTCCACCTTTATTCATTTTTTATTTCTCAAATTATTCTTTCATTTCTAAGAACCATTTCACATTTCCTATTAAAAATTCCCACTATCAATTTTCTTCAAATCCGTACGATGTACACATACCATCCGTATGCTATACCAATCTGATCGCTCACTCGATCACACAATTTCTTTTCCGAACTAGTATCGTTCAACCGACTTCCTAGTGCGGACACAGATATGGTTTCTTGATCAGAAACCGTCATTCTCCTTGCATAGTCACAACTATGATAGAGAATATCCAGAACTAATCAACAATCCATATCCAGGTTCGCCGTCGAAAATCGAGTGAAAAATCCCAATCGGATCGATAATATTATCTCGAAATTCCGTGCTCGAATCTGGATCAAATTACTATGCGAATAGAATAATATACGTACATCTTACATATTTAACTTCATTGATTATTAGCCAAATCAATTTCCTCTCTGTTCACATTTCTTATTCACATTTACATTAATTCCCATTTGGATTATCACTTCAATTCTTATCCCAATTGGGTATTTAATCAATAACAGTTTGAACTCCGACCAGTTTAGAAATAGCTCGAAAATTTAAAAACAGATAAGTAGTTGAAAAATAATTAATAGTTTGCAAAATAACTGTAAAATAGTTAACTAACATAGAGTAGTTGAAAAATAGTTAAATAATTTTCAAAAATTGTATATAATTGCAAAATAGTTGTAAAATAATAAATACTTTGCGAAATAGATGAAAAATAGTAATTAGTTTATAAAACAGTTGAAAAATGGTTAAATAGCTCCAATAATAATTGTAGAACAAGTATAAAATAATTTTGGCTTTAAGAAAGAAAGGTTGTATATATTTAATAGCTTGGAAAAATAAGTTTATATTAAAACAATTTATATTGAAAATAGTTCAGAGTCAAAACTGTTCAATTCCCAATCTTCATTTTCATCAATTCAATTTAAATTTCCGTTCCATTTAAATTGACCCAATTCCAATCTTAAATAACTCCAATTTCCATTGGACTTGATTTATTCCTAACTCAAGTTGAAATAAATTCTCAATTTCTTTCCACTTCAAATCAAATTCCATATGATTTTAAACTTATTCAACTTTAATTATAACCCCAAGCTATTCCAGTCAATTTGGACTGATACCACCCACTTTAGTTCCAATCACTTCAATTTAGTCCAATTCAAATTGTCCAGTTAAAATTTTAAACTTATCCATCTTCACTTACAAATCCAATTAATTCCAATCGGATTTAACTTAAATGAATTCAATTCCAACTTCAAATTTTAACCATCTCGAATTATATAAATTCGAGTTGAATTTTCAAAGGTTAGTTTAACCCTTTAAACCAAATTTATCTCGATGTTAAAGTTTGTAAATAAATTTTATTCTGAGCTCAAGTTCTAGAATTTCATCTTCAATCAACTAAATTTTAATTAACTCAAGCAAATTTTATCTTGAACTAATTTTAATCAAAATTTCAAATTCAAATCATCCCGAATTATATAGATTCAAGTTAAAATCCCCAAAGGTTGGTTTAACTCTTTAAACCGAATTAACCTTGTTCATTTAAGGTTTTTAAACAATTAAATTTCTGAGTTCAAATTCTAGAATTTCCTTTTCAAAAATTTTCTTTTAATTTGGTTGTATTATATTATTTCTTAATTTAATTTCAATTAATTTAACCACCAATTTGCTTAATATATATATATATATAGAAATATTGCTTTATATATAAAAATATAATCTTATATAAAATCATTTAAAATCCTTATATAAGAAAATAACAAGTACGCTCTCGTATATGTGTATATATATATATTCAACTCATTCTGGAGTACCACGGACTCTATATAATGAGTAATTCCCACCAGAGTCAAGGTTCTCGCTTAACCTTTTAGCTCTGATACCAAATGTAACACCCCGGAATTTTCAATCCAGAAAATTCCAAATAGTTATGAGAAAGAAGGAAGAGATAAAAGAAGAAGAACAGAAAACACCAGCATCTCACATTCGCAGCGGATAAAATATAATAATAAATAATACAGTTTACAAAGAATACAATATCTGTCGATTATATATTTTAATACATCAGAGTTTTACATGTACACAGTCACTGAATATATACAAATATCATGTCTCAGAGCTACAATGATATACAGCAGCGGAAATACACCATACGTACTTGCCTTCCAGCCCGTCTCCTGAGCTCCAGAACATCCTACCTGAAAATCTGTAATACTCGGTCTGACCCGAGCATTACATCAAAGTAACACCCGGGTCAGGCTGGAAACCAGAGTGAGTAAACCCCACTAACATGGAATACCGAACAAACAACTTATATAAACCCAGGTAAACTTATGTCAATTTATCCAATTCACAATTTTCTATAGACAATGCTTATTTCACATATAAATTTCGAAGTACCAAACTTAGATAAAAATAATTCAATTCACTTAAATCATTTCATATCAGCCTATTGCTTTCACAAATCAATTTCTAAAAATTTGAAGTGGTTTCGGGTATTTCTTAATAACCGACCCCAGTCTCTTCGAAATCTATGTCATTCTAACCCAAGTTATTCAAATGAAAGACCCAACATTTCATATCAGAGATATCAATTCATTCAAAACATTTAATACCATTCTATCATCCATAAGCAAATTTGACCACTTCCAAATCAATTCTATTTATTCTAATTGAATTTCTAACCTCAATCATTTAGATTTCTTTATTTAACACTAATTAATTCCAGATCGATTAATTAGTCAACCCATCATTTCCAACTTAAATAATCACCCTGGGTAATTATTCTTCAATTACATACAAGTAATTATTTTCAATTAATTCCACAAATTAATTATTCTTAACCCAAACAGTAGTTAATCTTTAATTACTGCACAAATTAATTAACTATAATTAATTTCATTAATTCTTGATTTCTTAGGTTAATCAATTACCATGAATATTTATCAGTCTTGATTTATCTCCACAAAGTAATTATATTTTATTAATTTCTTAAGTAATTTCTTTTCAAACCATCCAATGATTATTCCGAATCACTTACACTTAATTAATTACCTTAAACTTAATTAATTAATTAATTCAAACCTTAATTATTAAATTAACTAACCCAAATCATTAATTAATTGAATTAATTAATCATCCATTTCAATTATTCTTTTAATTAAATGAATCATAATCATTAAGCCCCTTATTAACTTTAAATTGAAATATTTTCTTATTTACGATTTCACTTAAACCAATTTTTAACTCGAATATTTCAAGTCAAGCAACAATTAACTTGAGAACCAACCAAACCAAAGTCACTAGATTATCAGTGCACATCAAACCAATCCAATCATTCAATCCATCTATATAAATCTAACCATTTAAATTTGAATAAAAACCCAATAGTGTGAGATTTACTCACCTTTGATTTTGCTTTTTGCAATCCATTCCAACCAGCTTGTTTTTCTTTTCAGATTTCAAACCTTGAATTAAACATTTAACATTCGAACAATTATTTAAATTTAACCTTTAAATTTTCATTAATTAGTTTCTCTTAATTACTTAACTGATTAATTAAATAATCTTCATCACCAGACCTAACCTACATTAAAGCTAAGTCATTTATCTTAATTAATTTCTAATTTACATCACATTAAATTCCTTATTTTATAAACCTGGGATTTTTATTATCATTAATCTATAATCTGACTTAAGATAAACATTTTGTTTTCCTTAATCCCTTTTTAATCACATTATTTATTAAATTTCAGATTTAGCTTAAGAATCTCCCTGCTTAGTTCAAATGAAGATTACAACCTAAATTAATAAATAATAAACAACATCATTATCAAAGAAGTGTTTTGACTCAAAACAATTTGAGAAAACTCACCTGCTAGCAAGCCTCCAAACCGTAGCCTCGATCGAAAATGCCGACCCTAATACCACACACGCGGCCTCAAAACCATGGCGACCCTGCCACGCGACCAACCCTAACGCCACTACGTCACCACCGTCGTCAACGACCGGTCTCACACGACTAGCCTTGGCCGCGAGCTCGACCTTCCATCTCGTCGCAGTTGCCTCCGCCTCGCCGTTCGAGCTCGCGCCTCTATCCCCGCTGCCCAGTACACCGCGTCTACCCCGCGACCATCGAATTGCGCGCCGCTTCGCTACGAGATCACGGTGCTTCTCCACCCACGAGTCTTCGCAACCCGAGCTCGCGAGTCCCAACCTATGCAGCTGCGTCGCTCGTTGCGGATGGGGATCGACATCGAACTGCCATTTTTTTTATAGCTTTGGTCGAATCCAAAGAGGGAAAGGGAACGCATTTGTTTTAGTTCAGATATTTTTGTTTTTGGAAACGAGAGAATAAGGGGCTCCGTTCATTTTTATTCAAAGGAGAGGAAGATAACATATCAGCTGGGAAGCTTCACGAGTACGCGTTGGGGAAAAAAAATATCTCTGACTGTTGTACTTTTAAATTTTAAATTATACTATAACACTTCAAACCGTCTCGTTGCATAACGCGAAATCCCGAACCCCAAACCAGACATTCCGACAGACGTTTACAGGGTTTTACCCGTATTCCGAACATGATGGAACGCGTTTCGGAGGCTAATTTGATTGTATGTGTGAGTTACGGAAGTAAAAGATCAATTTCAAATTAAATCGATTCAGATAATTCGAAGCATTTTGAGCTGCCAAGGTTAAACGACAGCTCTGATCGCTATGAAAATTGAAATCCGATAATAACTAACTATTACGGATCCAATGGAACTGGTTTCGTCAAATTTCGAGACTGTGCCTTGGAAGGCTATTTTTAAATACAAATTTAAACGATATATTATTAAAATTGAACAAATCATCTTTAAATTAAATTTTCACCATTCTATTATCTTCAATATCATCCAATATCATCATTATAAATTTTATAAGCCTTCAAATTAATTTAAACAGGCCTAGAAATTCAAATTCAACAATTTACCCAATTTCAATTATTAAATTCAATATTTAAACTATATAATTCAATGGTTTAATTATCAAGTAAATATTGATATCTCGAATTCAAGTTAAATTAACTTTAAAATATTTAAAATCAATTATTTTTCCATTTTAAATTATTCAAAATCCTGGGTCATCACAAGTGGTGAAAATGACTATAAGGAATGAGGAGATGCTTGTGAATTTTGGGAAAGAAAAGTTGGTGGAATCCCAAATTTCTCAAAATAAGAAGAGGAAGTTCTTTAAGAAGAAGGGAGCTCAGAAGGGTGGAGCTGCCAAGAAAGGAAAAGCTGATATTGTCTAATTTAAGTGCGACAAGAGAGGACATTTTGCTCATGAGTGTCAAACCGGTAAGGGAAAGAAGGTTGCGGAAAAGTGTAAAGTGTTTCAACTGCGACCAGAAAGGGTACAAGAATCAATGTCCAGAGCCGGCCAAAGCTGACAAAGGGAAGGTCTTTGCTTTGGAACCATCATCTTCTAGACTGATAGTTGTTGAGAAAGGAAAGTCTATGATGGAAGGTACACTTTTGATTCATAGCATACCAGTTAGAGTTTTGTTTGATACAGGTGCATCACATTCTTTTATCTCTCAGTGTTTGGTAGATAAGTTAGAATTAGAACCATCATACCTTGTTACTTCTAAGGGTTGCGAATCCAATAGGAGGGTATGCAACTCTAGGAATGAGATGTGACCAGTTAAAGATTGAGTTGTTAGGTTATGCTTTTACCTACAGTTTGTATGTGTTTGACTTATGGGTTTATTAGGATCATTTTGGGTATGGAATAGTTGAGTAGATATGAGGCTTGGTTATTTTTCCTAGATAGGGAGCTATCATTAAGACACCCTAATAGCCACGATCGAATTATATACTTAGTCAAGAACTCAAGTTTGGATGTTTATGCTCTGTTAGGTGCAATGGAAGTAGAAGACAAAGTAAATCGGGTTTTTATGATAATAGAGTATGTATTGTGTTTGAGCTTATTACAGGACTACCACCGAAACAATCTATTGAGTTTCGAATAGATCTTGTACCTGGAGTAGAACCCGTAAGTAGACCGCCTAGCAGAATGACACCTATCGAGATGAAGGAGTCAAAGGTGCAGCTAGTGGACTTAGAAGGAAAGAATTTTATTAGACCAAGTAGTTTGCCTTGGGGAGCGGCCACGGTGTTCATAAAGAAATCAGATGGGTCGTTAAGATTGTGTATCGATTATCATAAACTGAGTGAGAAAACGATAAAGAATCAGTATCCATTGCCGAGAATTGATAATTTATTTGATCAATTGAATAGAGCCAAAGTATTTTCCTGTTGGATTTGGTGACAGGGTTCCATCAATTGAGGATGGCAGAGGACAGTATTCGTTTGACGGCATTTTGAACAAGATATAGTTCATACGAGTGGTTAGTAATGCCATTCGGGTTGACTAATGCGCCTTCTTTCTTCGTGGACATGATGAATCGAATTTTCCGAGAGCACTTGGATAGGTTCATGTTGGTGTGATGACATTTTGATATATTCTAAGGATGAGAGAGATCATGAAATTGATCTTAGAATAGTGCTTGAAACGTTGAGGCGTCACCAACTAAAAGCGAAGTTTTCAAAGTGTCAATTTTGGAAGGGAGAAATGATGGGTCATGTAGTTTCAAAAATACAATTGTCTATTGATCTAGCTAAAATTGAAGCTATAAATAATTGGAAGAGACCCGAGACAGTGACCGAAATAAAGAGGTTTCTTGGATTAGCTGGCTATTACCGGAGATTCGTCAAGGATTTCTCTCGGATAGCAGCAGTCTTGATTAAACTAACCAGGAAGGACGTGAAGTTCATTTGGTCTGTAAATGTGAGGAAGCATTCCTTAAGTTAAAGCATTTGTTGACCAATGTGCCCGTGTTAGTTGTTCTAGATGGGAATTAGGATTTGGTGGTGTATACAAATGCACATGTAATAAGTTTAGGAGCCGTGTTGATGCAAAGAGGTAAAGTGATTGCCTACGCTTCTCGACGGCTTAGACCGCATGAAGTTAGGTATCCGACTCACAATTTCGAGTTGGTAGCTGTAATCTTTGCTTTGAAAGTGTGAAGACACTATCTTTTGGGAGAAAGATTCAAGTTGTATACGGATCATAAGTCCTTGCAGTATTTATTCTCTTAGAAGGAATTAAATATAAGATAGTAGATATGGCTAGAGATTTTAGCAGCTTATGATTTTGGTATTGAGTATACGCTAGGGAAAGGAAATAAAGTTGACGACGCACAGAAAACAACAGAATGTGGTGTTATATATGTTGGTAGAGTGGAAAGATTTAGAGGCGTTGACTACTTGTAGTATGCAGTTAAGATCGACTGCTAGTTCTAGTCAAAGTATTACCATATTTTCATATTTGTAAGTTCGACCAGTATTGATCAAAAGGGTTGCTTTTAAGTAGAGAGATGATCCATCGCTAGCCAAAAGGATTAGAAGATTGGAAGGTGGAACTGAGATTGATGATTTAAAGGATTTTAATCTTGACTAGAATGGATGGTTAAGAAAGAAGGGATAATTGTTAGTTCCAGATGTTGGTGATCTATGGAATGGAGTTCTTAGAGAATGTCATCAATCGAAGTTTGCTATTTATCCTGGAGGAATTAAGATGTATCAGGATATAAAGAGAAGTTTCTTCTAAGAAAGTATGAAAAGGGATGTAGGCTTATAGGTAAGCAATGTTTGAATTGCCATCAAGTGAAAGCCAAGCATTAGAAACCAAGTGGTTTTCTTTAACCTTAAGATATACCAGTTTGTAAATGAGATTCTATATCCATGGATTTTATTGACGGGATGCCATGGTTGAATAGGGAAAATGAGAGTTTTTGGGTTATAGTGGATAGGCTGACCAATAGTACACATTTCATTCCCATTAAGTCGACAAGGACGACACCTGTATTTGCTAATTTGTTTATGAAGAATATTGGTAGACCGCATGGGATTCCTAGTATTATATCTGTGATAGAGATACTTTGTTTACTAGTGAGTTCTGAAAGAATCTATAAAAGGTATTAGGTATCAAGCTTAAGATGAGTACCGCTTATCACCCACAGATGGATGTGTAGATAGAGAGAGTGAATATGGTACTTGAAAGTTTGTTGGGAGTTTGTGTACTAAATTTTGGTGGGTCATGGGAAGACCATCTGCACTTAGTTGAGCTTTCCTATGATGATAATTATCAGACTAGTGTAGAAATGGTGCCTTTCGAAGCTTTGCATGGAAGGCCGTCCAAATTACCAGCATGTTGGTTAGAGACCGGAGACATATTAGTTTTTTGTTCAGATATGGTAAGAGAAGACACAGAAAAGATTGAGTTGATCCGAGTAAGGATGAAGGAAGCTCAGTCTAGACATAAAATTTATGATAATAAGAGGCGTACGGATTTAGAGTTCTAAGTTGGAGACCACGTTTTTGTTAAACTAACATCGATGAAGGGTGTGCTACGATTCGAAAAGATAGGAAAATTGGCACCGAGATATGTAGGTCCATTTCCTATTATATAGAGGATTGGGAAACTCACTTATAAAATAGAGTTACCGAATAGTTTGGCAGGAGTCCATAATGCATGCGTTTCATGTTTCTCATCTTAGAAAGTATGTGCATTATCGAGAGACTACAATTACTCCGACTGCATTGGAAGATTTAGTAGTGGAACCAAATATGACTTTTGTTAGGCAACCAGTGCCAGTTGTGGCAAGAGATAAGAAGAGACTGAGGAACAAGACAGTCAAGTTAGTAAAAGTCCAATGTAGTGATAACGAGAAAGACTATACTTGGGAGACTGAAGACGGGATTAAAGGACTTATCCTACATTGTTCTAATGGTATGTGCTATATTTGTAGTATATAAACTTTTTTATAATCAGGTAGGCTAGTAATGTTGTTATGTGATGTTACATATATCTGCAAGATTGATATGCTTGTTATTATCCTTATCAAAATTTGGGGAAAAAATTCTTTAAGGAGGAGAGCTCGTAACACCTCTAATTTAGATTAACATTATTCTGAAGATTTAACTAGATAAATTAAATAGACTAATGCGAAGTGTAGTAAGATAAGGAGGTTGAGATTTGATAATTAACAAGGTCAGGCCTGAAGTAATCAACTATTAAGATTTTTTTAAAACTTAACATATAAAGGAATATATGAGAAGGGCAAATTAGGAAATAGACCTATCGTTTGTCCCTTAACCCTCCCTCTTCCATATCATTCTCATTTTTACAAGTGCAAAACAATCAAAGTAAATAAAAGGCCGGTTATTAAACAAGAAAAACAGAAGAAGAAAGCTAAGGAAATTTTATGGGAAAAAGCTAGGGAAACGATCCTCCATCGAATCTCAACTCCATTATCCAATTAAAGTTGAATAATAATAAACGATCTCATTTTTATGCTTTTTTGGTCTCAGGTCTGATTGGCTTTGATTCGTTGATGATGTTATGATGTTCCATGTTAGATTTTTACCATTGTCTGGTTAAATAATTTATTATTGGAATCTTTATGAAATTATTATGATAGGTTTATGGTAAAAACCTTAGTTTATAATCTCCAAATGATTTGATTTTTGGATATGTTGTGAAAAACATAATTTTGATGACTGGTTTTTAATTTCACAAATTTTCAAATTAATTGGAATATTTTATGAATTTCCTAGGATAGACATGACATTTATTTCGGGTTTTAATTATTAAAAATAAATAAATAAAGATTTTGATCTCGAAATTTTTATATGTTATAAAATATGTTAATGCTGATTTTTGGTTATTTTTTTGGATTTTGTCCATATAATTATGGTTTATTATGAATTTATCAAGTAAGAAGAGGTTATAATGAGTATTAAATAATTAAATTTTATTTAATGGGTGCGAAATTATTTTTGGAAAGAAATGAGTTTGCATCAGTTTTCTGAAAATAATAAATTTGGTAAAGTTGTTTTTAGCCAATAGAAAATTAACAAGGATTAAGGGTCGGTGAAAAGTAATTGCTTTTAATAGCAATAAAATAGTTTTTATAATAATTACGTTATTGCCAATATCAATGTCGAACCCCAGTGACATTAGCATGAATGGATGCATATGATATCAATTATATTAGTACAGAATGAATATGTTCAGGTTAAAGTCGTGTACATCATTAAATCAATGTCGACATGGTTATCTCGTAATTTATCAAAGCAACGCCGACAGCCTTTGTTTTATTGTTTTAAAATCTATAATATACGGCATTGATGCTTCAAGTTTTTGCCATGGTTTTAAATAATGCCGCATACTTCCTGTTTGACGCTAAAACTTAAGGCAGTAATGTCACAAAATATTATTTTTGACATTAAATACTTTAAGCCGTGATGCCGCTAGTTTTACTTACAAGAAGAAGTATTATGGCAATGATGCCAGTTATACCTACGTAGTTTCGACATTGATACAAAATGGCAATAATGCCACCTATTACAAATTGTGGCATTCTACTTTAATAGCAGCATAGTAGCCCATTGTTATGAATTCATTGTCAACTGTTTTAAGGCATTAGTATCGGAAGCCATCATTGTCGACCTTATTGTTTTAAAGCACTCGATATCAATGGTTTTATGATATGGATGTCTCATGTCATAAGTGTTGGCTTATATGTATTTTATGTATAAAATACTATGTTTAATAGGTTCGAGACCAATAAATTTTTATGTTACAACAACATTGATTTTGGCATTATAGCCTTATATTTTTATTAAATCAAAATTATTTTTAAAGCTTTGATATGAATGGATATGACGTCCCATGTTGGCCATAGTGATGTTGTAGGTTTTAAATAATGAACATATTCTAACTTATGGCATTGTGCCCTATAATGAAGAGGTGCGACGTCATCATATTAATATCGAAAGTATACAGGGCAATATTAAAAGGGATTATAAATTGGCATGAGAAATTGATAAGGTAATGGGCTAAATGTTCCTCATTTTAAATATGTATTAAGGGGATTAATAATATATGATGGTAAATGTTTTCAAGGAATAAATTATTGTTAGCCCAATTTTTGATTTGAAATTACCAAAGAGTCTTATTATTTAAGGTTAAGTAATTATAAAATGTCGATTGATTGAACATATTCGAATGATGGATGCTATATGTTCTTGTTATTATGTGATCAGTTATTTTGTATAATTACTATTGTCATACTCACACCATCATGACCCATAATAGCATTTTGGGATATTTAAGGGCAGAATAACCAGAACTGGTCAAAAGATTATGATTTGAGATATGGTATTGGAAAGGTCCTATAGGTTCATAGTCATTCCATGAAAACTATGGCTTGAGTAATGTTATTGGAGATACCCAATGGGTTCCTAGTGATCTCATGAAAACTGTGATTTGAAAGTATGGTATTGGAAGAATCCAATAGGTTCATAGTCATCCCATGAAAACGATAATTTGAGAGATGTTATTGGAGAATTCCACTAGGTTCTTAGTGATCTCTTCAAAATTACGATTGGAAAGTGTTGTTGGTAGAAACCAATAGGTGTTTAATGATCCCATGAAAACTATGATTTAGGACTGGTAGTCCCTAAGAATTTTGACAGGTTATTATTCCGCCCATGAAAACTAATAAGTTCATAATGACCCTAGGGAAAACTATGAGTTGAGACAGATAGTCAATTTTGTGAGAATGGGTGAGCTTAGTGGTAGATATAACCCTGAATTGACAGATGAGTCGGACTACCACCATTGCATACTTGCATATGATTATGTTATTACGTTAACCATTGTGGATGCAGGAGCACGGTATATGGTTGACATGTTAATTAAGGTACTAGTGAGTTAAAACCCCATTCCGCTCAATGACGTGGTCTCACTAGATACCTATTTGGTTCGAGATGGTAGGTTATTATTCACACCAGACTGTTTGTCTGACCTGAAGTTTTTTTTTCCCCATTAAACTCTCGGGTGCTCATTTGAGTAGGTCGAGAGTAAGGGATTTTAGGTTTCCAATTAGATGAATAAGCTTCCAGAGACGTGTAAGAGGTAGGCTAGTTATACTATGAGTCTTATTTAATTTGCTATGTAGTTCATTTTGTTTGCATGGATGTAATGACAGAAATTATAACTGTCAAGTAGTAGTATACTCTGATCAACCAAGGGGCATCTTCATATGTCGCTCTTGGAGAATTTTGTATGAATTATATTTTCTCTGAACTTGAAATCGAATGGGATTATATAATGAATATGAAATATTATTTGTAAAATAAAATGTGCAAACTTGTTATTAAATTCTGTTTAAATGTTTCATATTCATATGCTTATGATATTATTGATATAATTAACATAGCCATATTTTATCACCGAAAATTAATTCTATGGATGACTACAACATCGGTAGCACTTAGTTTCAGGCCTCAAAATGGGGGATGTTACAACAAATAGAAATATATGGAATCGTATGAAATTGACTCCTATAAATACCAGTCATCATCGGTAAAATTAGATCGTCGAGTTCAGGAGCAGAAAAGAAAAATAATCATAAAATACATACCAAAGGTTAGATCGTAGATACTCGACCAATCGAAGCAATCAATACAGCGAAGCATTGATCGATTGGAGCAATGAAGGGAGATAAATACTCATGCAAGTAAAGCCTTCCAACAACAATGATATGAGCCATAATTTTATTAGTCATACAAAGATCGATGCTTCAATTGAAACCCTAATTTTTGAGAATGAAGATGAAGAGGAAAAGGAGCGGCTAGCAAATAAAAGAAGAAAAACACAAGCTGAAGAATTACATATCTATTTTTTTTGGCCGCATTCTTTTGAGACTTAAATTATATTAGGTTGTATTTAGTTGTTAGGGTTTCTTATTTATTTCTTTTTATTGTAATTTATCTCGATGAGTCCACTCTCACTTGGACACTGTTTAGGGAATGATTCGAGCTCAAGTTCGTCTTCGAATCAGAGAAAGCCTTATTAGCCCGTCGCTTCCTCAAGTTGAAGCAAGGAAAATCTTCCATTTCTGATTATGTATCTTCCTTCGAGGCCTTATCCAAATATGTTCTCGAATATATTAGCACCTCTTCCAAGAAGAATTTGAAGTTTGCATCTGGTTTGAAGAAATATCTGAAGAAGTCTTTGATGCTCCAGCTCAAGTTATCTTTCAAGGAGTTAGTTGACTCGGCGCTTCACCTTGAAGCCATCGAGAAAGAGAAGGACATCAGTGATGAGAGTGAGGTTCGCAAGAACCCCAATAAGAAGAAGTTCCCATTTCACAAGTCAAAGTCTTTTCCTCAGAGGAAGAAGAAGTTTGTTGGTTCTAGTTCTCAGCCTCGTGGAGCACCTCCTACTCAGAAGGGGTGTTTCAATTGTGGCTCATTTGATCATATGATCCATGACTTCCCTAAGCCTCTTATTTGCCGTTATTGCGTCATCGAGTTGCCACTTGTCCTATTGCTCCGAATAATTCTAAATATGGCAAGCTGAATGTAGTGGATGCTTCTGGAGGTTCTTCTCAGCACAGAGGTACATCTCCTTCTATCCTTGAAGGTTCTTTGTTGTTTCATGACCGATCTATTCAAGTCCTCTTCGATATGGGTGCGTCACATTCATTCGTATCGAAGGAGCTCGTCGATGCTGCTCCTTTGGATGTTTCTTGTTTGGTTACTTCATTGAGGATTGCGAATCCTATCCGGGGATCCGCAACCCATAACATGCTTTGTGAGGATGTTGAGATTGTTTTGTGTGGCTTTTCTTTCCGTCCGAATCTGCACGTTATTTCTTTTTTGGGTTTTGATATGATTTTGGGTATGGACTGGCTAGTGCGATACGATGCCAGGATTATTTGTTCTAGGAGAGTTTTATATCTTCGACATCCAGATTTGTCTGCTCAGGTATCACTTGTTCTTCAGAATGTGGATAATTCCAAAGCATCTTTATTTTCTCTCGACTCGCGAGATGATGATGATATATCTCGTATTCCTGTTGTTTGTGAATTCTCTGATGTGTTTGAGCCTATTTCGGGTTTGCCACCCAATCAGGCTATCGAGTTCCTCATTGATCTCATTCCAGGCGCGCAGCCAGTTAGTCTTCCTCCTATGAGGATGTCTACAAAGGAAAACGAGGAACTCAAGAAGCAGTTGTTGGAGCTTGAAGCTAAGCAGTTTATCCAGTCTAGTTCTTCACCGTGGGGTGCCGCGGTCATCTTCGTGAAGAAGTCTGATGGTACACTTAGGCTTTATATTGATTATCACAAGCTTAACGAGGTAACCATCAAGAATAAGTATCTGTTTCCTAGGATCGACGATATGTTCGATCAATTGAGTGGTGCTAAGGTCTTTTCTCAGCTCGACCTTGCCACTGGTTTTCATCAGCTACGAGTGGCGGAGGACAACATTCCTCTCGCAGCTTTCCACACTCATTATGGTTCTTTTGAGTGGCTCGTTATGCCGTTCGATTTGACGAATGCTCCTGCTTTCTTTGTCGATCTTATGAATCGAGTATTCCGGGAATATCTCGATAAGTTCATCCTTGTATTTATTGATGACATCCTTATCTATTCCAAGTCTGAAGCCATGCATGCTCACCATTTGAGGATTGTGTTGGATGCTCTTCATCAGCATCAGCTCAAAGCCAAATTTTCCAAGTGCCACTTTTGGGAGAATAAGGTTTTCTTAGGCCACATTGTTTCTTCCGAAGGCATTTCGGTCGATCCCTCAAAGATCGAAGCCATTCGGAATTGGAAGAGGCCTGAGAATGTTCATGAGATTCGCTGTTTCCTTGGATTGGCGGGTTATTACCATCGGTTCATTAAAGATTTCTCTCGCATTGTGCTTCCTCTAACCAGCCTTACACGGAAAGGCGTTCGATTTATTTGGTCCAACAAGTGTGAAGCTTCTTTTCAGCAGTTGAAGGAGCTTCTCACTAATGCTCCTATTCTAGTGGTTCCCGAAGGGAATCAAGATCTTGTTGTCTACACCGATGCTAGTCATTGTGGCCTCGGTGCCGTACTTATGCAGAGAGATCGAGTAGTTGCTTATGCTTCTAGGCAACTACGACAGAATGAAGTACGCTATGCCACTCACGACCTCGAGTTAGCCGCCATAGTCTTCGCCTTAAAGATTTGGCGACATTATCTATTAGGCGAGCGCTTCATTCTCTATACCGATCACAAATTTTTGAAGTATCTGTTCACTCGGAAGGAGCTCAATATGAGGCAACAGCGTTGGCTCGAGTTCCTTGCCTCCTATGACTTCGATATCCAGTATACCCCTGGAAAGGGTAATCGTGTTGCTGATGCACTTAGTCGCAAACATTCAACTGTCGTTTCTATGATGCTAGCCGAGTGGGATGTTCTTGAGACCTTATCTCTTTGTGATATTCATGATCAAGCTACATCTTCTGATTCGCCTATTCTATTATTCAGTTTGGAAGTTCGACCCAGCTTATTGGATCGTATTGCCGATGCTCAGTGGCGTGATCCCGATCTTGTGCACCTTATCCAAATTTGTGAGTCTGAGTCCTGTGACGAGGAGTTGAGGGATTTCAGTATTGATTCTCGTGGGTGTCTTTGTAAGAAGAACTATCTAGTCGTGCCTTCTGATTCTGCACTTAGGCAGGACATTCTCGATGATTGTCACCATTCTAAGTATACCATCCATCCCGACAATAGTAAGATGTATATCGATATGAGTTGCCTTTATTATTGGGAAGGCATGAAGTGTGAAGTGGCAAGTTATGTGAGTAATTGCATGACTTGTCAACTCATCAAAGCCGAGCATCAGCGCCCTTCTGGTCTTCTTCAGCCTTTAGAGGTCCTATTGAGGGATCAAATTTCGATGGATTTCATTGATGGCCTACCTCATTCGAGATTGGGCCATTATAGTATTTGGGTTATTGTTGATCGCCTCACTAAGTCTGCTCACTTCATTCCCATTAAGTCTAATAGGACTGCTTCTCATCTGGCCAAGCTTTATATCCAGAAAATCGTGAGACTTCACAGTATTCCTAGTTCGATTGTTTGTGACCGTGATCCGCTTTTCACGAGTCATTTCTGGCAAAGTCTTCAGCAAGATTTGGGAACAAATCTTAATTTCAGCACAACATATCATCCGCAGTCTGATGGATAGACTGAACGGGTGAATCGTATCTTAAAGGATCTTCTTCGGGCTTGCATTATGGATTTCGGTGGTAGTTGGGAGGACCACCTACCGCTTGTGGAGTTCTCTTACAATAATAGCTTTTAGTCTAGTATCAGTATGGCTCCTTCCGAAGCCTTATACGAAAGGCCATGCCGATCACCTTCGTGTTGGTTGGAATCTGGGGATAAGATTATTCTAGGCCCCGATTTTGTTCGTGATTCTTCTAAGTAGATTATTCTTATTCAGCATAGAATGAAAGAGGCACAGAGCTGCCAGAAATCCTATGCGGACAACCATAGGAAGCCTATCGAATTCTCTATTGGTGATCTCGTCTTTATTCGTGTTTCTCCTTTGAAGGGGGTTATGCGTTTCAGTACGACTAGGAAATTGGCTCCTCACTTTATAGGACCATTTCTTATTACTGAACGTGTTGGCCCTGTGGCTTATAGAGTTTCACTTTCAGCTCATCTATCTGGCATTCATGACGTGTTTCACGTCTCTCAGCTTCGGAAGTGTCTTCGAGTGTTGGATTCTATTATCGATTCTCTTGATTTGCAAGAGCTTGAGATCTCACCAGACCTATCTATTGTGCAGCAGCCTATTCGCGTACTTGCTTCGGAGGTGAGATGCCTTCGAAACAAGGACGTGCCGCTCGTTAAAGTTCAATGGTACGCTAATCCCAATGACTGCACTTGGGAAACCAAAGAGGTTATCGAGCGATCCTACCCTGGTTTTCTTTCTTCGCATAGCGATGGTAGGAATCTTTTTATCTCAAGCTTATTTCTTTTCTTTTGATTGATGAAATTAATAAGTTGAATACAAACTCTTCTCTTGAAATTGCGTGGACGCAATTTTTTTAAGGGGGGAGTCTGTAACAACCCTGGTTTTGGAGATTACTTGTAAATATTAAATTATAACAGTAGTTATGATTTAATATTATGAATTAAAATAAAATTAGAGATTTTAAATTGCTTATTTGGAATAAACAATGAATTTTGGGAAATAAAATGTGAAAATAAATTTAAAAGCTTTACTTTATTTGTTTGGGTTAATACTGAGTGGAAATAGTTTTTTTATTTAGAGAAAATGAAATAATTTTAATAATTATTGCTAATTACTTCTTTTAATAATTTTTAAAGGAAGTATTTGATTTTTTTAATGGTTGTTTAATTAAATAAAAAGATGGAATTTGGTGTAAAAATGAGTTTTAATTATAATTTGAGTTGGAAATGGTTTGTAATATTTTTCCAAGTAATAAAATAATTTTTGTGGAATTTTAGTAGTTAAAAATAAGGTTTTGTGCATTTATTGGTGAAAATAGTGTATATTTGTAAAATAAGAGATTTTAGTAATAATTTTTTTTAAAACTAAAAATTTCTTTTTATATGATGAAAAATATTTTATTTCACATGTATGTAAGTTTACATAAATTGTTTGTATGGAAAATGACATTTGTTTTATAACTTAGTGTACATTTGGTTTTATGTGTTGAAATAAATTAACTTAGGCAAATTAATTTCTCTCTAATTTGGGTTCAAAGCCCATTAATTAGCTTAAGTCAGAAATGAGAAACTTTCTCCTGTACGTACATTTGAGTTCATCTTCTCCAGAAAACCAAAAACAGTGAAAAAGAAACAAACTCCACCAAGTTTTCAAACCCAAAGCTTTTAATCTCCAATTTTCTTCAACAAGTTGCTATTTTAATCAATCTAGAGAAGAATACAACAGGTAATCTCTTCCAAAGCACAATCTTTTCATCAAAAATCTTAATTTGTGAAATGAATTGTCTGTTAATGGCTTTTCTTCCTTTTGCATGCATCTGTTTCTTTCTCTTACAGGTTTTGGAGGCCAAAACTAACTCAAAGCTCACTCCTTTCAGCTCAAAATCCGGTTTTTGCACTTCAATAATAAGGTGAGTTGCTGCTCACATAATGCTAGCTGAAGCAAAAGCTTCAAATTGCCAAAAATCATTGAAAAATAGCATTTTTTTGTTGATATTTTAGTTTTCTATGAAACTGAGTCTGGGTGCTGCTTTGCATATCTTTTTCTCTCAATTCCGGCAATGAAAGGCTGCCAGATTTTCTTCTATTGATAGTTCATGTGTTGTAGTATAAGTGTGCAAAATTTCATACCAAAACTCTTTCGTTTGATACCTGAAAACTTTGCTGCAATATCAATACAAACCCAGATTTTTGCCTGTACACATTGTTTTTTGAGTTGCTGCAAACATGGCCTGAGTCCATGTTTGAGACAGCATATCTCTTTTATTTCTTTTTGAAATTCATCGATTCTTTTTTTTAAATATGAAGTTTTGTAGTATGTGCATGCCAATTTTCAGCTTAATATGAGTTCGTTTGGTCCTCTGTTTCAAGCTTGTAAGTTGAACCCAAGATGGTTTTCAGGCCAGGGCACATTTGTTTTTTTGAACTGTTGCAAACATGGTCTGAGTCCATGTTTGAGACAGCGTAACCTTTTCATTTCAAGTCAAAATTCATTGATTCTTTTTTTCTTGAAAGCTGAAGTTTTTTAGTATGTGCATACCAATTTTCAGCTCAATATGAGGTCGTTTGGCCCTTTGTTTTAGGCCTGCAAGTTAAACCCAAGATGGTTTTCAGTCTTGGGCACAATTTTGTTTTTTTGGACTGTTGCAAACATGGCCTGAGTCCATGTTTGAGACAGCGTAATTTTTTCATTTCCAGTCGGAATTCATTGATTCTTTTTTTATTTGAAAGCTGAAGTTTTCTATTATGTGTACACCAATTTTCAGTTCAATAAGAGGTAGTTTGGCCACCTATTCCATGTCTGTAGGTTGAACCCGAGAGGGTTTTAGACCTGGGCAGAATTCAACATGGCCTGAGTCCATGTTTGAGATTTCATATCTTTAGCATTTCATATCGGAATTCAGTGAATCTTTTTCCAGTTCATAAATAAATTATTCTACTTTGTGTTTGTCAAATTTGAGACCATTACGAGGTAATTAAGCCTTTCAAATTATATCCGAAAGTTGAACCCGGAGAAGATTTCAGACCTGGGTATTGTTTTTGGCATGTGCATTTTTGTGTTCTGTCTTGTTTTCTATTCCATTTTCCGACCTCTGCGTCTTGTCTTTGTGATATTTCTGAACTATTTTGAAGGCCATAAAGCCTATCAATAGGCAAGCCAGAATTTTGAATTTGTGATTCAAAACGAATTGATTTTTTTAGATGTTTTCGAATGTTAGTTTTGGTGTTTCTCGATGATTTTTATTTGATTTCGAGCGTGGATTTTTCCAAACAATTTTGAAATAATTTTTAAATAAATTGGCATTTAAAATAATTATTATATAATATTTTTAAATTATTTTAAGCTATAAAATCTATTTATTCTCTATAATAAGGGAATTTTCAAATATTGTATTCAAAATTGATTTCAGAAAATGGTTTTAAAAGCTTGTTTTATCAAATAAATTATTTTATATATAAAATACACGTTTTTGGACTATTCAATGGAATGAAAAGGAGAATTAAACGATTTGTTAAAACACGTGGTATGGGACACGTGCGTTTATCTTATCGGTTAATTCCTGACTTGTCCGTTTGATCGTTTTGACCTTCGGGTAGTGTTTACCGATGAGATGAGGTAAATATTTTACTGCTTTTGAGTGTGACATTTACTAGCGGTTAGTAAACTGTTTAGTGCGAACATGTGGTATGGGATGCACGTTAACACTTTTCTGGTTCCTATGTGAGAGTTTGTGACACATTTGCCATTGCGGCGTATTGCCTATACTGGACCTTCAGGTTATTGCCATTGCGACATTTGCCATTGTGGCGTATTTGTCATTGCACCGTATTTGTCCTTGAGACATTTTCCATTGCGGCATATTTTCCATTCGGGCATGGTGCCTTATTTGAGAGATTAGTACTTGGCAGGCTTCGGCCACATGCACGTGCAAATTTTTGGGATGATTTCATTAATTATTATGATTTCCCAAGTGTATCGCCTTTTTCATGGTTGGCCATTCGAGCCGTTTGATATATATATATATATATATATATATATATATATATATATGGCGATTACCTTATGGGAATTTGAACTTTTTTTAGTTCTATCTTTGAGATTTGAGTTGCCTACACTAGCGTTATTTGAGATTTGCCTTTTGGCGTTTATTTGGGATTTATATTCTCCTATTTGGAGATATATGTATTGCCTTTATGGTGTATTTTGAGATGGTAATTTCTTTGGAAATACTTTTGAGTTTGCCGATATGGCGGGTTTGGGATTTCTCCTTTTTAGGAGTTATGATTTTCCCTAAACCATTTTTGATGATTTGTGATATACCGATGATATGAGGCTTGCTATATTTAGCGTTTTATGGATATTGATTTATCTCTTTGAGATTATATACTCATGCTAGTGATACTATATCATTTGTAGTAACCATACTTATACTTAGAATAGTTTCTTCTCGTTTGAGAAGAATATCACCCTTATCCTTATACTCATATTATCGTTTATCCATATTAACTGATTGTTTTAGCTAGACTAACCCGTGTATTTTATATTCGGGTCAGACCGAGGTGTTTCAGGTTAGGTACCCGTTGGACTTAGCTTTTCTACTTCCGCTTGGATATTTTGCTATCGCCTTTTTGATGTGGCCTTTTGTGTAGACTCTAATATGTATATTTTTGACTCGTTGTATATTGTGTAGTCATCATTCCACTTATGTGTATCATTTTGTATTACACTAGGGATGTATCTGTATATATATGTATATATCTGTTGTTTGTTGTTCTGTGATGTGATATGCATTTAGTTGTTGTGTTTTGTTCTGATAGATCCGTAGCCACCTATAGTTTTGTATTAAGCGTTTATTGGATATGTCGATCTACTTGAGATAGAGGAAAAAAAATTAGAGCATTTATCGACGTATTCAATGGATATTTAAGACAAAGCTATAGATGCTCGCTCCTAACCAGCCCTATTCTTTGCATTAACAAACAGTATTACCTAGTAATACTCCTTGTTAATATGGGTCTCAGAGTGGGGCATCACAGCTTGCTAGTGTAGTTCAAAGAATTTTCTACTCGGGGATAGAGTTGAGGCAGGATTTTGAGCGTAGGGCTAGAACAATCAAGTTAGTGATGGCTGCAAGTTCATAGGATCTGTAATCAGTTGATTGTTTAATTCTAGTAGAAATCTTGGGAGTAGCAGTATGCAAATTTTGCCACAGCTGGGTAAAATTGTGTGCCACTTTTATTTCTGCATTTATAATGTTATTATATGTGCTGCAATTTTTATTATTCTATGAATTTATTATAAACCCTATTCACTTCTCCTCCCTTTTAGGGTTAATTTGATCCTACACTCAATACTCATGTTCCTGATCATTGAGGACATACCCAAAGGCAAAAGGAAAGCAAGAAAAATCATATATAGGTTACCAAGTTATACGCGAGTAAGGGAAAGTTGTACAAAAGAGTATACTCCACACCGTTGCCGGGCCATATGACATAAGAAGAAGAGAAGCTAATTTTTGAGGAATAGAGTGAAGGATATTGAGACTACCATGCCAAAGGCAATGCCTATAAGAGAAAATGGTCAAATATGATTATTTTTGGTTGACCGTGGTAAGACACAATGAAATATGTTTAGAGTGAGAATGTTATCAAAGGTTCTCAAAGATCCCAAGAGCACCCACAACATACTAATCCCTCTGAAATCTCCTTTATTGTTAAATACCTAGGGATAGACAGGGTAGTTTCCAGTGATTAAGGGTAGGAATAAGTCCACAAATGTTGCTTTGAATTATTTCACCAAGTGAGTGAAAGAAAAGCCATTATCTGAAGCCATGATGCCAAAGTCCCTCAAATCAATAAAAAATTGTCTGCAAATTTGACCTTCCTAAGAAATTATCACAAACAATGGTATGTAGTTTGAAAGTGGAAGTTCTTGATTTTGCGAGAGGAATGAGGTTCAGAAGTGCTTCTTCTCAGTTATTTCCCATACCCGTACAAAAGATCAAGTTGAGGCCATTAAGGAAACTATCAAAAGCACACCGAAGAAACATTTGTTAAAAGCAAAAGACAACTAGATAGAAGAACCTCCATTAACGTTATGGTATTATAAGACAATAATCCGCGCATCAACCAGACGTTCTCTTTTCTCTTTGTCGTATGGTATGAAGCAAAGTTGCAAGTTGAAGTTGATGTTCCTCCCTTAGGCGCTCAACCTTTGTTCTCGATGAAAACAAAGAATGTTGAGGTTAGGAATGGATGCTTTGAACGAAAGGAGGAGATCAGAGACCGAGCTGCACTCCAATAATGCAAAATTGCAAAATGAAGTAGCTCATTGGAAAAAAGGCTTTAGCGGAAAGAAAAGTGTTAGTTAAACTTTGTGATGTAGCTCCAATATGTGAACTTGACTCATAAAATTTGTGTTTTCTTTTTTATAATATAAGTAGGCTTATATTAACGTCAAATTAAAGCTTCATATGTAGCAATGTATGAAAATAGTATATACTTCTTGGATCAAAGGAGGAAACGCATCGAAGATTATTACTAGCATCATTTTCTAATGCAACAAGTTCAGTAAAATGAAGCCATATCCTTTTTTCTCCATGTTGGGTAACATGAATTTAAATTTTAAGTGCATTTACCACCACTTTCTAATAATGTAATGAAGGTCCATTTATAATGTTCAATCTTTATTTTAAGTGATTTATTTAAAACCAACTCATTTATGTTAGCACTATGCTTGAATTCAAATTCTGCTTAAGGAACCTATTAGATTCGATAATTTTTTGAATCGGTTCAGATTTGGAAATTGATTGAAGCTTGAATTTTTATTTTAGTTCTTTAAATATTTGAATTAAATATGTAATATCATACAAAAATTTGTGAACGACCTCTTTAATGGCGCCTCCCTTCAACGATCATTTTTCACCGCCTTTCTCACTTCAAAACACGGCTCACTCCATTTTTTCAAAGACCATTTTTTGCTTAGGTAATCAAAGACCATCCTCGCTATGCTAACTCAACCACTTTTCGTCCCAAATTACCTAGCCTCCCTAGATCTGACGACAAGCAGGCAATCATTTTTGTTTCAAATATGGGGGTTCATCACAGTTTTCTAGATCATACCGCAAACCAACTCATTGTTTCAGATGCCGGTGCTTTAGCCACAAATGCGCAAGCTGCTCCTCCTCGATAAAACAACCCTGACTTGCTGCTTTCTGACCCCATGTCAAGAGGAGAGCACGGCTTCTAGTTCGTTCTCAAGTGTAGAGAGTATTGTATTTTTTGTTGTGTTTTGTTCGGTTATTTGGGCCTTAGTATTGTAATTGGGCTGTCTCTTTTAGTCCATGTTTTTGTGTTGTTTGTATAAGTTCTGGTATTGTACATTTCATTTTGAGTTGAGCTGAAATAAAAAATTTCTTCGTTTCTTCCTCTCGTCATGGTATCGGAGCCAAAGATCCCCAAATTAATTTTCTAAATCTTTCTTCAATCTATTATGGCGAATTCTTCTGGAGCATCGGATTCAATTCAATCTGAAATTCCGATCTCTAATAATCAATCAATTAATTTTCACGATCCATATTATCTCTCCAATGCCGATCATCCAGGTATGCAACTTGGAAGCCATATTTTAACTGGATCGAATTACTTGAATTGGTGTAGAGCAGTTAAGATGGCACTAATTGCTAGAAATAAATTGCAATTCGTTGATGGATCTTTACCTATGCCTGCTATTACTTCTGTTGATTATCAAAAATGGATCAGAAATGATTATATGGTAATGTCTTGGATTATAAATTCTATGGATAAAGTTTTATCCGAGAGTTTTATGTTTGTTGAATCTTCTGCTCAATTATGGAAAGAATTAGCTGAAAGATTCAGACAAACAACAGCTCCAAGATTGTTTGAATTGCATCAATGTCTCACATCTACTTATCAAAATGATCTTAGTATAGCTGAGTATTATGGTAAACTTAAATCTATTTGGGATCAGTTGCAAATTTTAGAAGGATTTCCATATTGTACTTGTGGAGCTTTGAGGAATTGCTCTTGTGGTATACTTAAGAAAGTTCTTGAGAATAATGAAAGGAATAAACTGATGCAGTTACTGTCTGGACTCACAAAAGAATATGATGCTGTTAAAACAAATATCTTAAGGCTAGATCCTCTTCCATCTGTTCATAAGGCTTATTATACTTTGCAACAAGTGGAACATCAAAATAAGCTTGGAGAGAAGGTATATGGACAACCAGAGGTAAATGCCTTTAATGCCATGAAAACTTCTTCTAAACCTAATTTTCAGAATGCTAAGAAGGAAAACAAAAGGTTGAAAAGTGAATATGTTTGTGAACATTGTAAAAAGAGAGGACATCAAATTCAGAAATGCTTCAAACTTATTGGATATCCTGATTGGTGGGATAAGGATTCAACTGGAAAATTCAAGTCAGCTCAAAAGAATGTGAATGCAGTTCAAACAACTGGAAATCAAGGAATTCTTGGAAGTAAACCACAATCTGTTGCTGAATCAAATGCTGAAAGTAATTTTGTTACTTCTGGTAATGAACATTTTGATCCTATGCTGAATTCATCTTTTTACAATCAAGTGATGAAGATAGTAGAAAGCCCAGACATGGAAGATAATCCACTCAAATTCTCTGCTAATTGTGCAGGTAATTCTTCAATTTTTAAGGATAATTCTTTTCAGAACTGGTGGATTGTTGATACTGGTGCAGCTGATCATATGACTGCTAATTTATCACTATTTTCTTCACTTAGAAAAATCATAAATCCCATTAAAGTTTTACTGCCTGATGGTTCTAATATCTTTGTCACTCATCTTGGTACTGTGAATTTAACTCCAAATTTGCAGTTAGAAAATGTTTTATATGTCCCTACTTTCAAAAATAATCTTTTGTCAGTAGGAAAATTCCTTGATTAAAACAAAACTGTTGCAAATTTTACAAATTCATCTTGTTATTTTCAGGACCTTGAATCAAAGCAGATTCAACTTGTTGCATCAAGGGTTTCTGGCCTCTATAAATTTTCCACTTCACAAAGATCATCACTTCTTTCAGATTCTGTTTCTGTTTCTCAGAATAATTGTTTCATTATTCTTTAAATAATACAATTACATCATGTAATAAACCTAGTATTGATGTTTTACATGCTAGGTTAGGACATCCTTCTTTTCGCAAAATGAAACATTTTCAAAATCTTGTATCAGGCAGTTTAATGAATAAATATTTTTCTTGTGAAGCATGTGTGTTAGGCAAGCATCATAAAATGCCATTTTCAAAATCTGTTTCATATGCTGAATCTCCTTTTGATTTAATCCATGTTGATTTGTGGGGAAAATATCATAGACCAGCCATTTCTGGTGAAACTTATTTTTTGACAATTCTTGATGATCATACTAGAAATACTTGGACATATTTGTTACATTCTAAGGTTCAAGTTCCTTTTATCATGGCTGCTTTCATTGAGTATGTTTTAACTCAATTTGACAAAAAGATTAAAGTGATAAGGTCAGATAATGGTACTGAAATCATTCAACAAGCATGCAAACATATTTTTTCTTCAAAAGGAATTATTCATCAGAAGTCTATACCTGGTAATCCTCAACAAAATGGTCGAGTTGAGAGGAAACACAAACATTTGCTGGAGACTGCAAGAACAGTAAGGATTTATGCTAATTTGCCTTACAAATTTTGGGGAGATTGCTTACTTGTTGCTACTCATTTGATTAATCTCATGCCAAGTTCAATTTTAAATTGGAAAACACCATATGAAATGCTAATGGACAAATTTCCTGATTATAAACATCTTAGAGTAATAGGATGTTTATGTTTTCCTTTTCAAAAATCAAGTGATAAGTTTGGTGAAAGGGCAAAGAAATGCATTTTGATTGGGTATCCTTATGGTCAGAAAGGATATAAGCTTTATGATTTGAATACACATAAAATAATTTTTAGCAGAGATGTGTATTTTGTTGAAAATGTTTTTCCTTTCAGAGATAATCAAATTGTGATACTACAGACATTTCTTCTCATGGAAATTTAGATTTAGTTAATCCTGCATTAGATCAAAGTGTTCCTCAAACATCATCTGAACAAGTCAATGTTAATTCAGACCTACTCAATTCTCCTATTATGAATAATAGTCTTCATTCTCCTCAAACTGATATACCTCAACAGAATGTGAGTTCCAGTGAAAATCAGTTGACATCTCCTTCTTCAAATGATGTTGATAATATTTCTTCTTCTCAAGTCTTACCTGTTATAACTTCTTCTCGAGTTTGTCAAATACCAAAGAAGTATGATGACTATGTGACTGGAAAATTTCCTTCAAGACAACTCAATAATATACAAAGTGAAAATTTTGATTCATACAAGATTTGTGCTGATTTTTTCCTGCATATATGGATACTAATGATTTACATAGTCTTGCAAATGTGTTTTCTTCTTTTGAACCATCTTCATATAGTCAAGCTAAAGATCATCCACAATGGATTGAAGCTATGCAAAGAGAATTAGCAGCTTTAGAAGACAATAACACTTGGGAATTAATTCAACTTCCTGTTGACAAAAAGCCTATTGCTTCTAAATGGGTTTTTAAGACAAAATTTAAGCCTAATGGGGAAGTTGACAAATACAAAGCTCGACTTGTTGCAAGAGGGGACAAGCAGATTTCTGGTAAGGATTACAAATATACATTTAGTCCTGTTGCAAAATTAACTACTGTAAGAATTATAATGGCAGTTGCAGCTACAAAGCATTGGAATATTCAGCAGTTAGATATTAATAATGCTTTTTTGCATGGGTATCTTGATGAAGAAGTGTATATGACTCCTCCCCCTGGATATAAGAATGTTAAACCAGGTCAAGTTTGCAAATTAAAAAGGTCAATTTATGGTCTGAAGCAAGCTTCTAGGTGTTGGAATCAAGAACTGAGTAAGTTTTTAATTCACTGGGGTTTTACTCAATCAAAGCAGGATTATTCATTATTTTTTCTGAACAAAAATAATGATATTACCATTGTTGTAGCATATGTGGATGATCTATTAATTACTGGTAGCAATATGGTCACTATTTTCAAGTTGAAATCTGATCTACATCAGACATTTACTATTAAAGATTTAGGTGACATCAAATATTTCCTTGGAATTGAAGTCTCAAGATCACATTCTGGTATTGTTTTGAATCAGAGAAAATACATTTTAGACCTGCTTAAAGACAATAATATGGAAGCTTGTAAATCAGCAAATTTTCCTATGGCAAAAGGTTTAAAATTGAGCAAACATGAAGGTGATGTTTTAACTGATCCAGAAATTTACAGAAGGATAATTGGCAAATTATTATATCTTAATCTAACCATACCAGACATTTCTTATGCTGTTCAACAGCTAAGTCAATTTCTTCAATCTCCTAGAATTCCACATTTTGAAGCTGCTCTTTATATTTTGAGATATTTGAAAGGGACTGTTGATATAGGAATTCGTTTTCCTGCTAATTCAGATTTAGTTTTGACTGCATACTGTGATGCTGATTGGGGTATGTGTGATGATAGTGGCAGATCTTTGACTGGTTATTGTGTATTTCTTAGCAATGCTTTAATTTCTTGGAAAACAAAGAAACAAAAAGTTGTGTCTAAAAGCAGCACTGAAGCAGAGTATAGGAGCATGAGCTACACTGCAAGTGAATTAGTTTGGATCGAGAGATTATTAGCTGACTTGAATATTCAGATTCCAACACCAATTACTCTTTGCTGTGATAATGTTTCAGCCATGTATATAGCTCAGGATCCCTGTTTTCATGAAAAGACCAAGCATATGCGAAATAAACATCAGAAATTGGATGTGCATTATGTTAGAGAGAATGTTCAATCTGGTTTTATAAAGACAAATTATGTGAAGTCTGTTTTGCAGCTGGCTGATATTATGACCAAGCCTCTTGGTGCTGATCAGCATAGGACATTGGTTCAAAAGCTTGGAATGATCTCATGTTGTTTTATTCAAGATTGGCCTCAGTCTTCTAACCAGGTCAATCTTGAGGGGAGGGTGTAGAGATTATTGTATTTTTTGTTGTGTTTTGTTCGGTTATTTGGGCCTTAGTATTGTAATTGGGATGTCTCTTTTAGTCCATGTTTTTGTGTTGTTTGTATAAGTTCTGGTATTGTACATTTCATTTTGAGTTGAGCTGAAATAAAAAAATTCTTCGTTTCTTCCTCTCGTCATCAAGTGTTTGAAGCTTAAGCGCCCGTTACTAGATAAGCTATGGAAAGATAGAGACTCAAGGACTGGGGGTGCTTGAAAAGATTTTTCATCACTTTAATGCTAAATATTAGGCTGAGTGGGAGGAGATGCAATCCGACGAGGCCATAAATTTTAATGAAGGAAAGGAAGTGTAATAACCCTTCGGTTTCTAATGATGGAAGCTTGATTATTAAAAAGAATGCAGATAACATGCTTGATGGAATATCTACTCAATTTTGTTATGAGTCTATCACTATAGATTGTTCGTTCGATCTCCTACGATTTGACCCAAATGTCACCTGCCTATTTCAACAATGGTTGATAATTGCTGTTTCAGTTTCTAGCATCGAGATGCTACTACGCAAAGTGGAATGGAAATCCTTAAATGTTTTGACATAAGAAACAATTTTTCATTGTAGGAGGTAACCAGCCGAGGAAGTATATTAATGAGAGGGCGAGGAATTAGTGAAGGAGTTGGGAGTATTGAGGCCAGAAGAGAGTTTTAGTTCTCATGCAGACAATTGATGTGACAAATTGGTAAGGAATGGCTTTTCGGATTATGATGTAGTTGCTTGTTCTAAGAGGAAGAGTTTGGGTTCTAGATGGGTGAGGAAGTTGGGTTTGTCAAGGGTTCGGTTTTGGTTGAAAAGAGGTTGGCTATTTCTGATGGGGAGTATGGTTTAGTTGGTGGTTTGGGCTTGATGATGGCTGCGGATAATGGCTATAGATTTTGGGATGGATGGAATTATGTTTGGTGAACATCACACTATATACGTTGTATCACAATATATCAATATAACTAGTTATAAACTAATTACAATCAATATTGTCCTCTGCTCCATCACCAACTCAAGTTCCATGAGAAATATACAATTACGAAAAAAGCATCTCCAATAGCATAGGCTTAGGGTTCCACAATTCAGCTAGCCCTCTCCAATAGCAACGTTTAGACCGAAGATTAAGGGTAATCTTCAGTTTGTAATTTAGAATTCTGAACTGTGATTGGGGTTCATAAAATGGATGCTTGGTTTTAATAGGGGAATGGGGAGGGGGTGTGTTTTTTGTGTAAGGGATTATCAGGCATCCATTTTTTGGACGCTTGATGTTCACCCATTAAATGGATGCATGTTCATTGGAGATTTCATTAACATTCAAGGCTAAACATTTTGGGGATCTGAATATTCAGCCCTAAAGCTATTGGACATGCTCTAACATATCCTATTAAAACAACATCGGTCTGATCCGAGGTTGTTAAACAAATAACACACCCGGGTCAGGCTAGAACTAGCTATGAGTGTATTAGTGTATAATGCAATAACATGATGATAACATATGTAAATAAATATGGGTGAATATCACGCAATCTATGACTACACATTATGTATATGAAGCACACAATATCCTTACTCCCTATTATGACTTATAATAATGCGACTCACAATAGCAAATCCACTCAACTGTGATTCACTCCTAATTAAAATTATTTACTATCACATTTATTATTAAGCGAACATTGTTTTAAGTTTGATCAATAAGTATCTATATATAAATAATTAGTACACCATAGTCATTTTCTCTCTACCAGAAGCCGAGTTGGCTCCAAGTGATGCTGCCTAGGTGCGACATCCCCCTCGTCTCAGAAATTGTGGTTGCCTCTACATGATCTATGGGCTGCACTATATACCTCTCTAGTCCTCATTGCCAATCCTCACTATCCATCAATCAAATCATATTTGTCTATCCTCACTTATTGTACCCCTTCAGCAGATCACTGAACCTGTGACAATGGTGCCAAATTGTCACGAGTTGGGATGCTACCTCGTAGTTGATCCAATTAAGATGGATATCTAGCTCATTTGGTGTCTTACATCGCATCGATCAAAATTTATTTATTCATTCTACATGTTCTTTTTATAACAGTTACCCACCTAATCGTTTTTTAACTCAGTGTCACTAAGGGGTTTCTTAACTTTTTTATGTTTAAATGAACATGAAATATAAAGAGAAACATAAAAAGCATCAAGCAGATAATCCACATGACATTATATATGAGATTGTATATTTTCAAAAATATATATTATTTATATTTATACAACGCATGACAATCAAATTTTAAAGGTTGATTAATTAAATATCAAGAAAAGTCATTCATTCAAACAAATTTCATCATTCAAATGAGCATGCATTCAATTCAATAAAATTAATAACAATCCAACATAGCATAAAATCTAATTCAAGAATATACTTTTGTCCCTCAATAAGATTTTTATTTCCCAAATCTCACTCAATTTCCAAAATAATTAATTTTAGAAGATGTTTATTTCTTGTGCAAATTCATAATTATGGGTTTTACCATCAAGATCTCTTTTAAGAAACAAATTTAAATGATTTCATTTTTTTTCAAAAAGGGTTTCATTCTAAAATATTTCTTAAAACCATAATTTATAAATTCCAAAACCAATATTTTTAAAACACTTATTTATCTTCTAAAGCCTCTTCTACCATTAAGAAAATAATTTATTAAACAAAATTATCTTTTATTTACAATTTTCCAAATATTTAATAGTAAACTATAGATCTATAAAATTTCCTTAGATAACGGAATAACAAAGCATTTCTTCCATAATAATTCAAATTTTACGCTTTTGAAAATATTCCCACCGATATTTATATAAATTTCCTTTTATTTAAAAATAATAATAATAAAAATTCTTAAGTACAAAACATTTATCATTTCCAAACTTTTACTTAACAAAATATATAATAATTTTTCATTAGTAATATTTTCCATACAATAAAATAAATCACATTCAAAATTTATTATTTTCCCGAAAGTATTAATTTACAAAAATATCTTATTTTTGATTAATTTCCAACCCAAATTTATGTCCAAAAATGCTAGAAGGCCAGACTTTTTGGTCAGGGAATTTGACAAAAAACAATCCAATGACCCTCTTGAATTCAAGCAGTTAAATCCAATAGCTATATCAATTCCCTAACATTCCTGGCCCCTCTATTTTCGGGCTCTCTAGCATAGCCGATTTATGTCGTATAAGACATGCACGTGATATCTAACACTAGTGCATCCGTAGGTGAACAACCGATCAAAATCAACTCAATTTTATCACAACAATGTCTATAAAATGGCATGCAATTATTTTCAACCAATTCAATCATTATCAACTAAGAATTCATCACCCAAAGAAACAAAGGCATGCATTCTAGAACACAAATGTAAGTTAAGAAATACTCACAAAAATGATGTATACGACGATCAAACAACATTGTCCTTCCTTTGTCACCTGCTTCAACCTTGCACCCACAATTCACTACCGTTACCAACCACGACTAACCAATGCTTTCTCCCTTATTCATCATTTCCTCCTAATGTCACACAGCCTAGCTCCACATACAACATCTTGATGACAGTCTCCTTCTTGCGCTGGCCAGCACTGAAGAGCGTAACCCTCATCGCTGCCACCAAAATTGCACTTACCTCCTGCTCCAAAGGCTGCCGCTCATCGCCTACCACTCCATCTTGGCCTTACGTCAATCGCCACCAACCGCCCTCGCCAAGCTCTACCGCCGGCCATTCACTAACGCACGTCTACATTTTTCTTCTTCTCATTTTCTAGTTTCATTCTTTTTCCCGTTCGATTAATTCCATCTTCCAATTGGGGCTAGAGATGGAAATCAAAAAGGGATGCGGTATTGCTTGATAAGTGAGGGAGAGAGGAACAATTCCACAATGAAAAGGAGCAGGAAACTGGGTTTGGTTTTGGGTTGGGTTGACTGGTATACAAAGTTAGAGAAAGGAAAAGATTGAATTTGGCCACCAATTTAATTCCGACTTATTTTAATTTTTTTCAGTAGTTTTATTAGCATTAAAATTCAATTCTCATTCCTTATTTAACGTTTATTGGTTCATACAAAATGAATATCAATCATTTGTTCCAAGTATTTAATTCCATAATTATTCATCATATCAATCAATTATTCTTTTTAATTATTTCAATTATATATTATTTACAGCATTTTATATTCACTGTAAATATTTTATTCGAGTTCATTATATTTTCATAATAGAATTCAAATTATCAAAATAAAATCTTTATAGAATTAACTTTAGAAATATATTTTCAAAAATAAAATTTATCCATAGTTGAACTCGAACATTTCATTTCGATCTAAATTTATTTACTTTGACGGCGTAGAAAGTTTGGCTATTAAAGTAGCAGAATGTTGCACAATTTGCTCTATGTTAGAAGACGACACTTAGTTGTACTTTAATGTCGGCCTTGCCCACATGCTGATAGGGGTCGCTTGCGGCATATTGGTCGGCCCAAGCCGGCCCGGACCGAAGAAGATCAGACTAAGAAACCTTAATTATCATAACTTCTTACTTATGAAAAATCTAGTAATATTTTTCATCCTAATCCCATGCCCGTGAGCGGACGTGGGCTTGTATAATCTGGAAGACTCCATTGATTGGTGGTTTTGCTGTGCAATTGATGCACTATCCTCATGGTTTTGCTCCATTAGTCATGACGATTGTGCTTCTCGAGATGTGGTAGAAAAGTGTCTTTTACCAACATGCGTGGTGTGACACAACCCTTATCATCTTTGATGGTTGAGATTTCTTTTGCCTTTTTTATTACAACGGTTGCGAGTGAAGGGAGAGACATATAAATACACCATTTCCCCTTCACTTCAGACCCATGGAGTTTTAGCCATGTAATTTCTTCTACAGATTTAAACTTTACATGGTTTTGTTTTGGTAAAAAATGGTTGGCTTTTACTGCCTTCTTCTTTTGCATTTCTCTTGAGCATTTATTTTTTTTCAAACTTGTTTGGAATTTTTCTCGGATTTAGTTGAGGTTTAAAAATGAGGTAGCCTTCTTGCTTGTTGAACTGTATTTGTCAATAGCAGTTTGGACTGCGGCTCTTGGATTTCGGCATCTTGAGATGGACCTTTTCTTTGGCTTGGACCTCGGTCCCCCAGCCAACGTTCTGATGTTGATCATATGTCGGTCTCGAGCTATGGGTCTAGGCTTGGCTTCCTTGCTTTGATGCTCCTATTTTTCTGACCTCGCCTCGGTTTGAACCTTTTTACTCCCCTTTGGAAGGAGTAGCGGTTAGTGCCTCTGATTCGAATGTCACCATTGAGTTCTTGGTCTGATCCTTGGTGAGGTTTCCTAGGAGCTCTTCGGGATCACTTGTGAGGTTTGATGTAGAGGGCATTGATGTCGGCAGCACACTCCTTCTTCTACAAGTTCTTGATTTTTTTCCCCTACCGAGTGCTTTTTGGGTGGTGATAAGAGCATCGACTGACTCGTGTCGGAGTAGCTGTTGATGTGTTGCTTCTTCCATTTCTTTTTCTACAGTTCAACTAGTTAGCGATTAAAATATATTGTAAGCCTAATGGGGAGGAGCATTGTGCTCTATGTGCAATATTGAACTGAATAAAAAGATTCTTTGTTTCAAACTTATTGTTTAAAAAAGTAGCTACAGTAGTTTGTTCTCGCTTTGGACTTGTAGGGTAGCGTATGTCGAAGAGCTAGCAGTCTTTTGCACTAGGCTGACCAAATTTCTTCGGTTGTCTACCTGAGCAGGTTGAGGGACTCGAAAGCGAGTGTTGACCATGCTACCCAGGTGCTTGTTAGGTTCTAAGGCCGATATGCAGTAGCTGAGCCTTATTGTGTTTCTTTACCGATGGGTGGTCCTAGTTCGAACCTAAGTGTTGTGAGCATGGAGGTTCTCCTGGGTGACGCGCTTCCTGAGGATTTCTTGTATTATTTTCAGTAAAAACTCTATTTAAAGTGTGCTAAGTAGCAATATTGTCATGCGACAGGCTGAGCCCAGCTGTTCGTTCATATGAGTAGAGTCCCTGCTAAGTGTTAAGTGGCGAGTAACACTGGCACTGAGTAGGACTGCATGCTTCCCCATGGGTTCTCCTTGGTGACAAGCGATCGTTGCATAGCGATGGATGGGCCTTGGCTCGAACTGGAATGCGCGGGGCTCAAGGGTTCTCCACGGTGACATGTCGTCTATTGCTTAGAGGACTACGGGGCCCGACTCGACTTTGGGTGCATGGCTGGCTCGAGCACTGTTGGATAATGGAGTGATATTGATGAGATGGGCAGCTGGCATCATCATCCATAAGAACTTAATGGATAAAAATTGTTAAAAGTGAACTTATCTGTGTATTGAGTTGATGGTAGGTGGTCTCGGTTCCAACCTAAGCATTGAGCAGCTTTAAAGTTCCCTTGGGTGATATGCTGCAAGTGGAGGTTGACTCGGCTTATTTTTATGCAAGCACTCTATTGATGTCAAACTTTGGCATCACTTAGGGTAACATCATCGGTCCAGACAATAGTGTTCCATCCCATTTGGAGGATGAGCAACATCATCGATGAGGAGTTTATATCATTGCAACCATGCATCCAGTCGTCGACGTGCCCTGGTGCATAGGAGAGAGTGTCTTATGTAGACCCCGGGGTAGGGTTGTCCCCGAACAAAGTAACAAATGCATGGTGTTTAGACTTTGCTCGATAGCTTGATAGTCCTCGATAAGGAAATGAATTCTCGGTAATTTATCCTCATGGATACCCTACCGGCCAGGAGGGGAGCGATGGATCACCTGGGCGGCAAAGGGCGTCGGTCCCCAGGTTAGGTAATGAGCACATGAAAACTCATCCTCGTTGGATAGCCAGGGCATTCTCCAACAAGGAAATGAATGCTCGGTAGTTCATCCTCGTGGATAGCCTGCCAACCAGGAGAGGAGCAACGATGGTCTAAAAACAAAGTAATGGGCATATGAAAACTTATCCTTGTTGGATAGCCTGAGAATTCCCGATAAGGAAATGAATGCTTGGTAATTCATTTTTGTGAATAACCTACCAGCCAGGAGGGGAGCGACGGCTCGCGCGGTCCTTTGCAGTAAAGGGCGGTGGTCTCTAAACAAGGTTATGAGTACATGAAATTCATCCTTATTAGATGGCCTGAGAATTCCCGACAAGGAAATGAATGCTCGGTAATTCATCCTCATGAATAGCTTGATGGCCAGGAAAAAAGTGGCATCTCATGCGGTTCTAGGCGGCAAAGGGCGGTGGTACCTAAACAAGGTAATGAGCAAATGAAAACTCATCCTTGGTGGATAGCCAAGGCATTCCCCGACAAGGAAATGAATGCTCAGAGATTCATCATCGTGAATAGCCTACCAGCTAGGAGGGGAGCGACGGCTCGCACAGTCTTAGGCGGCGAAGGGTTGGGGTTCCTAAATATGGCAATGAGCACATGAAAAATCATCCTCGTTGGATAGCTAGGTATTCCTTGACAAGGAAATGGATGCTTGGTAATTCATCCTCGTGGATAGCATGACGGTCATGTGGGGAGCGACGGCTCACGCGGTCTTGGGCATCGAAGAGCGGCGATTTCCAAATAAGATAACATGTACATGAAAACTCTTTCTTGTTGGATAGCCATGGCAGTAGTGCTAAACAATGTAATCTTTGAAGACTTCAATGCTCTCTTCCTAGAAGGTCGTAGTATTACACCCCATAAAATTAAACAGAGTTAATAAATAAGCATTAAAATCCAAAAATAGAATTTTTGAAAATCAAGCAGAAAATCGCCACGAACAATCCTATTTTGGGATTAAATGCTTATTTATTAATTCTCTTTAGTTTTATGGGGTGTTAAAAATAGGCTTGGGAGAAAGCTTGAGAAAGTCGTTGGCCCTTGATCTTGGATTCCTTTAGACATGTAGATGGGAATCCGGTTGCTCTTGGAAATCTGGTTGCTCTCGGGAACCTTTAATGGCGAAGACGGAAAAGAGATTCACTCGACAGCCTGTAGGGGGCTACCTCGAATATTAACATGAGCACCGAGTCTTAGGGATTTTCCAAGGAGGAGTAAGGTAGAGACCAAGATCACGACATGGCCATCCTGTGCTAGAGTGTAGTCATGAAGCTGGTCGATCAGGGCATCTTGCACGGGTATGCTTGGCGAGTAGTGGAAGGCTCGTTCCCCATGTTGGTGGGTTGTTGCAGCTTGCACCCGGTGGGCGATGGGGCCTAGGAAGCTTTTCCAACTAGTTGGCGTGATCCTTACGCATCACACATGTGTACGACTATTGTAATTTGGTCGATATCAACAATAAGGTGAAGAGGCAAGTAGGCATGTACAACAGCTGCATGTGGCATAAGGCAAAATTGAGACCACTAGAGGAACCTTTAAGTGATCGAACAAATGAGCATGACCGCACTTTCAATTACCATAGTTTATACTGGATGTGGGATACTTAGTGCGAAAAGAGCTTGCGCGGAAGGCTACTAACCACAAGATCAGAGGGGCCCACCTTCAAGCACCAGAGTGTCGATTGTATTTTTCGTCAACCTTGGAATTACACCATGAGAAGCAAAGGTCGCTTGCTAATCTTCTAGTTTAAGAGTTAAAATGATCATTCAATAGGTAAATGATACTGAATACAGAGCGGCTCAGCATAGCTACTTACGTCTACTTTGCATTCCTCTTGTTGTACAACTCTCTTATAATTATAGTGAATTACAAAAGATACAACAAGATAAAAGGGATAGCTCAAGACTAATATTGTTGCTATTCTTAAGGTCTTGTTGAGCTTAGCACTACGAACAGTGAGCTACTATGATAATATGCTACTTTATGCTAAGTTGAGGATATGAGAGCGTGAGTGGCTGATGGATCCTTTGAATAAATCAAACCTTATGGGTGGTGACCAACCTTTGAATGATTGGCCCTTGGCGTGTGGCGACCAACAATCTCTTTGAAACTATGGTCGGGACGACTGAAATGATGCTGAAAAACCATCTGGAAAAGCGCTGCATCATAAATCTGATTAAATAAGTTTGATGAAGGACGGTTGGCAAAGTGAAGGGACATAGCAGTTGAGGTCAACATTAATACGAAAAACCCTATAAGATAAATGCCCTTCTCTTACTGTTTAGGTAATGTCATGCACAGTGGCAGCATGTTACGTAACATGCTTTGCATCGGAAGAGGACACACTTAGTTGTACTTCTTTTTCGGTCTTGCTCACATGCCAATGTGGGGAGGCTGACCAGGTAGGCCAGCCTTTTCCTAAGGATATGGAAAGAAATGGGAAACAACTAAGGACAGTGCTCAAGGAGTAGAACGAGCCCGGCAGGTCTGACTACACTGCTCAGAATGATACAGAGGACCAGCTGTAGGGTTGCTTATGGGAGGCTGCATCAAAGTCGAGTGGGCGATAGGGTGGGCCCGAAGCAATCTAGAGACACGTTGATCGACGAACGGCTGAGGGTGTTGCTCAAGTAGATAGACTGTCTAGGACCCAACTAGTTATAAGAGTGGGTCGGATGATGGGGGCTGGGGCGAGTAGTGCACTTGCCTTACTTTGCTTGATGAGCTAGTTTTTTGTCGTTGCTTCAGTGTGCACTGGCCAGGGCCTAACCTAAATTTCCCAGGAGAGGACGGGCTAATAGGATTCCAAGCTAGAGGGTAGTTGATAGAGACTTGCTGACTTGTTTTTGATTCTAAAGTAGCTTACGGTAGGCTGGCCCAGGCCGGCCCGGACCGAAGCGTGTTAAGCTAATAAACCTCAATGGCCCAGCTTCTTACTTACGAAAAATTAGAGTAACATCCATCAACTGACCTGGGCCAGCATGGCTTTCTCAAGGAATACATCATCCACTTTGGCATGTGTATCGGACCAGCCTCCCTCGCAGGCACAAGGCGATGAGCTCATAGCAAGTTGTCGTATAGGGTTGAGACCCTCCATCGACCAACCTACTCAATCAACAGGCTACCGGACAGCTCCTTCGTTCATCTTCATTCTCATTCTAGCCTGCCCTCACCTACAAGTTCCTCCAGCAGCCTTCAAGTTTGTTAGCAAGCAACAAAATTTCTCGACCTAAGAGATGCTCCTAGTGTACTACTCCTTTGAAAAGAATGGCATCAACTGGGCCTCCTTTATTTTCAACATTTTCAGTGCTTAAATTTGCAAACTGTCTAAATTTTCAGTGTTCAAATAACATGGATCCAAATGGTATAATAGAGCAAATAATAAATAATCATCAGTAAAAATTGGCGTCTGCCTTCCAAGAGAAATCCTTTTCTTTCTTTTCAGATCTAGCCCCCTCCTCTATCCTCCATATTCGTCCTATACGATCCCTAACTCCTACGCTTTTCTATACCATCCACATCCCCTTCGCCTCTATCGTCTCTTAGATTTGACGCCAAAGAACCAAAACTCGAAACCCCATTTTACAACATCTTTCGAGTTTCGTCCCTCATCCTTAGTTACTAGATCTGGATATGCTACATGGCGCCTTCGATTACCTCCACTGACGATGCTCCACCTGTTGTCGTCTTGTGTTCTAGCTTTCCTTTTCAACACCTTATTCCTTCGGATTTCGAATCATTGAACCTAGAATTAGGAGTTATGTTTGGCACTGCTAAGCCTGTACTCAACACTTTGGTTTCTGGTAAGGAAGTTCACAATAACCTTGTTGCATCTACTATTGATGTCGCTTAATCGGTAGGCACTATGCTTGAAGCTTTTGTGTGCGCACCTAATGATACTAAGATATTTGATAATATACCACCTATTACAGACAAAGATTTTACTCCCACCCAAATCCTTAATTATTCTACTTCATTTCAAAATGATTTGCCTACCACTTTTTTGCTAAACCCCTCTTTACTAGTATCTGATGAGAACTCAAACTATAAAAGCCCTTTTCCACTGAATGCCCTACTATTTCTAATGCAACACCAGGTTTTGCTATTTTGAAATCCTAGTCCTCTTTATTTAAAACTAAACCACGTAACATGGGTGTTTAATACTCGAGATAAATTGATCTTAAGTTTGTGAATGTAATCAATATCCCTCCTCTCGAGGTTGTTGAAGCAAGCATAAAATATTGGCATGAACAAATCCTTTGGTTTCCTCCTTGATGGCAATCCATCTTTCACAGTTGTGAAATACAATTTAATGAAGTATTGGAGACTGAAAGGTAAAACTAAAATTTGATTTAATAATTTAATCTTTTACTTTGCTTTCACATGCGCTGAGGATAGGCTTCGTATCCTTGAAGTCTACCCTATTATTATAGCGGGTAAGCCTTTTATTATTACCAAATGGAGTCGCTATGTAAATGCTGCATGTGAACAGATACTATCTATTTCTGTTTGGGTTTGTTTCTCAAACATCCCATCTGTTTTTCAGTCTATGGTTGGTATTGACTTGCTGGCAAACTTAATTGGAGAGTTGGTTTGTTTAGATGAGGCAACAATTAGGTTGGGTTATGCAATAGCTTTGATTGAGGTGAAGTCAGATAGATCATTACCTTCAGTATTACCGGTTGAACCGACTATTGGTCATGTTGCTATAGTTGATGTTTTTTATAAGTGGCAATCGACGATATGCATAAACTGTATATCATTTGGTCATCTAGTCAATTCATGCAAGCATTCCCCTAACCCTATGCTGAAGGTACAAAAAGCTATGGTGAAGCTTTCTATCCCTCAAAATATCCCTCTTCCTAAAGTTGTGAAGCGTCTTTGGGTTCCCAAACGCACTTCCCCTCCTACCTTTGTAGATGTAGCGCCTGGTAGCCCTTTGCCTATCCAGCCAAGCTCTTGCTCGAGTTCAAGCACCGATCACTTTTCTTGGAACTCTATGGAGAAGAAACGGATTCATGAGATCACACATTTCCGCTATTCCTCATTGTCTGACACATATTTCAAGTTCATTTCTGAACATGTTGGAGAACATAGATATCTATGTTATCATATTCATCTTTATCTGACCGTGGATGGAACTTATGGGGAACATAACAGTGAGATTTTAAAAGATTAAACTTGGGATAGATGATATATACTTGATAACAAGTCCAAGGTGTTTGATCCCAATATTGCGTTACTACTTAGGTAGTATGTTAATTTAACTGGGACTGATTCATCAGAGGATGAATATGAATCCTCCTCTTCTGGGCAGGAGGATTAGCTTATTAGGACTTTAGTAGGTTAGGCATGTTGCTTAACTCTTGTGTTGTAGCTAGTCTTATCGTTTTGTTAGTAGTTGAGGAGTCTTAGCCCCAAACCTGTATTTCATTTGTAAAGTGGTATGACTACTATAAAACCAGCATGCCTGTGCAAAATAATAATACTTTTTTTGCCTGCAAAATAAATAATCATCACCAGAAGGGTATCAAGAAGGATATAATTGACATCGCGCTAACAACAACTATATGGCATGTTTGGCAAGAAAGAAATAATATATCATTTTAATCCAAAATCATTTCAAGAGATCTAGACCAAAATTTATACTAATTGATAATATAAACTTGCTAAATAAATTGTAGTTCATAAACAAGCAATTAAGGAAGAAGAAGCTTATATAGTAGGCGACCGAATAGGTTCTCACAAGCAAAGCTGGCACCTCCTTGGTTAGGCTGCCTCGAGCCCCGTCGGGATAAGGAGTTAGAGTAGTGAACCAGATTTGAAAGGAGGAAGATATAGAGTAGTTACTGCCATTGGTGAAGGAGGAAAATTCCGAAGTATTAGGTTAAAGAGAAAAGATGTTCGATAACAAGTGTTCAATTAATGAAGTCATGAATATGAAGTCGTTTACCCTATACAAGCGGTGATTTAGTTTTCTTAGATGTAATTTATTAGTGGATTGCTAATTTGGGGATGCTACAAACATTATATTCAAACTTTTTATTGTAAATAAAGTACCAAGTTTCAAAAAAGATACAAATATTATTGTTATTGTTGCTATTATTCTTAATCACCAACTAATAAAAATAAATAATAATTCTTTTGAGATGTTTGTTAATACAAAGAGGCTCGGCAGGTGGCAACCACCTAAGTGGGGTGTAGGGGCAATATATTATAGTTAAAAGTAATATATATATATATATATATATATGTGTGTGTGTGTGTGTATGTATGTATGTATGTAATGGCAATGATCGACTACACCTCTATTGCTCCGTTTATCTTATTTTCGGCGTTCTAGCAGCATTTTGGCAGTGAATATCGAGTTTTGATAGGTGGGTCGTGTCACTCATATCTATGTACCATTCTGTTCGTCTCGTCGTGCTAATCTCTGCAGTATATTCATTCCTGTATTTCGGCATCCGATACGCAGCGAAATCGGCAAAACGATTAACCGTATTGTTACCCGTTTTGAACTTTTTGATTTCCCAATGGCTATTCATTTATCCACCGTGTAATCTAATAGCCATTAGCCGTTTTACATTCCCAAAATTCATTTCTAACCTTTTCTATTCCACCTTTTCACTTATATTGCTATTTTAATTTTGATTGGTCCGTTCATTTTCTTGTTCTCTCTGCTCTCATTCTCTTTCGTTTCCGTTCCTTGAAAAAAAAATCTAAAACAAAATAAGTTTTTATATAAAGCCTCTCTCCCTGAAACACAGCTTGCCTCCAAACCCATGCTTACCTCCGCCTTCTTTATCAACAACTGCATCTCCATTCCTTCATCTCCTATCCATTTCCATAGCCTCCTCCTTTGTATGTGTGTGTATATATATACATATATATATATATACATATACATATATATATATATATATATACATATATATATATATATATGTATATATATATACATATATATATATATATATACATATATATTTGCTTGAAGCCTTGGCCAAACTCGTTTCACCATCTCCACACAGCCTAAGCTTTCCTCCGAGCCCACCCTACCCGCAACGCCCCACACCACGCTCGGTCACCGCCAGCAGGTCTGTCCCCACCGCCGCCCTCTCTCCAACGCCCGAAGCACACAACCACCACCACTCCACACACGTAGCCTTCACGACAGCCAACCCATTTATTCCCCACAACCGAACTCCAAAACCCGACAGCCCGCGACCACCAGTCCTCCCTCCACCTCACCTTCATTCTGCCACCCATCAGCTTCCCACTCCACGCACGTCTCCAGCTAGCGACCCACGTCCATTTCCCCGCATCCTGTTATAGGTTGAGCTCGATAGAGCAGCCTCCTATCCAAGCCCAGCCACCTCCTGCAGTGCCAATTTTACCCCTCCCCTTGTCTTCCTGTCACCCACCGAAGCTCCAATAGCCTACGTCCCATCTCCGCCTACCATTGGAGCCTACTTCCCCGACCGAGCAACAGGGTTTAAAGTCTGTAGCTTTGCTCATCTCTTTACATACAAAGGTATAAATATAATATGTTTAAATTATTTATTTAAATTTATGTTAGTATTTTAAATATAGAAATTTCTTAAATATATGAGTTAAATATCAAAGCTTGAATGTACTTAGTTTCAGGTAAACATAAAGTTTCTTATATGTATATATATTAATAAAGTAAGTTTATAATAAAGTAAATTTGCATAGTTGCAGCGGCTGATTGTTTATATATATGTAATAATAAAGTAAGTTATCTTGTTTTCAAGAAGGAATATATATATATATATATAATATGGAGATTTTATTTTAAATATGTATTTTTAAATTGTATATTGGTTTTAAGAAAAATATAATATAATATACATTTCGTTTCAGTTTATATCATGCTGATTTTGATCTGTTTTCATCAACTCCAAGTTATCAGCTTTGTTCGTCGAATTCGTGTTCACAGTGCTTTGCTTTGGGATTGTCGTTTGGATTGGTCGATTGTCAATTTCATGATTCAAAATCGTAGCTTGTTGTGTTGTCTATTTTCTCTAGCCTCGAAAAGTGAGCGATCACTCACGATTAACATTCTTATATTTAGTAGATTCAATTCACATGAAATGACGATTGAAATATGTTGTAAAATTTAAATTGTTAGTTATTTATTCGTCAAATATGATATGTTATTGTTTACATTTGTTCACCTATACTAATTGACAGTATTGACACCAATAACCTGTTATATATATGTTCTATTTTCAATTATGATATATTCCTATTGTCGATATGTTATATCATTACCATATTGTTCTCACTCTGCAAGTTCCCTGATAGCTAGAAATTCCCTATGGGTTGAAACGATACATACCCGAACGATATTATAGATTAGGGGAAAATCGTTATGGGTTGAAATGATAAACCCAAGCAATTTTTATTATGAATTTGGGATTGCGGGTTAAAATGATATATACCCGTAAATATTAAATTATTGCGGATTGAAATGATAAATATCCGTATCACTTGACCATAGGATAGAAAATTATATACGGACACCGTTGGTCTATTTTTGAAAATTTATTTTCAAAGCTTTAAAAGGAAATATATGGGTTTTAATAAATATTGATTTTTTAAATATAATATAAAGATTTTAAATTTTAATATATGTGTAAAAGTTAGATTTTTAAAATTATATGTTTTGGATATTTTAAAATTATAAGTTAAGTTTTAAAATGAAAATTATGAAATTTTACTTATAACTTTATTATTTTTAAAATATATAAAATAAGATTTAAAATAGATTTAATAATAATAAGATATAATTTAATAATAACTAATATAAAAATATTTATTAAGAATTTAATTTAACTAATAATATATAATATGTTAAGTATTTATTTAAATTTATATTAATATTTCTTAACTTTAAGTAAATGGAAGTTGGAAAGATAAATTAAATAAGAATTGATTTGTAATTTAATTTGTTAAGAATTGAATTTAAATAAGAATTGATTTGTAATTTAATTTGTTAAGAATTGAATTTAAATAAGAATTGATTTGTAATTTAATTTGTTAAGAATTGGATTTAAATAAGAATTGATTTATAATTAAATTTGTTTAGAATTGAATTTAAATAAAGTTGATTTGGAACTTACTGATTTTTGAGATTTAAAGAAGTGTTTCTATAACTTGATAACTTGATTTTGATTAAAGAGGATTTAATGAATATTTAAATTGAATTTGAATATTTAATTTTGATTTAAATTTGTAATTTAAGATTTTATTTATATGTTTAACTAAAAGTGGGGAAATGAATATTTTAAATAAAATTGAAATTTAATATTTAGTTTTGATTCAAATTTGTAATCTGAGATTTATTTAAATGATTAAGTGAATATTTTTCAAATTTAAATAAAATCAAAATTGAATTATGGAATATAACTGAAATTTGTCAAATTAGGTTATTGTAAATTTTTTGAATATTTAAAGTTTGAAACCTATTGAATTGGAAGTGATTTAAACCTGTAGTTCAAACCTGGATTGAAATCGATATAAATTGAAGTGGTTTAAATAGAATTTGAATTGAACCTTTAACCTTTTAATTGAAATCATTGAGCTGAGATTGGTTGATTTAATTTGTTTTGTGAAATTAGGAGAACAATTTATAACTTGAAACTATTTTTGATATATATATATATATATATCTTTTATTATAAATACAATTTTTAATGTATAAACTATTTTACTCTATAACCTATTTTAAATATATATATTATTTCTAATTTATAACTATTTCAATATATATAAACTATTTTCAATGTTTAAACTATTTAAGTTGGAACTGTTATGATTTAGATTTAATGGATTTAAATGAAATATTTTTATATGATGGTTTAAACTATTTTGTACTTATGGTTTTTGGAAATGAAAATGATTTAAAGTGAATATGATTTCGAAAGTGATATGATTTTGAAATGAATATGATATTTTGATATGATGTATGAACTATTTGAAATGAAAATGTCCACGGTGTGAAATAAGCGTTTGGTTGTTAAAGAGACCAAGATTGGATATTGTCATACTCTTTGCCAATACCGAAAACCACTTTAACAACTATGCACGTGGTGGAGATTCCAGAACGAAGTAGGATGGTTTGGCGACGATTCTGTATGAGTTATTAACACAACCTCAACTCCCGCGAGTCAGCTTGATGTGGCTAAAACAGGAGCTATACCGGACCAAGTGAGGTCTCACCTCCGATCAAGCATGCTTCTACGATACCATTCTATTACTTTGTGATTTGATTGGGTGCACCTTTGATTTAGGAGTGTGTCTCGAGGTGGGCGGTAGTAGCTGCTATGCATTACTACCAGTTCGGGAGTGCAAATAGTAGAATCCTACCCTGGCATTGCCTTGCGTGCCTTGTCACATGCCTTATCGCGCCTTCTATGAGTTTGGTTTGTGTCGTACCTATGGAGAGCTCCCTGATAGCCCACTGGTTTGGTAGAGTTTACAGTACTGTATAGACTACGACATTATATAAAATATGTTAAGGGGGATATGGGTAATGTCCTAATCCTATTTTAATAGTTTACTTTACTATAGGCATAATCTATGTAGCGTATTGTACTATGTATGTAGATAGTTTAACAGATCCTTAGAGGATGGGAATCCCAAACATCCTTTGAGTTACTTGGTATTTCACTTGAGTTGATTTACTGGTATAAGAATGTTAATCCTGACTCGAGTGTTTTGTGTTTTGCTTTATGCTCGGGTCAGACCGAGTGTCACAGCATTTGAGACTCACCGTTGGAGCTTGGAGCTTTGCTTGGAAATTTGCTTTTTCTATTTAGCTTTCAGTTATTCTAGTTATTTCGAGTTATTTATGTTCAAACTTGTCAGTTGCTTTTATATTAGTGACTCCTATGTACTTGAGATATTATGTTGTATTTTATTTCAAACTCTAATGTTTATATAGTAGCTTCATGAACTACTATTTATCTATTCCGCTGCTTATTATTGTAATACTCTGTGTTTGTGATTCTGTGATTGATTTATTTACTGTATATGCTAAATTTTTCCAAATATAAATTAACAATCTGTTGTTTTGATCTATTCAAGTCTGACATGAGTGGATGATTGTCGATTTGAACGGTTTGAAATGTCAGTTCATTACACTTTTATTTCAAATGGTCGAACTATTCAAAAGGTAATTATACTACAAGATTGCACAAAATTCTTTGCAAAAGTGCATTCGGATATTCTTAACATTTCAAGAGTATTGAATAGGTTGCACTGAAGTAAGTTGATTGAAACTATAAATTCGTTGACTGAATTCCTAGGTCGGTCTTTCGTCCTTGGTTTTTTAGTTTCTATGCAACAAAATTATCATTGTACTCAATCATATTTAACAAATGTTTTTGCATTATTGTTTAATTATGCATTCCGAGTGAACTAATTTCATCGAGATTTCGTATATTATGAACACGACCGTTCACTATACAACTTTTGTATATGATTTGATATGGATCCAATATCCATATCTCTATATCACTTTAGATCAAAACTCATAAAAGACAATACATGGTTTTTGGCAAACAAATAATTAAATGACCACATTACAAATACATTAAGTAGCCGTTCATGGGTCTTAAAATAACTACATGTCAAATAATTTATTAGTAAGTATATCTTATATTTCTTTATAAGTCTTTATTCATTCCATTAGTATATTTCAGCTAAATTTTTTATCAATTAGATTGGTTGCACATATTTATCGAAGTAATTTTAATTTTGTACAGCGTATGTTCTTACAATGTTAGAAACGTAAAATATAACCATTTCATTTTTCTAATAAGGCTCCCATTAGATTTTTATTCCTCAAAACCCTAAGGGAAATATATAAATCTTTTGATTACTCTAGTGAGTGTTAGGACTCATTGCCCTAAATTCTAACCTTGATTTTGCTCAATAAATCATAGGCCTATAAGCGATGGATGGTCCTTCATTGGTTGTATCATATACAACTCCTAACCGTGGCCTTCATCCTAATATTAATCTAGACCGTAAGTTTGCTCAATAAGTCAAAGAAGATTATTCTCTCGCACCCGCCATCTTGCAATGGTCTAAATATAGTGCACATGTCCTGAGTTCACTCAACAAATACATGCATGTATCTTACCTGTCTAGAAATATATTGATAATACTACACCAAACATAGCTTGAGTTTGCTTAACAACAAAAGCGTATGCAAGTAACCTATTAAAATATAAATGGTAGATGACAATTCTATACTAGAGATGAATAATCTTTAATATATTTTAAGTGATATTGACTTAAGGAAAAATATATTTCTTATGAAGTACCGACGTGATTCAAGTGTCGGATACATCTGAAATCACTATATACGTATTGTACATTTGTATTTACTCCAAAAATCTATTTTAGGATTAATTTAGTCACACTTTCATTATATTTATACATATGTTGTTATATAAGTTTAACATAGTTATAATCATTTCTAATTAAATTAAATTATGTAATACGAGTATATATGCACGTCCAGATGGACCTGCATTTAATCACAATGTGCATGCATTTATAGTTGCACCCTAAATTATGTGTGACTGTCATTGCTAGCATAAACTAAACTTAAAGTAGCACCCGAAAAGACTGAGACAACTAAAGAATAGCAGTAAAACCAATTTTTTTATAATATTGTAAGTTTTACCATTATTTTCTTCTGTTTTAGTTTAAGTTCATACTCCAAAAAATGAGAATAATGCTTGTGCTTTTACATGCATGTACTCTTTTAGCTAATATGGGCTCTGAGCGCTCTTAGCAAAAATGTATATGAACAGAATACGTGATCACTTCACATCATGGCATGGTATGAAAAAAAAATACATACCTTAGATTCAAGGAAGAATAAGTTTTCTCATTTTTAATACGTACCTTAAATTATAAAGAAAATAAAAAATGAAAAAATGAAAACGTACTATTAAAGTTAAAAGGATATAAAATGAATAAAAACATAAAATCATACAACCAAACACCTGCATTGCAAATTATTCATTCATTGTTACTGTAACGCAAATAGATCAAGCCAAATTCAGACCAAAACATCACAGCATTTAAAAGATCACTTCACACTACATTGTTCACTCATTAGTATGTTTACTTTTGCTGAAGACAAAGCAAGCTTATTTATTACACTCGCACTTCTCGATTTAATCAAAGGAAAATCATCTAAGGGCACAACCTGCTGCACATGGTAGATTCAGTCTTGGAATTGCTAAGAAAAATGCAGCATTCTTCTCCTTTCCTACACTTCACAAACCTCTGCTTGGTCCTGCTCGTTTTTTGCTGTTTCTATTTCAAAAGAAAAAATATGGTAAAATAGACAGCAATATAACAATAGTCAAATTTATGAACGAACATAGTACTTCCATTGTAGTATATATTCATTAAGATATTTTGGATCTTAATTTGTCCAAGGCCAGTTTCCTGTTTTCTGCTATAAGTAATAGATAGATTCCAAGTGCTGGTAGTGGACCGTTAGGATAGTGAAAAAGTACCTCAGATCTCATCTTCTTCGCGGTATCCGTCTCTCAATTCAGCCACTTTTGGACTTCACCACTTTGAAGTTTCCGCTGTTTCTGCAAGGTTTTTCAACAACAAAATTCAAAAGCTTTTGTAACAACCCGCATATTTGTCGATTTTATATTTAAAATATTTTATTTAAATATTTCATCGTTAGTCGGATTTTAGTCCGAAAAGCTACTTTTTGCAAACAGTCGAATTAGGACTCGAGACCACCTCCATTGAGTTCAAAATGTCGTTTGCGATCTTTTTGAGTGTAAGCTTCGATATGTTTGGAGCTAGTCAAAAATTTGACCATTTGCACTTTGGGTTTGGTTTTGGGTTCAGCCCCTTTGCCAACTTAAACCCCAAACTGAATCATCCCTCCCCATTCACTCTCACTTCCTCCTCTTGCTCAGTTCTAAAGCAAAAATGGTGGGAGAGATGGGAAATTAAAACTCCCAAACCCTAGTTTCATCTTCAAATCAAGTTCTAGCTCCAAATTCTAAGAGAACCCATTGGTAAGCATCTCCTTCATCTTCTCCAACCCGTTCTCCTTTCAATTTCAGAAATCCTAAACCTAACTTTAGGAATGTTCTTCTTTTTGAGCATAGATTCAAGCTCATTTGGGTTGTGTTGAAGAGTGGTTGATTCTCCCTTTGCTTTCAAGCTCCTTCTTCATTGTTTTTGTGAAAAGGTGAGATTTTTATCTCACATCTAAGTCAATAATTATCTTCGATTGTTAGGTATGAATTCCTAACACTTATCCTTGTGCAATTCCTTAGTCGTTGTTGCTCGACCGATCGTTATCGATGTCGTTTGGCCATTTTTTGGCCTAGGTTCAGGGAATGCCCTGAATAACAGTTTCAGCCGTCTGAACGTATGGTTCAGACGTCTGAATGGAATACTGGGAATTTTCTTCTCCCAGCATTCAGACGTCTGAATCAAAATTTCAGACGTCTGAATTGGTTCGTTTTGAACCAGAAAAGAAGTAGGCTAAAAAGTGCCTATTTCAGACGTCTGAAGTCTAGGATTCAGACGTCTGAATTCTGTTCTGGAAAATAGTTTATTTTCCAGATTCAGACGTCTGAATTCTTGATCTCAGACGTCTGAATCTGCTGTGTTTTGCCTATTTGCCTATTGTGCTTGAATTTCCAACTCTAATCAATTCGTGTTGATTCCCTTTTAGTTGTTATCATTTATTATCGGCCACTTTGTTAAGTCGCCCGCCTTTTATAACTTAGGTCGAACCCCGTATTACTCTGCGTAGGCAATCTTATCCGAAAGCCATTTAACCGAACTTCTTACTTTGATGGTTTTGAGGATTGATTTCTTTGAACTTTAATCACGTCTTCGAACGTGAATTTTTATGATTGATTGTTTCTACAATCACTTCTATGATTTGTCACTTCAAAATATAAAGGTTTTTTATACTAGTAGTAAATATCAAAACTCTTTCATCAAATTGATTTCAACACTATTTTTAATATCAAAAGTTCGTTTTCCCAAACCGATTTCCAAACTACTAATATATATAAGCCTTTACTTCACTCGAATGAGAAATCGACTTAAACGACTTAGTAAAACGAGTGGTATGAAACGCTTGCGTTCACTTCGTCGGTTAGCTCTTGGACTTGTTCGATTGAACCCTTTTCGTGACAATTTCCTAATGAAGATTTACAGCTTGTTCGTAAATATTTAAGTTAAGCAAGTGGTTATGGGACATGAAGCTAAACTCATATATTTACTAGCTTGGTGTGATTGACACTTCTCGCTGATCATGATGATCATTTTATGATTTAGACTAGCAATTGTGCGATGTCTCTTTGTCCGTATGAAGAACTGTACTTCATTTTATTGAGCTTCGCCTCATTTCTTTGTGGGCTGGCAACCCAAGTACTTTTAATGAATGTTCGATTCATCTGATGTACCGTTTGTACTACATCGATGTCTCTGTCTTTCCAATTCATTGGACGTACCGTTTGCACTGCGTCAATGTTCGATTCATCTGATGTACCGTTTGTACTACATCGATGTCTCTGTCTTTCCAATTCATTGGACGTACCGTTTGCACTGCGTCAATGTTCGATTCATCTGATGTACCGTTTGTACTACATCGATGTCTCTGTCTTTCCAATTCATTGGACGTACCGTTTGCACTGCGTCAATGTTCGATTCATCTGATGTACCGTTTGTACTACATCGATGTCTCTGTCTTTCCAATTCATTGGACGTACCGTTTGCACTGCGTCAATGTTCGATTCATCTGATGTACCGTTTGTACTACATCGATGTCTCTGTCTTTCCGATTCATTGGATGTACCGTTTGCACTGCGTCAATGTTTGATTCATCTGATGTACCGATTGTACTACATCGATGTCTCGGCTTTCTGGTTCATTGGACGTACCGTTTGCACTGCGTCAATGTACCGGCTTTCATGCTCCTGTTTAGGATTGGCCATCCTTTTCTTGTGATTTCTGGATTTCTCGTTATGATTTCTGAAATTTTATGTTTCACCACCTTTTCAGTTGGCATTGATATGTATGTCAGTTATTGTGGCTTGGTGAATTAAATAAAGAATATGACATTCTTTTTATGCTATGAGCTTCTTGAGATTTTGTATGACTTTCGTGATTTTATAATGTATACTTATTACAGTATGACTTTATTGTTAACATACGTTTTATTATCATATCTCATATTCTATCTCATTTTTATCTGATAATTATAGCTAGACTGATCCGTTTATTATTTTCTTCTTAAATAATACTCGGGTCAGACTGAGATTTTACAGGTGCTTCCTCATGACTTCCTATCTGGAGCCATCATCCGACTTTTTGGCTAACTACTCTAGTTTAGTAGTTTTTGTCATATACATTTGAGATTGAGACTCCTTGATGTATACATATTCTGTTGTCTTGCACTTGTATCTTTTATTTTGTGTTATTGTGGATCTTATTTGACCACTACTCTGATGTACACTTCCATGTGTTATATTCATATCTATTTCCGCCTCTGTGATATGAATTGTCTGTGACTGATTTATGTTACGTTTATTTCTATATTTGTTTCCGAAGATTATATATATATAGCCACCGTGTGATAGCTTTGTGTTTGTGTCGGTATGTCGGATTTCCTCCTAAAAGATATGCATTCTATTCTATCTGACATATCGGTGCTCGCACAAAGAAGTTACATGGATGGTCGCTCCTCAACAGCCTTATTCTCCGTGCTAATTGACAGCACTACACCGTAGTGTTCTTGGTTAGCATGGGTATAGAGGTGGGGCGTCACAGCTTTAGTCTGAAAATATAATATAAAGCATTATTGTGATAGATTATTTTTCGAGAAAAATAAAAATTGGTAATAAATACCCGCTGCCTGGTAATCATTTATATTCTTTATTCATCTAATTAACTACGTTTGTAGGATATTAAAATTACTGACCAAAGATAGTCGAACTATTTTGTATGTCAAAACAAAGTAGACTGGCTAAGTAATCCATAAAACTGCAGGTTTGATATATGAAGATGATAACGATGTTCTATTCGATCATTTTATACTAATTTCAGTCCTGTTCAGTTTTTTTATGATAGTAACAGTTAAATTTAAGCTAAAAGAGTGATAAAAATAACTCATCGGTCTGTAAACTTTATAGACATAAACTTATCGATTTTTACCATTACTTGAATTTGGCACAAACTAACATTTATTGATTCAACTTAAACGGTTAAACATTCTGATAATTCTATAATTATTTATAATACGGATAATTTTCATTCGTAAAGTCAGAGCTTTAATTCGGAAATTAAAATCCACGTAATCAGTTTTATGTTCCATTTAAACGAATACATCTTAGCGTGCTTTACTATTGTAGGATATAAATACAATAGATTGAACGAACGAAAGAACCAAACAAAGTGAGGAAAAACAAATACTGAATGATTTTTTTATTATTATGTTAGAATAAAAACAAATATATTCAAACAAAACAAAATCCTTTGCAAACTACTTGCTAATAAATTGCTTGATGCTCTTTGTTCTATTGTTTTTGTAGAAAGCTTTAGCTCATGAAGCCTACAAATAAGTTAAGTAACCCTTACTTCAATAACACAATATGGTAATTCAAATCCTTAAATGTTAGAACCGAGTCATCATTGGTTGATTTCACAGTTTAGTTTTATGTTCATCATTGATGAATTAAGTAAAGCATAGTTGATTTCAAAGCCTCTTTGAAATGTGAGAAAAATGTTGCGTACATTATCGATCTCTCAAGAGTCCGCTATCGTGCAGTTGGTGATCTTCGATCATTGATCATAATATAAAAGGACAACAGGTCCACCATCGTGGTCATGCACACTATCTTAAATAATTCATCTGCATTTTATGCTGTTAAACTTTTTATAGTATTATATTTTAGTTTTTAAAAATCCATGATGCATCACTTAGAAATGCACATCAACGCACCTTGTGTTGCACATGTAGAAATATATTAAAGTAAAACAACATATAAAAAGAAAACGCACACTCTGTTGCACTTTTAGATAAACATATTATAGTATAAATTTAAGTAAAGCAACATATAAATGGAAAATGCTTGTTATATTGCATTTTCAGAAAATGTATACTATTATTGTATTATGTACAATACAAAAGAAGTGTACCGTATAAGTTTTTAGAAATAAATTAAAACTAAACAACATATAAAAAATGCAAATTATATTATTCAGAAAATGGACACGGTTGCTCAAAATATGCACACTATGTAGTCATACTATATTTCACTCTATATTGTACTTAGTAAATAAATGGAAGTAAAAACTGTATAAAGAAATGCATAGAGAATTGCACTTTTAGAAAAGAACTCATAAAAAACAGCTTGTTGGAAATTTTTGCTCGGCCAAGCTATTATTGAATAGACTATTAACCATTTTATTATAGAATGTTGTTAATTAATGAATAGGGCTATCAAAAAGAAAATTTGGCACCATAATGACAATATGCATCTGTATCACATGCTTTTCTTTATATCAGTGTAACTATGTCATTTTCGCTACTTTGTATTGCTTTGACTATCTACAGTTTGAAGATTCGTGGCAGTTTAAGAGGGAATCTGGGTATAAAAATACAACTATGAATATATATACAGTTCAAAAGTAAAATAATGATGAAAATTGTATTTGGAGAAATTATAAAATAAGCAGCTTATATTCTTTGTTTTATAGGGAGAACAATAAAGCCACATGCTGCTATTATATTTTAGCTAAAGTTTTGTTGATTTGATTATTTGTCCATTCTATTGATAAGTTGTGCAACTCCTGTTTACATATACTGAACAACAGTTTAGTGCTGAAAATGCGATTAGTTGGTACATTGAAGTCTGGTTTATCACAGTTCTGAAGTACATCCTTTCATCTAAATGTTTCAGTGACTCGCATTTTTATCTACCCTTGTATTTTCCAAGTGAATAAAGGCATTCATCACCCACTAAAACAGTCCAAGTGAATCATAAGTAACATAGCCTGATAGTGTATCTTGATTGACACATCGAATTATAGTGTATCTTCAGTTACTGGCAATGAAAAGGAGAAATAATATATGAACATACAAATATATAACTGAAATGTTATTCAATAAAACGTCTGAAAACTAAACATGCCTGTAACTAAAAGTCGAAAATACTATCTGAATAAGGCATTTGAGAGTGCACATACCTGTATGACTTAGCTGGCATAGTACATATGGGTCTTCTGCTAATACTTGAAGATTTGTAATCGTTTGATGGCCAACTGAATGAACCAGCACCTCTTTTGGGACATCTGCCTCAGGACAAAATCAAATAGTTGCAATTTGTAAATGATAATAAAAGTAAAACTGCATTATTTTTTTCCTTTGGATAATCGTAGCAGATGATAAACACAAATACTTATTTTAGCAGTATATATCAAAATATTCACCAACTCCAATACTTATACGTGACAGAAAATAATGACCTTCCTGAATTACCTACAGATTGAAACCAAGAGTGAAAAAAAATTCATCTGTTTACCAAGAAGTTGACAGCGCTAGCCAATTTGTCCGCTCGCTCACTATACTCAGCTGCAATCAAATTGCAAAAATTGAAAGGTTAACAATAGCGAATAGTTCATATTAAAATATTATAACATAAAATGCACTTAAACATATAATTACTAAAACACCATATCAAATTATCAATCAAAAACCTGATATGTCACTACTTTATCCTGGATGGAAAAGTGATTTCTGATAGAAGATGGTTGCTTATTTCCTTGTTATATCAACTTTGATCTCCATCCACCTATCTGCTTAATTTATCATACGAAGCCCAGTTCTCAACCCTTCAGCCCGCTAAAAAGTATGAACGTGTTTGTGGGTCATTTGATTCTTCCACGAACTTCAGACTGAAACTAACTGGCTCGAACATATGCGACTTCACGTTTGTGGACGGTTAGTATAACCATAGTCAATCATGTAGTCTATCTTCTCCTACTTTTCGGCACGTTCTTCCAGACCTCTCGGTGAAGCCGCCTTGTCACCAACCAAATAGCCAAATGTCAGTAACCATTTCGCAGGCCGCCTAGTAATTGTCTTTGTCTTGAGTATGGGATACTTCATTCATCCTACAAATCATCGTAAACATGCAAATATAGTGCTGAAAATACTTTGCGTACCTACCGACTTGCCAGAGTTGGTGATTACTATGAATCTTTAAGAGCATATGAGAAAACCAAAAGGATACTTTTCCAGATATAACTTTGATATTCCAGATCCCACCTTGCAAATCGATTTTACTATTTATACAACTTTGATTTTCCAGATCCTACCATGCAATAATTATCTCGATTTACCATTTAACGACATAGATATTGAACTATGAAAAACAATTTCACCATTTGTATTAGAATAAGTCTTTTCAAGCATATATTTAGAAAATGAAAAACTGTAATCGCCTTGCATATAAAAACATAGGGATGCACAGGAATTGGAATTAACTTCGCAGATCCTCTAATTTAATGTTGGAACATACAGGGAAATGAAATACAGAAAAATTGCAAATGTCTTGAAATCGATATAGAAACACACGCCCAAATATGGATCTTTGAATCTCTGTGGGTATTCAAAAAATAATGATGAATTGAGGGATCATACCCAAATTTGCATATTGCCACCCCAGTTGTCAGATAGGTGAGCAGTGAGCTACCTCTTCCGGCTCATCCGGTCGCCGGCCATGGATGGTACATCATTGGTGTGATCGAGTTTGGGGATGAATGGACTTGGGAATGAATAAGGAGGGAGCTGGAGAAGCGGGGATCGGATTTGGTAATTCACAGATAAGGAAGATCAGTGTTGAGGAAGGCTATCGCGGATGCTATCTCACCGATGAGGTCAAATTTGAGGATGAATGGAATCAGGGATGAATGGAATTGGTATTTTGAGGATGAATTTAGGGAGGAACACAAATTGGTCAAGGGAGAATGGGAACAGAAGAAACGAATGCGTTGGGAGGGATGACTACTTGAGTGCGGATGTGAAAACGTATAAGGGTATTTTTGGCGTCAAAAAGACACGGTTGAAATTAGTTCATGGAACTTTCATTATTAGTAGTAAAGATTTATATGTATACTATTAATTAAAACATATTTGATTAATTTTAGTTTTATAGTTTAATTAACTAATTTGATTAAATTTTATTTAAAGTTTAGACATTTTATTTTATTCATCTTAAACATTTAAGAAGAATATTCAATAATAATCATTATAGTTTCATATACACTAAATATATACATATATTAGACATTTTAATTAAACATTTAATAAATTTCAAAAATTTATCTAGTTTAATTTCTCAAACTAATTTTGAAAATCAAAGCATTTTAAGTTACTAAACTATAGCCTTCATAGTTTTATTTACATATACATCATCATATATAATTTAATTAATTAACATTAGATAATTAATTATCAAACAAATCATTTATTTAATTTAATATTTTAATTGAAAAATAAAAAAAATTCAAAAAAATTATTTTAATTTACCTTAAACAATTTAAGGTATATTTTCAATTATAACATTTGTAGTTACATATACATATATCACTTTATATATGTACAATTTTATTTAATTAACTTTTAATTAATTACTTATTCAGGTAATCAAATAAGTTAAATATTTTTAAAATTTTGAAAAATATTAACTTAATTTCTCAAAACAATTTTAAGGAATTTAAATTTATTTTAGACATTTATATAACCTTTCATATTTTTAACATAAAAATTAAATATAAAATATATTTTAAATTTTCAAATCAAAAATCAAAAATTTGAAAATTAGCCTAAGGCTTAAATCAATTAAGGGAAATTCATAATTGGATCAACCTTTTAGACTTACTTCACTCAATAGGTCCGTTCGGCAGTCAAGGATAGGAGAATACTTAGATTATTCAACCACAAACCTAGATATTACTTTTCTATACACCCACTAGATAGGTTGGTTTAATTAGTTGGCTCCAAAAGTAGCCATTAGCTGCATAGACCGTTTGGGATCCGATAACATTGAAAAGAACCCTGGTCATTGCGTAGTGGGTGAAATGGATAAATTTAAAAAAAATTCATATTCCGATCATAGTGGGCCTATAAAGTCTTATCGATTTTCCAAGGTCCAATATAGTTATTAAATAGAATCATATTTCAAAATTATTTTATATTTATTAATTAATCATATCGATTAATCTAACTAAATAATTTATTTTGAATGTATCATGTATACATTCAGCGATATAGTGACATACATACTAAAAATATAAAATATGTATAAATATGTAAATACATATAAATATTAGGATTTATATATATTGTATATACATATATGTTATACTTACATATACATAAGGCAATTTCATATGGGTGTCGGGGATATAAATACCCAAGTATATACATATATATGTTTAATATAGTATAGTATGTTTATATGGTTTGTGTCCAGATATTTACAGCGTTTTATATATATATATATATATATTATAGTTTAGACATACACACACATGTGATATTTATGTTGTCACTTATAAATATGTATATGTACATATAAAAAAATATGTAATAAATTAGACATTTTCAAAATAAGAGGTTGCTTGATATTAAAGTGAAAATGGAAATAAATTCTAAGGTCTAATCAAATGAAAATTAAAAGGAAACAGAATAAGGTAATATTTTATATTTCCTCTTTTACAAATATCAACCAATAATAGGTTCAATATCTATATGGAATGAATTCTTTTCTTAATTAAAATAGAAGTATATTAGGTTTTTAAAATTATAGATCTTAAAACATACATTCAACAGGGAAACAAAATTATTCTAAAGTATTATCACAATTAATATACAGTTCAAAAACATGATTAATTTTAAAATATTGCAAATGTACACATACACACATGTGTATATTTTAATTTAAGAATTTAAAGTTCAAATGCATAAACTTGACTAAATAATAAACATGGAATATATTTTTTTAAAAGAAAAATTAGTTTAACCGAAAGTATTAAGTTGAAATTGGTTTACAATTTTGGATAGCATGAAGATGAAGCATATGAATACACACAGAAATTTTAAATAATTAAATATTAAATCCATAATCACAAGTGAATTAAATTATGAAAACAAATATAAATTTTACTACACTAATTTAGATCTACATTAACTAACGATTTCAGATCCAACAAACAATTTATAAGCTCAAAATAAATCAAACACAAGATTAATTTTATAAGTAAATAGCAATACATAAGAGATTTTAGAATAGATTTAATAAGTGGCAATATATATAGACATATATGTGACTTTGGTTAAGGGTAAACATTATGAATAATCTAAAATGGAATATTGAACCTGAAAAGTGTTGCCCTTTATGAAACCTTAATTTGAGGTTTCTCCTCAAATCTCTAAGTATATCGACATCCAACTTTGCAAGTGAATGATGAACCATCTATCTTTTATTTTATTTTTGATATTGTTTCGGATGATAATATTTCAACGATGGGAGAAACAGAAGAAAAAATTGCAGCCATGAAAGAGGATGAAGAGAGGAAATATTTATTGAATGAATTAATAAGGAAGATTTGTTTATGGAAAGAATGGAAACCTTTTCCATTATATCTTTTAAAACCATCCTCTTTAATTTCTCAATTAAATCTAAATCAATATTTTGGTCATTTCTTTCTTTCTTACAGCCAGCCATGAACTGGTCCCATATAGACCAAAAAATTATAAGGTCTGTTTAAGTTAAAAAATTCGTTTAAAGCTCATTTAAATATAAATCTATATCGTATACTGATACCGATAGAATCAAGGGTTTTCCTTAAAATCAATTATATAATTTGTTACATATATTTAACTCGATAACCAATTATGTTCATAATAAAGGTATTTGATTTCTATAATATACTTTGTGATACGATGATATAATTAATTAAATAATTTATTACAGTATATTAAATAGAAATCCTTAGATGATATGTTATGTGATAGTACTTACAATTGTTGTAACCTTGAGAAATTTAACACATCAAAATTACATATTATTTAAAAAATTCCTAATTAAGATGTTTCGAGAAAGAATATCGATTAATCTGTTGAGACTACAATAAGTAACGCTCTCCAAATATTGGGTTGTGTATTACTCATGGCTGTTCGAGGCAACAAGAGGTTACATATTGATAATTATTGGATAATTATGGAATGACTCACTCGAGGGTTTCGTGTCAGTTAATTATAACTAAGGTCAAGCAGGAGATCTCAAAGTGACAATGTTACATAGTTTCCTCGATTTGAGAATACAGTGGAACTATAACGTTGACGCTCCCCATTGACTATAGTTAAATCATGGCATTACAATTCATCAAGGGACTATAGTTTGGGTCTGATTTAAAGCATTGGAATTGAAACACTATTCAATAGAGAATTTGTCTCTTTAGTTATAAGAGATTAGTATAATGGTCAATTGTAGTCAAATCAAAGTCAAAATCTTTAACCATAGTAGTGTGGTTAATAATAAATGTTATTATTAAATCAAGAATTTTTATGTTTAGACTAACCGAGTTGAATGTGGATGATATTGGAATTTTCACCAAAACATAATTTCTGAAGTCCTAAAGTGATGCAGTTATGATGAAGAGAATTAGTGTAAATGATCATTACTAAAATGATGTGTGAACTTTAATATTTGAATTGTTCAATATTAAGTACGGACTGAATTCACACCTTTGAGTCACACAACCAAATTTGTGAAGTCTCTGAAAAACCACACGATTTGACTAATTTATAAAATTTTATAAATTAGTTACATTAATTAATATTTGGAAAATATTAATTTTTTTAAAATTATTTAATGATTTGGAGCTGTTTGTAATTATTTGAATGCATATATAAAAGTTATATTTGCACGCATCAATATAGGATATCAACATGATTTTAAATGGGTTAAAATAAAAGATAATTGCATTAGAGATTTATGAAAATTTATTATCATATGATGCCACTATAGAGTCGGTCGTGCATTGAAGTGGAAGAAGTGGAGAGAGAGAATTAAGGAAATTAATTAGGGAACTTTCAATTGAAAGAAAGGGAATGTTTCTGTAACGACCTATAATTTTATCACTTTGATTTGTAAATACTTAATTTAATTTAAATATTCAATTAAGGGTTTTTAGTAATTAAATAACTCTCTTTTAATTTATAGCTAATGTTAGAAAATGCATTTTTGAACTCTGTTTACATAAATAGGTAGTTCGACGGAAAACTGAAAATATGACCGAAACCCGCTTTTCAAATTTTCAGCTTTTTTTTCAAATGGCAAGTTATAGAAAGATGTTATACCTTTGTACACTCTAAAACAACATTTAATGACTCTGTAAGTTATGAACAATTTTTTTTTCAAATGAGAAATTAAATGAATAAAATAATAATTAAAAGTGACTGTGTTATAGGATCGTGTAATATGGATAAACTACTTGTGCGGAATAATAATTAAGTAAGTAAATAATTAAAGCAGTAAAGTAAATGACACCAGAGATTTTTATACTGGTTCGAACTCCCGTTCTATGTCCAGTCTCAGACTCCTTCTGGAATTGTAACAACCCTGAGATTGCAATTACCGAATGATGGAGTAAAATTACGATTTTAAGTTAAAAAGGGGCTAAACAAATTTTTGGAGAAGTTAAATTTACAATTGTTTGCAAATTAAAATATTTTGGGTTGAAATGAGAAATTTTTAAATAAAAAGTGATTATAGGCTAATGGGCTAAATAAGACAATTATAAGGTTTTAATTAAAAATAGAATGCTTCTTAGGATTTTGGTTCACATGATAACATTAGAAAATAAAACTAAGTCTTAATGGGTTTCTAAAACCCCTTACCATTACCCATTAGCCTAACCCACTCCTTTATAATATCTCAAACCCATCCAAACCCTAACCCTCCTCTTTATCACTTCAAAACCTAGATCTAAACAAAATTAATGGCCTCCATTTAGAAGCTCCATCTCCTTCTCTTCATAAATTAGTTTAATCCTAGAAAAAAAAGAAAGGTAATGCAATCTCTCCTATTATCTAATCCTCCTTCTTAATCCATATTTATCTCAACCTTCATGTTGTAATTATTGTTTTATTTTTTTGTTGATTTTGGGTCCTTGAAGTCTCTTGATCTTTGCTTGGAGGTTAAGGCTTTTGGCTTGCTTGATTGTGCACAAATACTATTTGTTCTTTTGCCTCATTAAGGTAATTACTATTGATTAGTAATTAATGCTAGTTGTAATTTTGGTAATTACTAATTATTAATGATTATTGCTAGTTAATTTTGGTGATAATTTTGATGCCCAAAATTGAAAAAAACACACCTAAATGCCAAAAAAACACAAAAAAATGTTGGCTGATATGTGCAGGCTGAAAAACAGAGCCAAAACAGACCCTGGTTGCACCCAGGTTCTGCCCAGATGAGGCTAGCCCAGCTGGGCTAGCCCAGAGCAGGCCAGCCCCCTAAGGGGCTGGCCACATGCATTGAACCCCAGCCCAGGCGGGCTGGGGCATTACTGCACCCAGCCCACGTGGGCTGGGGCAGATCAGCAACCAGCCCGCGTGGGCTGGGTGGTGTAACACCCAGCCCGCGTGGGCTGGGTGCCTCCCAGCCCGAGTGGGCTGGGTGGTGTAACACCCAGCCCGCGTGGGCAGGGTGCCTCCCAGCCAGCTTTTGAGTTCCACTTCGGGATGCTACCACGATCGCATCCAAAGTCGGAATTTGACGTTTTTGGTCTCGTTGGAAAGGTGGAGTTTCGAACTTCATCTCTGTAAAATTTAGGCATCATCGGTCTTCGTTTGGTACTTCGAATTTCGTGTCGAAGTTGAACTCTGGTCGCTGTTTGTAAACAGTGTAAATCTTGTTCTGGGTCCAACTTTGAGACGTCGCTGCTACTTCGTCTCAACTCGGAATCCAGAAATTCTTTTTGCATCTTAAAGTAGGGATGTTGGACTACATGCCTGCAAATTTTCATGACATTTGGACATAGTTTGCTTGTCCAAATAAATTATCGAACTTGGGTTCACAGCTGTTTTTGAATGGTTACAAACACTTAGAATATTTTCAGTGATTTTCTGGTTTTGTGGATTTCTTTGAGATTTGTCTCTAGATTTCATACACGGGTTTTATGAATCATTTTCAAAAGATTTTTCACTCCTAAATGACTTTTGAAATTATTATATAATATTATTTTTAATTATTAAATTAATTACTCCATAATAGGAGAGTTTTCAAAAGCCGTTTTAAAGTGATTTCAAAATCAATTATAAATCCGTTTTGCACCATTATTTTCTATAATAAAAAAATCTCACACTCACTTTTTAGCACGTCGAGCAAAGTGGAAAGGTGCTTAAACGGTTAGGAAATCTCCGGCTTATGGAACCGTGTGTATTTTCTTTCCGGTTAATCCCCGACCTATTCGATTGATCGTTTTGACCTTTGGGTCTAGTTTACTGATGATACGAGGTGGACTTTTTATTGTTTGGAGTGTGAGCTTGCTATTGGTTAGGAAACCGTTTAGTGCGAACGTAGGGTATGGGACTCATTGTTAACACTTTACGGGTTCCTCTCCAAGAAGTTAGTGACACATTTGCCTCTGGGCGGCCAGTACTGGACCTCTGGGTCACCATGCCTCTGGGCAACCGTCTCTGGACACCTGCTCTATTGAGAAGTTTACTTTTCGGCGTGTGCCTCTGGGCCTTTATCCTTCTGGGAAGGATTTCGCCGTTTCGCGCGTTCCGCATCTGTGCGAGTGATCGATCACAACTTTACAGTACTTGGCAACAACGACTCTGGTCCGTGCGCGTGCAAAACTTGTATTATCTGATGATTTTTATATCCATTCGAGTACCGCCATTCGGTGTTGGTTCTATGGAACCATACGATGTAAGTGCGATTACCTTGTGGATTCACAGTGTCTCTGGGCATTGCTTTTCAGTGTTTGATTTCATTGACTTTTCAGTATATCCCCATTGCTCTTTGGAGCATCGATCTTTGCTTGGGCATTGATTACAGACTCTGGTCACTCTTGGGGTTATTGCCTATGGGCATCTTTTTATAGCTTTGGCTATGCCGATGATATGAGGCGATTTTATTTATTCTACACTTTGGTGTTGATTTCTCTTTGGAGATTTTCATTGTTTATTTATGATTAGGGATCGTCATTATATTCATGTGGTTCATAATATACTTCTCTATGGATAAGTACTGTTTTATTTATGTACCGCATTATTATATATCTCAGTTATTACTGATTGTTTAGCTAGCCTGACCCGAGTGTTTTCGCTCGGGTCAGACCGAGTTGTTTCAGGTTAGGTCTCTGGACTTAGCTGCTCTGTGCTTCCGCTTTGGACTTGTCTGCTATGCTTTTGAGATAGCTTATCTTAGTGTCCGCTTATGATATTATTCAGACTCTGATATGTACATATTTTTGACTCACATGTGTGAGCAGTGGCTTTGTACCCACTTATGATATTTGGATCTGTATTGATGATGTATTGTTCTGGGATTTTATATCTGTTATGTGATTCTGTTCTGTGATGTTTTTATCATTTATTATTATGCTTTGTCCTGATAGATCTTTAGCCATTTGTAATTTCGTTATAAGTATTTACCGAATATGTCGAACCACCTGATTGAGTAAAATTTAAATAGATTCCACCTTTCGACGTATTCGGTAGATAGTTATAGCTTGATTATAGATGGTCACTTCCACTATACTCTATTCTCCGCTTTAACAGACGGTATTACTCCCGTAATACTCTTTGTTACAGTGGGTCTCAGAGTGGGGCGTTACAACTTGGTATCAGAGCTGGTTTCAGGAATAAGCAAAATAAACACAGAACAGATACACTTAGTACAATACATTTTAATTAGATCCGAATTAAGTCAAATCCCTTCCTTGTGCATATTGATAGATAAGTTAGGAATATGTTTAGGAATCCATTATATTCCGTAGTATTCCTTAATTAATTATCTATCATTGAATCATGTCTAACTCTAATTCCCGTTTGACTTTCAGTATGTCTGGAAGGGGAAGAGGGAGACCCACACGTCAGACCAGTGCTTCTGGGCAGTCCAGCAACACTCATCCAGAGGGCGTGTTCATGACCATCGACCAGATCATGGAGCTGGTTCGGAATTCCCAGTCTCATTCTCAGTCTCCAGCCCCAGTTGTTGATGTTCCGCGCAAGTCTGCTTTTGCGCGTCTCTGCAGTGATTTTACCCATCTCGGAGGGAAGCCGTTCAGTGGCTCCGAGAACGTCTTAGAGGTCCAGGCTTGGATTCGGATTTGCGAGCGCATTTTCACTCGTATGGATATCCCGGATCATGACCGTGTTCTTATTGCTTCTAGTCAGCTTCAGACTCGTGCCCTGGATTGGTACGAACTTCTTATTGCCGAGGTTGATGAGAATACACTTACTTGGGCTCAGTTTCATGAGAGATTTGAGCTCAAATTCATTCCAGAGTCAAAGAAGAACTCCCTTGCTCGCCGCTTTCTTGATCTCAAGCAGGGGAAGTCCTCCGTTTCCGATTATGTCTCTTCCTTCGAGGCCCTGTCCAAGTACGGCCTTGAGTTTATTACTACTCCTTATAAGAGGAACCTCAAATTTGTTGAGGGCTTGAAGAAATATGTGAAGAGGCAGCTTATGCTTCAGCTTGAGCTCTCATTTGAGAAGCTGGTCGATGCAGCTCTACATCTTGAGTCAGTCGATATGGAGCATAGTGATGATGGTGGTGTGGGTGCCACAAACCCCACCAAGAAGAGGTTTCCTCCTAGCAAGTCTGGCTCTTCTTTTCAGCATAAGAAGAAGAAGACTGGCAGTTCCACAGTTCAGACTCAGCCTCAGACTCGTCCTCAGTCCCAGACTTCTGCTCAGCCTAGTGGGACACGTCCTCCGAAGAAATGCTTCAATTGCGGTTCCCCAGATCACTTTATTCGAGAGTGTACCAAACCTCTCTATTGCACCTTCTGTAAGAAGGAGGGACACAGGATCACCACTTGTCCTATTTCTCCAGCTAGTGCCAAGCCTGGCAGGCTTAATGCTGCCAAGGCTTCTACCACTTATGCTCAGCCTAAAGGTACACATCCTTCCATTCTTGAAGGCTCTATTTTATTTCATGGTAGATCTATTAGAGTTCTTTTTGATACGGGTGCCTCTCACTCATTCGTATCAAAGGAACTAGTTGATACTTTATCTTTGGATGTTACTTGTATGGTTTCTTCACTAAGGATTGTGAATCCCATTGGTGGATCCACGACCCTTAGCTTGCTCTGTGAGAATATAGATATTGATCTTTGTGGCTTTTCTTTCCGTGCAAATCTCCACGTTATGGAGTATTTGGGCTTTGATATGATTCTTGGCATGGATTGGCTCATTCAGCACGACGCCAAAATTATTTGTTCGGAGCGGATATTATTCATTCATCACCCTGACTCGTCCTCTCCGTTAGCTATTGTTCTTCAAGATGTTGGGCTTTCTGATGTTACTTTATTCTCTCTTGATTCACGAGATGATGAGGTAGACATATCTCGTATTCCTGTTGTTCGGGATTTCCCCGATATATTCGAGCCAATATCAGGCCTGCCGCCAAAGCGGGCCATTGAGTTCCGCATCGATCTCATTCCAGGCTCCCACCCAGTTGGGCGTCCTCCCATGAGGATGTCTACTAAAGAGAATGAGGAACTCAGGAAGCAGTTAGTGGAGCTTGAGGCGAAGCAGCTCATTCGGTCTAGTTCTTCGCCATGGGGTGCTGCTGTGGTCTTCGTTAAGAAGCCCGATGGCTCTCTTAGGCTTTGCATTGACTATCGCAAGCTTAATGAGTTGACCATCAGAAATCGTTATCCATTGCCATGGATAGAAGATATGTTTGATCAGTTGAGCGGTGCGAAGGTCTTCTCTCAGCTCGACCTTGCCACCGGATTCCATCAGCTACGAGTCGCCGAAGACAGCATTCCTCTTACAGCTTTTCGCACTCGTTATGGTTCTTTTGAGTGGTTGGTCATGCCGTTCGGCTTGACGAACGCTCCGGCTTTCTTTGTCGATCTTATGAATCGAGTATTCCGGGAATACATCGATATATTCGTTCTGGTTTTCATCGACGATATTCTTATTTATTCTAGATCCGAGGCAGAGCATGCTCATCATTTGCGGATCGTCTTGGATACTCTTCGTCAGCATCAGCTTAAGGCCAAGCTCTCCAAGTGCCATTTTTGGGAGAGCAAGGTCAAGTTCTTGGGCCATATTGTATCATCTGAGGGTATTTCTGTCGATCCTGCCAAGATCGAAGCTATTCAGAATTGGAAGCAGCCCGAGAACGTTCATGATATTCGCAGCTTCCTTGGTCTGGCGGGTTATTACCGTCGATTTATCAAGGATTTCTCTCGTGTTGCACTTCCCCTCACGACTCTGACTCGTAAAGGGGTTCGTTTTATTTGGTCTGATAAGTGTGAAGCTTCCTTTCAGCGACTGAAGGAACTTATCACCCATGCTCCTATTCTTGTGGTTCCTGAGAGTAACCAGGATCTTGTTGTTTACACCGACGCTTGTGGTAGCGGCCTCGGTGCTGTGCTTATGCAGAAGGATCGGGTAGTTGCTTATGCTTCTAGGCAGCTACGTCCGAATGAGGTTCGCTATCCTACTCATGATCTTGAGTTAGCTGCTATCGTCTTTGCCTTGAAGACGTGGCGTCATTATCTATTGGGCGAACGTTTCATTCTCTACACCGATCACAAGTCGCTGAAGTATCTTTTCAGCCAGAGAGATCTCAATATGAGGCAGCAGCGATGGCTTGAGTTTCTCGCCTCATATGACTTAGATATTCAGTATACCCCTGGCAAGGGTAATCGTGTGGCTGATGCACTCAGTCGCAAACACTCGGCAGTAGTTTCTATGATGATAGCCGAGTGGGATATTCTTGAGACTCTTTCTATGTGTGATATTCGAAATCGAGCTCCGTCTTCTGATCCTCAGATCTTGCTATTCATCTTGGAAGCTCGACCTATTCTATTGGATCGCATTGCCCATGCTCAGCGGCAGGATCCAGACCTGTTGCGATATATTCATCTCCTTGAGTCGGGATCCAGTGATGAGACATTGTTGGATTATTCTATTGATTCTCATCGGTGTCTTCGCAGGAAGAACCGTATTTTGGTACCATCTAATTCATCACTTAGGCGTGACATTCTAGACGAGTGTCATCGCACTAAGTACACTATTCATCCCGGGTCGAGTAAGATGTATGCCGACATGTGTTGTCTATTTTATTGGGAGGGCATGAAGAGCGATGTTGCAAGTTATGTAAGCCGTTGCATGACTTGTCAACAGATCAAAGCCGAGCATCAGCGTCCATCTGGTCTTCTACAGCCGCTAGAGATTCCATTGTGGAAATGGGATCAGATATCCATGGATTTCATTGACGGTCTGCCTCGATCGAGGTCAGGCCATACTTCTATTTGGGTCATCGTTGATCGCTTGACCAAATCAGCTCATTTCATTCCTATTAAGTCCACTCGGACTGCTCCTCAGCTTGCCAAGTTATATGTGAAGGAAGTCGTTCGTCTTCATGGCATTCCTAGCTCTATCGTCTGTGATCGAGACACTATCTTTACTAGTCACTTCTGGAAGTGCCTACAGTCAGCTTTGGGCTCAAAGCTGAATTTCTCGACTGCTTATCATCCTCAGACTAACGGTCAGACAGAGAGGGTGAATCGTGTTTTAGAGGATCTTTTGCGCTGTTGTATTCTGGATTTCGGTGGTAGTTGGGAGGATCACTTACCGCTTGTAGAGTTCTCCTACAACAACAGCTTTCAGTCTAGTATCGGCATGGCACCTTTCGAGGCTCTTTATGGAAGGCCATGTCGCTCTCCTGCTTGTTGGTTAGAATATGGTGAGAAGCACCTTCTTGGTCCAGATTCAGTTCGGGAATCTTCTGAGAAGATTATTTTTATTCGTCAGAGAATGAAAGAGGCGCAGAACCGTCAGAAATCCTACGCGGACAGCCGTAGGAAGCCTCTTGAGTTCTCCATTGGTGATCATGTCTTTATTCGGATATCTCCTATGAAGGGGGTTGTGCGTTTCAGCTCTACAGGGAAGTTAGCTCCTCGTTATGTCGGACCATTTCCTATTACGGAACGCATCGGCCCCGTTGCTTATCGTGTGGCTCTACCTGCTCATTTCTCTGGAATACATGATGTGTTCCATGTCTCTCAGCTTCGCAAGTGTGTGCGCGATCCTGATTCTATTATCGAGCCTCATATTGTGCCTGATTTGGAGATCTCACCCAATCTATCTATAGAGCAGCAACCTCTTCGTGTGCTTGATTCGGAGATCAGACGTCTTCGAAACAAAGAGGTTCCGCTTGTGAAGATTCAATGGTCGTCTAATCCTATGGACTGCACTTGGGAGACCAGAGAATTTATCGAGCGTACTTATCCTGGTTTTCTTTCATCTTCCGGCACGGGTGAGCATCTATATTTTATCTTCTGAATTCCTTTTGTGGATTAGATGTTATAGATGACTCCTATATTTAAGGAATTGCGAGGATGCAATTTCCTTAAGGGGGGGAGTCTGTAACAACCCTGAGATTGCAATTACCGAATGATGGAGTAAAATTACGATTTTAAGTTAAAAAGGGGCTAAACAAATTTTTGGAGAAGTTAAATTTACAATTGTTTGCAAATTAAAATATTTTGGGTTGAAATGAGGAATTTTTAAATAAAAAGTGATTATAGGCTAATGGGCTAAATAAGACAATTATAAGGTTTTAATTAAAAATAGAATGCTTCTTAGGATTTTGGTTCACATGATAACATTAGAAAATAAAACTAAGTCCTAGTGAGTTTCTAAAACCCCTTACCATTACCCATTAGCCTAACCCACTCCTTTATAATATCTCAAACCCATCCAAACCCTAACCCTCCTCTTCATAACTTCAAAACCTAGATCTAAACAAAATTAATGGCCTCCATTTAGAAGCTCCATCTCCTTCTCTTCATAAATTAGTTTAATCCTAGAAAAAAAAAGAAAGGTAATGCAATCTCTCCTATTATCTAATCCTCCTTCTTAATCCATATTTATCTCAACCTTCATGTTGTAATTATTGTTTTATTTTTTTGTTGATTTTGGGTCCTTGAAGTCTCTTGATCTTTGCTTGGAGGTTAAGGCTTTTGGCTTGCTTGATTGTGCACAAATACTATTTGTTCTTTTGCCTCATTAAGGTAATTACTATTGATTAGTAATTAATGCTAGTTGTAATTTTGGTAATTACTAATTATTAATGATTATTGCTAGTTAATTTTGGTGATAATTTTGATGCCCAAAATTGAAAAAAACACACCTAAATGCCAAAAAAACACAAAAAAATGTTGGCTGATATGTGCAGGCTGAAAAACAGAGCCAAAACAGACCCTGGTTGCACCCAGGTTCTGCCCAGATGAGGCTAGCCCAGCTGGGCTAGCCCAGAGCAGGCCAGCCCCCTAAGGGGCTGGCCACATCCATTGAACCCCAGCCCAGGCGGGCTAGGGCATTACTGCACCCAGCCCGAGTGGGCTGGGGCAGATCAGCACCCTGCCCGCGTGGGCTGGGTGGTGTAACACCCAGCCCGCGTGGGCTGGGTGCCTCCCAGCCCGCATGGGCTGGGTAGAAAACACCCAGCCCGCGTGGGCTGGGTGGTGTAACACCCAGCCCGCGTGGGCTGGGTGCCTCCCAGCCCGCGTGGGCTGGGTGCTCCCCAGCCCAGGCGGGCTGGGGCATTACTGCACCCAGCCCACGTGGGCTGGGGCATATCAGCACCCAGCCCGCGTGGGCTGGGTGGTGTAACACCCAGCCCGCGTGGGCTGGGTAGAAAACACCCAGCCCGCGTGGGCTGGGTGCTCCCCAGCCCGCCTGGGCTGGGGCAGGCTGACGCGGGCCGGGCCCGCGTAAGTAAAAAAAAAATCACTTGTATTTTTTCCAGCTTTTGAGCTCCACTTCGGGATGCCACCACGATCGCATCCGAAGTTGGAATTTGACGTTTTTGGTCTCGTTAGAAAGGTGGAGTTTCGGACTTCACCACTGTAAAATTTGGGCATCATCGGTGTTCGTTTGGTACTTCGAATTTCGTGTCGAAGTTGAACTCTGGTCGCTGTTTGTAAACAGTGTAAATCTTGTTCTGGGTCCAACTTTGAGACGTCGCTGCTACTTCGTCTCAACTCGGAATCCAGAAATTCTTTTTGCATCTTAAAGTAGGGATGTTGGACTACATGCCTGCAAATTTTCATGACATTTGGACACAGTTTATTGGTCCAAATAAATTGTCGAACTTGGATTCACAGCTGTTTTTGAATGGTTACAAACACTTAGAATATTTTCAGTGATTTTCTGGTTTTGTGGATTTCTTTGAGATTTGTCTCTAGATTTCATACACGGGTTTTATGAATCATTTTCAAAAGATTTTTCACTTCTAAATGAATTTTGAAATTATTATATAATATTCTTTTTAATTATTAAAATAATTACTCCATAATAGGAGAGTTTACAAAAGCCGTTTTAAAGTGATTTCAAAATCAATTATAAATCCGTTTCGCACCATTATTTTCTATAATAAAAAATCTCACACTCACTTTTTAGCACGTCGAGCAAAGTGGAAAGGTGCTTAAACGGTTAGGAAATCTCCGGCTTATGGAACCGTGTGTATTTTCTTTCCGGTTAATCCCCGACCTATTCGATTAATCGTTTTGACCTTTGGGTCTAGTTTACCGATGATACGAGGTGGACTTTTTATTGTTTGGTGTGTGAGCTTGCTATTGGTTAGGAAACCGTTTAGTGCGAACGTGGGGTATGGGACTCATTGTTAACACTTTACGGGTTCCTCTCCAAGAAGTTAGTGACACATTTGCCTCTGGGCGGCCAGTACTGGACCTCTGGGTCACCATGCCTCTGGGCAACCGTCTCTGGACACCTGCTCTATGGAGCAGTTTACTTTTCGGCGTGTGCCTCTGGGCCTTTATCCTTCTGGGAAGGATTTCGCCGTTTCACCCGTTCCGCATCTGTGCGAGTGATCGATCACAACTTTACAGTACTTGGCAACAACGACTCTGGTCGGTGCACGTGCAAAACTTGTATTATCTGATGATTTTTATATCCATTCGAGTACCGCCATTCGGTGTTGGTTCTATGGAACCATACGATGTAAGTGCGATTACCTTGTGGATTCACAGTGTCTCTGGGCACTGCTTTTCAGTGTTTGATTTCATTGACTTTTCAGTATATCCCCATTGCTCTTTGGAGCATCGATCTTTGCTTGGGCATTGATTACAGACTCTGGTCACTCTTGGGGTTATTGCCTATGGGCATCTTTTTATAGCTTTGGCTACGCCGATGATATGAGGCGATTTTATTTATTCTACACTTTGGTGTTGATTTCTCTTTGGAGATTTTCATTGTTTATTTATGATTAGGGATCGTCATTATATTCATGTGGTTCATAATATACTTCTCTATGGATAAGTACTGTTTTATTTATGTACCGCATTATTATATATCTCAGTTATTACTGATTGTTTAGCTAGCCTGACCCGAGTGTTTTCGCTCGGGTCAGACCGAGTTGTTTCAGGTTAGGTCTCTGGACTTAGCTGCTCTGTGCTTCCGCTTTGGACTTGTCTGCTATGCTTTTGAGATAGCTTATCTTAGTGTCCGCTTATGATATTATTCAGACTCTGATATGTACATATTTTTGACTCACATGTGTGAGCAGTGGCTTTGTACCCACTTATGATATTTGGATCTGTATTGATGATGTATTGTTCTGGGATTTTATATCTGTTATGTGATTCTGTTCTGTGATGTTTTTATCATTTATTATTATGCTTTGTCCTGATAGATCTTTATCCATTTGTAATTTCGTTATAAGTATTTACCGAATATGTCGAACCACCTGATTGAGTAAAATTTAAATAGATTCCACCTTTCAACGTATTCGGTAGATAGTTATAGCTTGATTATAGATGGTCGCTTCCACTATACTCTATTCTCCGCTTTAACAGACGGTATTACTCCCGTAATACTCTTTGTTACAGTGGGTCTCAGAGTGGGGCGTTACAGGAATTAAACTAGCAACCCTCACTTAACCTGGAGGAATAGGTTTACACCGCCTAAGCAACTGAACAGGACTTCTACCGCCTAAGCAAGCGGATAGGACTTCTATCGCCTGAGCAACCGAACATGACTTCTTTACAAATAACAAAAGTATTTGACTGTAGTATGCTCCTTAAATAGCAATAATAAGTCAATTGAGTACAATCTTCCTATAATCTTCTCCTTTATGATATCTAGTGTAATGTGCTTGAGAAATGTGGAAGATAGAGTGATCAACGATCAAAGTTTGTATGCAGTTAGAGTGCAAATTGAAAAATAGATTGAGAGATACGAATTCAAGAATATTAAAATCAGCTAAGTTAATTGTTTGTTGAATTCTGAAATCTATTTATAGAGATTAAAAAGTTGCAACCATTGATGAAAGGCAACGTTGAAAAGGAACAGGTGCAACTGTTGGTTTGAAGATGTTTCTCTTCGATGAAGAGAAGTGTCATTTCATAAAATAGCTGTTGAAAATATTCAGCCGGCTGAAATTATTTATTCAGCCTTCTGAATTTGATAAAATCGTAAACAGCAATGAAATAAGCAATTTTTGGCCTAAAACAGTCGGTTGAATGAAACCAATCAGCCGGCTGAAACTGCATAAAAATTTATGCTTTGTTTCAGCATTCAGCCGTCTGAATGATATTATTTAGCCAGCTGAATTCTATTGATAAGCAAAAGTTACCATAACACATTTGGTTAGAGCACTTGCCTTCTAAACTAGTGACCTGGGTTTGAGCCCTGCTCCACGCAATTTTTGAAAACTTGATTTTTCATTTAAAATATGAATGTATATGTGTGTATACCATTTTGAGAAGATTTTAACATTTGTAAACTCTAGACACGACACTCTATGACTAATAATACTTTGTTTGTCACCTTCGTCTTGTCTCTATCGTGTGTATCTCTTCTTGTGTCTCCATATACATACTTTCATCCTTTTTTGTACTGTGTATCTTCATTTTGAACGTATTTGTTAGTCTCTTTTTTATGCTCAAGTAACTGCAAATTAGCTTAGAGATTCTTTGGCATAATTGTATAGTTGTTGTCATTAAAATCCAACTATAGAGGTTCTAACATTCTCCCCCTTTTTGATGATGACAAGTATACAATTTTTTAAAAAAAAAATTCATTCTATATATAAAATAATATTAATATGTTTAAAGCTCCCCTTAAGTATAACATCTCCCTATAATATCTCCCTCTATTAATATGCATATGAATTTCTCCCCCTTTTTCATTATCAAAAGAAATGAGGGAATATAATAAATTTTATAAAATATCTTGTAAATAGCGGGATAACACAATATTAATTATGGAGAAAAATAAAATAGATTTTACCATATTTGCTGAAATCCATATTTCATTGTAAGCACGTAATTCTATTAAACGTATGGAACATCCTTTAAAACTCCAAAATCTATCATTTTCCTTTTGTTTCTCCGAGTAACTGTAATAAATAAAAATCATTTTTGGTACCCACTTACTATGTTAGGGTCCGGGGGGTTAGGTATTTGGAAACCATACCCATTTGGGGTGTGGTTGAACCTTTATAAATATAATTTTCATTATTAACTACCAAATCATCAATGTATTTTTCTCTATTTTTCCAATTAACAGGAACCTAAATACTTAGATAATTTTTATTCATATTTCCGGTCAATGGTTTTTTACTTCTAGAGAAATTATAAACATTATTCGTCATAGCAGTATTTGAATTTCTATAAAAATTGGATTTAGACTTTACTCCAAATTTAGTACTAGCACTAACATTTTTACTATACATGAAAGCGTATCTATTGCTATATCTACGATCAGTTTTATTATATCCTAAACTACTTTTGTCATGTAAAGGTCTAGAACTAGATAAAATCATGTTTAAATCGTTTTGACCTTTATTAAATTTTGTTACTTCGGTGTTAAGTTTATCAAATTTAGCTTTAAAGCCAAAATTATTATTTTTAAAAGAAATATTACTGTTTTTCAAAATATCAATTTGCTTGTTTAATTCAGAATTCTCCCTTTTTATCGTGCAGTTCTCATTTTCGAGAAGAAAATTTCGAGATTCTGAATTATCTAAAGATGTAATAAATCATTTTGTCTTATCAAATCCGTAATTTCTTTTGAAAAAAATTTCTTTTTCTTTTTTCAAACATGGTATTTTTATTTTGCAAAACATTGATTTCCTCTAAAAGATCATTGTTTTTATCTTCTAACTGCTCATTTTCTTTTTGTAGGAATCTTTTTGTGAAACAAGTTCTTCTACGTTATTTTCAAAACATTTAGTTTATTTTACCAAAAATTTATTTTCCTCTTTTGAACTGGAAATTTCTTGCTCACAATCTTTTAACTTAGCTAAGGCAATTCTATTAATTTTATTCAAGGTTTTACAATCTTTTAATAATTCATCATGTGCTAACAGAAGATCTTTATATAAAGAATCTAAGCATACTGATTGTGATATGAGTTTAGCCATGAAGCATTTGTTTGTTTTCTCCTTTGATTCTTCTTTATTGCTCTTCCTCTTCCTATTGCCTTGACTAGATCTCTTTATAGCCATTTATTCTAGGATGTTGTTACGATCTCTAGAATCCCAAGCTCTGATACCAAATGAAAGTGACTGTGCTATAAGATCGTGTAATATGGATAAACTACTTGTGCGGAATAATAATTAAGTAAGTAAATAATTAAAGCAGTAAAGTAAATGACACCAGAGATTTTTATACTGGTTCGAACTCCTATTCTACGTCCAGTCGCAGACTCCTTCTGGAATTAAACTAGCAACCCTCACTTAACCCGGAGGAATAGGTTTACACAGCCTAAGCAACCGAACATGACTTCTACCGCCTAAGCAACCGAATAGGACTTCTACCGCCTGAGCAACCGAACAGGACTTCTTTACAAATAACAAAAGTATCTGACTGTAGTATGCTCTTTAAATAGCACTGATAAGTCGATTCGTACAATCTTCCTATAATCTTCTCCTTTATGATATATAGTGTAATATGCTTGAGAAATGTGGAAGATGGAGTGATCAACGATCAAAGTTTGTTTGTAGTTAGAGTGCAAATTGAAAAATAGATTGAGAGATAAGAATTCAAGAATATTCAAATCAGTTAAGTTAATTGTTTGTTGAATTCTAAAATCTATTTATAGAGATTAAAAAGTTGCAACCATTGATGAAAGGCAACGTTGAAATGGAACAGGTGTAACTGTTGGTTTGAAGATGTTTCATTTCGATGAAGAGAAGTGTCTTTTCATAAAATAACTGTTGACAATATTCAGCCGGCTGAAATTATTTATTCAGCCTTCTGAATTTGATAAAATCATAAACAGCAAAGAAATAGGCAATTTTTGGCCTAAAACAGTCAGCTGAATGAAACCATTCAACCGGCTGAAACTGCATAAACATTTATGCTTTGTTTCAACATTCAGCCGTCTGAATGATATTATTCAGCCAGCTGAATTCTGTTATAAGCAAAAGTTACCATAGCTCATTTGGTAAGAGCACTTGCCTTCTAAACTAGTGACCTGGGTTTGAGCCCCGCTTCATGCAATTTTTGAAAACTTGATTTTTCATCTAAAATATGAATGTATATGTGTGTATACCATTTTGAGAAGATTTTAACATTTGTAAACTCTAGACACGACACTCTATGAATAATAATACTTTGTTTGTCACCTTCATCTTGTCTCTATCGTGTATATCTCTTCTTGTATCTCCATATACATACTTTCATCCTTTTTTGTACTGTGTATTTTTTTTTGAACGTATTTGTTTGACTCTTTTTTATGCTCATGTACCTGCAAATTAGCTTAGAGATTCTTTGGCATAATTATATAGTTGTTGTCATTAAAATCCAACAATAGAGGTTCTAACATTCTCCCCCTTTTTGATGATGACAACAATACAATGTTTTAAAAAAAATATTCATTCTATATATAAAATAATATTAATTCATTTAAAACTCCCCCTAAGTATAACATCTCCCTATAATATCTCCCTCTATTAATATGCATATGAATTTCTCCCCCGTTTTCATTATAAAAAAGAACGAGGGAATATAATAAATTTTATAAAATATCTTGTAAATAGCGGGATAAACACAATATTAATTATGGAGAAAAATAAAATAGATTTTACCATATTTGCTGAAGTCCATATTTCATTGTAAGCATGTAATTCTATTAAATGTATGGAACATCCTTTAAAATTCCAAAATATATCCTTTTCCTTTTGTTTCTCCGAGTACCTGATGTAAATAAAAATCATTTTTGGTACCCACTTACTATGTTAGGGTCCGGGGGGTTAGGTCTTTGGAAACCATACCCATTTGGGTGTGGTTGAACCTTTATAAATATAAATTTCATTATTAACTACCATATCAAAATAATCATCAATGTATTTTTCTCTATTATTCCAATTAACATGAACCCAAATACTTAGATAATTTTTATTCATATTTCTGGTCAATGATTTTTTACTTCTAGAGAAATTATAAACATTATTCGTCATAGAAGTATTTGAATTTCTATAAAAATTGGATTTAGACTTTACTTGAAATTTAGTACTAGCACTAAAAATTTTACTATACATGAAAGCGTATCTATTGCTATTTCTACGATCAGTTTTATTATATCCTATACCACTTTTGTCATGTAAAGGTCTAGAACTAGATAAAATCAAGTTTAAATCATTTTGACCTTCATTAAATTTTGTGACTTGGGTGTTAGGTTTATCAAATTTAGCTTTAAAGCCAAAATTATTATTTTCAAAATAAATATTACTGTTTTTCAAAATATCAATTTGCCTGTTTAATTCAGAAATCTCCCTTTTTATCGTGCAGTTCTCATTTTCGAGAAGAAAATTTCGAGATTCTGAATTATCTAAAGATGATTGTAATAAATCATTTTGTCTTTTCAAATCCGTAATTTCTTTTGAAAAAATTTCTTTTTCTTTTTCAAACATAGTATTTTTATTTTGCAAAACATTGATTTTCTCCAAAATATCATTGTTTTTATCTTCTAACTGCTCATTTTCTTTTTGTAGGAAATCTTTTTGTGAAACAAGTTCTTCTATGTTATTTTCAAAACATTTAGTTTGTTTTACCAAAAATTTATTTTCCTCTTTTAAACTGGAAATTTCTTGCTCACAATCTTTTAACTTAGCTAAAGCAGTTCTATTAACTTTATTCAAGGTTTTACAATCTTTTAATAATTCATCATGTGCTAACAGAAGATCTTTATATAAAGAATCTAAGCATACCGATTGTGATCTGAGTTTAGCCATGAAGCATTTGTTTGTTTTCTCCTTTGATTCTTCTTTATTACTCTTCCTCTTCTTATTGCCTTGACTAGATCTCTTTATAGCCATTTATTCTAGGATGTTGTTACGATCTCTAGAATCCTAGGCTTTGATACCAAATGAAAGTGACTGTGCTATAGGATCGTGTAATATGGATAAACTACTTGTGCGGAATAATAATTAAGTAAGTAAATGATTAAAGAAGTAAAGTAAATGACACCAGAAATTTTTTTACTGGTTCTAACTCCTATTCTACGTCCAGTCCCAGACTCCTTCTGGAATTAAAATAGCAACCCTCCCTTAACCCGGAGGAATAGGTTTACACCGCATGAGCAACCGAACAGGACTTCTACCGCCTAAGCAACCGAATAGGACTTCTACCACCTGAGCAACCGAACATGACTTCTTTACAAATAACAAAAGTATCTGACTGTAGTATGGTCTTTAAATAGCATTGATAAGTCAACTAAGTACAATCTTCCTATAATCTTCTCCTTTATGATATATAGTGTAATGTGCTTGAGAAATGTGGAAGATCGAGTGATCAACGATCAAAGTTTGTATGTAGTTAGAGTGCAAATTGAAAAATAGATTGAGAGATAAGAATTCAAGAATATTAAAATCAGTTAAGTTAATTGTTTGTTGAATTCTGATCTATTTATAGAGATTAAAAAGTTGCAACCATTGATGAAAGGCAACGTTGAAAAGGAACAGGTGCAACTGTTGGTTTGAAGATGTTTCTCTTCGATGAAGAGAAGTGTCTTTTCATAAAATAGCTGTTGGAAATATTCAGCCGGTTGAAATTATTTATTCAGCCTTCTGAATTTGATAAAATCGTAAATAGCAAAGAAATTGGCAATTTTTGGCCTAAAACAGTCGGTTGAATGAAACCATTCAGCCGGTTGAAACTGCATAAAAATTTATGCTTTGTTTCAGCATTCAGTTGTCTGAATGATATTATTCAGCCGGCTGAATTCTGTTGATAAGCAAAAGTTGCCATAGCTCATTTGGTTAGAGCACTTGCCTTCTAAACTAGTGACCTGGGTTTGAGCCCAGCTCCACGCAATTTTTGAAAACTTGATTTTTCATTTAAAATATGAATGTATATGTGTGTATACCATTTTGAGAAGATTTTAACATTTGTAAACTCTAGACACGACACTCTATGACTAATAATACTTTGTTTGTCACCTTCGTCTTGTCTCTATCGTGTATATCTCTTCTTGTATCTCCATATACATACTTTCATCCTTTTTTGTACTGTGTATCTTCATTTTGAACGCATTTGATTCTCTTTTTTATGCTCATGTACCTGCAAATTAGCTTAGAGATTCTTTGGCGTAATTGTATTGTTGTTATTATTAAATCCCAACAATAGAGGTTCTACAATAATAAGAAGAATAAATAAATATAAAATATATTTAAATTAAAAATGAAAAGATGGATTTAAAATTTGGAAGATTCCTTAAGTAAACAAATGAACGAAGGGGCATGGATCACTCTACTATCCAACATGTTTTCAAATATTCGGTGCTTTGATGGATTTTGAAATGTGGGCAAGGTTGAAAATTGGATTTAAGGGTAATTTGGAGTTTATCCTTCTTTACTTTTATTTATCTTATATATACACTCTTCTTATCATATAATTCATTTTTCATACTTCAGACTTTTTTATGAATCTTGAAAAATCATCTTTTAGCTGTAAAAATATGAGTCACTTAAAGATCAAAACTTGAAGCATTTCAAATCATGTGGAGGGTGAGCTATTCAATCTTTATTTAGTATTTTCGATGAAATAATAAATGTTGTGTGTTTGGTTAGTAATTTGATTTTGGTATGAAAATCATGTTTTATGTAATTGTTTATAATCGCATTTTTGTTGAATATTTGTTAATGGCTTGATTTAAATATGATGTTCATGTTAATGAAATTGTTTTAAATCATATGGTACGGTTATCTTCGGTGAGGCTGTACTATATGTATAAACTCGTTATGTTCTTCTAGGACAAATGATAAAGAAATAGGTCGGATTAAATCATTAGGAGGAAATCCCCGCTCTTATGTATTGTTTGTTTATTACCCAAAGAATCGGAATTGAGTTTACCGAATATTATTGGTTGCCGGTTTGGAAAGACTGGGATCAGATAAACATGATTTATCTAAAAACCACATCGAACCGGGTTAGACGTATGAACTGAAGTCATCTTGAAGACATTGGAATTGAAGACGAAGTTCTTTGAAGTACAAAGCCTACTTGCTACTAATCCTAAGGATATAGTAGAAGTGGTACCTTCGGTTTGTTCATATCATGAACAATTTGTATGGACAAATGTTGTCACTGCATTGCTGCTTGGAAGGCAATGTTAGCATTCCAAGTGAGATTGTTATATAAAAGGTAAAACATAGCCTCATGCCTCAGAACCAGAATTGACTAAAACAGGGGATATGTAGCAGGGCTATGTGCATGTGAGCTCACGTGAAAAGGTTACAAAGAAACCGAGGTGATGAAATATTTGGTGCTATTCAATAAGGGATAGGGCGGTCCATGTGAGGCCCTCGGTACATTTTATCTAGAGGTGTATTGTGGAAGGTGGTACCCTAGTAGCCTTTTCATTGTATGGAATCCATTCTCCAATAAACGTCGTACGGACTTAGTTGTGCACAACTATGCTGGAACGTGAGATGCAAGCACTTCGGCTATATTCATAATTTATTCTAACCTAGACATTACTATAATATCACTAAATTTTCTATAAAAATGTTTTGATTGTCGTAAGGTAAAAACCCGACCGTGTTTATGTACGGCGTGGTCTTACGAGATGCTTTTATTTGAAAAGTTTTATAAAAAAATAAGAACCCTTGTGATTTGAGTTTCTCATGCTATTTTACTAGACTAATCCAGGCATCATTTTCTTATAATACTTAGGTTAGACCCGAGTTTTTTTGTAGAGTTAGCTTTGGATGCTTTGGAGCTTTATTTGACAAGCTGGATGCTTCCAAGACGTATTTCCGTGTATTTATTTCCGCTTTGTTTCTTGTTTGTATTTATCAACATTTGTAAGGACAGACTATTATAACTATCCATGCTGATGATGACTCTGATGTTGTTTGAATATTAAATTTTTCTTTGCAAGGATAATTTTTGGATTTTATATTATTCATCACGGTGTGGGATTTGTTTCTGTCTTTTCTTTCTTTCACCCCAACAATCTGTCTTTTCGGTACTTGGACTCGACACGTGAATACCATGGATATATTAGTGTTGACTTCCGAGGATCGAAAATGTAGGTTGTCACATATGGTATCAGAGCTTAGGTTGAGTGAACACCTAGACATTGGTGGGGTAGACTCATTAGAGATAGGGTTAGTAATACCATAGAATGTGTTTGAGTGTATACATACATACATACATACATACATATATATATGAGCACATATTTGGTAGTGCTATTAAAATGTTTTGTGTTGTGTTGGTTTATCGGTTGAGTGGTTTATGAATGATTGATACATAAGGTACAACTATATCAATAGGAGTTTCTAAACTCTTGAATAAGGAAAATGATATAGTATTATTTTGAAATTTGATAAATGAAATAATTTTACCTAGATTTTATATTTTATACATAAAAGGATAATTTTCAAAAATTGATATAGTTATTTATGATGTGTTTGTTTGTTAGGAAGTGATAATATTAAGTTATTATCATTTACTGTTGGGTTGTTTGTGCTCAGAAAGTTTATGAGCATTTACTGCTTTAGTTGGATTAGATACGAACACCTCGTGAATTCAGTTTCACGATTTTATCTAAGGCGTTCGGTAGCAATGTTGGGTCAAAATTTGATTTTAATAAAAGTTGTTTATTATAATATAAACAAAGATATTCATTTGTGAAATGTTTTTATTTAAGAAAGTGAATTTATAAGATGGGGTTTATAAAGTATAGTTTATAAATAAAAAGGGATTTAAGTTGAGAATTTGAGATTTAAAATCTCGGTGTTCTAAAAAATATTTTTCAAAATCATGTAGAAATTATGATAGCATTGTTTGAAAGTATTTATGAATAGAAATATTTTAAAAGGATTTCAAAAGAGATAGAAGGCACTAAACTCACTTCTGTCACTAAAAAATAATTCTGGTAATGAATACAACATCATTAACATTCATTTCTGAGTTTTTAAGTGGGGGATGCTACTATAGTAATTTGCTATAGAATTATTTTGGTAAAACAAATTTTGTTTTAAAATTTGTAAAGCATGATTTAATATACAAAAAGATATACGTATATTATATTTCAAAATGATTTGAAATAAAACCCAGATGTTTAATTCTGAAGTTCTTGGCTAGGTTATTTTGTGGATGCATGTATCCTTTGCATTAGAGTAGTTTGCTTTGTACATCTCGTTATGACATGTTGTTCGGTAGTTTCCATTAGTTTAAATGAAATGGAATTTTCGATGATTTTGAACAGTCGAAAACTTCCAAATTGGTATAGAACTTGAAGCTAAATGTTTGTGAGAATATAAAGGTGGAGTTTTTTAACTCTAGAATGGAAAGATAATTTTATATTGTTAAACATCCTAGTTAAGTAAAACAAATAAGATATTCTATAAAATCTCAAGGTATAGTAGGGTATTATACAAGTTAAACTCAAGTTAAGTTTTTATGAAATATTTTCATAAATGATCTTAAAGGTACAAAGAAAGTGGTATAAGTAAGAACCAAGAAGAATATGTACATAAGCTGTACGTAGATCACTCCTTCACGTGGTTCTTGATCCGAGATTCGAATACATGACTTTGAGTTGATTACATCTACCCGAATAAGGATTTGTTACTCGATTCTTAACGGCGAACATAGGGTGAGGTTTCTTGATACGTTGCGGATGTTTTATTTCATTGTATATGACTATGTAAGGAGAACGGAGGTTCGTAATCAAGAATCCTGATTAGAGTCCGCACTAAGGAAGCTAAGTGAGTGATACTAGTTTAGAAGAGAAGTTTATGTATTCGAGCAAGTATCGAATCAGATATTGCATGCAGATGATCTATATATACATCGTGCAGGTCTATGAAAATTTTAAGTATTTATGTGAACTTGTTTCTTTGTTGATTGATAGTGGTGAAATTTCGAGGATGAAATTCTTTTAAGTAAGGAAGAATGTAGTGATCCGGAATTTTATCACTTTAATTTGTGAATATTTAATTTAATTTAGATATTCAATTAAGGGTTTTTAATAATTAAATAACTCTCTTTTAATTTATAACTAATGTTAGAAAGTTCATTTTTGAATTCTGTTTACATAAATAGGTAATTCGATGGAAAATTGAAAATGTGACCAAAACCTGCTTTTCGAATTTTTAGCTTTTTTCCCAAATGGTAACTTATAGGAAGATTTATACCTTTGTACACTCTATAACAACATTTAAATGGCTTTGTATGTTATGAACACACTTTTTTCAAATGAGAAATTAAATGAATAAAATAATAACAAGAAGAATTAATAAATATAAAATATATTTAAATTTAGAAATGAAAAGATGGATTTAAAATTTGGAAGATTCCTTAAGTATACAAATGAACGAAGGGGCATGGATCACTTTAATATCCAACATGTTTTCAAATGTTCAGTGCTTTGATGGATTTGGAAATGGTGGCAAGGTTGAAAATTAGGTTTAAAGGTAATTTGGAGTTTATCCTTCTTTACTTTTATTTATCTTATATGTATATATGTACACTCTTCTTATCATATATTTCATTTTTCATACTTCAGACTTTTTTATGAATCTTGAAAAATCATCTTTTAGCTCTAAAAAAACAAGTCACTCAAAGATCAAAACTTAAAGCACTTCAAGCCTTGTGGAAGTTAAGCTATTCAATCTTTACTTAGTATTTTCGATGAAATAATAAATGTTGTGTGTTTGGTTAGTAATTTGATTTTGGTATGAAAATCATGTTTTATGTAATTGTTTAAAATCACATTTTTGTTGAATATTTGTTAATGGCTTGATTTAAATATGATACTCATGTTAATGAAACTGTTTTATATCATATGTGTTGATAATTGCTTGGGGAAATAAATGACATGCTTACTGTAAATAAACATATAGTGGGATCATGAACACAGACACTTTCTTTATAAATAAATGAAATAAACATCCTGCCCTAGATTCAAAAATCAATATCTTCAAAACCATATGGAGTTAGCAAATGCGATCACCCGAAATGTTGTTTGTTTTAGTCTTTAGTTTTTTTTTTTAAATAGTCGTGGGTTGTTTCATCGAGTATGGTGTGAGTAATTGGTCGATTGTAATAAGTGGTCAAGGGTTGTCAACTTTCGTCAAGCATGAAGTGACGAACAAAGTGTATTGTCGTGTTCATCTTGGTGACTTGTGATTTTTGAAGCTATTCGCATGATTTTATGGATTGGGGTGGTGTCATTGAGATAAGATGATCAATTTTAAATCATTTGGAAGTTTTCGACGATCTAGAGGTTTTGGGTCTGAGCGATTGGGGCTGGAAGCAAGCTTGGGTCGTGGCTGAAGCAATCGAAGTGGTCACGTGGTTGCTGGTGGTCGGAGTCATTGGGTTGAGCTCAAATTAGGGTTTTGGGGCTTCATTTTTATAGTTTGGAAATGGTGACAGTGGCAGCATTAGGGAGCATCGGGTTGGATGGCATGGAGCCTGAAGGTGAAGTCGTGGGTGGGGGTTCCATTGGTAGTGGCGGGGGAGGTTCAAAGTGGATGAAGTGGTGATGTTTTGTGGTTGAATGCAATTGGGTTCGCATTGGATTTGTGTATCAGTGGTCGATTTTTGATTGCGGCCTATAGAGACGACAACAAGTGTATGGTTGAGTCACACGTGGCTAGAGGAGTTTGAGCGTGGGCTTGGGGAGGCGATTGGCTATCAGGGGTGGTGTATCGGTGTTGTGCACGTGCACAAACGTGCATAGAATTTGGGTTTAGCTCTAGGCTTTTATTTTAGCAATTTGATTTTTGGGACTGAAGGGATTGGAGAAGAACAGTGGGTTTGGGGTATTGTGCCAGGTTGGGTTGTGAAGTGGGAGGATTTTGATAATAATTTGGTTAATTAAAATTATTTAGTTTTAAATGATTAACTTTGAAAATTTATAACTCGCTCACTTTAGAATCGTTTAACCCGTAGATTTCGACAGATGATTTGCATTAATAATATAAGGCCTTAGTACAATTATTTGTTAAATTTAATGAAGTATAAAATATCGATAAACTAATAGTGATAGAAAATAATTACGTAGTTGGTTAATTATATATTATCACTGACATTCCGTTAGCAAAATAAAACATCATTTTGCTATATTTAAATTGAATAGATTATTTTGGACATTTATTTAGCAGAATAAATCCATATTCTGCTATTTTATTAATTTCAACATTTATTTGTATGCCGTTAATTAATATTGGAAAGTGATGTGTCAGCTGTCATTTGATAATTATGGACTTATTTACATGTATGTTAACTTATGTAAATATCAGCGATATGACTTGGAATGTTGAACTGAAAATAAGTGGTGGCTTGTTTAAGCATCATTGTGATTGCTAAGCCTCTTTCCAAAATTGGAAATAATTGGGTTTAAATTTACTTTAACTTTAAATGTTTTGAAGTCCCATTTAATTAATTATGTTGATAATGATATTTTAAAGCTAACTAATTATTTGAATAATGATATTTTAAAGTTAAATAATTATTTTATTAATGATATTTTAGCTTAATTAATTTTTTTAATAATGATGTTTAAAATTAATAAACCATTTTATTAATAGTGTTTTGAGTTAATTAATAATTTATTAATGGTGTTTAAGGTTAATTTAATTTATTTAATAATGTGATTTTAAATAATAGTATTGTTTTTTAAAGGTGTTTAAAATATAATAAATTGTTTTATACAGAGAATTATTTTAAATGAAGGGTTTAGTAGAGTTTATAAATTGGAAAAGAGGTTTTGGTTTATAAAACTTTGATTTTATATGGATAGTTTATGGAGATTTTTGAAAACCATATACTTGACATTAAACATTGAGGTAAGGAAACTTCTACCTATCCTAAAAGGTAAGAAAGTTGTTAAGCCAAGGTGGGATGTAATAATATCCCAACTCGAATGACTTCGTTGTTATATGAAGGATAATCTAAGTTTGAAATCGAAGTTTGATGTTGTGTATAAAGTATTATTTTCATATACGAATTGGATCAATTATAAAAATTAAGTTTATGAAATTAACAAATAATCCTTCTTAATTATGGTTGTATTGAAGCCTTTTTCCATACTTAACACCGAAGGATAAGTGGTTTGGGTTTATAGTAAAAAATGTTTTGAATGACATTGTTTTGATCCATTTAATATGATTTGGAAATAGGAAATCTTTCTGAAATGCTTTGTTAATATACTTATACTGAAGAGACAAGTATATGAATATTTTTGTAAATAATTAAAGTGTTTTAATTAGTGAAGATTACTTAAAGAGGTTTAATGAATTCTATATGAAATTTAATATATGTTTGATTAGTTGTTTATTTGATAGTCAAATAACTGTCTATCAAAATCTTGACCAATTTTTAACTCTGGAAATATCTAGAAGACACATGAGAATTATATGGTACAGTTATTTTCGGCGAGGCTATATTGTACGTATAAACTCGTTGTGTTCTTCTAGGATGAATGATAAGGAAATCTGTCTGCTTAAATGGTTAGGAGGAGATCTCCGCTCTTATGTATTGTCTGTTTATTTCCTAAAAAACTGGAATTAGGTTTACCGAAAACTATCAGTTGTTAGTTCGGAGAGACCGGGATTGGATAAACGTGAGTTATCCGAAAACCACTTCGAACCGGCTTAAGTTTTCGAATTAAAGACATCTTGAAGATGATGGAATCGAAGACAGAGTTCGTTAAAATGCAAGGGCTGCTTGCTGCTAATTCTAAGGATGTAGTAGAAGTGGTGCCTTCGGTTTGTTCATAACCTAAGCAACTTGTACGGATGAATGCTGGCACTCCACCACTGCTTGGAGGGCATTGTTAGCATTCCAAGTGGGATTGCTATATAAAAGGTAAAACATAGCCTCAAGCCTCATAACCGAGAATGACTAATACATCAAAGACGTAGCAGGGCTATGCGGGTCACACCCATTAGACTATAGTCGTCACTCTTCTAGATTGATATTTATGGATTTGGTATGTGCATGTGAGGTCATGAGAAAAGGTTGCAAAGCAACCAGGGTGATGAAATATTCGATACTATCCAATAAAGGGTAGGTCGGTCCTATGTTAGCGGGGTCCATGTGAGGCCCTCAGAGCATTTTCTCTAGAGGTGTACAGTGGCAAGCGGTACCCCAGTAGTCTTGTCATTGTATAGAATCCATTCTCAAATAAGCTCCGTACGGACTTAGTTGTGCCCAACTATGTTGGAACGCGAGCTGCAAGCATTACATCTATATTCATAATTTATTTTAAACCATGGATATTATTACAATAACACTGGAGTTTCTATATAAATGTTTGGTTATCGTAAGATAAAAACCCGTCCGTGTTTATGTGCGACAAGGTCTTATGTGATACATTTATTTTAAAAGGTTTTATAAGATTTATCCTTGTGATTTGAGTTTTTTACGCTGGTTTACCAGATTTATTCGAGTGTTATTTTCTTGTATTACTAGGGTCCAACCCGAGTATTTTTCCAAACTTAGATTTGGATGCTTTAGAGCTTCTGGCGATGAGCTAGATGCCTCCAAGATGGATTTTCGTGTATTTGTTTCCATTGTGTTTCTTGTTTGTATTTATTAGCATCAGCAAGGACAAGCTATTATAACTATCCAGGCCGATGATAGGTTAGAATCTGATGTTGTTTGAATATTAAAGTTTTCTTTGTAAAGGTAATTTTAGGATATTATATATTATTCATCACAATGTGAGATTTGTTAATATCTTTTCTTTCTTTCATCCCAATAATCTGTCTTTCCGACACTTGGATGCTCGACGCGTGAATACCGTGCATGTATAGTATCGACTTCTAAGGATCGAAAAGGCAGTCGTCACAGTTTCAATCTTTCAATTAAAATAAATCCACTAATTCATTTCATTCATTCTATTCTTTTCATTCACTTTTCTCTCCTTCTTATAATAACCATTTTTGAAATTTTGTCCCTTTATCCAAACATAATCAACTCTAAAATAAAATAAAACCATCAAATAAAATAAAACATAAGTGGTTTATCCATCTCTTGCAAAGATTAGATGTGGACCTTGGATATTTGAGGAGAAATCTCTAACCAAGGTGTGAAACTTAGGCTACTTCATAAGGTAATTATCCAGTCTCATTTTGATTATATATTTCATTATGTTAGTATAGTTTTGATCCCATATCCATACAATGAATTTATATATGTCTTTCTTGTCAAACCTTTTGTTTGTTATTGTTTTGGATATTAATGATTAATAACAAAGAAAAAGTTATAAAATATTCATAACATTATTATACTGAATTTGTTTTCAAAAATGGGAACACTCTAATTTAAAGTTATTTTATTTAGATAGAAATTTTTTTATATATAAGTTAACTACATAATACATTATTTACATGTAGTTATTTTATAAAATTGAATTTAAGTTATATATATATATATCTCTGTGTGTGTGTTATTCTAAATGTAATATATATTTTGTTATTATTTATATATGTATTAAAATTTATTAAAGGGCTGTTGTATTAAAATCATAGATCTAATTTTGAATTCTTCCAAAGTCAAAGCTAGATTTCAAAATGTTAATTTTAAATTTCAAAACATATAAAATTAGTCATAATTAATATGTATAAAGGATTTGTGTGTTCAAATAAGAATTGAAATGGCAAACAATGGGATGTGTAAAGGTAAGAGAAAATACCAAATCTTTTCCTCCTCTTAAATGCCAACTTAAATTGATTAATTATCACATTATAAAATTAATTAAACTATTTTCATTAGTTAAAATAATTTCATAACATGTTATAGATAAAGTATAAGTAAACTATGTGTATGTATATATAATTATTATTTTATATAATTTCAATAATATTATGGACGACAAGGCAATGTAAATGGGGAATGTGTCTGTTACCGTGTAAATCTCGACATCTACAAACATACACATTGACCATGTACATTGTTTGTATGTTGCATTTGCACTGCACTCACACGAGTATATTTAAATATACTCATAAGCTTAACAAATAACAATTTGGTCTAATTAAAAGTAGTAGGTGTAATTCCTTATTAATTAAACATTCATAAAATTTATGGAAAATTAATTAACATCCCATAAAGAACAATTTTACTCTTCAATTACGAAATAAAGTACAAAAGCAATTAACTATTACACACATATACATACGAGAGAATATTTGATATACTTTAATTCATTTAAATGTCAAATTTATTAAACTCCTATCAAAATATATTGAATAAAATAAGATTTTATTTGAATTGGGAATAAAATCAATTAGACTTCATAGGCCTAACAAAGATCCAAAATAGAAAAAATTGAAGTTCACTTGTTTCACATAATTCTAACCGGCCTTCTTCCTTTAATGGTATCAGAGCCATAATAGTCTATATGGTCTAAATTATCAGCATTAGTGCCAACAATAAAGCATACCTAACATTTAAGTGTCCAGAATAGTAGTGCCTAGGCTTAGCTTTGGATAATCAAGCATTCTCCCCTTCCTAGTTACTGGTCTGGCTTAGTGATAGAGCCTGTCCAAAGGTTGGTCCTATTGCAAAGGCCTAAACTGATTTGGGCCTTGTGCAAACTTTTGAACTTAGTTTGAAATTTTAATATATATTTTGAATCTAAAAGATAAATTTAAAATGTGAATTAATTTTATAAAAGTTATAAAATATTTTTCAAAATTGTTTTGAAGATAAAATAAATGTTTACAAAAACTATTTAACAATTTAATTAATTGGATTAATTAAAAAATATTAATCAAAAAATAATTAACTAATATATATATATATATATATTGATGTTCATGCATATACATATTAAAGAGTTTAAGATATATAAAATATAAAAAAATTGGAATTTATAAAGAAATTAGTTAATTAAAAACGTTCTAAATGATTGAATATTTAATTGATAAATATACATTAATTAAAAGTTAATTGATAAATCAAAATATGTATATAATGGTATATGTATATAAAACTATAGATGTTACAGTGAATATTCATTTTAAATTGTTTAAGCTGTATAATGTAAAATTTTGAAATTTTAAAATAATTTATTTAATTTGCTAGTTAAATTAATAAAGTAAAATTAATTAAATAAGATTTACTTAACATATATACATACACACACATAAGAATATTATATAAGTTAATTAAACTATAAACTATTATACATAAATTAAATTGATATAATATGAATGTATAAGACTTAAGCGGAACTGAAATAAATGCATTTTATTTTGGAATAAGTCCATACATAAAGCACTTATATCATGATTTCAGATGTGTTCGACAGTTGAATCACGAGGGTGCTTTCATAAGAAACACATCATTTCTTAAATCGATATGACTCAGTAAATCTATATTGAAGATTATGGATCCTTAATATATAAGTTGTCCTTAACCATTTATATATTAATATATTACTTGCATACTCTTTAAATGTTGAGAAAACTCAAGCCCGAGATGTTATGTGCAGTACTGTTAATATATTATTAGACGAGGTAAGATGCATGCACATGTTTTTTTGAGCAAACTCAAGGTATATGCATTATACTTAGGCCATACGAATTTGTAGGTATGAGTGAATAATCTCTTTCCGTTTGTTAAGCAAACTCAAGGTTGAGATTTAGATTAGGACAAAGACCTGGGTTAGGAATATATGATATAACAAATAAAGTTTTATCCATCGCCTGCGGGATTATGGTTTGTTAAGAAAACTCGAGGCCAAAATCCCAAGGCAAGCGAGTACTAACTTCTACTAGAGAAATCAAAAGATTTCTATATTTTTCTTAGGATTTTAAAAAAACATAAAAATCTAGTGGGAGCCTTATTATAAAAATGAAATATATACATTTAGGCATTCTAATATTGTAAGAGTGCATGCTATACAAATTAAATCTACTACGAAAAATTTATACAATCAATATAACTGATAAAATGTTTATCACTTAATATATACAAATGAACTAAATTAAGATTGACATAGAGATATAAAATATTCTTACCAATAGATCTTTTGGCATGAAGTCACTTTAAGGCCCATGCAAGAGCCAATTTATGCAACCTGTAACAACCGAAAATTTGAGCTATAATAATTAATTAACAAATTAATTAAATAATAAATAAGTTTGTGAAATTCTTGAAATCGAGCTACGAGAGTTGCACCATTGTGTTTGTGGCGATTTTCCGATCAATTTCCATATATAACTTGTCAAAATCTGAGTCAGTATGGAGATGATACGAGAGAAATACCAATCAGAACAAAAAGACAATAATAATAATATTATTATTATTATTAATAGGGCTAGGTCGACCCAAGCCTAGCTCAGGTCGACCCTAGGGTCGACCCCCATATACTCAAGCAACCTATAGGTCGACCCTCACTGGAGCAAGGTCGTCTCGCCTTGGTTATTTGACGTAGATTCGTCCAGTTTTGAGCGAACACATCATATTTTGATTTTTCTCAAATCCTATGCGTTCGTGCTTCCATCCGACGGTTCCTAGCGAGCCTATGACGTGGTTGCACCAGATTTAATCTTCAAATCCAATGGCCTGAAATCCTTATGCTACACTATAAATAAGACCCTAGACCTAGCTATTTTTCTCATTCGGATTTTCTCCCAATTGGGTTCATTGCCTGAGACATTTACAAGCATGTTTATAACCATCGGTTATAACTAAAAAGATAGAATAGAAAGGTAACAATTATAACATAGGTTACAATTAAGCAGAAAGAACAGAAAAGGCTTATTTTAAAACTTAGATTAAGTTAATAAGCAAATATAGCAGAAATAACAGAAGAGGCTTATTTTAAAACTTACACTAAGTTAATAAGAAAACATAGAAGAAGAGCTTGTATCAACAACATTCCCTTTCAGTCGGGAACTGATGGTTTCACAATAGTTAGGTGAGGCTGGGACATGCTTATGCTAATTAGGGTACATAGGTGGCCAATACATAGAAGCTCAAATCTGGGGATTTGGGCAAGAGGCGCAAACTAGAATTTGTTTGTTCGGACCAGTACCGACAGCATTCCCTTTCAGGCTAGGACTCATGGTCTCACAACACTTAGATAAGGCCGGGCAGCATTCCCTTTCAGACTAAGACTGATGGTCTCACAACTGTTAGGTGAGGTTGGGCACGCTTATGCTGATTAGGGTAAATAAGAGGTCAAAATAGGGGACTACAGTTAGTGTGTACCGGTGATGACCGAGCATGCAGCATCGATTAGGGTAAATAATTCGCTACTGCGTTCCAAGCGCTAAACAAGTGTCTTTTGCTGTGGAACCAACAAGATTGGATCAGCTCACAGTGGCACAACAGAGATAGAAGGCCGATCAATTGGTAGAATTAGGATTTCAGCCTAATTAAAATAGGATTAGGATTTCAGCCTAATCATAGCAATCTAAGACAAGTGCCAACCATCACAATCAAAGCAAACGATTAAATAGTATTTTATCCCAGTTTTATCTTTTCTGTATTTTCCTTTCATTCTAGAACTGTTGCTTAGTCTATTATCTTTATCTTGCTTAAGAATGCTAGTAATTACTTTCACTCAGCAGACTTATAGTCGACCCACTCCTCTATTTCCCCTTTTCGCTAATAGGCCAGCAGAATTGAGGACAGTAGATTCAGATCGCTTGGAGATATATTCTTGGAGTTCTTCATGCATTCTTCTTCTTTTTAGTTTTCTTTTCATTTGACTTTGGATGTACTGGTACTTTATGAGAAGGATGATTTTTATTGTTTATGTACTCTGATGATGTGACTGAGATTGTATTTTTCACGAGACATGTGTATTTGGTTTTTAAGACATATTTTGTTTTGAGATGAAGTTTAATTCTAAATGTCTAGCTATTATTTAAATGTTTCCGCTGATTTTATTTATCTTTCTTGTGAATCTTAGTCTCTCTGATGCTTTAGCTATACCTATAACACACCACATCTTTTACTGTTCCCTTTTTTGGGTATATTAAGGGGTGTGGGGTGTTACACTTGGTATCAGAGCCTAAGGTTATAGGATTCCTAAAAACTTGTTTTAAAAGTAAAGTATTTTCCAAAAGTAACTTATCATCAAACTAAAAGTGTTTTTCAGAAAGAAACTCTTATTATAGAAATGGTTTTTAAGTATAAGAGAGTTTTTATAAAAGTCCCCTCAAAGTCCAGTTCAACCTTCTTTCGATTCTCTCGAGCCTAAGTCTCTTTTTCTTTGCATAGTATGGACGCCCCAAATCTTCCAGAGTGTGTCCAAGTCCCGGGTTGGTTTCGTAGATACCTTCAAGCTATGACACCGGAGGTGTAAGGGCAAGCACCCAATGCAGCACTGGTGGGTGGAGATCCTATTAATCGACCTGCAGCAGCCAATTTTTCTAAGCTATGCAAGGACTTCGCTAGTCTAGGAGGTAGGATGTTTTCTGGCATGCAGGAATACAGAGCGGATATTTGGGCTATTAGGATTTGAGGACCGACAGAGAGTTCAGCTTGCATCTTGGCAGTTGAAGGGAGAAGCTTCTTATTGGTGGGAGATCATAGAGATGGAAGGTAGAGACATTGGTTGGTTTGGATTTTGGGAAAGGTTTGAGAGAAAGTTCTTGTCCCAAGCCGAGGAAAGCATGCAGTCGGAGAAGTTCATTAGTCTGAAGCAAGGGAGTCTTTCAGTGAAGGAGTATATAAATCAGTTTAATGAGCTATTGCGATTCAGAATGGAGCTTGTTAATACACCACATAAGAAGGCCATCAATTTGCTAAGGGTTTGAACCAGCCCCTCTAAGGGTTGGCATTGACGCATATACCTGTGGGAGCGACGTATGAGTCACTTGTGGAGATGGATCTCATGTCAGATGTTGCTAAGAAAGAAGAGGTTAAGGAGGTTTCTAAATCAGAAAACTTTAAGAAGCAGTGGTGGAAGAATAAGAGGGATAAGGACAAGAAGAAAGGAGGAGGACCTCAAAAGCATATCAAGAAGGACGAAAAATGTTAAAATTGTGGATTGGTTGGGCATTTCACAAAGGACCGTAAGAAGGACACGATGAATGGGGAGGTGTTACAAATGTGGGCAGCCCGGTCACCTTAATAGAGCTTGTCCTCAGAAGATAGGGCAGAGAGCAGGCGCACCTACAGCGTAAGTACAGGCTTTGGATGCAGCACCTTCTAGTAGTGGACCGGATTGAGGTAGGAAAGTCTCTGTAGAAGGTTTGATCTCTATTTCGGATTTTCCTATTCGAACTCTTTTTGACTCCGGAGCATCGCTTTCTTTCATTTCTAGTTCCTTGGTTGATTGTTTACATTTAGTTATTTCTCTAGTAGTAGACCTTATAGTTGTTTCAAACCTCATAGGAGGATCGGCACATTTATCCATGATTTGTAGGGATTTGAAAATTTTTATACTAGGCATAGAGTTTGATTGTGATGTCTATGTACTAGGATTTTCAGGATATGGGATGATTTTGGGGATGGACTGGTTATCCACTTATGGTGCGATATTAGACCGTGAGAACAGAGTCGTCATACTAGAGACATGTAGCGGAAGGACTCTCGAGGTTTCTTGCGACCCACAAGGGTCATTCATGTTGAGTGTCCTTTATTCCCTTGATTCATCGCTAGGAGAGTTAGATTCCATTCCAGTTGTTAGAGATTTCCCAGACGTTTTTGAAGAGGTTAGGGAACTACCCCCTAAGAGAGAGATCGACTTTGGGATCTAGCTAAATGACAATGTTAAGCCAGTGGCATTTCCCGTGAGACATATGGCTTCTAGGGAGTGGAAGGAGTTAAGTAAGCAGATTGGTGAGCTATTGGAGAAAGGCTTCATCAAATAGAGCATATCTGTGTAGGGAGTGCCAGTCGTCTTCGCTACAAAGGCGGATGGTTCCCTTCGACTTTGCGTAGACTATAGAGAGTTGAATAAGCTCACGAAGAAGAACCGTTACCCACTTCCTAGGATAGACGATCGTTTCGATCAGTTGTTTGGCTCTACAGTATTTTCTCAGCTTGATTTTGCTACTGGATTTCATCAGCTTAGGGTCGCTGACGATAGCATCGATAAGTTAGCATTTTAGGACACCCAGTGGATTCTTTGAGTGGTTGGTTATGCCGTTTGGGCTGACCAACGCCCCAGCCTATTTTGTAGATTTGATGAGCCGTGGTTTTTGAGATGTCCTAAATAAGTTCATCGTAGTGTTTGTGGATGACATTCTAGTGTTTTCCAAGAGTATGGAAGAGCATGCAATTCATCTTGAGGAGGTTCTTTGTACACTTTGTGTTCATCAGTTTAAAGAAAATTCTCGAAGTGTCACTTTTGGCGTAAGGAGGTGCATTTCTTGGGGCACGTAGTCTCAAGAGAGGGTTTAGCTGTAGATCCCGCAAAGGTAGTAGCAGTACAGGATTGGAAGGCCTCCAAGAAACCTACCGAAGTTAGAAGCTTCCTAGGTTTGGCTGGCTATTATAGGAAGTTTATCAGAGATTTTGCTAAGATTTCAGCACCGCTTACTCGCCTCACTAAGAAGAATGCGACATTCGTGTGGGACGTAGATTGTGAGAATTCCTTCACGATGCTGAAGAGGGCCCTTACTAGTGCACCAGTGTTAGTTTTACCCGATGGAGTTAAACCTTTTACAGTATACACTAATGCATGTGGGATGGGTCTTAGAGCAGTATTGATGCAAGAAGGGAGGGTAGTATATTATGGAAGTAGACAGTTGAGAACTCATGAGAAGAACTTCCCCACCCATGATTTGGAGTTAGCTGCTATTGTTTTCGCACTCAATTCTTGGAGACATTACTTGCTAGGAGAGAGGTTCGAGCTTTTCAATGACCATAAGTCATTGAAATACTTGTTCTCACAAAAGGATTTAAACTTGAGGCAGCAGCGTTGGATGGAGTTTCTAGCATCATATGACTTTGAGATAGCTTACACCCCTGGTAAAGGAAACATAGTTGTGGATGCATTAAGTAGGAAGAGAGCAACCCTTAGTCCAATGTTCAAGGAGTGGAAAAGCCTAGAGTTTATTTTCACCATCGATTTTAAGCCCTCTAGGGACATTACCCCTGGATTATTGGTAGCACTTGAGGTTAAGCCTACCCACATAGATCAGATTAGCTCAAGACAGCAAGAGGATTCAAAGCTTATGGATATTTTGGATAGGATTAGCAGAGGAGAGTTCTCTAGACATCTCCAACGCTATTCCATTGATAGTAAAGGGTGGCTAAGGAGAGATGGAAGACTTTGTGTCCCCCGCACTAGTGATTTGATGAGAGCAGTTCTAGCAAAGGAACGCAATTCTCGGATGACTATTCATCCAGGTAGTGATAAATGTATAGGAACATGAAGATAGTATTTTAATGGAATGACATGAAGAAGAATGTGGCAGAGTTTGTAGCCAAGTGTCTCGTATGGCAAAGAGTTAAGGCGGAGCAGCAGAAACCCAGTGGATTGCTTCAACCATTGGATGTACTCGAATAGAAGTGGGATAGTGTTTCGATGGATTCCATAGATGGTTTACCCCGATCTAAGAAGGGGAATACCAGTATTTGGGTGATTGTAGATCGTTTGACTAAGAGCGCCCACTTCATTCCGGTCAAGAGTAAGAGGACAACATCTTATTTGGCATCCTTTTACGTTCGTGAGATAATCCGACTTCATGGAGTTCCCTCTAGCATAATGAGCGATAGAGTCCCTATCCTTAGTAGAGAATTTTGGAGAAGCTTGCAAGAGGCTTTAGGTACACAGCTTAAATTGAGTATGGCCTATTGTAACGACCCAGAATTTCAGTCATTTGAAATTCAGATATTTAATTGATTTTAAATATTAACTAGTGAAATTTGTAAGCCGAATAAATTTAAATTCGAATATAGTGATTTAATTGGATAATTAAATCGATAATTTAATATTTGAAATTGCAGAAATAATTGATAATTGGATTAAATGTGTATAAAAATGATTTATAAAGTTATATTAAATCATATTGGAGTTAAAAGGATGTTATAGAACTTTTAAAATTGAATTAAAAGTTAATTTGTAGAAATTGAATATTTTAATATTTAATTAACGCGTAAAAATGACCATTTTTCAAACAGTCTCGGATTTCAACGAAACCAGTTTCATCGGATCCGTAATGTGAAATTATTGTAAGGTTTGAAATTTCGTGTCAATCGGATTTACGGTTTGTCCGGGGCAAGCCAAAACGCCTAGAAATCGTTTTAATCGATTTAATTTAAATTTGATCGTTTATTTCCGTAACTCGCACATATGACCGAATTAGCTCCCAAAACATGATCCATTGTGTTTGGAACGTGGGTAAAACCTTAGAAACGCCAGCCGTCACGTTTGATTTCGAGTTCGAAAATTTTCGAGATGAATAGTGTTTTGCCATTTTCTATAAAAGGACCCCATTATTTCATTTGCACACAAAACCCAACTAGGGTTACAGCCGCCGTTTGCTAAAGCAATGGCCGAAATTGTTTGATTTTTCTTCCCTTAATCTCTCTTGATCCGTAAACAATTACGAAGAATGTTCAACTACAAAATGATAGAGCCTATTGAGACCTTCGAATCCATACGGCGATGATGGGTTTTTGAGCTACGGATTGACGATAATTTTCTACCATTCGTTCAACTTTTGCATGCGTTTTTCGTGAAGCATGCGCATCCGAGCTTCAAGATATTCAAGGCGGAGGTGGAGTGGGCTATGGCGATTCGAACGATGGATGTTGATTAGTGTGATGATGGTCGATGGTGGCCGCGTCGTTCGATTTTGAGGCGTGCGTATGGGTTCATCTCGCGTTCGTATGTTGCCTGGGAAGTTTTCACACGAGGAAGAAAGGCACACGGCCGGGATCTAGGGTTTCAAAATGCACGGCCCAGATTGGAAAAGGTTAAATTAAATAAAATATAAATGTGAAATTGATTTATTTTAAATCATATAAACTTTGTAACCTCATAACTTTTTCATATGATGTCGAAAATTTACGAAACGCATTGCGTTGGAATCGTTTCGATGAGCACTACGCAATGGAGCTGGTTTGGAATTAATTGGAGCTAGTTTGAATTTTGGGTAAAATTAAACGCGTGTTTAATTTTATTCGAAATAAAATACTGTAACCGTTATTGAAAGCAAGGTGAGAACTTCTCACTCAATCGAATAGTGTTTCGATTTAAATTTTAAATAGTTAGATTTAAAATTGCTTGATTGTGTGAATTGAATGATGATTGTTATCTATTGTGCTGAAATAGACCCTATACGCCGTACATTAAGCGGAGGTTATTTATTAAAAACATATACCACGATAATTTCACCGTGAAGTGGAATTGGTATTATATATGTATTTGGAGTTGATTTCCCGCATTATATAGCGAATGAGACCCTACTGCGCCGCATAATAGCGGATAGTATTTTATAAATCCCATATACCGCGATATTCCACTTCGAAGTGGAATTGGGATTGTGCTAACATCTGTGGATGCATGGAAACAGGTTGGAGGGATCCAATTGGATTCCTCAAATAGTTGATTTTGTTTCAATGTTGTGTGTGATTAATTATAATCTATGTATGATTATCTTTGTGATTGAGATCGTTGAAGGCTATAATTTAGCCGAATATATTTTTGGTATCGTTGGATACCGAAAATAAATAAAATTTGATTTTTGAAATTCAAGTTGAAAATTTATCAAAAAATTATTTTTGTAAATTGGATAAATTAAAAAGGAGTTTTTAAAGGATAAAAGTTTTATTTTTGAACCATATTGAATTAAATTTCAAATATGGGAAAAGGGGCTAAATAAATGGATTTCGAAAATATTATTTATAAGTTGAAGAATTTATTTAAAATTTGGATTTTTGAATAGATTTGAAGAGATAAAGAAATTTATTTTAAAAAGGAAATAATTTGGAAATTCGTTGAAAATTTGATTTGGTGTTTTGAAATAAATTTGTCATTAATTGATTATTAATTTACTATAACTAGTAAAAATTGATTTATAGAAATTTATCTGACTTTAAAATTAATCAGATGATTAAATTAATCCTACTTATGATGTTTGGGTTATATTGGATGTTGAATTGTTTGATATCTCTGATATGTGATGCTTTGTGATATATCCTGATTTGTGTTGTGATCTGTAATTTGTTTATCTGTGATATATATATCTGTTATCTGTGAATGAAAGATAAGCGTTATAGTTTATACCGCTTATCAAATATATTATTATATTTGATCTGTGATGGTTGAATGTTGTTGCACTATTGTGTCAAACCCTTGGACTACACAATACATGCACAAATGTGGATTTCACGTGGAAATCAGTTAAGTCACAGATTTTAACAATTCTGAAGATTGAATTTTTGAATCCAAAATAGTTTTGGAATTGGAATTGGTAGTTTTTGAGAATGAGTTTCAAAAATAAGAGTTATTTTAAATAACTTAATAAAATAAAAATTGGAATTTAAATAATTTGATTTAAAATTTGAATTCAATACTTGAAATTGAATTCAATAATTTAGGAATTTTGGTTTAAAAGATTGTACGAGTTATAAAAGGTGTTTATATGGGTTTTTAACCATTTAAAAATATGGTTTTGGAAATTTAAATTGATAATTCAAGTTTTATACTTGGATGGCTTTAACCTATGTAATTGTAACCAGTTTTTCCCAAAACGAAAACTACCTGTTTTCAAATAATAATAACTTTCATAAAAAGAAAAGATTTCCAATTTGTGTTGAAACATTTAAAGTTGAAATGAAATTGTAAATAGTTTGAAAAACTATGAATTAACCTTTGTGAAGATGATTAAGCTATATTTTGAAATCAAAGAAGATTCTAAAAGGTGTATCTTTTATATTATTAAGACTTGAATTATGAATAGTTTTGAAAGCTATAAGTTAAATCTTAATATAAAGATTTAACGGGTTAATCAAATTGAAATGGAAATTGATTTGGAAATCTATGAATGAATCTTTGTGAAACCGGGTAAACTTTGTGAAGTAAATCTTTTTGTTTAAAGATTTAAAATGGTAATTTGTTTAAACCATTTAAAGGAAAGGATTTAGGTAATAAGTTGTGACTTAATTGAAATCCCTATATCCATATGTTTTAAATATTGTGCTCACTATTCGGTTTAGCCAGGAAAGGACCTTTGTGTCATATAACACATTCTGAATAAGTGACACGACGATATGGATCGTATTGAAGACCGGTGGTGAAGGCCGGGTATTTGTGAAAACGATAGGATGACCTATCGATTGTCTCTGCACCGTTAGCTACGGTATAGAGATTTCCTTTGTGATAGGAAGTTCGATCGGGATTGTGAATACCCGGATTGCAAGGGCTTCTTCGGAAGTGCCTTCGGTTCTGTTCGAACCTGGAACAGACTTGTATGGTTACATGTCTGACATTACATTTTGAGATATAAAGCTGATTTCTTTCAAATACATTTCTGTTTGTGGTGGAGAATTTATTCTCTTAGCTTAACACCCTTCTCTGAGACGTACGAGCTCAGAGGTTATGTAGTTGAAAGTTATCAGTGATATACTCCCAATTTGGTAGTGTAGCATGCTGAGTGTTACTGTGTGATGATTATTTATTGATCATCAAAGCGTGGCTTTGTGAAAAAGCATAGCTTTGTGGACGAGACCTCTTCGGACCTCACAACCCGGAAATGGTCAAAACAAGAATATGCGGCAAGGTTATGAGGGTCGCTCCCTTTAGGGTATGTCATTTCCTTCTGGAAAAGGGTGGTATTAGGTATGGAACCCTGGTATTTAACCTATGTGGATACTCCAATCTCATTTACTATGTGATTGCTGTTTTGATCGAGGCGCCTCGGATAAAGGTCCCAAAGGACCGGGGGGGTGGCATATTCGTGTAGTAGTTACCTAATGTAAGAGGTAACCTGGCCTTGTGTTGGCAGAGAGCTAGTTAGTTCTCGGGACGTCCAGCCAGAGGCGATCCCATTGATAGTAGGACGTTCCTTAGCCTGACCATTTGTTGGAAATCCAAAGAAACAATACGAACCTTGTACGGTTTTAGTTGTATTACCTGCTATGGAATGTGGCGGTAACCTGCTATTGAACATAGTAGCTATAGTAGGCATAAGTGCGGAATGCCTATGCTGGCTAAGATTAATATTATACTTTCGAAATGTTCTTCTGCACTGTGCACTAATAATAATATCAAAATGATTTGTTTTGCGTAGTAAGCATGTTTGACTATCATAAGGAGAAATCTCCTCCAATTCTGCGTTTGCATTGTGTGTGTGGCGGGAGGCCTTATGGTAGTTTCATTTTCCAAAAGCATTTCGAATGCCTTTCATTTCCTTTGTTGTTGTTGTTTTAAAGATAATAACTGTTTAAGTTCTCAAACCAGTCCCATGACTGACCTGGAGTTTATTGTTCCCTTCCTAAACTCGGGGTGCCCATCATTTTCCACACGGGTAGCCTAGAGTTAGATTTTCAGGTCATTCTGAATTCAGGAGATGCTGTGGAGCTCAGTGGCGAGCTGGATGGCGAGACGTATCACTTGTATATGATATTATTATTCCGCTGTGTATTCTGTATGAGGACAAGTTTATATAACTGTCCATTGATGTATTGTGTGTATATTGACTCTGAAGATGTAATGTATAAACTGATATAATTCTCTGTTTTAAAGATTATTCATTTATCTATTATATGTTGTTCCGCTGCGATATGTGAGATTCTGATATTGTTTCTGCTGTTTCTTCTTTCTTTTTCTTCTGTCTTCTTCTACCTCTTCTTTTTATCCATAATAATTCGGTTTTCCGGCATTCGATTGCTCGGCAGTTAATACAGTGGACGTATTAATGTTGATTTTCAAAAGTCGAAAATCCTGGAGCGTTACATGTGGTATCAGAGCATATGGTTAAGCGATAACCTTGGCTCTGTTGGGTGTTACTCATTAGAGATAGAGTCAGTAGTACTCTAGAATGAGTGTGAGTGTAATAATAGATATGAGCTCGTATTTGTTAGTGAATATAAAAATGTTTTATATTGTGTTTGCTTATCTGTTGAGCTGTTTATGAATTCTGGTCGGTATGTAGGACGCCATATTATCGGTATGGGTTTCTAAACACTTAAACGAGGCAAGTCGACATGGTAACTTTTAAATTGGGTAAATGAAATAATTTTACCTTGATTATATTTTGTATATAAAAGAAATAATTTTTCAGAAATTGTTGAAGTGTGTATAAAATTGAATTGTTTGGTTGTTGAAAATGTAAGAATATATATGAGTTAATAAAAGTTGTTTGAATAATCTAAATAAAAACAACAATTGTAAAAGAATGAAGTATATAAGCAAATGAATTATTAAGTATGGAATTATAATTAATATGATTTGCAGTTGTGAAATAATCTTGTATGAGTAAAGTTAAATAGTGAAATTATATGAGAAAAGGATTTATAAACGTGATTTATAAATAAAAGGAAATTTTGAAAGAATTTAAAGCACTGAGTTCACTACTGTTACTGGGAAATAATAAGGGTGATGACTACAGCATCATCAGTATCATTTTCGAGTTTCTGTGTGATGGATTTGCTACCATAATAAATTGAAAATTTGAAGTTTTGTTGTGATAAAAAAATTTAAATAAAAAATCCAAATTGTAATTGATAATTATAAGTGAAATGAGTTTTATACTTATAATATGATTTGGAAGTTAAATAAATAAGTTGAGTAACTTATAAAATGAGGAGATGTAAATGAAACCAAATGATAAATGGTTAAACGAATTTTGTTAAGCAAAATAAGATATGAATTTGAATAATTGATGAAATTTGACTTTGGTAAAAGTTAAATAGAATTTACTTTAGAATTGGAATCTGAATTGGATTTATAAGTGGAAATTTAAGTTAAGTTAAACAAATAATGTTTAAAAGGAATATAACTTAAGTTGTATAGTGAAAGCAAATGTAAGTGGAAATTTGAAATGGAATATAACTTAAGTGATGTTAAATGAAGTTGATTTTGATATCGAAGTGAAATAACAAAGTTAATTAAATGAATGTGAACTTGAGTTATATAAAGGAGATTCAACTTTATTTGTAAAATGAATTAGCAATTGAATTGAATTAACAAATGAATTGAATGTTAATCAATCTAATGTAAATGAATTAATATGGAATAATGGATGTAAGTGTTAATTCATTAAAGCTAATGTAATTGGAAATTGAATAATTGAATGGAAGCCAATTGAATAAATTTGGTTGTGTTGAATATACATTGGTTGTTATATGATTGTTAGTTGATTGTATGATTCATTAAGTATTAATGAAATTGGATTAGTGAAATTGAAAGCTATGTAATTGAATCCAAATTGAAAGTGAACCAACTTGAATTTAAATTAGTGAATGCGAACTAATTGAAAATGAAGAAATGAATGTCATTGTATATGAATTGGTTGTAAATAATTACAAGTGATGTCGAAATTATATAAGTTGCTTATAAACCTTGTTTAGTATGCATTTCTTTTAATATGCATGTGTTGTAGTTGTTTAAAAGAGTAAAATGTTAATAACTTCATATATATGTCACTTACGTGTTTAAATTGAGTAAGTACAGGTGCCGTGGCTACCGTTCGGCTGGTTTAGTTGCGCTAAAATGCTTAATAAATAAATGCTTTGCTTAAAAATGCTTAAAAAGGTACGCCTACGTAATAAAAATAGGAAATATGAACTGTTTTTCTGCTTTTCCGACCGTGTGGGTCGATGTATATATATTTATGTCTATTGTGATCCTACTACGATCGAACCGCGCAAAGGAGGCTATGGCGAATTTTTCTAAAAATTTAAGGCATTAGAAAATTTTTGGGAAATTTTGGAAAATTTGTGAAAACTAAATTTTGGATTTGGAGTTAAAAGTTAAACAATATAGTTTGTTTTGAAAAGTATAACTAAGTATAGATTTGAAAAACTTAGTAAAGTTTTTGAAAGTGTTTAACTATTGGATTTTGGGGAAGTTGTACACTTAAGTAATTTTGAAATCTAATTTGAACGAATTGTTTGAAAAGTTAATGAATTTGGGGCATTTTTCTTACTTGGGAATTTCGAGGACGAAATTCTTTTAAGGGGGGAAGATTGTAACGACCCAGAATTTCAGTCATTTGAAATTCAGATATTTAATTAATTTTAAATATTAACTAGTGAAATTTGTAAGCCGAATAAATTTAAATTCGAATATAGTGATTTAATTGGATAATTAAATCGATAATTTAATATTTGAAATTGCAGAAATAATTGATAATTGGATTAAATGTGTATAAAAATGATTTATAAAGTTATATTAAATCATATTGGAGTTAAAATGATGTTATAGAACTTTTAAAATTGAATTAAAAGTTAATTTGAAGAAATTGAATATTTTAATATTTAATTAACGAGTAAAAATGACCATTTTTAAAACAGTCTCAAATTTCGACGAAACAAGTTTCATCGGATCCGTAATGTGAAATTATTGTAAGGTTTCAAATTTCGTGTCAATCGGATTTACGGTTTGTCCGGGGCAAGCCAAAACGCCTAGAAATCGTTTTAATCGATTTAATTTAAATTTGATCGTTTATTTCCATAACTCGCACATATGACCGAATTAGCTCCCGAAACACATTCCATGGTGTTCGGAACGCGGGTAAAACCTTAGAAACGCCAGCCGGCACATTTGATTTCGAGTTCGAAAATTTTCGAGATGAATAGTGTTTTGCCATTTTCTATAAAAGGACCCCATTATTTCATTTGCACACAAAATCCTACTAGGGTTACAGCCGCCGTTTGCTAAAGCAATGGCCGAAATTGTTCGATTTTTCTTCCCTTAATCTCTCTTGATCCGTAAACAATTACGAAGAATGTTCAACTATAAAATGATAGAGCCTATTGAGACCTTCGAATCCATACGGCGATGATGGGTTTTTGAGCTACGGATCGACGATAATTTGCTACCGTTCGTTCAAATTTTTCATGCGTTTTTCGTGAAGCATGCGCAACCGAGCTTTAAGATATTCAAGGCGGAGGTGGAGTGGGCTATGGCGCTTCAAACGATGGATGTTGATAAGCGTGATGATGGTCGATGGCGGTTGCGTCGTTCGATTTTGAGGTGTGCATATGGGTTCATCTCGCGTTCGTATGTTGCCTGGGAAGTTTTCACGCGAGGAAGAAAGGCACACGTCCAGGATCTAGGGTTTCAAAATGCACGGCCCAGATTGGAAAAGTTTAAAATAAATAAAATAAAAATGTGAAATTGATTTATTTTAAATTGTATAAACTTTGTAACCTCGTAACTTTTTCATACGAGGTCGAAAATTTACCAAACGCATTGCGTTGGAATCATTTCGACGAGCACTATGCAATGAAGCTGGTTTGGAATTGATTGGAGCTAGTTTGAATTGTGGGTAAAATTAAATGCGTGTTTAATTTTATTCGAAATAAAATACTGCAACCGTTATTGAAAGCAAGGCGAGAACTTCTCACTCAATCGAATAGTGTTTCGATTTAAATTTTAAATAGTTAGATTTAAAATTGCTTGATTGTGTGAATTGAATGATGATTGTTATCTATTGTGCTAAAATAGACCCTATACGCCGTATATTAAGGGGAGGTTATTTATTAAAAACATATACCGCGATAATTTCACCGTGAAGTGGAATTGGTATTATATATGTATTTGGAGTTGATTTCCCGCATTATAGAGCGGATGAGACCCTATTGCGCTGCATAATAGCGGATAGTATTTTATAAATCCCATATACCGCGATATTCCACTCCGAAGTGGAATTGGTATTGTGCAAACATCTTTGGATGCAGAGAAACAGGTTGGAGGGATCCAACTGGATTCCTCAAATAATTGAATTTGTTTCAATGTTGTGTGTGATTAATTATAATCTGTGTATGATTATCTTTGTGATTGAGATCGTTGAAGGCTATAATTTAGCCGAATAAATTTTTGGTATCGTTGGATACCGAAAATAAATAAAATTTGATTTTCGAAACTCAAGTTGAAAATTTATCGAAAAATTATTTTTGAAAATTGGATAAATTAAAAAGGAGTTTTAAAAGGATAAAAGTTTTATTTTTGAACCATATTGAATTAAATTTCAAATATGGGAAAAGGGGCTAAATAAATGGATTTCGAAAATATTATTTATAAGTTGAAGAATTTATTTAAAATTTGGATTTTTGAATAGATTTGAAGAGATAAAGAAATTTATTTTAAAAAGGAAATAATTTGGAAATTCATTGAAAATTTGATTTGGTGTTTTGAAATAAATTTGAAAAATCAATTTGTCATTAATTGATTATTAATTTACTAAAACTAGTAAAAATTGATTTATAGAAATTTATCTGACTTTAAAATTAATCAGATGATTAAATTAATCCTACTTATGATGTTTGGATTATATGGAATGTTGAATTGTTTGATGTCTCTGATATGTGATGCTTTGTGATATATCCTGATTTGTGTTGTGATCTGTAATTTGTTTATCTGTGATATATATATCTGTGATCTGTGAATGAAAGATAAGCGTTATAGTTCATACCGCTTATCAAATATATTGTTATATTTGATCTCTGATGGTTGAATGTTGTTGCACTATTGTGTTAAACCCTTGGACTACACAATACACGCACAAATGTGGATTTCACGTGGAAATCAGTTAAGTCACAGATTATAACAATTCTAAAGATTGAATTTTTGAATCCAGAATAGTTTTGGAATTGGAATTGGAAGTTTTTGAGAATGAGTTTCAAAAATAAGAGTTATTTTAAATAACTTAATAAAATAAAAATTGGAATTTAAATAATTTGATTTAAAATTTGAATTCAATACTTGAAATTGAATTCAATAATTTGGGAATTTTCGTTTAAAAGATTGTACGAGTTATAAAAGGTGTTTATATGGGTTTTTAACCATTTAAAAATATTGTTTTGGAAATTTAAATTGATAATTCAAGTTTTATACTTGGATGGCTTTAACCTGTGTAATTGTAACCAGTTTTTCCCAAAACAAAAACTATCTGTTTTCAAATAATAATAACTTTCATAAAAAGAAATTTCCAATTTCGAAACATTTAAAGTTGAAATGAAATTGTAAAGAGTTTGGTAAAACTATGAATTAACCTTTGTGAAGATGATTAAGCTATATTTTGAAATCAAAGAAGATTTTAAAAGGTGTATCTTTTATATTATAAAAGACTTGAATTGTGAATAGTTTTGAAAGCCATAAGTTAAATCTTAATTTAAAGATTTAATGGGTTAATCAAATTGAAATGGAAATTGATTTGGAAATCTGTGAATGAATCTTTGTGAAACTGGGTAAACTTTGTAAAGTAAATCTTTTTGTTTAAAGATTTAAAATGGTAATTTGTTTAAACCATTTAAAGGAAAGGATTTGGGTAATAAATTATGACTTAATTGAAATCCCTATATCCTTATGTTTTAAATATTGTGCTCACTATTCGGTTTAGCCGGGAAAAGACCTTTGTGTCATATAACCCATTCCGAATAAGTGATACGACGACATGTATCGTATTGAAGACCGGTGGTGAAGACTGGGTATTTGTGAAAACGATAGGATGACCTATCGATTGTCTCTGCACCGTTAGCTACGGTATAGAGATTTCCTTTGTGATGGGAAGTTCGATCGGGATCGTGAATACCCGGATTGCAAGGGCTTCTTCGGAAGTGCCTTCGGTTCTGTTAGAACCTGGAACAGACTTGTATGGTTACATGTCTGACATTACATTTTGAGATATAAAGCTGATTTCTTTCAAATACATTTCTGTTTGTGGCGGAGAATTTATTCTCTTAGCTTAACACCCTTCTCTGAGACGTACGAGCTCAGAGGTTATGTAGTTGAAAGTTATCAGTGATATACTCCCAATTTGGTAGTGTGGCATGCTGAGTGTTGCTGTGTGATGATTATTTATTGATCATTTGTTGATCAAAGCGTGGCTTTGTGAAAAAATGTAGCTTTGTGGACGAGACCTCTTCGGACCTCACAACCCGGAAATGGTCAAAACAGGAATATGCGGCAAGGTTATGAGGGTCGCTCCCTTTAGGGTATGTCATTTCCATCTGGAAAAGGGTGGTATCAGGTATGGAACCCTGGTATTTAACCTATGTGGATACTCCAATCTCATTTACTGTATGATTGTTGTTTTGATCGAGGTGCCTCGGATAAAGGTCTCAAAGGACCGGGGGGTGGCATATTCGTGTAGTAGTTACCCAGTGTAAGAGGTAACCCGGCCTTGTGTTAGCAGAGAGCTAGTTAGTTCTCGGGACGTCCAGCCAGAGGCGATCCCATTGACAGTAGGAAGTTCCTTAGCCTGACCATTTGTTGGAAATCCAAAGAAACAATATGAACCTTGTACGGTTTTAGTTGTATTACCTGCTATGGAATGTGGCGGTAACCTGCTATTGAATATAGTAGCTATAGTAGGCATAAGTGCGGAATGCCTATGCTGGCTAAGATTAATATTATACTTTCGAAATTTTCTTCTGCACTATGCACTAATAATAATATCAAAATGATTTGTTTTGCGTAGTAAGCATGTTTGACTATCATAAGGAGAAATCTCCTCCAATTCTGCGTTTGCATTGTGTGTGTGGCGGGAGGCCTTATGGTAGTTTCATTTTCCAAAAGCATTGCGAATGTCTTTCACTTCCTTTGTTGTTGTTGTTTTAAAGATAATAACTGTTTAAGTTCTCACACCAGTCTCATGACTGACCTGGAGTTTATTGTTCCCTTCCTAAACTCTGGGTGCCCATCATTTTCCACACGGGCAGCCTAGAGTTAGATTTTCAGGTCATTCTGGATTCAGGAGATGCTGTGGAGCTCAGTGGCGAGCTGGATGGCGAGACGTATCACTTGTATATGATATTATTATTCCGCTGTGTATTTTGTATGAGGACAAGTTTATATAACTGTCCATTGATGTATTGTGTGTATATTGACTCTGATGATGTAATGTATAAACTGATATAATTCTCTGTTTTAAAGATTATTCATTTATCTATTATATGTTGTTCCACTGCGATATGTGAGATTCTGATATTGTTTCTTCTTTCATTTTCTTCTGTCTTCTTCTACCTCTTCTTTTTATCCATAACAATTCGGTTTTCCGGCATTCGATTACTCGGCAGTTGATACAGTGGACTATTAATGTCGATTTTCGGAAGTCGAAAATCCCGGAGCATTACACCTATCACCCTTAGACGGATGGCCAAACAGAGAGAGTTAATAGAGTTCTTGAGGATTTGTTGAGGATGTGCATTCTTGATTTTGGAGGAACTTGGGAGGAGCATCATTCTTTAGTAGAGTTCGCATATAATAATAGTTTTCAAGCTAGCATCGAGATGGCACCTTTTGAAGCTCTTTATGGAAGACCTTGCAACTCGCCTTCGTGTTGGTTAGAGTCTACAGAGAGATTGCTACTTGGTCCCGACATGATTAGAGAGACATCGAAAAAGATTGACTTGATTAGAAGGAGAATAAAGACGACCCAAGATATGCAGAAATCTTATGCAGATAGGCGAAGAAGGGATATTGAGTTTGAGGTAGGAGACTTGGTTTTCATTAAGGTATCTCTGCTAAGAAAGGTAGTAAGGTATGGATCATGTGGGAAACTTGCTCCCAGATTCGCAGGACTGTTCCCCATTGTGGAAAGGGTAGGGAAGATGGCATATCAGATAAAGCTACCGGAGAGGCTCGTGGGAGTTCATGATGTTTTTCATGTTTCGTACATGAGAAAGTTCTTACATGATTCAGCAGAGATAGTGGAACCTAGTCAACTTGAAGAAGTTGAAGTGGAGAGAGAAGTATCGGTTCATCGCATTCCTACCAAGATTGTTGGACATTATATCAAGAAGCTTAGGAATAAGGAAGTCCATTTGGTTAAGGTGCAGTGGGGAGATAGCATTGAGGATGCTACGTAGGAGGATGAAGAGAAAATACGTACCTCTTATCCATATCTTTTCTCTGGTACGTTTTGAATTTCCTATTTCCATCTTTAGTTTTGAATAGGTTCTTTCCTTTAGTATCATTTGGGAGGGTAGATCTTAGTATTTAACCTATGGATGGTAGGACTGAATGTAAACATGTTACTAGAGCATGTTAAATATGATGGACGCTAGTGTTGCAAGTGTTTGCTAGTGGATGCTAATGGACACAGATATATATATACACTAGGCACTATTATCTCTTAGGGATCGACCTAACTAGGTCACTGAAGCATATGCATATAGATGTGTGTATTGCATTTTTATTTTTATTTCATGGTTGCAAGAAATGGATGATTCTCATATGATTGTTGCATTTGGATGATGATTGTAGCACGCATATAGAATATCAGCCATCATTAGGGAATTTGCATTCATTTGGATACATGGCACGGACATGAACAAATAAAAAGTAGGTCGACTGAATTAGTAGACCGCCTAATCTTTTGCATTAGTTAGGGACATTGATACTACACTATTGCATATATCATAAATTGCATTAGAAAGCATAAGGACAATGGATGTAATGGATGATGGTTGAATATTTGGTTGTAGAATTTGGATGAAAATATTTATTTCATTCTTCTGTCCTTGGAGATTTCGGGGATGAAATCCTTTAAAGAGGGGAGAATATAACAACCCAAAATTTGAGCTATAATAATTAATTAACGAATTAATTAAGTAATAAAATAAGTTTGTGAAATTGTCGGAATCGAGCTACGGAAGTTGCACCATTGTGTCCGTGGCGATTTTCTGATCAATTTCCATATATAATTTGTCGAAATCCGAGTCAGTATGGAGAAGATACGAGAGAAATACGAATCAGAACAAAACAAAAAGAAAAATAATAATATTAATAGGGCTAGGTCGACCCAAGCCTAGCTCAGGTCGACCACCATATACTCGGGTCAACCTATAGGTCGACCCTCACTGGAGCAAGGTCGACCCGCCTAGTTATTTGATGTAGATTCGTCCAGTTTTGAGCGAACACATCATATTTTGATTTTTCTCAAATCCTGTGCATTCGTGCTTCGATCTGACAGTACCTAGCGATCCTATGATGTGGTTGCACTAGATTTAATCTTCAAATCCAATGGCCTGAGGTCCCTAATTTACACTATAAATAAGACCCTAGACCTAGCAATTTTTCTCATTCAGATTTTCTTCCAATTGGGTTCATTGCCTGATGCTGGACCCTAAAAAGAATATTTTTCTTGGAAGGAGATCTTTTTAAAAAAAATATTCTACGCCCTAGAAGTGGATCCGGAAAGGCCAAGGAATAGAGCTAAGGACCATAGTTGAGTGTTTTGTAATTATTTTAGATTTTTAAGTAATTTAAAATAATAGGGTTATCAATAGTTGTAGTTTTTCTACAATTTTGAGACAGTTTTTATATAAGTTATTTACAGTTAGTTTTTAAAGTTCTTTTCAGTTTATTTTATTCAGCTATTTTTATTCAACGATTTTATTCAGTTACTTACAATTATTTGTATTTATTTACATTTGTTTTACGTTAGAATTTAGCCTGTAAATGTTAGTTTCTTTTTATTCATTTTTACGTGAATAAAATATAAGAATACTAAAAAGAGGAGAATTCGCAAATATGGATTAAATAGAAATAAACACTAAATTTACAGAAATTAGATATAAAATAAGAAAGAACTATAATAAAAAGAAGATAGACCGAAATAGGCAAATTTGAGACATTTGCAAGCATGTTTATAACTAGTGGTTATAACTAAAAAGATAAAATAGAAGAGTAACAATTATAACATAGGTTATAATTAAGCAGAAAGAACAGAAAAGGCTTATTTTAAAACTTAGATTAAGTTAATAAGCAAATATAGCAGAAATAACAGAAGAGGCTTATTTTAAAACTTACACTAAATTAATAAGCAAACATAGAAGAAGGGCCCGTAACAACAGCATTCTCTTTCAGTCAGGAACTGATGGTTTCACAATAGTTAGGTGAGGATGGGACACGCGTATGCTAATTAGGGTACATAAGTGGCCAATAGATAGAAGCTCAAATCTGGGGATTTGGGCAAGGGGCGCAAACTAGAATTTGTTTGTTAGGACCAGTACCGGCGGCATTCCCTTTCAGACTAGGACTGATGGTCTCACAACACTTAGGTGAGGCTGGGCAGCATTCCCTTTCAGACTAGGACTGATGGTCTCACAACAGTTAGGAGAGGCTGGGCACGCTTATGCTGATTAGGGTAAATAAGAGGTCAAAATAAGGGACTACAGTTAGTGTGTACCGGCGATGACCGAGCGTGCGGCATCGATTAGGGTAAATAATTCGCTACTGTGTTCCAAGCACTAAACATGTGTCTTTTGCTGTGGAACCAACAAGATTGGATCACCTCACAGTGGCACAATAGAGATAGAAGGCCGATCAACGGCTAGAATTAGGATTTCAGCCTAATTAAAATAGGATTAGGATTTCAGCCTAATCACAGCAATCTAAGACAAGTGCAAACAATCACAATCAAAGCAAATAGTTAAACAGTATTTTATCCTACTTTTATCTTTTCTATATTTTCCTTTCATACTAGAACTGTTGCTTAGTCTATTATCTTTATCTTGCTTAAGAATACTAGTAATTACTTTCACTCACCAGACTTATAGTCTGACCCACTCATCTATTTCCCCTTTTCCCCCATAGGCCAGTAGAATCGAGGACAGTAGATTGAGACCGCTTGGAGATACATTCTTGGAGTTCTTCATGTATTCTTCTTCTTCTTTTCAATTTTCTTTTCATTTGAATTTGGATGTACTAGTACTTTATGAGAGGGATGATTTTTATTGTTTATGTACTCTGATGATGTGACTGAGATTGTATTTTTCACGAGATATGTGTATTTGGTTTTTAAGACATATTCTTTTTGAAATGAAGTTTAATTCTAAATGTCTAGTTATTATTTAAATGTTTACGCTGTTTTTATTTATTTGTCTTGTGAATCTTAGCCTCTGTGATGCTTTAGCTATACCTATAATGCACCACATCTTTTAGTGTGCCCTTTTTTGGGTAAACTAAGGGGTGTGGGGTGTTTCACCCACTAAAACATCCATGCCTCAGTTATTTAGGTGTTTATTATTCCATATGAGTGTATTCAATAGGATTGATTACTTTAATAACCCTGCTTTCTATGCGGTAATAATAAATAAATTTAATTAAAATAAAGGGGTTCGAATTCGATTTTTAATAATTTATACTTTGAAAATAGATTTTTTAGTTAATTAAATTCTATTTAATAAAAGATTTTGATTTAATAAATTGAATTAAATTAATAAATTCTTTTCGAGAAAATTTATTGAATTGAATAAAGTTGTGCAGTTTCGGATTATACTTCTTAAAATGAAGTATGCATCAATTTAAACTTGATCAAAATTTACTTACAAATAAATATAAGAGTTATTTAAAAGGAAAGAAAAGAAAATTATAATTAAGTTAACTAACTTAAACTAGTCTAATTCAAGCCCAAACTCATAATAGCCTAAAAACTTCTTTAAAACCAAAACCCATTTCCCATTTACCCTTAGCCCTGAACCCCAAATTCTTGATTATTTCGTTCATTGAAAAAAAGCAACGCGGCTTGGGGAGGTGAATTCATGACTAGAGAATGGCACCACAAGGAGGAGCACACGATGTTGCGTGCAAGGTTGACGAAGTAGGGATGCGTGGATGGTTATAGTTAGTTGCAACCCGGTGGTGGCGACTGGAAGTTAAGGCGTCGATCTCAGTCTTGGCAGTTCGATTGGAGGACGCGGCTGATGAAGATGGCGGAGCTGATTTGGAGCATGTGATGGGGATGCAGGTGCACGTGCGAGGATGGAGTGATGGTGACCTAGGTGATTGGTGTGACTATGGCTGCCGTGGATGAGGGCGGAGCTGACATCGGTGTTGCAAAGATTGGAGAGGATGTTGGCAACAAGGGCAGTAAGAGAGCAGTGATGAAGGGGTTGAAATGCAAAGTGTGTTTGTCTTGATTACATCGTTCGGTGAGTATTTATGCTGACAACTATATCGCTTTATTTATTAAATATATCGTTGAATTGTTTTGTCGAATAATTTGGTTTAACTAGTTGTTCGAGATTGTTTGTGTTTGGATTGTTGGTGTACCGGTATGAAATTGGATGATATTGAGATCATTGATGGTTTTTGTTGGTTGGATGTATCAACTTGCAAATTGGACTCTGTCTGTTTGTGAATTGAACTAGATATTTATTTGTGTGTCAATATGTATTTTATAGATGATCGAAGTTTGATGGAAGTGGAACTCAACTTGGGTCACACGATAAATTTATAGTGTTGATTTGGTGATAAATGTTCTTGGAGCAATTTTACTCCATAATTTATATATTTAGATATTTATTTACTTTCTTATTTTAAAAAGATGTTTTGTAAAGTCTTGAAAATTTTATTTAAGGATTTCGAAATTTTATTAAAAGTATTCTATAAATAATGTGCTAAAATTTATTCATTAGCTATTTTTATACTTACAAATATAATTTTGAATTATAAATAAAAATATAGCTCCATTGGTTATAAAACTCATTTTAAAATCAATATTATAATATATAATAAGTTTTAGAATTGATTTAAAGGAAAATATATTATACTGGTATTTTATAAAATATAATATGAAAATAATAATATTGTTTTAAGTGATTTTTATTATGAAGGTTATTGAAATATTATTAAAGAAGTTTTCCAACCATGGAAAGATATCGAATTTTACTTTATTAAATAATTAAATGACTTTGGATAGTTTTGAATATAAAAAAAATCTCTTTCTATAATATGAGAATTTCAAATATAGTATAATATAAAGGAAAATGTTTTATTTCTAATTAGTTTGAGTATAAAGTGAAGGTTTTGGATTATATTATTTGGTTTGAAATGGAAAGAAATTATTTTGGAGGTTTATAAATTTATTTTAAAGTGGTATTTAGTTATAGAAAATTATAAAATAGCTTCTAATAATATTTAATCTGTAAAGTGATTTTGGATGTTTTAAATATATACGTAAGAATAAGAAGAGAAATTTTAGTATTTAAATCTTTGTTTTAAAATTGTATAAATAAGGAGAATGTATTATGTAAATTAATTTTGGAGTTTTAATTATTTATTTAAAAATCCTATTTAGTTTTGAAATTATTCAAAGGGCTTCTACGTGCTTATTTGAAGATTTAAATGTATTATTTTTATTTCATTGAAGTTTTAAAAGGACTAATATACTCAATTAAATAATTTAAAGTGAAATTTCAATTATTATAATATAGTGAAGTATCTTTTATTTGCAAAATATCATTAGTGCTTTCAAGGTTATATATAATATTTTCTACAAATTAACTGTTATATAAATTATTTGTATACTTGAATTTTCTATGTAATAAGAAATTTGACTAAACAGAGTCATAATACCTTCTGCTATGGGACTTTCAGTAATATTTCTCTAGTTATTTTTTGAACTCATTATATAGAATATTGAAGGAGCGAGAGTGATATGTGAGCTCTAAATAAATAGACCAGTAACACATGGTGGTATGGGACGCTGTTGTGTTATTTATTCGATTATCCTTTGCTTATTAATGACACTCAAATATCGATTCATTATATATGATGAGGTCGTTGGGGTGAATCGGGTACTTAGCTATGTGTCGGCATATGTATCGTGATGTGTGCTGGCACGAGCATATAGCTATGTGCCAGCTATTATATATTTAGCATTTGTTTATTCACTGTCCGGCTCCTTTTATAATGTAGAAGTTCAACCAGATTGGCTAGTATCATCCTAGTGCCTGATCGCGGTGGTTGTGCCTCGGATTTGTGACACTATAGCCATGTGTCGCAATCTATTTAACTGTGTGTGGGCAATATATAGCCCATGCATGTCAGTTAGGCGAGCAGTCTATTACCATATGAGGTCGTGTGTAGGGTCTAACCAATGCATAGTGTAGTCGTGTAGTGTGTTTATGACATGCGATGGATATGAGTCACGATGTCCATCTAGGTAACCAAGACTATAGGACCTGTGTTGGTGGAATACTTGTGTCGTGTTCGCCGATCACATGTGTAATCTCCTGGAGCAGCGTGTCCGTCAGTCTCTTGTCTAATTCTGGTGTGTGTGATATAAACGTATACTTGTATATATTTGAGACAATGAACTATGATTATATCCGTGACTATGTCCATAGTATGATCAATCCCAGTACCCTTCTCAAGCGTGTGTCACCGAATATCTTTCTCATTGACATGTGTTACCTATTTATCTTTTGTGTTGCCTATTTATCTTTCTCGGGTGTAAATCGTCGGTTATTCTTTATAGGCGTGTGTTGCCAGTTATAGCTTTCTTTGGCATGTTTCTCCATTACTATGTTTTGCATATAGATGATTATTTATATTGATATTGAGGATATTTTATTTATTGAAATTGAGTGATATAGTTGGGCTAAGCTATAGGTTAGCCTGATTATACATAGTGATATTTCTTTATCGATGATTTTTAGATTTAGATTATTTCTGGATATGGATGCTTCACCTATTTGATGTTATTTCATGATTTTTGATTTGATGAGTTTTATATGGGTGATGAAACTTTATGTTGTGATTTGTGGTGTTATATGATATAAGATATTTGGGCTTGTTTGACATAACATTATTATATTTACAACTAGCATATACTATGTATTATATGTTTATTGACCTTTGATTTAGATATAGTCCGACCTATATGTTATTTATATAATACTCGAGTTAGTCCAAGGCATTTTAGGTATAGGGACTTGAGACCAGCTCATGTCCTTTCTAGGCATAGTGGAGACTAGATATTATGGAGTGTAGTATTTTTTTTATTATAGTCTCACATTGCATGTATGACATTATGATGTATATCCGATCTTGTATATTTATGTATTATATGTCATCGCTGCAATTGACCTTGCGATCCCTGATATTTCTGTATATTATGTATTATTCTATCTTGGAGACACACATGTTTACTACTTTGTGCCAATACTGTCTACATATAGGTGAGTAATTGGATTAGATGTTTTAATATGTACCAGTGTTAGTATAAGGGAATATTCATGTGTGTACCCTATATAGCTTCATTCTCCCTATTATCTGACAGTATTACTCAGTAATACATTTAGATAATATGGCTATAGAGGTGGGGGTGTTTCATCTGGTATCGGAGCAAGGTTCGTAACAATATAGAGTATATAAGAGACATGAGTCCTAACCTTAGATGAGACTTTGAGTCCCTGAACCCATGGATGTGTGGTGGATTATTATTTACACTTAAGGGATAATAGGAGTATACGATGACTACTGGGGTAATCATCTGGGGAAGTACTTGTCATTTTTCCTGCTATATATATTCCTTATCTCTACCTCTTTCGTATGTTTTTGCTTTCGTGTGAAGTAGAAGGTGTTGGGGGAGGTAGTGAAGTAAGGAGTGGTTAGCCCAACAGTAGTATCAGTATTAATGAAAATGAATAAATCTCTATGTGGCAAGTGGAGTAGAAGGATCCTGTAGTGATCAGAGTGCACAGTGGATGCTAATAAATAACCATCCACTGAAAGCATATGTTTATTTGATTGTTTGATGTATGTTTGGTTGTATTAAGTTTTTTGTTTTCAATCGGCTTAGTTTAGAATATGCGAATTGAGTAGAAGTTATCACTCAAATATTTCTAAACCCTCTTGAATGTGGATAGCACCAAATATTAAATGAAGCTAGTAGTTTATTCAAATCTTAACCGCTAGTGGATAATAAAATTTGTTTAAGTGATAATAATAATGATAATGATATAACTAAAGATGTGGAAAGAAAATTAAATTAAATTAATTGAATGCTTGATTGAAATTATAGATGTGTGATGGTTGTATTATTGATGATTGCTGAATAAATGAATGTATGAATTTGGGAATAAAATATTTTTATTTAAACAAGAAACTGATTCAATAAAATAGCAATATAATTTTATTGAGTGATTGGAAATATTTTAGTAGCTCGTTATAGGTGTTAGTTTGTCCATAAAGTGATTTAAGAATTTTGGTCGATACGTTTGATCAACGTTATCCATAGGGATTCTTAAAAGCTTATACGACGAAGTCCGACGCAATATTTGGGAAAATAGCAAAAAATATATTTTATTTGAAATCCATATTGTTTTATAAAGTAATATATTATTTTAGAAAATAAAAGACATTAAATTTCTTGATTTAAATATTTTTGAACAATGTATGCAGCCATTGGGTATTAGTGTGAAGTTGAGATCCTTGGCAAGGCAATGTTGACATATTATCCTAGATAGTCCACATTGCAGCCAATTGGCGGAATGAATCACTAAAATTTATGGCACGACAACATTGTATATGTAATGACCTGCCTTTTTGGACGTTTTAAGCAGACACACACGTCAGACTCAAACCATTCAAAAGGGCAGATTGTTATGGGGTAAATAATAAAAAGAGAAAGAAATAAAACAAATATAGAAACTCACAGCGGAATGACAAAATATAATAATCAAATAACAGTTCATGAAGCTGTTTACAAATAAATCTGATTATACTTATAGAATAAAGAATCAGAGTTACAAACAATAAGAATAAATAAATAAATAAATGAAGCGGAACAACATGATGAAGTGGAATACATATCATAAATAATAATAGTACAAGTCTTCGTCCTCCAGAAATAAGGTCTTCAACCTTGAAAAGCTCAGGCTGACCCGAGCGAATTGAAAAGGACAAAACACTCGAGTCAGAACTAAAAGATCTTATGTAAGTTAAATCAACGGTAAATATGAGTGTAACAGCGTCAGAGATGTTTACGGGGTTTGACATCTCTTATCCAGTGTCTAACGTGAGTATAGTAACTAAGAGATGTTCGAGATTCCCATCTCCTACGGATCCGTTAAACTATCTACTATGTAGTACAATACGCTATTATAATAAGTGTACAGTAAAGTAAATTTATTAAAATAGCGTTAAGGCGTTACCCATATCCCCCTTAACACATTTTTATATATTTCCATAGTCTATACAGTACCGTAACTCCTCCGTAAACTGGAGGCTATCAGAGGGCACTCCATAGGTATGGTACAAACCAAACTCGTAGAAGGCGCTCTAAGGCATGTGAACACGACAATCGAGGCAATGGCAGGGTAGATATACCAATTGCGGATCCGGACTGGTGGTAACGCATAGCAGCTACTACCGCCCACCTTGGAACACACTCCCATAATCAAAATCAAGGAGTGGCCACCAAATCAATCAGAATGTCGGAATATAGTATCGTAGAAGTGTGCTCGATAGGAGGAATGACCTTACTTGGCCCGGCGTGACTCCTATTTTAGTCACATCTAAGCTGACTCACGAGAGTCAAGGTCACGTCATACCAAATACAAAAATCGTTCGCCAAACCATCCTACTTCATTGTTGAAATCTCCACCACGTACACAGTTGTTAAAGTGGTTTTCGGTATTGCCATAGATTATGACAATATCTGATCCCGGTCTCTTTAACAACCAAACACTTATTTCACACCGGATGGTTCTTTTACATTTCAAAAAGTCAATTCACAATTTATATCAAAATATCATGTTCAATTTCAAGTCATATCTGTTTCGAAATCATATTCACTTTCAAACTATATTCACTTTCAAAAATCATACTTACCCTTAAAGTCATATTCTTTTTTTTTGAATTCATCGATAAGATAGGTTAATTAAATCCTTGTTCCAAAATCATCATATTACTCAAATATGTCATTTTTTTCAAAAGGGTATCAGTTCCAAATTTCAACTTAGGTTGTATCATCATCAAGGATTTAAATATAAATATTTCAACTTTACACAGTCTGAAATTTTAGAAAATAGTTTAGGTAACTATAAATAGTTTATATAGTTTAAAAATAGTTTAAATAGATTTAAAATAGTTTAAATAGTAAAATAGTTTATATAGCTTTAAATTTAATTTAATTGGATTTAAAATGAAGTAAATAGACTCAAAATGATTTAAATAGATTAAATATAAATTAAATAGTTTTAAATTATGTTAAGTAGATTTTAAATAGATTAAATAAATTTAAAATAGATTAAATAGATTTAAATTATATTAAATAGATTTAAAATAGATTAAATAAATTTAATTAGTTTAAAATTGGTAAAATAGGTTAAATTGTATTAAATAGGTTATAATAGATTAAAATAAATTAAAATAGTTTTAAATTGATAAAAATAGTTTAAATTAGTTTAAAATAGATTTCAAAGGTACATCCAACCATTTCAATAACACAATTCCGATAAATTCATTTATATTCAATACTTCAATCTTGAAATTCCAATTTAAATTCTTTGAACAATTCATTAAAACAATTTCCAATTTCAGCATTAACACTTGGATTATCGTAAATAATTTAGTTTATATAAATCAATTTCTATTTAAAAATGCCTGTTAACTGAATTCAAAATTTTAAAGGACTAAAAATCATTAAATTTAACCAATCCAATGTCCATATATAATTTTCTACCCCAGGGTCAAGTGATACGGATATTTATCATTTCAATCCGCAATTTAAATTTTTACGATTATATATCATTTCAAACCGCAATCCCGAATTAAATAAAACTCCATAAAATCACCCGGGTCTATCATTTCAACCCATAACGATTTTTTCCTAATCTATAGATCATTCGGGTATGTATCATTTCAACCCATAAGGAACTTGCAGTGTTATAACAATATAAAATACAACATCCAGTCATCCAATATCAACAATCAAACATTCATCACAATCGTCGTCCAAATCAATCAATAAACATCAATAGATAATTGATGATAAATAATAGGTATTAATTTGAGGATTTAAATTCAATATTAAATTAAACGGAAATTGAATGCAATAAAAGTCAAATTTAACTAGAGTGACAATTTAAACATACCAAACATCAATAAATTAATTTCAAATCACATCATAAATTAATTTAACCAACATAAGATAATCTAGTAGTTGTGAGTGGGTCAAAATACTCACCTTTGATTTCAAATCGGTTTGAAATCCAAATAAAAGCCCAATATTCCAATAGAAGAAATCACGCGTGAATCGAAGTTTATATGCAAAAGATATTCTTGTTATAAGAAATATTATTAAAATAATAATTAGTACATGTTTAAAAAAAATAAACAAACAAAGTTTAATACTTACATGTTTCTCAAGATAAGGCTTCAGGCAAAGATTGAAGAACAAACTAAGATGTAGGCAGGACATGTAGGAAAAATGAAAAAAAAAATGAAACTCATGTTTCATAAAAGAAAGCTTTTGAATTTGCAAAAATGAGAGCTTTTGAATTTGCAAGTTCACATTAAAATGATTCAGGGGAAGGAAGATTTGAAATGGAGATCTAAACATAGGAAATGAAGCGGTGACAAAAAAAACTGTAGAAACAATAAAAAAAACATGAACAATTTGCTGATGAGATTATAGATTCAGCAAAGAATAATTTGAATTAAATGAATATGAGGTGTCAGGAGAAACAAAACATAAAAGAAGAAATAAAGTGGCAGGTTATTTAATAATAAAGAAATGTAGGTGGAGGGACAAAAATGAATGTTACGTTTCTAAAATGAGGGTATAAGGAAATATAGGCTACCAGAAACAAAAACAAAAATACGAGGTTGTGGAAGAAGGCTACAGGAAAACAAAATGAAAAGAATTGAAGTGGCTGTAGAAATATGAAATGAGATGGAGAAAACAACGAACTCACATTTTTTTTGGAGGTAGGACATGGTGTAAAGAGGTGAAGAAAGGTTAAATAAAAAAAATATGTATACGTATAAAATGAAACTCACGTTTGAGAAGATGCAGCTCCAGGAAAAAGAAGAAGGAACAACCAAATGAAGAAACAAACAAAAATGAGAAAAGAAATGAGGCAGGCATTAAATAAAGAATGAAAAAAGCGCGTTTGAATTTTAAAAGATATGTTTACAAAGCAAGTAATACTTTTGATATAAAATTTCAAAACGTGTGCTACTTCAATTAATTTCATCAATAGGAAATGTTTCAGGGCTAGGCTCATGCGGAAATAAATGAAACTTACAGAAAAACCAAAAGAGGCTGTATTTAATAAAAGAAAATAATAAAGGAAATAAATAAATGAAAGGGGCGGTTGAAATTTGAGAAGATAAATAAATGAAAAGATTAATGAACGTGAATAGTGGAATATGAAATTCTAACATATTTAAGACTATTCATTACATAAAGAAAGAACAGAGCATTTAATTCAGTTTAGACTGACGTGCTAGGTGAATGTTTTTTTTGTTTCTGAAGGGAAATGAATGCATGCATGAGTGAATAGTGCATGCAAATGAATTCATGAATTAATGCACATACACATTTCATTTCAAATGCAAAGTAATGCCTCATTAATAATTCAATTTATGGCAAGAAGTGAGAGAACAAATGTAATGAAATATGCAAAAGAGAGGGGTCAATGAAACTTGAGATGGCAGTAGAATAAAGTAAGGTAATAAATTAATGAGGATGGAAGGATTAGTATACTGCAACAACTTTTGAAATTTAATTTTAAAACGTATATTTCCTTCGGTACATTTCATTAACTCCAAATATACACATAAATATATGTTAGTTTAACCAATATATTTTTTACACACAATAAATAATGTTGAACACACCAATTAACTTAATATTTCTCATTAAAATAATTATTGTATTTTTAACACAAAAACGTAAGTTGCACATATCACTAATAAATTACAATTCACTTCTATTTCCTATTAATAGAAAGATTTTAATTGTTATTAATTCCAATAATTAAATTTCAAAACATACGCTGATTACTAGAAAGATAGTTAATCCAATTGTTTTTCTTTAAATTGTATTTCAAACATATCTATTAACATTATTGGTTACAAACATGAGTTAGAAATTTACTTACAAATAATTAATTTCTTACTCTATGCTAAAACACGTTTCAAATAAATAATCATATGTTTTCTCCTTTAATAATTTATTCATTTTATTCTTCATTAACATTTATTATTATAATCACTGTTATTAATTACATTCAAACAATGTCATTAAATACACCTAACGTATGTTATCATTTTTTTTATCTTACTGTAATTCGTGTTATTAGTAGAAATTCAAATTAATATCATAAACATATTTCTTAACATACGTTAACACAAATAAAATCATAAATTTTTATTTTTCTACCACTTATATTCCTAAATTATATTCCTTATTACAATTAGCCTTTGGTATTCCTATCCATTAATTACATTTGAAACAATATCATTAAAATACACATTAATATACGTTCTAGATTCCAACCTATGTCATTGATAGAACTTTAATTTAAGATTACAACTTTATATTATAGTTTAATTTGTATAAAAAAACGTAAAAATTAAATTCCTAAGAATTTTATTCAAGCTTTCTTATTTAATTTAATATATTCAAACAATTAAAATATGGGTCGTTACAATCTCCCCCACTCAAAACTTTTCGTCCTCGAAAAGGAACAAGAAAGAAGGGACTAAAGAATTAATATGTCTTATTCAAAATAATAAATTTATATACAATTAATTAAATAATTGAAATAAAATATATCAATTTATAAACAATTAAATCATTTCATATTCAAGTTAATAAAAGTTTGAGAACATCTTTACTTTCACAAAATTTTCTAACTCCAAAATTTACGGAAAATTTCGGCAGAGTCTCCTTTGTACGGAGAGGTCTGCGAGAAATAATAATATCAATAATAACAATATATATCATATATTTCAAAATCAAACATCCCAAACCATGGAAAAACAATATAATATCGCTATAAAATCGTAATCCGAAAACGAACCTATTTGTCGGGCAAACAACGCTTATTTATGAAACCAAAAGCATATTGCTTCCATAAACCTGTATTTTACTTATATAATCCAAAGAGGTTAATAATTAAGTAAAAGAGAATATATATGTTGTTTCAACTTATAACAACAAATCAACACAATATAACAATAGTACTTGCAAACAAAACCATACAATCATCACATGCAAATCAAAGAAATCAATCATCCATCCATAGTAGCCAAAACTAATGGTTTGTTCAGATTTAGAACTTTTAATCATATAGAATGATAAGTAAACTACTAAGTATACCATACACTCAACAGTCTTAGATAACTTGATAGATTATTTATATATTTTAAACAATTTAAAGTATCACTTCCCAACGTCCCATAAGCCAAAACAAACAAAGAATTCAACACATATTTTAAGTTTATTCTATTAATCTTTTTTCACATCATTTATTGTTCTTTTTTTTCTCTTTCCATTTTTTCATACAATGATTTTGCTTTAATTCACGTTCGTTACTTACAAAATTTTAATTCTCATTCATTTATATAAAGCTTATTTCATTAATTTACATTCTTTACTTACATAAGTTATATCCATTTCAATTATTTGGATCATAAATGAATTCATTATTGAAGTATTGTATACATTTTATTTCAGTTTACCTCACATTTACTATTTGGTTTGATTTTCCTTTTTATATAAATATTCATTTGTGAAACAACTCATACTTATAAAAGAATTTCACCTTTCACTTTTATTTCTTTCACATATAGTATCCACTTTTACTATTTACTCTAGTTATAATTGGCTTCAAACATTACCTAAGTTTATAATCATTTACTTACAGTGTTCCTCCTTTTTTATTAAATTATAGCTACTAGCATTTTCAAATTATTAACTTAAGTTCATATTATTTTTATACACCTTAATTCTTCACTTATAAGCATAATTCCAATGAACACTTCATTTCCGAATTTACTTATCTAATATTCTATTACATATTCTTATTGAACATTTCAACTTTTAATATTTGGTAAGTTATACATTATGTCTTTTAGAATGTAATTGAATGTTACACAAGTTTCTCTTATTTATTTAAGCTAACAAAATGTTCAATAGTTACATTTCTTAATTTCCCTATCCTTTGATTTACATATCATAATTTCCCATCTTATATATATATATATATCATTAATTATTTAGCTTCCAATTTCTAATTTTCCTCATTTCAGAAGTTTCCAATTATTAATATTGTCAAGATTTCATTCATTACAGCAATTGAAACTATAAATTTACAGAAACTTAAGAACTAAATACCGGGCTCCATTTTCAAATCATTTTAAAATAATATATATATGTATATGCTCATAACTTATATATATCCAATCATATTTAGAAAAATTAAGATTTGTTATCAAAACGAATGTGTAGTAAAACTACTACAACAGCCTTCCCACTTTGAAACTTGAAAATGAACGTCGATGATGCGTGCACTCATCACCGAAATAATTTTCCAGTGACAGAGAGGGGAGTACAGAACTTATTTCCTTTAATATTCTTTTTAAAACTTCCTTTCAAATCACATTGAAATATTTATATCGGAAAATACTTCTAAATATTACTAATATTATATTTCAAAATCTTTCAAAAGGAATTTTCAAAATCCCGGAACTTCAGTTCTAAACTTCCAATTTATATTTATTTTATTTACAATCTCATTTTTCAACCAATATTTATAAATTTCATTACCTAACAAACAAATATATTACAACCAATTATATACATTTATAAAGATTATTCATTTATATACAAAATATAATGCTAGGCAAAATTATTTCATTTATCAATATTTCAAAACAAATATTGTGTCGGTCTGCCCTATTAGGTGTTTAGAAATCCTTATCGATGTCATAGCGTCCTATGCACCAACCAGAATTTATAAATACAAAAAGGGACAAATTAACACAATGCAAAACCCTTTACAACACTAACAAATACACTCTCTCATATATACACTCAACGACTCATTCTAGGGTATTACTACCCTATTCCATATGAGTCAGACCCCACAAAGCTAAGGTTATCGCTAAACCAAAGCTCTGATGCCAACTATAACGACCTACCTTTTTGGATGTTTTAAGCAGATACACACGTCAGACTCAAACCACTCAAAAAGGAAGATTGTTATGGGGTAAATAAGAAAAAGAGAAAGAAATAAAACAAATATAGAATCTAGCAGCGAAATGACAAAATATAATAATCAAATAACAGTTCATGAAGCTGTTTACAAATAAATTTGATTATACTTATACAATACAGAATCAGAGTTACAAACAACAAGAATAAATAAATAAATGCAACGGAACAACATGATGCAGCGGAATACATATCATAAATATTAATAGTACAAATCTTCGTCTTCGTCCTCCAGAAATAAGGTCTTCAACCCTGAAATGCTCAGGCTGACCCGAGCGAACTGAAAAGGACAAAACACTCGAGTCAGAACTAAAAGATCTTATGTAAGTTAAATCAACGGTAAATATGAGTGTAACGGTGTCAGAGATGTTTATGGGGTTTGACACCTCTTATCCAGTGTCTAACGTGAGTGCAATAACTTAAGAGATGTTTGGGATTCCCATCTCCTAAGGATCCGTTAAACTATCTACTATGTAGTACAATACGCTATTATAATATGTCTATAGTAAATTAAAAGTATTAATATAGCGTTAAGGCGTTACCCATATCCCCCTTAACACATTTTTATATATTCCCATAGTCTATACAGTACCGTAACTCCTCCGTAAACTGGAGGTACCAGAGGGCACTCCATAGGTATGGTACAAACCAAACTCATAGAAGATGCTCTAGGGCACATGAACACGGCACTCGAGGCAATGGCAGGGTAGATATACCAATTGCGGATCCAGACTGGTGGTAACGCATAACAGCTACTACCGCCCACCTTGGAACACACTCCCATAATCAAAATCAAGGTGTGGCCACCAAATCATCAGAAAGTCAGAATATAGTATCGTAGAAGTGTGCCCGATAGGAGGAATGACCTCACTTGGCCCGGCATGACTCCTGTTTTAGTCACATCTAAGCTGACTCACGAGAGTCAGGGTCACAACATACCTCATACAGAAATCGTTCGCCAAACCATCCTACTTCATTGTTGGAATCTCCACCACGTACACAGTTGTTAAAGTGGTTTTCGGTATTGCCAAAGAGTATGACAATATCTGATCCCGGTCTCTTTAACAACCAAACACTTATTTCACACTGGATGGTTCTTTTACATTTCAAAAAGTCAATTCACAATTTATATCAAAATATCATGTTCAATTTCAAGTCATATCTGTTTCGAAATCATATTCACTTTCAAACTATATTCACTTTCAAAAATCATACTTACCTTCAAAGTCATATTCTTTTTTTTTTGAATTCATCGATAAGATAGGTTAATTAAATCCTTGTTCCAAAATCATCATATTACTCAAATATGTCATTTTTTTCAAAAGGGTATCAGTTCCAAATTTCAACTTAGGTTGTATCATCATCAAGGATTTAAATATAAATATTTCAACTTTACACAGTCTGAAATTTTAGAAAATAGTTTAGGTAACTATAAATAGTTTATATAGTTTAAAAATAGTTTAAATAGATTTAAAATAGTTTAAATAGTAAAATAGTTTAAATAGCTTTAAATTTAATTTAATTGGATTTAAAATGATGTAAATAGACTCGAAATGATTTAAATAGATTAGATATAGATTAAATAGTTTTAAATTATGTTAAGTAGATTTTAAATAGATTAAATAAATTTAAAATAGATTAAATAGATTTAAAATAGAATAAATAGATTTAAATTATATTAAATAGATTTAAAATAGATTAAATAAATTTAATTAGTTTAAAATTGGTAAAATGGGTTAAATTGTATTAAATTGGTTATAATAGATTAAAATAAATTAAAATAGTTTTAAATTGATAAAAATAGTTTAAATTAGTTTAAAATAGATTTCAAAGGTATGCCTAAACATTTCAATAACACAATTACGATAAATTCGTTTATATTCGACACTTCAATCTTGAAATTCCAATTTAAATTCTTTGAAAAATTCATTAAACCAATTTCCAATTTCAGCATTAACACTTGGATTATCGCAAATAATTCAGTTTATATAAATTAATTTCTATTTCAAAATGCCTGTTAACTGAATTCAAAATTTTAAAGGACAAAAAATCATTAAATTTAACCAATCCGGTGTCCGTATATAATTTTCTACCCTAGGGTCAAGTGATACGGATATTTATCATTTCAATCCGCAATCTAAATTTTTACGGTTATATATCATTTCAAACCGCAATCCCGAATTAAATAAAAATCCATAAAATCGCTCGGGTCTATCATTTCAACCCATAACGATTTTTTCCTAATCTATAGATCATTTGAGTATGTATCATTTCAACCCATAAGGAACTTGCAGTGTTATAACAATATAAAATACAACATCCAGTCATCCAATATCAACAATCAAACATTCATCACAATCATCGTCCAAATCAATCAATAAACATCAATAGATAACTGATGATAAATAATAGGTATTAATTTGAGGATTTAAATTCAATATTAAATTAAATGGAAATTAAATGTAATAAACGTCAAATTTAACTAGAGTGACAATTTAAACATACCAAACATCAATAAATTAATTTCAAATCACATCATAAATTAATTTAACCAACATAAGGTAATCTAGTAGTTGTGAGTGGGTCAAAACACTCACCTTTGATTTCAAATCGGTTTGTAATCCAAATAAAAGCCCAAAATTCCAAAAAAAGAAATCGCCTGTGAATCGAAGTTTATATGCAAAAGATATTCATGTTATAATAAATATTATTAAAGAAATAATTGGTACATGTTTAAAAAAAATAAACAAACAAAGTTTAATACTTACATTTTCTGAAGATAAGGCTTCAGGCAAAGATTGAAGAACAAACTAAGATGTAGGCACGACATGTAGGAAAAATGAAAAAAAATGAAACTCATGTTTCATAAAAGAAAGCTTTTGAATTTGCAAAAATGAGAGCTTTCGAATTTGCAAGTTCACATTAAAATGATTCAGGGGAAGGAAGATTTGAAATGGAGATCTAAACATAGGAAATGAAGCGGTGACAAAAAAAAATTGAAGAAACAATAAAAAACATGAACAATTTGCTGATGAGATTATAGCCTCAGCAAAGAATAATTTGAATTAAATGAATATGAGGTGTCGGGAGAAACAAAACATAAAAGAAGAAATAAAGTGGCAGGTGTTTGTACCAAAAATGGGCACAACACTCTTCGGGAGTTGTTTGAAGAGATAAAATGAAGATTATAAATGTAAAACAGAGATTATCTAACAAAAACTCCAACAAATATGAATGTAAAGTGCACAGACAAGCAGTTTAGAGTGGTTCGGCGTATAGCCTACGTCCACTATGAAGTTTTGATGATTTTATTGATTCTCTTTCAATGATTACAAGCGTTTACAGCGATGAACAGCGGATTACAGTTTAGAATTCGAAATTGACAGCAAAAGTATGGTGCAAATCTCAATCCGGCAGAGTCTGGGCGCTTCAGAGAAAAAAGATCCTTTTTCCGTTGATTCTGGGGCTCTATTTATAGGCGTAGGAGGCTTGGATTTCGCTCAAACTCCGGGAGACTTGGCCTGACACGTGAGGGGACCCATTCGACCACTTCCAGAGAGTTTCAAGCCAATCTGTGATCGATACGAAATCATTTCGTATCGATCAGGATTACTTCCAATTGGGCTCAAAATTGGTGGAGACATTCCTTGTTATGTGTGCAACCTTCAGTTAAAATTTCATCATGTTTGGATCAGTGGATTATGAGATATGGTCGATACGATATGGAATTCCTCATAGGCTGTCTGGTTCGTATCCATGATTTCGACTCCATCCGTTCGTCTCGCTGGCTGCACGTGTTCTTGAAGTGAGGTGGCGCGCGCGCTTCGTTTCGATCCGGTCTTTGTGCCGCATTGACTCTTTCGACTCCACATATCTCGCCTCGTTTTACTTTGATGGAAGACACGTCATCCCTGGTCAGTTGACTCGTGGGTACGAACGAGTCATTAGGCATGGATTCGAAGTGAGGTCCTCTGATGGCTACGAAGCAAGCATCGAGTGATGGATACGAAGCGAGCACCGAGTGATGGATACGAAGTAGGCGCTGAACGATGGATACGAAGCAGACGTTGGCTGAAGGATACGAAGTCCTTCAATTGCTGGTATGTGTGAAGTCCATCGATACGAGTTCGATGGATACGAAGAAAATCGAGTCGAACCTGGGCACCTCGATGGATCCGGAGCTGATCGATACGAAGCATGATGGATTCGAACTGGGGCTTCGGTGATGGATACGAAATCGCCCAGAGTGATGGATACGAAATCTGGGCTCTTTCCCTCCAATTTGACTCGATCATACTTTGAGTGTATGAGTCCGGATCGACTTGAAATTTGAGGTGCTGATCTTCTACGGCCTTTCTTGTCGTGTCCTATCAATTGTAGCTCACTCTGGGCTCGGACAAAATTCAGTGATATCCATAGCGCGCTATCCTTGTTCTCTAGTCGGCTTCTTGATGTCCTGGCCTTGCCAAAAGGCGGGATAACATTTGCCCCCCAAAGTACGTCTTGTGAAAACACGATGTGCTTTGAAAAGCTGCAGGCCTTCTTCGAATAGCTTTGGAAGTCGTACCCCTTAGCCATTCTCTCGTATCGGTCCGCTTACGAGTCGATGCTCAAAGTCAAAAAGCCTTCTTTCGTATCGATGTGGGTTGATTTGATGGATACGAAGACAATCGTTCGTATCGATGGATACTGATGGATACGAAATTGACGCTCGTATCAACAGATCTGCTCTGTTTCGAATCGATGGCTCAAAACCTGGATGCTTCGAAACGATGGTGTCTGGTGAACATTTCGCCTCGATGAATGCACAGCTTGATGGATGCGAGGAAAGCGCATGCACCTACCCATCGTATTCACGTGGCCTCCCTGTGCGCTTCGAAACGATAAAGGTTAGTGGGTTCGATACGAATGCTCGCATCGATGCGCTGCTTGACTGGTTGCGACCGGTCAAATTGACTGGGAGTCGAATCGACTCGGTTCCGTCCTAGGCCTCGTATAAATATCTGGGACTTTGCCATTTCTCACTTTTTTACCTTTTACTTTTACTGTTGTCTTCTGCCTTCTCGTATCGATCCACGGACAAGCAGGAGAGAAGAATTATTCCAATCTTCGAATCGATCAAACATCATCTTATAATTTCCCCAAACTCCAATTCGATTCAGGTAAATGAGCAATCACGGCTACACTTGAGCGACGAAGTTCAGATCTCAGATCCATCGTGCCTTTGCCGATTATCGATTTTGGTGGTGCCAAGGCCAGATCTGGACCAGAGCTTGGTCGAGGATGGCCATGGCCATGCTCGCTTCAATCGGAGAAGAAGGAGTTCTGGAGTGATTGTTTCACCACTAGTTCGTGTCGATCTGGGATAGGAGGATTCGACTCGATCCAGATTTCATGATTTCGCATCGATTGATGGGTTAAAGGGGATGCAGAGGTTCGCATCGATCTAAGGTGGTTGGGGCTTGTGTTGAACTGAGATGATCGATGGAAGTGCTTGGCCAGCGTGATCGATGCGAAAATCTATCTCTCTTGATCGATACGAAGACCAAGAGATCTCATCGGTCCCATATCGATAACCACAGATCGATGCGAAGTTATTGCATTTGGTTGTCTCACAGCCGTTACCCTTGGCCGATGCGAAGTAAACTTACCTGATCGATACGAAATCTCCTCCTCCGGTCGATACGAACTGACATCGATACGAAAGGTATCGAGTCGACTTGATCGATACGAAAGTATCGATTCGAACTGGAAAAAGACATCATGCCTCCGAATGAATTTGAACTTGAACTACGATCGATTCCATGCTGAAATTTGACGAACTTAGCGAACTTTTGCATGTCCTTACATTAGATTCCGACGAGCTTCTGCCTTGCATAATTGGACTTGACTACAGGATTGCATATTTGACTAACTTTCGAAGCTCGTCGATGGAACTGCCTTTTAACAGAAAAGTATAACGAACTCTTCAATCTTGAATCGATCGTTATCATCTGGATGGCGCAGTCATGACGGTCAGCGATGACGGTCATGTTTGTCTGTCTCCCAGAATCTCGTCGCTCGCACGTTTTCTTTAATTCTGCAGAATTTGCTCAAGTCACGCACAGCACTCGCACTACACAACACATTCACGCACTTTACACTGGGGAATGCACGGGCTTTTTGTCACCTAATGATGGTTTCTCGTGAGTTAGCTAGTGATGGAACCGTCAAGTTCGCAGCAGCAAGAAACTCAGAACCCTATCCTTCCCAGATTTGAGATTCCGGTCATCGAGACCGAAGCTGTTGGCCCAGCTCCGGACGAGTTGCCCAACGCGTCCTTCATTAACAGTCCACCTGATTCCGTCTCATCCAATATCTCCGAAGACATGCTGGGGAGGATATGCTTAAGGCATGGTTTATCTTTGGATGAGGTATTGTTGCCTGGACCGGATGATAGGCCACATAATCCCCCGGAGGGGTATACTGCTTTTAATCGGCACGCGTGCGCAGCCGGCACACTTCCTCCATTCAACGACTATATAAGAGAAGTGTTGGCTTATCTGGACATCGCTCCGTCTCAATTACATCCAAACGGATATGCCTCACTCAACAGCTTGTTCGTTGTATTCATGGAGTACCTCCATCGTCCTCCCCGTATGATCGACATAAGATATTTGTTTAACTTCAAGAGTCGGACTGACAGCCCATCTTATACGTTCTTGGAGTCTGTAAGGAACTGCCAAGTCGTCGTGGGGTCGTGGACTAGGCTAAGCTATTTTAAGTCGGAGTGGTTCTATGTCCGATGTCCCCCGGGATTTGCCAGAAGATGGCTATTCAGACGTGAGTATCGTCTCTTTTCCCAAGTAATTGACAGGGCAATTTTCGGAGTGAAATTAAACTTACGTCTTCTCCTCTTTTTCTTTCAGCTATCATCCAGCGGCCTGAGGGCGGCTATTACAAAGAGATAGTTCGGGTCCTCCAAGAGATTCCTAGCGAAGAAAGGAATATTGAACTGTTATTGACAGATCGGAATCTCAGAGTCCTTGGGCTGATTGGTCGGAGGCAGAGCATAAGACTCGACGGCGCATTAAAGACCGTCTCCAGGAAAAAGGTCAAGCAGATGAAGCCCAGGGTCGTGATAATCGAGGAACCCGACTCCGAGAAAACCCACACTGACGAAGAACCGCTGGCCGGACCTGCTAATGCAACCCCAGAGTCCGATGCTAAGAGGAAAGGCAAAGCTGTGGCTTCGAAACAGCCTAAGTCTGGGAGGCGGAAGTCTGTGGTTTTGCACCGCCCTTCGTCAGGAGTTAAGATTACGGAGGCGTCCTCCCCGCAAACTGGAGATCAATTTGAAGGGCCTACCGACCCTCCAGTCCCTGACATCGAGCCGGAGCAACACGATGTTGGGTCGGGTGGACCGCGACATATCGCCGATGTTAGCGAGTCTGAGTTTGCCGATGCGACTGACACTTCTGGTTGGTCCGGGGGGTTACACACTCACACATTCCTCACGGCACAACACATTTTCCTAACCACAATCAACACATCGCAAACGGTTACTGATTCTTTGTTGTTTCCTTTTCAGGTACGATGTCTGGGAAAAGTTCCGTGCTTGGTAGTTTGCGTAAGCGCCGTTATCACGAGCCACGCAGGAGAGAGGGCGAAAGGGATTATGACGCTGGACACTCTGGTCAGGAGAAGTCTGACAGAGATAGGGGACATGTTCACCGATCCCGATCTCGTTCTCCTCCCCCCAGGACCTCTGCACCTCCTGTGGTCGCCGTTACTCGTTCTCCCGAAACTTCACGGTCTAGGCCGCCTTCTCAAGCTTTGAGGTCCGACCCCCCGCGCAGGACCGAAATAGCCACCTCTTCGGCTACTGTGTCGGTCCCGACCGAGGCGTCTAGTGAGGGAGCGCTCAAATTAGCACAGATGAGGAAGGAATTTCCTGACATCTGTTTTGATGGATATGTCTTTCCCCCGCACCTGAAGAGAATCCCGCCAACCGCGGAAACCACTATCCACGATTATGTCGCGGACATCTTTTTCCAGTATAGGGAGTGGGGACGGGCCGCGAGGAAGGCATCTAAAGTGGCGTTTGAGCGGGGCATCACCATCGAGAAACTTGAGAAGGAGCTGGGTCGCAACGACCAAATCATAAAAGCGCTTAACTCTGAGGCCGAGTCTTCTCGTAAGTCTGAAATGGAGGCTTTAAAGAAAGTTGACGAGGTGACCGCTGCCATGGCCAGGATGAAGCAAGAACATTATACCGCAATTGAGGACATGGGTCACAGGAACACTTCCATCACTGCCGAGAGGGATGCCGCTCTCAAGGAGCTTAATGAGCTGAAGTCAAAGTTCTCAGAGATGGCTAAGGAAAAAGACGCAGCTAACGTCTCTACGCAGGAAGCCTGTGATCAGGCAGTGACACTCCAAAGGGAGAAGGAAGCGGCTGTACAACAAGCCCGTGAGGCTGAGGCTGGAGTTGAGGAGAAAGTACGGCAGGCGGAGGCCAGGATTGAGGCCGAGGTGGAGGAGCTACTCGTCACTTACAACGCCAATGTGCTAAGGCACCGAGACCTGACATGGCTTGACGATTACCCCACACATCTCTATAACGCCTGGAACCTACTGGTGGATGAGGAGAGATCTGGGCACCCTGATGAAGCCCCTGATGAGTTCGAGCTGGAGAACCGCATCCTTAATGATGACGAAAAGAAGGTTCTCCATGACTCCATGATTTCCCATGACAAGGTGAGGCTTGGTGCTCAGGTCCCGGAAGTCGGAGAGAGCTCTGGTGCGGAACACCATGTTACAAGTTCTGAGATTGTCGTGTCATCTCAGTCTGAGCCAACTTCAATGATCTACTCCCAGCCTATCCCAGCGTATGACCCAGATCAACCGCACTTATCTCCTATTAAGGAACATCCTTCTGAAGTGGTTCAGACGACCTCGAGCCAAACCGAGGAAGGTACTTTGAACTAACTTCCAGTATATTTGGATTGAAGATCCCGTGTTGAAATGTTGCTAATGACATGTCTTTTCCTTTGATCAGTGACAGGAGTTGCACCAGCCGCGCCTCTTACCACCCAAGTATTAGGTCACGCGCCAGGAGCCATCGTTTCTGAGGCGACCTCCATCGCAGCAATGGCACCGGTTGGAGTGACGGAGGGGAGCTCACTTTCTTTCGACGAGCAGATGATAAACGAGCTTCTCGGCCGGCAAAGTGATCCTTTTGCGGACTTGCCATTTGGCTTGGGTGGATTCACGGCTACATCTGACACCTTGTCCCAAACTACTACGGCTCCTAGCGAGGCCAGGGCACGGCGAGAAGCGGCGATGTTAGCCGAGATCAATGCCGAGATGACGGCTGCGGCGCATGGCGGTGATGCAGATGACGGAGCGGCAGCACAGTGCCCCATTCCTCTTATGACTATGTCTCCTGAGGGCACACTTACTAATACTGATGTACCAGCCCCTCCTCCGGCTGCGGAGTCTGTTCCTCCCACTCCTCCCGCGGGAAGTATCCCTATAGAGTCCAGCTCAGATGAGGACGTTGACATTATGCCTTCACCCGGGGGGAGCTTGCCTAGGGAGGAAGGCTCCAAGCGAAAGGGTACTGGCGGCTCCAGTAGTTCCTCAAAGAAGAAGAAGAAGCTGAGGAAGCAGAAGGATTAGACATCCTTTTCATAGGCAGTTAGGGGCTTTTGTTATTTTTTCTGTCTTTTCCCTTTTGTAGGCCGTGTTTAGATGCGGGTTCGGCCCCTGCTAGTAGGAACATTTTAGGAAAGATCTCATGTATGAAGCATTGTTTTTGGGTTTAGTTGGAATAAAATTTTGTCTTTTAGCTTCAGCTTGCGTTCCTTTCTATGCTTGAATACTGTAATGTTCGGACTTTGGTCCAGTGTATTTGCATTATCTGATTGCTTCAAGAATAGCTCATTTTACTTGTCAAGTATGGAAATTTCGGACTCGAGTTGTGATAGGGGATCGTATCAGAGCTAAGCATCGCATAGTTTCGGGTAATGACTAACATTCGCCCCTGCCCCCAGTTCCGGGGTCAAGTTGTGATGATCAGCTTGTGATGACACCAAGCGAGGACTGAGTGGTCGAACTACGCTCGTTCTCTTATGAATCGTTCCATCCACACTCCGGGGATATGCGTCATCTCATAAGCGGTTGTTCGCACTCTGGGAACATGGAGTTGATTGTTTATACTCCGCTTCGCACTCTGGGAATGCGGAGTTGAATGTTTATACTCCACCTCGCACTCTGGGAAGACGGAGTCGAATGTTTATACTCCGCTTCGTACTCTGGGAACGCGGAGTTGAATGTTTATACTCCGCTTCGCACTCTGGGAATATGGAGTTGAATGTTTATACTCCGCTTCGCACTCTGGGAATACGGAGTTAAGTATTTATGCTCCGCTTCGCGCTCTGGGAATACGGAGTTGGATGTTTATACTCCATTTTGCACTCTGGGAATATGGAGTTAAGTGTTTATACTCCGCTTCGCGCTCTGGGAATACGGAGTTGGATGTTTATACTCCATTTCGCACTCTGGGAATGTGGAGTTAGGTGTTTATACTCCGCTTCGCGCTCTGGGAATACGGAGTTGGATGTTTATACTCCATTTCGCACTCTGGGAATATGGAGTTAGATGTTTATACTCCGCTTCGCGCTCTGGGAATACGGAGTTGGATGTTTATACTCCATTTCGCACTCTGGGAATATGGAGTTAGATGTTTATACTCCGTTTCGCACTTTGGGAATACGGAGTTGGATGTTTATACTCCATTTCGCACTCTGGGAATATGGAGTTAGGTGTTTATACTCCGCTTCGCGCTCTGGGAATACGGAGTCGGATGTTTATACTCCATTTCGCACTCTGGGAATATGGAGTTAGATGTAGGATTGTCGTGTGTCAATCCTATTAATATCGGTGTCATGGCTTGCCCCCGAGCTCGGGTTTCGCCTAGTGAGTGGCCGGTCGTATCACAGCCACTCTCCATTTGAATAAGTCCCATTGTGTGATGGGATTTAGTTCTTCGTGCATCGTGATGTTGTATATCGTACATAATGAATCACAGCTCTGGCTCGAAGAAGTGGCATTTTATTGCTGAAATAAGAAAATGCGGCAAAGTCAGTTGCCTTATTACAAAATTCAAATTTCGAAATGCAGAAACAAATTGCTAAATAGAATGAAATAAATAAAGCCTTTCATATGTAGTAGCGGCGGATACTTTCGCTGTTCCAAGCCCTCGGTAAATCGAGACCGTCAACAGTCGACAGTTTGAATGTACCATCTCCGAGCTTTCGTGTAATTACATACGGCCCTCCCCAGTTTGGTTTCATGTGTGAAGGAACTGGGTAAATTCTCTTGAGCACGAGGTCGCCGAGTTCAAAGGTTCGAGGTCGAACTCTAGTGTTGTACAATCGGGCGACCCGACTTCGATGTGCGGCTGCTCTCAAATCAGCCTCCTCCCGTTTTTCATCCAACAGATCCAAAGACTCGGCTAGGAGTATAGCGTTTGTTTTTGGATCATAATAAGTCACGCGATGAGAGAGCACTTCTGTTTCGACCGGAATAACGGCCTCTGAGCCATAAGATAGGGAAAACGGAGTGTGTCCGGTCGCGGTTTTATGGGTCGTTCGATAGGCCCATAATGCCATAGGAAGTTCATCGACCCACTTGCCCCCAGCCTTCTCTAATCGTTTCTTCAGGATCGATTTTATAACTTTGTTGACAGCTTCAACTTGTCCATTCGCTTGGGGGTGTGCAACAGCCGAGAACTTTTTGCGGATATGAAACCGTTGACAGAAATTCTTGAATTCTGCGCTCTCGAATTGGGTTCCATTATCAGTGATGATAGTATGCGGGAGTCCAAATCGACAGATGATGTTGCGAACCACGAAATTTATCACCTTCTTTGTCGTAATGGTTGCTAGGGCTTCGGCCTCGGCCCATTTTGTGAAGTAATCAACTGCGACAATGGCGTATTTCGCACCGCCTTTTGCTAAAGGTAAAGCGCCGATGATGTCAATGCCCCACATTGCGAATGGCCAGGGACTGACCATTTGGGTTATCTCAGTTGGCGGAGCTCTCGGAATTCGGGCATGTATCTGGCATTTATCGCATTTCCGGGCATAGTTTGTCGCATCTCGGTTCACCGTCGGCCAGTAGTACCCATATCGGAGTATCTTTTTAGCGAGAGCTTGCCCGCCGGTATGATCACCGCACTCTCCTTCGTGCACGTCATGTAGCACTCGCTTGACTTCCTCGTGGGCGATACATCTGAGGAGAGGAACGGAATAGCCTCTCCTGTACATGACTCCGTTTTGGATGATGAACCGCGAGGCTTTTCGCCGAATCTGTCTCTTCTCATTTCTAGGTTCAGGTAGCACCCCATTCTCAATGTAATTCCGATACGGAGTCATCCAGGACTCTCTATTGGGAGCGATTTCAAATACAGAGTCCATTTCTATCCGATCGATGCTTGGAGTGGCCAAAGTTTCAACGGGGACAAGTCCCATTTGTTGCGCTTCGCCTGTGCTGGCTAACTTCGCCAGTGAATCGGCTTTCTGATTGCGTTCCCGAGGCACATAATAGATGGCATAATAATCAAACTGGTTTAGGATTTCCTGAACTCGTGTCAAGTAAGCGGCCAGTCTTCGGTCTCTTGCCTGGTATTCTCCTCGCACCTGGCATACCACTAACTGCGAATCGCAATAAATTTCTACAACGACAATCCTCAAATCTCTGGCAAGCCTTAGGCCGGTCAGGAGGGCTTCATATTCGGCTTCATTATTAGTTGCACGAAAGTCGAATTTAAGAGCATAACATATGGATCGGCCCTCGGGAGTCTCAAGTACAACCCCCGCGCCCGAACACCGGTCATTTGACGCACCATCAGTATACAGCTTCCAGATGTATTCGGGAGATTCACTGGTTTCGGGTAAGTCTTCCGAGACGGTGAATTCGGCTATGAAATCAGCCAGGACTTGTCCTTGAATGGCCCTCCGCGGAGCGTATGCGATATCAAATTGGCTTAGCTCAATGTTCCACTTGAGTAACCTACCGGACGTCTCAGGCCGCGTAAGGACCTGTCGTAACGGCTGGTCGGTGTACACAGTAAGCGGATGAGCCTGGAAGTAGGGACGGAGCTTCCTCGAGGCAATGACCAAACAATAAGCCAGTTTCTCCAGCCTTGGATAATTTCTTTCAGCTCCTGTTAGTCGTTTACTAACATAGTAGACCGGGTTTTGCACTTTGTCTTCTTCCCGGACTAGAGCAGCACTGATCGCATGTTCAGATACTGCCAGGTAGAGATATGATTGCTCGTGGTCAACCGGTTTTGACAAGATCGGAGGTGTGGAGAGATGTTGAACTAGTGATCGGAACGCGCCTTCACACTCCGTGGTCCATTCAAAGTTTCGTTTGCCCTTCCGAATCAGGTCGAAGAAAGGAATGCATTTGTCGGTGGACTTTGAAATGAACCTGCTCAATGCTGCGACCTTCCCGTTAAGACTCTGGACTTGCTTTATAGTTTTAGGGGTTTGCAAATTTCTAATAGCCCAGATCTTCTCAGGATTCGCCTCTATTCCTCGAGCGTTGACAATGAACCCAAGGAACTTTCCGGATGCAACGCCAAAGTGACATTTGAGTGGGTTGAGCTTCATCCCGTACTCCCGGAGGATGCTGAACATTGAATCCAAATTTCTGACGTGATCGGTGGAGAATCGGGACTTCACCAGCATGTCATCCACGTAAACCTCCATAGTTTTCCCAATCTGATCAGCGAACATTTGGTTGACTAAGCATTGGTATGTTGCTCCAGCGTTCTTTAGACCAAACGGCATGACTTTGTAACAATAGAGTCCCAGGTCGGTCACGAAGCTGGTATGTTCCTGATCAGGCAGATGCATGGGTATCTGATTGTAGCCGGAATATGCGTCCATAAAGGATAGTAGTTCATGCCCGGCCGTCGAATCTACGAGCTGATCGATTCGTGGAAGTGGGAAGCTATCTTTTGGACAAGCCTTGTTTAGGTCAGAGTAATCAACACAAGTTCTCCACTTCCCATTTGGTTTCCGAACTAGTACAGGGTTGGACACCCATTCTGGATACAAGGCATCTCGAATGAACCCATTCGATTGCAGTTTATCAACTTCCTCTTTAAGGGCGGCAGATCTCTCTGGATCCATACCGCGCCTTTTCTGTTTCACCGGGACATGTCGTGGATCTATATTCAGGGAGTGACTTGCAACGCTCGGCGAGATCCCGCACATGTCAGAGTGTGTCCAGGCGAAGACGTCGAGATTCGCCCGAAGAAATTCGACCAACTCCTGCTGTGTCTGCTTGTTTAGTTGGGACCCAACTTTCAGCATTTTTGAATCATCATCCTCACTGATTGGGACGTCCACAGTCAGTTCGGCTGGAGAGGCTTGACTCTCCGTTGATTCGTCTCTATCCTCGTTGTCCCTGGGGTCCAGGTCTTTCAGGAATTGGTCGTGGTGCCCGGGCCGAGGCCCAGGCACCAATTGTCAATTGTCGATAGAACGGACGCAGAGAGATTCCTCTACGCCCTTACCCTTCTCTTTACGTTGCGCCCCGCGCAGCTCAGCAACATAACAGGCCCTTCCCGAGGCCTGATCTCCTTGAACAACTCCAATCCCATGATCAGTGGGAAATTTCAGAGTCAGACACCATGGGGCGATCGCCGCCCTGAACTCGGCCAAAGCTGGTCGTCCCAGAAACGCATTGTATGGCGAATCTATCTCTAACACAACAAATTGTAACATGCGGACCCTCCGGCGCTCTCCAACGCCTAACTCGACTGGGAGTTCAGTTATTCTGATGGGTATCGTGGCACTTCCGTTGAAACCATGGATTCTGGATAAACAGGGTTTCAAATCCTTTGTCTCCATCTTCATCAGATCGTAAGCCCGTTTGAGCAAGATGTTTACAGAGCTCCCACTGTCAACCAGGATCCTCTTCATCCAAGCAGGACCTACCTGGGCGGATATGACTAGTGGGTCGATAGTAGGGGCTTCAACTTTATCGGCGTCTCGGCTCCTGAACACGATATCGTCGGACATTATCTTTTGTTGCTTTGCCGGGGTCCCATCCTCGCAATTACTATAACACTCGAAGTCCGCATGCCTGATAGAACTGGCATACGACTCCATTTCCCCCCAGCTTCTGTCTGCCGGATGGGGACCACCACTTATTGTGTTGATAACTAATCTCCCGCCCGCACAAGCGGGTTCATCCTCTCTTTCCTGATTCTGTGAACGATTTTGATTTGAGGGGCCCACTCCGCCAGGCTGCGGCGCCCGTACAAACTGATCTAGCTTCCTCTCTCTAATCAGCTTCTCGATGAGGTCCTGTAAGTGTCGACACTCATTGGTATTATGTCCATAGCTCTCATGGAACCTACAGAATTTTCCTGTCTGAATCTGTCTCTCCGATGAGGGCTTCGGAGCAGGCTTCTTATACTGTACGGTGTTGCAAGTCTGTAAGTATACGTTTTCCAATGACGTGTTCAGCGGTGTATAACTGTCAAACATCTGAGCTCTACGTCGTGGACCTCGGTTCTCATCTCTCTTCTTGTTATGGCCATTGTTTCCTCTCTGCTGGGTTTGCTTGTTTTGTATGTTGAGCTGAACTTTCCCGGAACTCTCGCCGGACTGTTTAACTGCCACATTGCTTTGTATTCCTTCAATGCTGGGCCTCGCATCGTCCTGCTTCCTAGACTGTTTTGCATCCTCCTGCCGCAGGAACTGAGCGGCCTTGGAGTAAAAACGGTCCAACGACGCGGGCGGCTTCCCAGCCAGCCAGTTTCCGAATTCAGAATCAGGATCAATCCCCTTGGTCAGAGCCATTAAGATTGAATTATCGTTGGGATTGGTGATCTCGACGCATGCTGCGTGGAACCTCTCCAAGTAACGCCTGAGTGTTTCTCCAGGAGCTTGAGTGACGCTGGACAAGGTGTTGACGTCCTTCGGCCTAGCAACATGCATCCGGAATTGCTCCACAAACCTCTTGGCCAATTGATCGAACGAAGAAATTGATCTAGGTGGTAGGCGGGTAAACCACATTGTCGCGATTCCTCCCAGAGAGATGGGGAAACTCCGACACTTCACTGCGTCGTCGGCCCTTGCAGCGCTCATCGACCATTCATACTTCAGAATATGCTGGTTGGGGTCACTATTCCCTTCATACATCGGGAGAGTCGGCATTCTGAATCGCCTAGGGGGTTCGGCATGTAACACTTCGTCTGTGAAAGGGGTATGACTACGGGAAATTCCCCAGTCATCATTAGTGAGCCCCTGACTTTCGCGGATCATTTGACGTATCATGGTTGATATATCCGAAACAGGCGGATTCGGAGCGTGATGAGCTAAGGCGTGGTCGGGTTCCACGGCGCGAGTAGGGATCGGGCGTTGCCGACGACCCGTATCTCGCCTCCTTGGCTCAACGTCTTCTGGGACATAAGGTTCAGGAGTATGTCCTCGCTGTTGATTGATCGGCTCAGATTGATTTCGGGTATCAGCCCTTGTCCATGCTGCGGCAGTTGTGGCGCGGTTATCGGTGGTGTACTGTGGGGCAGTACCTCCTCGTGTTGAGGGACCGGTTTGGAAACTAGTCGACGGTCCTACCCTCAGTTGCCCAACAGTTAAGGCAGGCTGATATTCAGCAGCTTGAGCGCGATTCCCCTCTAGTCGAGGACGGGTAGTCTGGCGGTGGTAATCAGATGAAGCTGAGCTTTCGGTAGACGTTCTGGAGACATCATCTCTCCTGGACCTTCTGTGCCCCCGGCGGTTTAGCTGGTTGGTCAGCTCGATATTGGCGCGTAACTGTTCTGCCAACTGCTGACGGCTTTGGGTCAGCTCCTGGAGCAATACCTGAAACTCCTGTCGGGTGACTAGCCCCGTTGAATCTGACTGAGTGGCATTGTCTTGATTGGAAGAAGGCGGCTGTGTTGGATTTTGCCTGTCTCTGCCTTCTTGCTCTGTGGCGGTGGCGCCAGTTCTTGTGCTGACCATTGCCGGTGGTGGAGTCCTTTCCTAGATTCTGAGCAAATCTGAATAGAATGGAAGGATTCCGGGCTGGATATCTGGATCTTCCTCTTGGATTTGTGCAATCCGGTATCGACGGCAGATCCAACGAGCAGGAGAAAAAGCTGGTTTTCTCAGTGGAAGCACCAAAGTGTTTGTACCAAAAATGGGCACAACACTCTTCGGGAGTTGTTTGAAGAGATAAAATGAAGATTATAAATGTAAAACAGAGATTATCTAACAAAAACTCCAACAAATATGAATGTAAAGTGCACAGACAAGCAGTTTAGAGTGGTTCGGCGTATAGCCTACGTCCACTATGAAGTTTTGATGATTTTATTGATTCTCTTTCAATGATTACAAGCGTTTACAGCGATGAACAGCGGATTACAGTTTAGAATTCGAAATTGACAGCAAAAGTATGGTGCAAATCTCAATCCGGCAGAGTCTGGGCGCTTCAGAGAAAAAAGATCCTTTTTCCGTTGATTCTGGGGCTCTATTTATAGGCGTAGGAGGCTTGGATTTCGCTCAAACTCCGGGAGACTTGGCCTGACACGTGAGGGGACCCATTCGACCACTTCCAGAGAGTTTCAAGCCAATCTGTGATCGATACGAAATCATTTCGTATCGATCAGGATTACTTCCAATTGGGCTCAAAATTGGTGGAGACATTCCTTGTTATGTGTGCAACCTTCAGTTAAAATTTCATCATGTTTGGATCAGTGGATTATGAGATATGGTCGATACGATATGGAATTCCTCATAGGCTGTCTGGTTCGTATCCATGATTTCGACTCCATCCGTTCGTCTCGCTGGCTGCACGTGTTCTTGAAGTGAGGTGGCGCGCGCGCTTCGTTTCGATCCGGTCTTTGTGCCGCATTGACTCTTTCGACTCCACATATCTCGCCTCGTTTTACTTTGATGGAAGACACGTCATCCCTGGTCAGTTGACTCGTGGGTACGAACGAGTCATTAGGCATGGATTCGAAGTGAGGTCCTCTGATGGCTACGAAGCAAGCATCGAGTGATGGATACGAAGCGAGCACCGAGTGATGGATACGAAGTAGGCGCTGAACGATGGATACGAAGCAGACGTTGGCTGAAGGATACGAAGTCCTTCAATTGCTGGTATGTGTGAAGTCCATCGATACGAGTTCGATGGATACGAAGAAAATCGAGTCGAACCTGGGCACCTCGATGGATCCGGAGCTGATCGATACGAAGCATGATGGATTCGAACTGGGGCTTCGGTGATGGATACGAAATCGCCCAGAGTGATGGATACGAAATCTGGGCTCTTTCCCTCCAATTTGACTCGATCATACTTTGAGTGTATGAGTCCGGATCGACTTGAAATTTGAGGTGCTGATCTCTACGGCCTTTCTTGTCGTGTCCTATCAATTGTAGCTCACTCTGGGCTCGGACAAAATTCAGTGATATCCATAGCGCGCTATCCTTGTTCTCTAGTCGGCTTCTTGATGTCCTGGCCTTGCCAAAAGGCGGGATAACAGCAGGTTATTTAATAATAAAGAAATGTAGGTGGAGGGACAAAAATGAATGTCGCGTTTCTAAAATGAGGGTTTTAGGAAATATAGGCTACCAAAAATAAAAATAAAAATATGAGGTTGTGGAAGAAGGCTACAGGAAAATAAAATGAAAAGAATTGAAGTGGCTGTAGAATTATGAAATGAGATGGAGAAAACAACGAACTCACATTTTTTTTGGAGGTATGATATGGTGTAAAGAGGTGAAGAAAGGTTAAATAATAAAAAATATGTACGTATAAAATGAAACTCATGTTTGAGAAGATGCAGCTTCAGGAAAAAGAAGAAGGAACAACCAAAATGAAGAAACAAACAAAAATGAGAAAAGAAATGAGGCAGGTATTAAATAAAGAATGAAAAATACGCGTTTGAGTTTTAAAAGATATGTTTACAAAGCAAGTAATACTTTTGATATAAAATTTCAAAAAATGTGCTACCTCAATTAATTTCATTAATAGGAAACGTTTCAGGGCAAGGCTCACGCGGAAATAAACGAAACTTACAGGAAAACCAAAAGAGACTAGTATTTAATAAAAGAAAATAATAATGGAAATAAATAAATGAAATGGGCGGTTGAAATTTGAGAAGATAAATAAATGAAAAGATTAATGAACGTGAATAGTGGAATATGAAATTCTAACATATTTAAAACTATTCATTACATAAAGAAAGAACAGAGCATTTAATTCAGTTTAGACTGACGTGCTAGGTGAATGTTTTTTTTTGTTTCTGAAGGGAAATGAATGCATGCATGAGTGAATAGTGCATGCAAATGAATTCATGAATTAATGCACATACACATTTCATTTCAAATGCAAAGTAACGCCTCATTAACAATTCAATTTATGGCAAGAAGTGAGAGAACAAATGGAATGAAATAAGCAAAAGAGAGGGGTCAACGAAACTTGAGATGGCAGCAGAATAAAGTAAGGTAATAAATTAATGAGGATGGAAGGATTAGTATATTGCAATAACTTTTGAAATTCAATTTTAAAATGTATATTTCCTTCAGTACATTTCATTAACTCCAAATATACACATAAATATATGTTAATTTAACCAATATATTTTTTTACACACAATAAATAATGTTGAACACACCAATTAACTTAATATTTCTCATTAAAATAATTATTGTATTTTTAACACAAAAACGTAAGTTGCTCATATCACTAATAAATTACAATTCACTTCTATTTCCTATTAATGGAAAGATTTAAATTGTTATTAATTCCAATAATTAAATTTCAAAACATACGCTGATTACTGGAAAGATATTTAATCCAATTGTTTTCCTTTAAATTGTATTTCAAACATATCTATTAACATTATTGGTTACAAACATGAGTTAGAAATTTACTTACAAATAATTAATTTCTTACTCTATGCTAAAACACGTTTCAAATAAATAATCATATGTTTTCTACTTTAATAAATTTATTCATTTTATTCTTCATTAACATTTATTATTATAATCACCGTTATTAATTACATTCAAACAATGTCATTAAATACACCTAACGTATGTTATCATTTTTTTTATCTTACTGTAATTCATGTTATTAGTAGAAATTCAAATTAATATCATAAACATTTCTCTTAAGATACGTTAACACAAATAAAATCATAAATTTTTATTTTTCTACCACTTATATTACTAAATTATATTCCTTATTACAATTAGCCTTTGGTATTCCTATCCATTAATTACATTTGAAACAATGTCATTAAAATACACATTAATATACGTTCTAGATTCCAACCTATGTCATTGATAGAAATTTAATTAAGATCACAACTTTATATTATAGCTTGATTTGTATCAAAAAAAACTTAAAAATTAAATTCCTAACAATTTTATTCAAACTTTCTTATTTAATTTAATATATTCAAACAATTAAAATAAGGGTCGTTATAGTATATTTTAATACAAATTGATATGTGGAAAATTTATATTTTCTAAGCTTGAATTAAAAAGTGGTTTCTAGAGATGTGTTTATCATCTCCAATAAAGAGATAGGTTGGCTTTTAGTTGGATTGTGTACTATAATGCCCATATATACATAACCTTCATGATATAACTTAATATTGTAGTTTTGCTCACAACTTAAATATTTACTATGCAATCTGTTTGGGATTCATTGTACGTATGAGTTAGGCCCAAGAAAATTCCTCATTGTAGTTTTGAGTTAATATGAAAAACTTGAGAATATGCCCAGTTTGAAATTATGAGAAATCTTATTTTGAATTGTTTTAGTTTAAATATCCGACTCAAAAAAAATACCACCAATTCTTTTCTAAGTTTACATGTTAAACTCATTTTAGGAAACAAGTATTTTATAAAATACTTCCAAAATGTACATATCCTAGTTTGTAAAACTCAAACTGCCCTTAAAGAGACAAACTAGATGGGCCCTCAATTTTCATTTTGATTTTGATTATGACTTATATACCTGTAAGAGAGTGTGAGTTTGTGTAGGACCACACTTTTGATTAGAGAAATGGGAATTCAGAATTATTAAACCATAGCTTGTAATTAAATTGATAGAAGATTCCCTTTCAAGACATATTGGTGTCACCTCTATACTTAAACTAATAAATGTTGAATGAATTTTTAATTTTGGGGTTTTTCAAATTAAACTTGGAAAAAAATAATAACTTGGGACAATATATAGAAAATTGCAAAGTTGAGGCAATGAACTGTTTCAATCATAAACCCCAAACGATTGATCCGTTTTTCATGATTTTAACTTTATTGGAAAGATATGTTATTAATGAACTATTATTGTTTGAAATGCAATGAAATTTCTTCAGTTTAACTATGGATTAAACATGAATTGATATGAATATATCTCTTTGTCCCAAAAGTGAAACTATTCAAAACAGCGTTGAATTGTTTTAACTGTAACTTTTGAACAGTTAATCCAGTTTTAACGATCTTGCCTATTCCAGAAAGCTTAAAACATAAGCAAAAAAATTTATTTTAAGTGTTTCACAAAATTTTGACGTTTTCTAGGCTAAATATACATATTTACTAAGTGGGCATGTGTAATTAACAGAAAACTTGAATTGATTCATTTTAGAAAAACCCGCATTACCCGAGTTGCTATCCATATTTTTGCAATTCAAAAGTTTTTTTGGAAATTTAATTCACTATGCAAAAATTCGTTCTTAGAGACCATTACTTAATTTAGTCGTTTTGACCTTCAAATTTATTTTAGAAAGTGGTTTGAAAATAAAAGTTATGTTGTTTTTACATATATGAATGCATAATTACTATATTTCTTCATATGCCACTAATATTTAAACTTAAGATGAGTATTGGTACTTATGAAGAACAATTGGACTAGCTGGCATTGTTGACTCACTTTTGCTTGCATAAAGTAAGAATAGATCACTTAAACTCTAATAAAAAGGTACTTTTTTACGGTATATCGATATATGACGTGATATTATATTGTTTCCCCATGTTTCGGGATGCCCCATGGATGGGATGTATATATATTGTGTTTTGATTTTTCAGAACGCTCTCCATACAAAGGAGACTCTGTCAAAATTTTCCAAAATTCCGACGCTTAAGAAAACTTTCACAAAACTTTTATCGTATGTGAAATTAGAAAGTCATTAGATTGAATCTACTTAAATTGTAACATATGATATGTGAAATTGGAGAAAGAGCCACATAAAGGATTAAGTAGTTTAAGTTTAATAGAAGATTTTTAATATGATCAGATTCAGGGTATGATTTGTCTTACGTCTCCATATAAGAAATTGCGAGGATGCAATTTTCATAAGTGGGAGTCTGTAACAACCGTGCTTTCTACACCGTAATAATAAATAAATTTATTTAAAATAAAGGTGTTCGAATTCGATTTGTATGCTACTGGGTCAACTCTAAACCAACATTCGGGAAGGGAAATAATTTATATTTTGAAAATAGATTGTTAGTTAATTAAATTCTATTTAATAAAAGATTTTGATTTAATAAATTGAATTAAATTAATAAATTATTTTTAGAAAAATTTACTGATTTGAATAAAGTTGTACAGTTTCGGATTATACTTCGTAAAATGAAGCATGCATCAATTTAAACTAGATTTAAATTTACTTATAAATAAATATAAGAGTTATTTAAATGGAAAGAAAATAAAATAAAGTAAATTAACTAAATTAAACTAGCCCAATTCAAGCCAAATTCATAATGGCCAAGAAGCTTCTTCAAAAACAAAACATGATTCCTATTTACCCTCAGCCATAAACCCTAAATTTCTGATTATTTCACTCATTATAAAAAATGCATAATGACTTGAGCAGGTGAATTGGTGACCAGAGAATGGCACCGCAAGGAGGAGCACACGTTGTTACATGCAAGGTTGATGACGTGGGAATGCATGGATGACGATGGTTGGTCGCGAGTTTGGCGATGGAGATTGGAAGTTTAGGTGTCGATCTCGGTCTTGGCGGTTTGATTAAGAGACACAGTTGTTGGAGATTGTGGTGTCGATCAGGAGCTTGCGATGGGGATGCAAGTGCACATGCGAGGATGGAAGTGATGGTGACCTGGGTGAATGGTGCAACCGTGGCTGTCATGGATGAAGGTAGAGCTAAAATCGATGTTGCAAAGATGGGAGAGGCTGCTGGCGACAAGGTAGTAAGAGAGCAGCGATGAAGGGGTTGAAATCAAAGTGAGCTTGTCTCGATTACATCGTTCAGTGAGTATTTATGCTCACAACTATATCGCTAGATTTATTGCATATATCATTGAATTGTTTGGTCGAATAATTTGGTTTAACTGGTTGTTTGGGATTGTTTGTTTTTGGATTGTTGGTGTATTGGTTTGAAATTGGATGATAATGAGATCGTTGATGGTTTGCGTTAGTTGGACTTATCAATTTGCAAATGGAACTCTATCCGTTTGTAAGTTGAACTAAATATTTATTTGTATGTCGATATGTTTTTTTATGGATGACCAGAGTTTGATGGAACTCAACTCGGATCATAGGATAAATTTATAGTATTAATTTGGTTGATAAATGTTCTTGGAGTAATTTTACTCCATAATTTGTATATTAAGATATTTATTTATTTTCTTATTTCAAAAGGACGTTTTGAAAAGTCTAGAAAAATTTATTTGAGGATTTTGAAATCTTATTAAAAGTATTTTATAAATAATTTTCTAAATTTTATTCAATTAGCTACTTTTATACTTACAAATATAATTTGGAATTATAAATATAAATATAGCTTTTTATTGGTTATAAAACTCATTTTAAAGTCAATATTATAATATATAATAAGTTTTGGAATTGGTTTAAAAGGAAAATATAATATATTGCTATTTTATAAAATATAATATGAAAATAATAATATCGTTTTAAGTGATTTTTGTTATAAAGGTTATTGAAATATTATTAAAGAAGTTTCCAAACCCTGGAAAAATATCGAATTTTATTTTATGAAATAAATAAATGATTTTAGATATGTTTTGAATATATATAAAAAAATCTCTATCTATAATATGAGAATTTCAAATATAGTATAATATAAAGGAAAATGTTTTACTTCTAGGTTGTTTGAGCATAAAGTGAAGGTTTTAGATTATCTTATTTGGTTTGAAGTGGAAAGAAATTATTTTGGAGGTCTATAAATTTATTTTAAATTGTATTTAGTTATAGAAAATTAAGAAATAGCTTCTAAAATAATATTTGATTTGTAAAGTGATTTTGGATGTTTCAAATATATACCTAAAAATAAGAAGAGAATTTTTAGTATTTAAATATTTATTTTAGAATTATATTAACGAGGAGAATGTATTATATAAATTGCAAAAAAAAATTAGCAAAGCTAGTCGGCTTTAGAGTGGGCCGTGCCACTGTATAAAAATGGGAAAACACATGTTTTGTACATGCACAAAAAAGCTAAATGGGTTTATATTGACCATACCACTAATAAAAAACACAAGAGCTAGACAAATGTGCCTAATCTACTATAACAACATGACTAGACACCCTCAGAAGAGGAGGAACATCCATGGCCATCATCCAACGCTGGACTAATAATATGTGAATAACCAAAGAAGAGAGTAGCCAGATTTGGATCATAACCCTCTGAAGGAGGTGAGTAAACATATTTCCTATCCCGGCTGACATCATAAAACTTACTTTTGTTTGCCTCACCAATCTCGCCAACCCTAGTAAGGGACAGACCCTCACCCTCAATGTGATAGATAAGACAACGACTCCCGCCCTCAATATCACTGATATAAGCATAAAAAGTGTCAGTCTCAGGCGAGTACCGCATATCAGAAGGTACATGAACCCAGGCCCATTCCTTAGAATTCCAAATAATAGAATCGTACAAAGAAGAAAGATCAACCTCAACTTGGGCCATAGGTTACAAACTTGCAGAGGGAGGAACTACAGGAGCATCAACAGTGGGATCTACACCAACGGAAGCGACCAAAGAAATAGATGAGGGAGGCGCAACCTTTGGAACCCATTTCTGGATAGGAGAACGTAGAAGTGGAATCCGATCAGCAAAAGGAACAAGGACATCGGAGGCTGGATTAGAACATGCATCCGAAAGATGCCCAAAAAACTGACATGACGTACATATATCGGGTTTCCAACTGTAGCAAACTCTGACCTCAGCAAAATGGCCCTTATCTAGTCTGACTTTTAACATCGAAGGTAACGATCTGGCAGGAGTTATTTCAGTCAGAGCTTTGGCATAAACTAGAGTCTTTCTGGCCACAGTGTTAGCGTCATAACATATCACCTTACCAACAAGACCCGCTAGCCAATCAATCCCGATAAGAGGCTGAAGAACAAATGGGATGTGTGAAAAGTGGGCCCAGACAGGAATAGATAAAACCTGGTCCCTAGCCCTATCAATAGACGGACTCCGAGTTGTAATAATGAAAGGTTTCCCTTCTATGATAATAGGGTCGGCTTCTAGAATACGTTGTCTTTCATCACTATGGGAGAATTTAAAATAAAACATTACATTACCGAAATGAACACTCAGACCTCCCCTCCTTGGCTTCCAAACTTGGTTGCAATGCGCCTTAACAATCTGATAGGAGGGATTGGAGTTAAGGAAGAATCCCACAAATAATCTTTCCAATAATCAACACCGGCTTCAATCACTTCCATCGGAGGTATCATAACACCCTCGATCTCAACTTTATCAAAACAACGATGAGAATGAACACATGCATTTTTTGGCAATTTGGAGAATAGTGACGACCATTTTAGAGCTGCCCTAGGAGAAGAATCCACAGGGTCGGCGAGTGTTTCATTTGGAGCAGAACCATAGGGCGTTGAACTGGTTATGAGGATGTTGTGTTCAACAATGTCACAAGCACCTAGAGTGCAGCCACGATGCAAACCAAAGCCAGATGATTTGATCCTCACTTCCTCAACTACCGTAGCACGATCATCTATACCTAACTTGGCATTTTCCAAAGCCTTATCAACCAAAACAGCAGGGGAAATTATGCTTTACCCATTTACATCATCGCCGATTTTAGATTCGAGATTCAAACCAACAACTGACTTCGACCAAGATGAAGTACTAGCAGATGCTAAGAGCAGAGGTAGAGGATGCTCACCTGAAACCAACAGACAGCGAGGCAACTGAGGGAAGTTCATATCAAATAGAAGACCTGATAATGGATTACCATTAACAAACTTAACCAATGCGGGGACACTTCCTGAGCATTGTTACAAGAAGTGACCGCAATAAACGCTGACACAGCAGGACCAGGCAGTGACTCGGCAGAAGGAGGAGACCAGAGGTGTTGATCATCAGAGAAGAGGCACTAAAAAGAATGCCAGAATGCATGTGGGATCCATCTAGATCTGGCAACAAAGATACGGGCTTAGACCTCTTCTTCTTAGGCATAAGAGATAGACGAGGCGAAAGTGAGGCAGGGAAAGACAAGGAAAAAATAAAGACAATGAAGAGGAACGATAGCAGCTCAAACGAAAGGAGAACGGGAAAAAGGAAAAGTCGATGTCGCCAAAGTTGTATATTTCACTGTTGCAATTAATTGGACTTTAACCTTTTGTTATATAAATTATAAATTAATCCTAGAGATTTAATCATTTATTAAAAAATCCAATCTAGTTATTGGAAATTATTCAAAAGGCTTCTTAGTGCTTATTTGAAGATTTAAAGTACTATTATTAATTCATTGAAGTTTTAAAAAGACTTATATATTAAAATTAAATAATTCAAAATAAAGTTTCAATTATTATAATATAGTGAAGTATCTTTTATTTTTAAAATACTATTAATGATTTCAAAGTGATGTATAATAATTTCAACAAATGTAATTGTTTTATAAATCATTTTTATACTTGAATTTTATGTGTAACAAAAAATCTGAATAAACGGAGTTATAATACCGTCTAGTGTAACGACCTGCCCTCTCAACCCTCGAAAGTCGACACTAATACATCCATTGTATTTACGTGTTGAGCATCCAAGTGATAGAAGGCCAAATTGTTAGGATGAAATAAAAGAATAAGAAATAAAACAAGAAAGAAGAGAACACAATATCAGAATCTCACAACGGAATGATAATATATAATATCAAAAGAATAATACAAAGTGATACTCCAATACAAAAAAAATTCAGAATTACAAAACCTAAGTACTATCATCAGCCTGGACGATTGTAACAACCTGTCCTCACAAATGCTAATATGTACAATATAGTAATATGGTAGAAATAAGAATATTACGGTTGGTGAAATATCCAACTCGTTATCTTGAGCTCCAAAGAACATCAACGAAAACCGCCTTTCTCAGACTACTTGAAAGAGTACGCGAGGAATCGATGGAAAACAAAAACCAAACATTAAACATAAGTCTGGTATGAGAAACTCAAGAAATATATGGCCAATATATAAGAGTACTTTTGAGACCACATGGAATGCAATAACGGTTATCCCCTCAAAAGGACCACCATCTAATTAGTACATAAGGTGATACAATAGATGATGTCTATGGTGTAAAATATAAATACTATAACATAGCTGGAAAGGTTACATTGGTTACATTTAACAACATATTAGAGGGTACAATCAAATCCGATAAGGAATGTTCGCATATTGGATTTTCTATGGAGATTTCTCCGGTAGAGCCAGATCCATTCTCCTGCACAAGGGTCAAAAAGTACCTTTGAGTGACACATATCTCTAGATAAAATATACCAAAAAGGTAGCTTAACATCACAAAAGTGATGATGTTATGGAATGAAGGAGGGGGTGGAGCTTGCGTGTGGGAGGGGCAAGGTAGGAGGGTGCTGTGGAAAAAGAGTGTGGAGGGTAATGGACCAAAGGGCAAAAGGGTAATTTACTTATTTTATTTTACATAAAACTATTTCTCTCTTTTTTTGAATTTTTATTTTATTTTCACTTCTTTATTTCTAAATTTTTACTTCTTTCCAAAGCACCATTTTTCATTTTAATGGCTTCCAAAAAATTTCTAAGTTAAAGATCCTTTTCTTACATTTCAATCCTTAAAAACTTATTTAAAACCCTTTCTTTTCCTTTCTACATCTTCTGCATTTAAAAACAAGCCCAAACTCACCCCCTAAAATCTAGGCCGAGCCCATATCACCATATGTCGAACCCATTTAGCCACTTTAGGCCTCTAAAAGTCCAACTTTTACACAGCAAAACCAAGTTCTGGTGTCGATAAACGGTGTGGTTGTAGTTTGAATTGTTTCGGTTGATTTTTAGTGAGTAAAGCCCACCTTTCTAACTGAAGTTTTAAATTTTATATTGTTGATAATAATTGTTGTTGTTTGTTTGGTTGGAAAGTAATGCTGTTTGTGTTTTACATATACGTGTTTATATGATTAGTTATGGACTTGGAAATGAAGTCGAAATGTTAAGTGATGTTGAAAGTGATGATCTGTACTTTGTGAATGGATGTTATTGCATTTTAATAAATGTATGAGCTTATGTTATGGATGTTGTATGCTAAAATGAAAGTTAGCACTTGAATTTATATAGGTTGTGACATCGAGATCCCTTGTATCTTAACGTTGTTTACTTATTTATTGTCTAGAAAAGTTTTATAAAGTTTTCAAAACTTTATTTTTGTTTCCAAAACTTTATACAAAGTTTATAAAGTAAGTTAAAATATAAAAGGTAAAGGCTTGAAGGTTATTTGATATATAAAACAAGTTTAAGGTTATGGTATCCATAGCGATAGTCGCTATGATGTAGTTCGTAAACGTACACTTCTTGTGTAAACTAAAAGTATTTTCATTTTAAATATTTTTGAAAAGTATTTCAAACATATTATAAGTATTAAAAAGGTAATTCTAATTTAATAATCAATTAAGAGTTTAATGATTATTTAATTAATTAATTAAGTAAAGATAATTAGTACTTAATTATTAGTTAAATAAAGTTAATTAGTACTTAATTATTAATTAAGGAAGATAATTATAATTAGTTAATTAAGTAAAGGTTAATTGTTTATTAATTAAGAAAACGATAATTATTTAATTAATTATTAATTAAGTTAAGATTTAATTATTATTAAATAAGGGTTTAAATTTTATTTTTAATTAATTAAATAAAGGTTTTAATTTTTAATCACTTTATTTCCAAGGACCGATTGTTTTAAAAGCAACTTTTTTAAAAAAAAATGTTTAAATAAAAAGGATTCTCTTTGTTTACCATTAAGTAGCCAAACAAATACGATATATGCTAAAAAGTTGACATGTTTTATTGAAAGTAAGTCACCTTGTGTTTAGCACTAAAAGCCGATGAGTAGACTTTCCTCTATCTATGAGATCTAGAACTTGATTTTCTAGGCGAGGGATAGAGAAGTCAAAATGTCGAAAATGTGATAAGTATAAGAGAGTTAATTTCGATAAATGGGTCATGATAAATTAAGCATATGGAAGATACTTCATCGTATACTTAACACCAAATTCTGAGGTATGGAAACTCGTCTCTATCCCGAGAAGTAAGAATATATGTTGAGTCAAGGTTAGTTTTCAAACTTGTCCAACTTCATCGTTAATCAAGGGATAGTACTATTTGAAATCGAAAAGTAGGGATAAGTATAGGATGTCTTATTTTTCATATGCAAATCTATACACATCCCAGATAGTGGATTCGTTTACAATCGATAACTTGACCCTTTTAAAACAAATTCAAATGTCAGTTCAGAGAGACTAGGATCGAATAGCATGAGTTATTCGATAACCACTTCGAACCAACGTAAGCGTTTGAATTTGAAACATCTGAAAGATAATGGAATCGAGATGAAGATCTTTAAGGTGCAAGGGCTACTTGCTACTAATCTCAAGGGTGATTCCAAAATGGATGTAGTAGAAATAGTGCCTTAGGTTTATTCATATTTTGAGCAACTTGTATGGATGAATGCTAGCATTGCATTGTCACTTAGAGGGCAATGTTAGCATTCCAAGTGGGATTGCAATATAAAAGATAAAACATAGCCTCAAGTCTCACAACAGGGAATGACTAAAACAGGGGATATGCAGCAAGGCTACGTGGGTCTCTTCCATTAGGGCATGGTCATCCCTGATCTTGATAGATATTTTTTTTAGATGTATGCTTTGGGGCACGGTGTGGTTGTTGATCACAACTAAGGGATGATCATATTTGGTACTATCCAGCAAGGGGTAGGCATGTCCTGTGTAGCAGGGGTGCAAGATGTTCTTGTTGACCTGGGTATATTTTATTAAAAGGTGAACTATGACAGATGGTACCCCGGTAGCCTTGTTATGTTGGAACCCAATTTCCAATAAGTGCCTTTACGGACTTAGTAATATACCTAGTATGTTGGAATGTAATTAATGTAACCATTGCGGCTATGTTCAATATTTATTTTAAACCCTAGACATTATTATAATATCACTGGATTTTCAATAGAAATGTTTTGGTTATTGTAAGGTAAAACCCCATCAGTGTTTATGTGCATCGTAGTCTAACGAGATACCTTTATTTTTAAAATAGTTTATAAGTATAGTAATTTAGTGGTTACTTATAACAAAACCATGTCTGCCCAGGAGTTTTCTTTCTTTTCCCTAAAACTCTTGAGTGCTTAAATTTGTATGAGTAGCCAAGTAGTCCAAGTTCTTACGGATGCATTTTGGAGGAGCATGGAGCAGGATGCTTCAACATTATCATGTTATTTATTTTTATTTTCCGCCATGTATGTATATTTAGTATCAGCATTGTGCGGGCATGCAGTTATAATTGTCCCTAGCTGAAGTAGTACCTATTATGACTCTGATGTATTATTTTGGAAGTGACAATATGTACTTTCTTATATTATATTATATTTGATTTTCTTGCATTGTGAGATTATGTGTTTTTCCTTCTTACCTTTTCTTTTCTTTTTACCCTAACGGCTTGTCTTTTGAACACCTAGATAATCTGCACATGAATACCGTGGATGTATTAAGTGTCGTCTTTAGAAGTAAGAAAGGCGGATCATCACAATCAGAGCTTAGGTTGAGCAAACACCTAAGCTGTGGTTGGGGTCAACTCATTAGAGATAGGGTTAGTACTACCCTAGAATGAGTTTAGTCTATGAGAGCACATAGTTGTAATTTATATATTTATATATATATATATATATGTGTGTGTGTGTGTATACATATTCAGATTATTCCAATCAGCTTGATATCTTTGATTTAGTACCCTTTTTCCTTACTCGTTTAAGTATTCTAATGTTATCCTACTATATCCAACTAGTAAGAATAAGTAATAGGGCAAGACGAGGTATAGGAGCTAGTAGCACTGCGACCACCAATGGTCAAGCTCCAAATGTTGGAAGAGTTGGAGTAGTTGAAGAGGCAACACTGGTGCAGCCCTGTGTCAACTTTGCAGCTTTGTGCAAGGATTATACTAACCTAGGAGGAAAGCCATTTAAGGGCATGAAATCCAAGCTAGGCTTCATTTTTGCAAAAAGATTTTTGTAGATTTAGGTATTTCGGATCAGCAGAAGTTTCTTAGCATCTTAACGGTTTCAAGATGGAGCGGTAGCATGGTAGGACTCTGTTATAGCAAATATTCTAAAGGATGATTTTTCTTTGGCTAGATTTAAGGAGGTGTTTGAATATCAGTTTATGTCTGCTGCAGACCTTAAGCAAGGAGATTTTCGGTGGCTGAGTATGAGACCAAGTTTAATGAACTGTCGCAATTTGGGCCAGAGTTGATTGATACCTTGCAGAAGAAGAATGAGATGTTTGTGATGGGAACGAGGAAAGGATTTCGGGAGAAGATGACCACCCATCTGAAGGGTTATTTTAAGGATTTGATAGGCATGGCTTTGAGGTATGGAGTTCTTGAGAAGTAGAAGCCAACAGCAACACCAAGCAACAATAATAGTAACCCGAGTAAGAGGAAGTTTAATCATTTAGGGAAGAAGCGGTGGAAGGGAAAGTTAGGGGATGGAGATCAAGGAAACAACTTTAAGGATTATGTTTACAATAAGTGCAATCAGAAGGGCCATATTGCAAAGTTCTGTAAGAATTCAGGAGTTCAGCAACAGCAGGCAGGACCTATTTCTTCGATGGTTCAAAAGACACTCTGCTTCATTTGTCACAAACCAGGACATATGGTAAAGGATTGCCCACTAATGAAGAAGGGAAAATAGGTTAAAGTTTTTGCCATCAAGGACGAACCACCTTAGTAAATGAAAAGAAGAAAGGAGTTGTAGAAGGTGCTTTAATTGTTGGTTGCATTTTTGTTCGAGTGTTGTTTGATACTGGAGCTTCCCATAGTTTTATTTCTTTAGAAACAGTTGGTAGGTTGCAACTTTCTCCAAGAATTGTAGAAACCCATGTTTATGTGTCTAACCCCATAGGAGGTACCACTAATTTGTGCATGACTTGTGAGAATGTGAAAAATACTTATCTTACCTACCATTTCCCTTGCAACCTATTTGTCCTAAATTTTAAGGGGTTTGATGTTACACTTGTATGGATTGGCTGTCAGAGAATGGAGTTGTTCTAGATTATGTTGGAAGAATGATATTTTTAAGAACTAAAATTGGGGATTTTGTTGAAGTACCATGTAAAGAGTCAGACAAGCGAATAAGTAGTTTCCTGTATACCTTAGAATCATCCCAAGAAGAGTTAGGTCTATTTTAATTGTTAAGGATTTTCCTGATGTTTTTGAAGAAGTTAACAGTCTACCTCCACATTGGGAGATTGAGTTTTGTATCGACTTAATTCCTGGTTCAAGACCCGTTATTTAACCCATTCACAAAATGGCCCTTAGAGAGTAGAAGGAGTTGAGTGACTAGACTGATGATTTGTTGAGAAGAGGACTGATTAGACCAAGTCGGTTGGGAAGTAGCTGTAGTTGTGGTGAAATCAGATGGATCTTTGAGACTTCGTGTGGATTATAGGGAGCTGAACAAACAGACAATTCAGAACAAGTATCCCTTACCTCATATAGACGACCTATTTGACCAACTTCATGGTGCTCGAGTATTTTTGACCTTGCTACAGTATTCCACCAGTTAAGGGTAGTAGAGGATTGTATACCCTTAACTACATTTACAGGGCCAGATTTCTTCTTTGAGTGGCTGGGTATGCCTTTTGGGCTAACCAATGCACCGGCGTATTTCGTAGATCTTATGAATCACACTTTGAGGAATGTGCTAATTAAGTTTGTGTGGGTTTTCATAGATGATATCATTACTTACTCTAAGACCAAGGAAGAGCATAAACACCATTTGGAAGTGGTACTGAAGACACTAAGGAAGCATGTTTTAAAAGCAAAATTTTCAAAGTATCATTTTGATAGTCGGAAGTAAGATTCCTAGGACGTGTTGTGTCGGGGGATGGCATATTAGTTGATCCAGCAAAGGTAGCGGTTGTTCAAGAATGGAAGACACCGCAAACTCCCACAGAAGTCCGAAGTTTCTTAGGCCTAGCCAGATTTTATAGAAGATTCATCCAGGACTACTCCAAGATCACCTCACACCTAATTAAGTTGACAAAGAAGGATAAGAAGTTTGTTTGGACTCCAAAGTATAAGGAAGCATTCGTTGACCAATGCTCCAGTGCAAGCTATTCCAGATGAGGTGGAGGATTGACTGTATATACTAATGCTTATGGAATAGGCTTGGGTGTAGTTTTGATGTAGAACGAGAGAGTTATTTCCTATGCTAGTGGTAGCTAAAGCCCCATGAGAAGAATTATGCAACGCATGATTTGGAGTAGCTAGTTGTTGTGTTTGTATTGAAGATATAGAGGCATTACTTGTTGGGTGAAATGTTCGAGCTCTTCGTGGATCACAAGTCCTGAAGTATCTTTTCATGCAAAAATATTTGATATGAGGCAGCAGTGGTGGTTGGAATTTCTGACGGTACATAACTTGGATATTCTTCATACACCAGGAAAAGCAAATGTGGTGGCAAATGCTTTAAGCAGGAATGCGGTCTTGGATCTCTTGGTGGTTACTCTAACTCTCTATGAGCTAACAAAGAGAAGATAGTCGCTTAATGGAAATTATCAAGAATGTAGAGGAGGGTCATTATTCGAGCTTTGAGTTGAACCATCGGGGTGTATTGTGAATGAATGGGAGGATATGTGTTCCCAATGTCGATGGTATTAGGAAGGAAGTTCTAACAGAGTGTCATCGATCCAAGTTAAGTATACATCCTGGTATTTCAAAGATGCATAGGGATATGAAGCGGATATTCTAATGAAAAGGGATGAAGAGGGATATTTCAATCTATGTCAGCCGATGTGTGAACTATCAACAAATCAAGGGCGACCACCAAAGAACTACTGGGCTACTCCAACCACTGGAGATCCCAAATTCAAAATAGGAGAAAATATCAATGGATTTTATTGATGGATTGCTCAGATTAAGGAAAAGTAATAAAGGTGCTAGGGTCATTATGGATCGGCTAACCAAGTGTGCCTACTTTATTCCAGTAAAGCCGGCAAGGACTACAACGACTTTGGAAGAGATTTATATGGAAGAGATCGTCCGATTGCATGGATTTCTAGTGAGCATTGTAAACGATTAGGATCCAATCTTTACTAGCAAGTCTGGGGGGCGTTACAAGTAGCTTCAGGAATAAATATAAGTTTGAGCATGGGCTACCATCTTTCCGATGGTCAAACAGAAAGGGTGAACTGAGTCTTGGAGATCTGTTGAGAGCACGTATCTTGGAATTTGGGGGATCATGGGAAGATCACCTGCAGTTATTGGCATTCTCAAGTATTGGCATGACACCCTATGAAGCTCTTTATGGACGACCGTGCAAATCACCATCGTGTTGGGTGGAGAGCGGGGTTCGATTAGTACTTAGACCTGATATGATTCGGGAAGCTACGGAGAAGGTTGTAGTGATCAAGAGGAGGATAAAGAAAGCACAGATCAACAGAAGAGTTATGCAAATCAGAGGCGAATGGATTTGGAATTCGCGGTCAGAGATTTTGTGTTTGTGAAGATCTCCCCGATTAGAGGTGTTGCTAGATTTGGAAGAGCTGGGAAGTTGGCACCTAGGTATTGAAAGTGGCTAAGGATCGTGCAATATAGAATATTAACTAAAATATTTACGTGTGCGGAATATAAATATAAAAGTAAAATAATGAAGTAAATGACACCATAGATTTTTATACTGGTTCGAACTTCCCGTTCTACGTCCAATCTCAGACTCCTTCTGAAATTCAACTATCAACTCTCACTTAACCCTGAGGAATAGGTATTACACCGCCTGAGCAAACGAACAAGACTTCAACCGTCTAAGCAACAGAATAGGACTTCAACTGCCTGAGCAACCGAACAGGACTTCCAATACAAATAGTAAAATTGTTTCTGAATGAGTATGCTCTTGAATAGCACTGATAAGTCAATAACGTACACCCTTCCTATAATCTTCTCCTTTGTGGTATATCGTGTAATTCGTGAAGGCAGGAAATTTATTAAATCACTAATGAAGTTTTCTTGAATGAACAAGTGATTAGAATGAAATATTAAATGCAAATGGCAAGATAGTTTAGGCAATAAGAATGAGAATTAGAATCAGAATTGGTGATTAAAACAATGGATTTCATGGTTATTTATAGTGATTAAGAGTTGCAATCGTTCGTGAAAGGTAGCCATAAAAGGATATGGAAGCAACACTTAAATCAAGAGTTGTTTCTATTCGTTGAATTGAAGTGTCTTTTCAAAATATAGCTGTTATGAAGATTCAGCCATTTGAATAGCATGAATCAGCCAGTTGAATGGATTAAAAATTGATGCAGCAAGGAAGCAGTGCAAAAACAACCGAATTCATCTGGTTGAATTATCAACTTCAGCCGTCTAAATATTCAAGATAAGTTGTGCACATGCACAGCATTCAGTCGACTGAACTATACTGTTCAGTCGGCTGAATTGCTTGTTTTATGCCGTATCAAAGAATTTTCTAAAAACTTTTAGCATATGAACTATGTTTTGAAAAACTTTATCATATGAACATTGTTTTGAAAAACTTTAGCATACGAACATTGTTTTGAAAAACTTTAGATTGCATGTGCGTGCATATACCACTTCGAAGAGATTTTAACATGAATTTAATATTAAACTCAGACCTTGGTCTAAATATTTTGATGAGGCTTCAATCCGAAATCTGGTCTGCAATTTGTTAGACTGTTTCTCCAGTAAAAACAATATATTATCCTACAAGTATGGTTAGTTCATATGATATTTACTTATATAGTTGTCACAATCAAAACATCAAAATTCCAGGTTCTAACAGGTATGTTGGACCATTTTGAATTCTTGAAAGGATTGGGCCTCTTGCCTATAGAGTTGAGTTGTCGAAGAGGTTGTCAGGGGTCCATAATGTTTTCCATGTATCCCATTTTGAGGAATCATGTGCATGACCCATTGCTGATTGTGGAGCCATTTGTTAAAGAGGATTTGGAGGAGGAATTATACCTAGGGGTGATAAGACATCTAGTTCGCATTGTGGATCAGGATGTGAAGTGATTGCATAATAAGGTCATGATGGTTGTTAAGGTCCAGTGGAGTGAAGATCCTAGACACTTCACTTGGGAGCTAGAAGATAGAATAAGGAAAGCTTATCCCGAATTGGTGCTAGAATAGCTGTTCGTTTGTTGTATGGATTGTGTACTCACTGTCTATGATGTAGTTGCTTAGTATGTATCTGTTGTATGTGTTTCACCATTTATAATATATGCCTTCTTGAGTTATTATGAGTTACCTTTGTGTATTAATTTCAGGATGAAATTCTTTTAAGAGGGGAGAATGTAACGACCCGTAGTTTAATCACTTTAAATATAAATATTTGATATATTTTTAAATGATTAATTTATGGATTTTATAGCTCAAATAAATCTCTTTTAAATAGTAACTAGTGATGGAGAAGTTGTTCTAAAAGTTGGTTTATAAAAATAACTAGTTCGAAGAAAAATCGATAATGTGACTGAAAATCATTTTTCGGATTTTCAACTTTTCATCATCTAAAAGTTGTAAGAGAACATTATGTACACTAGAGTAGATATACACAGACTTATATAAATAACATATGAAAATGGTTAGAGTAAAAAAGGGCCTAAACATTTACTTAAGTAAATAAGTTAAGTTGACTTTCTTTTAAAATTAAAAAAAAGAGAAAAGATGTGTAAAAGGTAACTTAACATCACAAAATTGATGATGTGATGGAATGAAGGAGGAGCGATGGAGCTTGCATGTAGGAGAGGCAAGGTAGAGGGTGATGTGGTACAAAAGTGTGGAGGGTAGGGGACCAAATGGCAAAAGGGTAAATTACTTATTTCATTTTATATAAAACTATTTCTTTTTTTTCAATTTTCATTTTACTTTCACTTCTTCATTTCAAAACTTTTACTTCTTCTTTCCAAAGCTCCATTTTCATTTTAATAGCTTCCAAAAAATTTCTAAGTTAAAGATCCTTTTTTTCCATTTCAATCCTTAAAAACTTATTTAAAACCCTTTCTTTTTTGTAAACGCCCGAATTTCCGTACCCTTTGAGCCGACAATAAACCACACATGTCCAACTCAAATTGCACGAATAAGCTGATCTTTAAGGGGTGAAAAAGAAAATAAAGACAGAACAGAATCTCACACGAATGGAATAATATAAATAATATTGAACAATATCTTTACAGCGGAATTTTTTTAAAGATACATATATCAGAGTCTAATCTAAATTCAGCTTGGACAGTTATAAACATATGTCCTTCCAAACGTTGATAAACATCAAACAACTGCAGCGGATAATAGAATACATACATACATAAATGAATAACTCCAGCTCTCCTCTGGAAACTCCAACCATCTTCACTAAACATGAAACTACTCGGATCTGACTCGAGTATTGAAAATACCCGGATCAGGCTTGATAAACCAGTGTGAGAATACTCAAATATAAATGACAGTGTCATATATTAGCCTTGGAATAACTAAAACACGGACGGGTTTTTACCTTATGATAACTAAAACACTTTTATATATCAAAACATTTGATATTATTTCTAAGGACATATCTTTGAAAACATTGCAAATAAACTTATTAATCTTAGCCGAAATTGTTACCATTATTAAATTCCAGATATTAGGCTCTACAAACAAATCCGAAGGCACTTATTGGAGAATGGATTCCATACAAATGACAAGGTAAGGGACTACTTTCCGACGGTACACCTCTAGAGGGATGCACTTAGGGTCGAGATACTCGGCGCCTAAACCAACACAAGACCGGCCTACCCCTCACGCTGGAAAGTACCGAATATGGCATCACCCCGGTCGTTACCGATCTTTAACGGGTACCCGATTCATATATTCACCATATACTAAGAAATGTGTAGAGTAAATCTAGAAGGATGATGACATCTCCTAATTAGGAGTGACCCACTTAGCCTTGCTGCTTCTACCCTATTTCTGTCCTTTCCGGGTGATGAGGCCTGAGGTAAACGATTACCTATTCACATAGCACATCTTCTTCACTTTGAATGCCACATTGCCATTCCTCTGATAACACTATTGACTTTCACGAACATACAACCTCTAAGCTCGTACGTCTCAGAGAAGGGTGTTAAGCTAAGAGAAGTTGCCTTCTCCGCCACTAAGCAGATGTATGTTTGTAATAGTCAACATTATGATCTTAGAAATGCAATGTCTGACATTCGTCCATACATATTGTCCAGGAACAGGACAAACCGAAGGTACTCTCCTACTTCATTAGTAGCGAGAAGTCCTTGCATCAGAGATTTTCATAACAGAGCACTGCTACCACCATATGATATGGTAATTTTCACCTCGAGGGACTAGTGGTAAACAGCCCTATATCATGAAGATCCCTATCTTCAAAATCATTTGTCTTCAAATACGTTTTACTTCGAACGTAGATCGGTTCGAAGTGGTTTTCGGATAGGAATCATCCAAATCCGACTCTAGTTCCTTCGAATCCAATTATCAATAAAAAAAATGTTAAGTTCATATATGATTATCAATCATCAATCAATTACTTTATTTTTACATTTAATCAAATATCTTTCTTAGATATATTCTTTTCAATTTATTCCATTTTCTTTTCAATGAGTATATGGAATCATTAAGCCCCATTTATCAAATTATTTGGTTTATTTACCTTTCCTTTTATCTTTGAATAATTTCAAATCATTTCATCTTTTACTTAGGAAAACATTCCCAAATCATTCATTAAATCTTAATCAAAGATTTCTTATATTCAAGTTATAACTTTTAACTTAGGGACAATATTCCCAAATCATTCATTAAATCTAAATCAAAGATTTCTTTCTTAACTTCAAATCATATCCTTGCAAATCAAAGATTTTCATAACAGAGCATTACTGTCACCTTAATTATGGTAAATTTCACCTCCAGGGACTAGTGGCAAGTAATCCTACATCATGAAGATCTTTTCTTTTATCTTGGAAAAAAACTTTAAATATGATCTTTTAGAGCATCCGGGCTTTCCTTTCGATCTGTTCCACCCCTTGTCTAAAGATAAAGCAAAGGCCAGGTAAGTTCAGGGCACTAGTTGCTCTATTTCTAACCTTTGTTACATATCTTGTTTTACCATTTAGCTCTCACGGGCGGGACAAATATACTAGTCGTTTCTGCATACTCAATTTGTTATTATATTCAATATTCTTCAATTATTGTTTAAATGTTATAAACAATTCCTCTTAACCAATTATTCAGACTTTTATTAAAACTTCCAAATCATCTTTAAATTACTTAATTACTCTTTTAAAAAAATTCACAAAAGATTTAGGAAAAATTGTTAAGTTTAAAACTACGTTTCAAAAGTTATTAAAACTGCTGCGAAAAGCGTTGCGAAAAGTGTTGCAAATATATTTTAAAAGCTATATTCTTCAAAACGACTTTTATATCATTTAGAAATCCATCTTTTCAACTTAAATCTCTTTTAAAACATTTTAAAGGATTTTTAGAATTTATTTCATATTTTAAAACATTTAAAATATCAATTTTAAACTTTGGTCACTTTGCTGCAAAAGCGCGATTTTTCTGGAAAACTGTTTTGGACATATTTTAAAATATACTATATGAAATCTTGATTTTCTAATTCTTTAAACATATTAAATGTTTATAAACATTTCTAACTTGTTTTAAAACTATTTCCAAAAGGTTTAAGCAATCCATATACACCATTTCATTTTCAAAAGGAAAGTGATTTCCTTTGTGCTTATCGACGTGTATTAATATGACTTGGTAAAACAATTTAACAATCATATCAAAAAATCAATACTTGATGATCAAAGCATATATAAGCATCCATAGCAATTATAACACAATATCAAACATGTATATATATAAATATAGATGTTAAATATAGTTTCTCACCATAAACCAAACCGATAAACTTCCTACCAACATTCTAATCAACCAACACTTCATTAACTACTTCCTACTCCATTAAACACTAGAAAAAAACACCCTCATCCTTCCAATAGCTTAGCTGAGGCTTGAGATGGAGGTTGGCCGAAAGTATAGAGAAGAAGCGGTAGAGCTTTGAACTTGAATTCCGAAGATTTTGATCCAATAATAGGTTATCTTGTATCTAATTTTAGATCCTCTATATCTCAAAATTTAGAAAAAAAATTTAACTAATAAGTCGTTTAAAATTATTTTCTCTTGAATTTGAAAAAAATAATCATTGGAATCCAAGTTGGTTTGAGGGAGATATGATAGAATGAAGAAGAGGTATTGTCGGATTGACAAAAATAAAGCTAGAAAATGCACTTCAAAGAATTGAGTTTCAGGTATAGCAAAGCTCAAAATTGAAAAAAGTGATCAACATAAAAGTTGTAGCTACTAGAATTTAATATGATTTGAAAAAAAAATTTTCTTAATTTGGATCAGCTATTATCAAGCTATGATCAGAACAAAATGGGCTATTTTCTGTGTTAAAAACTAGGCTAGAGAATGCACTAGAAAGAAGTGGATTTTTAACATAGTTAAGTTTAGAATGAGACAAAGTGGTCAACATAAAACTGGAGCCACTGGAAAAATACATGATTTGAAAAAATAATTATGCATTTTGGTTCATTTTTGAAGAAGTTATGGCCGAGAGAAGAAGAGGTAAAATATGGAGAAAAGAGGAGTTTGATTTGAAGGTAATGAACATTGATTTCATTTGAATATTTTGTAAATATTTTGACATTATTTCTTTCTAATTTTTTCCTATAGCTTGGAAGCCATTAAAGAGAAGAGGAAGAAGATGAAGAAGCTTGAGAAAAGAAGAAGAAGAAGAAATGTGAATGAAAGTGAAGAAGGAGGTGGATATTATAGAAAAAGAAAGAAGTGGTAAATTTACCAAAATAACCTCTTACCAAATTACCAAACTAACCTTACTTCAACCTAAAGCAATCTCCACTTTTTCAATACTTAACATCATCTTTCACATCCTTACTTTATGTCTTAGTCACTTAAAGATTAAGTAAAGAAAGTAATTATATTGTTGGATTTTGATGTGACTTGGATTTGATGTTTACTTTTGACTTTTCTTAAACTTACTTACTTTTCTTAATGATGTTCTAGAGTTTCCTAATCATAATTAGTAAAAGTAAATATGTTTAGTTATTAAAATGTGTAATATATATATTAAAACATGTTAACAAAGGTGCGACAACATTACGGGAACTTTTAATCGACAAAATATAGATTTTCGACAAAACGTTTTCCGGTCACATTTTGATGTTTTTGTTAAACTATTTATTCATGTAAACCAAACATCAAAATAAATTTCTTATTATCTTTAAATAATTAAAACAAGCATATTTAATATATAAAATAATATAAAACAATATCCAAATCTATTGATAAAAATACGACATCGATTTATCGATATGGGACGAAATTTGTCAACTTTTATAGAACAAGTTTTAAATATTTATCGAACCATTATAAATTAAATTACTATTATTATCAAATGAGTTTGATATCGATTATATGTAACGACCCACTATTTTGGACCATTCAAATCGACAATAATCCACACCTGTCTGACTTGAATAATTCAAAATAACAGATTGTAATAAAATTTGGAGCAAATAAAATCAAATACAAAATCACAGACACAGAATATCAGAATAACTCGCAGTGGAAATAAAATACCATAGTAGTTCATGAAGCTACTATATACAAACTCTCAAAACATATACAAAATCTCTTAGTCAAAATAAATATAATAGAAGTCAGGATACATAAATCAATAATACCGAGACAATACTGAATAAGAAATAACTAGAACAGAAGTCAATGAACCGATAGATAGATATATAAGCTCCAACAGATCTCTAGCTCCAGAAGGTGAATCCAAAGCTGTGATTCTCAAGTTGACCCAAGCGTAAAGTAAAACACAAAACACTCGAGTCAGGACATAAATACTTATATAATGTAAACCAACTCAAGTGAACTGTAATAGCAATGCATAATAACTTAAAGGATGCTTGGGATCGCCCATCCTTTAAGGATCCATAAAACCATCAATTTAATTACATCCCGTGGTTAAAATTCCAAAATGGTAATTTATACTTCGAAATCAAATATCATTTCAAATCCATCTCAAAATATCAAAATATTTCAAATCAAATTATTCCTTTTAAATCATTTAAAAATGAAGTTATTATATTTAATAGTCGATATTCAATTCTCAAAATTTTACCATTTCAGAATTCATTTATTCGCTTAAATTTATTAAAACAGTGAAATTTCAACTTTTGCAGCATTTAGAAAATGCTACGGAAAGTTATGTTTAAAAACAATTCAATTAGCAAAAGACAGCATTTAGATGCTGTAATAGGTTTAGATTTCAAATAAAACTTTAGTTAAATTTAGCAACTACAGCACTTAGTTCATTTTAGCCATTTAGTTCATTTATATCAATTACAGCATTTACAAAATGCTGTAATATCTTTAACTTTAGAAATGATTGCATTTCAGGAATGCTGTCAATTTAAATTCCAAACTTTCACTACAATTTCATAAACAATTAAAATTTATTTAAATCCATTTTAACTTATAAAAATCATATTTTCTTACTTTAAAAACAATCATTTAAATAACCATTAATTTATGATTTTACAAAGTGAAAGTTTCACAAACAATTATCGAATCTTTAATAATTCACTTATAAAATAAATGTAAAATTTATAATATTTCATTTACTTAACATTTTAATTAAGTTTACCATTTCATAATTTTATTTAAATTCCATTTTATTTTCTTAACTTAACTTTTATTTTAAAACACTTTCACATTTTCCAAGTTAAGTTATACTTCAAATTTCAACTTTTAAACATTTATTTATTTAACTATTTTTAATTTATAGAAAAATCAATAACACTTTATAAAATCATTTTAAATTAAATTAAAAATCAAATTATCATAATATTTACATTTTTAACATATTTTATAATTTAAAGAAAATATATATATTAACCACGGGTCTGTATATAAATTTTTCTAACCTAAGTCAAATGATATGGATAATATATCATTTCAATCCGTAATTTACAAAGGAAAAATCCGGGTTTTATCATTTCAAACCCGCAATCCCAAGTTAAATGAAATAAATAAAAATCGTTCAGGCCTATCATTTCAGCCCATAACGATTTTTCCCTATTCTAAAGTCCGTTCGGGTATGTATCATTTCAACCCATAGTGATTCTATTCTACAGGGAACTTGCAGTGTGATAAACTGATATAAATAAACATAATAGCATTATATAACAGTAACAGATGATATGACATGTAATTTACAGGTTTAACATCATACATAAATAATCACAAGTAGTTATAGCATAACATAATAGTGCTACACATTCAATTGTTGTCAATTCACATTTGCATAAGTATAAAATGTCAGGTGAGATTTACTCACCTCTATGGCTGGAGATTGCAATACAAATGACACAACAGAATCTAAAGCACGATGACAAGACTATAATTTAAGTGGAGAGCGAGATCCAAGCTATAGATCTTGTGTTACAACCCAAAAGAAAACCAAACAAATTATAAATTTCAATGCAACCTTGAAATGATATAACTTTGTAATAAAAACAAATATGAATGCAACGACTTTTGCCTTGCTTTCTACATTTGCTTGCACAACCTAGGGGATGTTTTGGCTCAGGGTTGGCATGACTTTGGCTCAGGTTTGAACATAGGAATGTATGGCATAAAGGCTAGAACAAGTGGAGGAAGTTACAACATAGGAAGGTAAAGAGGTTTTAGGCAACAAAGAAGAGTTTTGGTTCAACAAAGAGGCTCCGCCATGGGGTGTTTGGGGTCGGCCAGTGGAGTGTGGGTCAGGTCAGAGGCTAGAGGGGTTTGTGGTGGTCTGGTCAGAGGTGGTGGTGGTGGCCAAAGGTGGTGGTGGTGGTGGAAAATGAAGTGGTGATGCAAATAGTGGTCAGAACATTGTTTTTAAGGCCTAGGTTGCATTTTTGAGGGGTTTGGTCACCATGGTGGGTTCGGCCATGGTCATGACCTGGAGTATAGTTGGCGATGATGTCATGGAAGAGGTGTAGGAGGTGGTGGCCGTGGATATGAGGAGGAGGAAGTGCAAAAGAATCCAAGAAACAAGGCAAAACCCATGAAAAATGAGAAGAAGAAGAAGAAGAAGGAAAAAGCAGCCATTACCAAAAAAATTTTGCAAGCCACGAATAGAATGAGGAACAAATGTTTTTTTTGCAGGAATGAGCACTGGAATACACGGCCAAACAAAGTAATACACAACCAAAAGAAGTAAATGAGGAGTTGTGGCAATTGAAAGGACAAGAGATGAAAAGACTTCAGTTTCTAAAGCATTTTAAACTCTTTCATATTTCCTTTTTCTTTAATTCAAATAAAACAAAACAAAATCAGTAATTTGACTTTAGAACCGAAATAAAGTGATATAAAATAAAAATAAATAATTAATTTTAAATAAAATGGAAAAAGAATATAAGAAATTACTTAAAAAATTGAAAACAGGGTTCAAAAAAATTACAAATAACTCATCATTGGCTTTGGAAAATTTTCTACTTCATTTTAAAAATATTATAAAGAAAAACTATGAAATAAATAATTCATTTATCATTTCTAAAGTGAAAGAAATAATTAAATTTAGAGAAAATAGAAAAAGAATAAAGAAATTTTTTAAAAATTCAAAATAGGACTTAAAAATTTCAAATAGAATATCACTAGTTTTAGAAAAATTATAACTTTATTTCTAAACCAATAAAAGTCAAGTAAAATAAAATAAATGCTGAAAAAAATGAAGTGTAAATGAAAATAAAATAAAGTCTTAAGAAAATAGAAAATAAACAAAGAATTTCTTTAATTAAATGAAACTGGAAATTAGGAATTATAAACAGAATACAACTGACATTGGAAAATGTCAATTACACTTTGAAAATGTTTTAAAACCAAAATATATACATAACATGTTATTTTACCCATATAAATATAAATTAGAACATTACATGACCAAATAAAATATTATTTATATAATTTAAAATAAACAATTTTGTTAAATACAGCAAATTACACTCAATAGTTAAAAAGGCATAACTTTCACAATATTAATAAGATTTTAACGAAACGAAAAGCATTATTCTTAAAATTTTATTTAATTTCGTAATAAAAGATAAAATTCAAATTTTCAAACTTTCAAATTTTAAATTTAAAAGTCAAAGTTTGACCATATTGACCAAAGTTCACTTTTCTGGAAAATATTCTATTTAGTCATGTTTGGAATTCTAATTCACATCAAAATCAAAATTTATATTTAAAATAACAAAATTTATTCATTTTAATAAATAAAATAAAGTTTTCAAATCAGGAAATTCAATTAAAAATAATCACAAAATACAGGGTTGTTACATTATATATATATATATATATATATATATATAAAGAATTATTTATCATTTAAGACAAATTTCTTGAATATTCATCCTACTTTATTAGAATCTGGCTTTTTTCAATTTTACAATGGAAATACAAAATCTTTATTCAATATCAAAAATAAGTTTGTCATTCTTATTTATCATATAAAACTTGATTGTTTAAGTTTGAAAATTTTACATTTAAATATTTAAAATAATTAAATATCCCATTTTCAAAGTGGAAAAATTACGGATCGTTACATTCTCCCCTACTTAAAAGAATTTCGTCTCCGAAATTACCCTGAACCTAAACCCACAATTTTTTTTACCTAAATCATTATTTCACAAACTTAAACCCATGAGATGTACCCAAATCATCCATATAAAATATCTGATTTGATATTCTATTCGAATCCACAACTTTATTTCCAAACTAGTATCCATCCCCCGATCCACTAGTGCGGACTCTGATCAAGCTTCTAGATCAGATACACTTGCTTTCCTTGCATAGCTCTCAACAATGATAGAAAACTTGAGTAACTTGTTAGGAAATCAATTCTATGGTTTCGATGATAACAACTATACAATGGAAATCGAATGTACATATATATCTATATTTATAGATAGTTGATAGAGTAACATCACCAAAGAGACTAAAGCAACACTCAAGACAAGAATCAAAAGACGTCAAATCAGAAGAGATTGAAGAGAAATAGGATATGCACAAGATGAAGCAACATGCACACTTTCAGACGTCTGAGAGCACAAGCCAGACGTCTGAATGATTCCTCTGGTTCATAATTCAGAAGCAATCAGACGTCTGGTTAGACGTCTGAGAAGTATCCAGGCTTATAACAGATATGAAGACCAGACGTCTGAGGTTACTTTCCATACGTCTGATTCAAGACTCGACTGTGCGTTTTCAAAGCTCAACTGCAACATTCGAAAAGACACATCCACTTCTCTTTGTCGCAACTCTTCATCACCATCAGAAGCGACTTTACGGAGATTACAACAGATGCAACTATACAAGAAAACTCTTCATCACTATAAATAGCATCAGGAATTCAAGAGAAAAAAACAACCTGATTTACTTACACTCTTATCTCTTGTACTCTGATTTATTCCTGATCTATAAGCAATCAAATACCTGTAATCAATCCTTCCATATATATAGAACTCCTCAATCAGATATTCTCAAGATCGATATATATTGGAAGCACTTTTGTACTCAATAGTCAACATCCGTGTTACAGAACACATTCTTGACAAAGAAACTCTGCTATTGTAAACCTGTTCCTCCGGGTTAAGCGAGGGTTACTTGAAAGGAAATTCCGAAGAGGAGCTTCGGGACTGGACGTAGGACGGGAGGTCCGAACTAGTATAAAATACCGGTGTGATTATTTTTATTTACTTTGCTACTATCGTTTATAGAGTTATATTATATAGTTAGCTGTTTATACTTGCATATAATCTAGACGATCCACTCATATAGACTTTCAATTGGTATCAGAGCAAGGTTCGTTTAAAAGAACAGTAACACGTTTTTTATATCATTCTAATATGGCAAGTATTTTTCAAGAAGGACAATCCACAGCACGACCCCCACTTTTTAATGGCTCTAATTATTCATATTGGTCTACACGTATGAGAATTTTTATGGAAGCTAATGGTTTAGAAATTTGGTTAGCCACTCAAGATAAATATGAAGCTCCAACTACTGCTATGAACACATGGACCGATGCACAAAAGACCTTAGCATCAAATAATGCTAAAGCTATGAGTCCTGTTTTGCTCACTTGACAAAAATGAATTTTCACGTGTCATGTTATGTACTACTGCATTTGATATTTGGCGTACCTTACAATTACACATGAAGGTACAACAAAGGTCAAACAAACTAAAATTTCAATTTTACAAAATCAATTTTCATCATTTAAAATGAAACAAAATGAAACTATAGTAGACATGTATTCAAGATTTCAAACTATTCAACATGATCTTATGGCATTAGGAGTTAAGTTTACTGATTTTGATTTAGTTTCACGAATACTCAACTCTTTAACACCTGATTGGGAAAGAAAAGTATTAGCTATTGAAGAAGCTAATGATCTCTCTACTCTCAAAGTTGAAGAGTTGGTAGGAAATTTGATGTCCTATGAAGCTAATTTGCAGGCACGTAAAGAATTAAATTCGGAGACGAAGAACATAGCATTTCCATCAATAAAGAATGATGACTCAGATTTAGATGAAAATGAGATAGTATTCATTGCCAAAAACTACAATAGATTCAAGAAATTTAGAAAGATGACCAAGTTTCAAAAAGAAAGAAAAACTAACTCAACAAATCTATCTCAAATTAAGTGTTATGAATGTGATCAATACGGACACATGAAGAAGGATTGCCCAAAACTTAACAATGATAAAAAGAAGAGCAAATTTGAAAAACTCAAAAAGAAGAAAGCCTTCAAGGTAACGTGGGATGATTCCGATTCTTCATCTTCAGAAAGTGATAGCGATAGTGACGAAGAACAAGCTAATGTGTGTTTTATGGCACAAAAAGATGAGGTATGTCCGGAACTTAGCTATGAAGAATTACTTGAACTTAGCATAGAATTAGATGATAAATTTAGACAAATAAAAAAATTGAACAAAGAATATATAGTAAAAGTAAATAGATTAGAACTTGAAGTAGGAATGTTGAAAGATGAAAAAACTATTTTAGAAGAAGAACTTGAAATATCTCAAGAAAAATTAAGAGATAATGTGATAGAAAGTGAGAACATTACTCTAGAAAAAGAAAATTTGCTAAAAGAAAATGTTGATTTTAAAAAGGATATTGAATTATTGAAAACAGAAAATAGAGAATTAAAAGAAAAATTAGATAAAATTATCAATAATGTGTCAAAATTCAACAAAGGAAAACAAGATTTGGAAAATCTTATCAAAACATCAAAACCATCAAGTAATAGAAATGGAATAGGATTTGAAAAATGTTCTAAACAAAAAGAAAATAATGCTAAAAATATTAGTTATATAAAAACTAGAAGTTTATCTAAACAAAAATTAAATATCAAAAGTATGAAAATTTGGGTTCCTAAAACAAATAATAAATTGATTAGACAAAAGTATATCAATAATTACTTAGAAAATGTAGTTTATAATAAGAATTATATTTATAAAGGTACCAAACCATCTTGGGTATGGTTACCTCCCTCTAAAAATTAGGACCCTAATCAAATATGTGGGTACCAATTAAAATATTTTTTTGCAGGTACCCAAAATTAAAAAAAAGGAGAAATGGATACTAGATAGCGGTTGCTCCAAACATATGACTGGAAATTCAAAAATGTTATCAAATATAACATACATCGATGGTGGAACAGTAACATTTGGGGACAATTCAAAGGGATTTATCATAGGCATTGGAGAAGTCATTAACTCTGGTATATCTAACTCTCCTATTATTACTAATTTTTTACTGGTAGAAAATTTAAAACACAACTTATTAAGCATTAGTCAATTGTATGATAAAGGTTTTCAAATAAATTGAATTAAAAACTAAATTTAGTTCACCTTTCATTACCACAAATTATTGAATTTTTTGAACCATTAAAATTTTAGAAAATTAGTTTTTCTATAAATAACCCTTTCAGCGTATATAAATACCCATAATTATATCACAAATATATACAAAGTATCAAATTCTTACAATTTAGAAAAATAATGTCTTCTGGAAGTTCCTATATATCTATCTCTGTCTCCACACCATCGACGGACAGCGCAGTAGATACACCACAACGTCTTCCGACACCTACACCACAAGAACCAACAAACAGGTGGTCCTCATATCATACGGGGTTTACTCCAGAGACTAAAAAGACGAAAAGATCCTTGTTTACTTCTCCTAATACAAAGGAGAAAATTGATGAAATTCATCATTACCAAAAACAACAGATGGATCTTCAACGAGAACTTTATTTTGAACAGAAAGTTACAGCACGAAGGCTTAGTTTCCTGGAACAAGTAGCGATGAAGTTTTGCTCGTCCCGAAAGAAAGATGTGCTTGAACCACTACCAAAACCTTGTAGTTCATTAGATCCATCTTCTTCGTATCGCACTTCTTCTGATCCTTCTCCAAGACGATATTCTGGCTCCCCACGGACCCACGAACGAAGGAATATATGGTCTCCACTTAGACCATGGAAGGATAACGACTCAGGAAATCCGAAAACATCGTCGCCTTCTAAATAAATAATATCAAAATTAATTATTGTATGTATTTTGTAAAATTGTTGTATATTTTCCCTTTTACTATCAAAAATTAATAAATAAATAAAACCATCAATTTTACACTATTTTTAAGCATAATTCCCCCTCTCAGACGTCTGACTATTGTCTTCAGACGTCTGATTCACTGATATATGTCACAACTTTAAGCACTGTGCATATGTCAGACGTCTGATATAGTCCCCAGATGTCTGGAATGAAGCTCTGCCTTCTCCTAAAAACATTTAGAATAATTTAGACGTCTGAACTAATTTCCAGACGTCTGGCTGACTTATCTGTTTCATAAATAAACAGAAAACAGACGTCTGTGTTAACCTCCAGACGTCTGAACTAATTTCCAGACGTCTGGCTGACTTATCTGTTTCACAAATAAACAGAAAACAGACGTCTGTGTTAACCTCCAGACGTCTGATTAATCTTTCTGCCTCTAAATTTTTCAAACTTCGCAAAACCAGACGTCTAACATATATCACACAGACGTCTGTTCGCTTTATCTGTACAATTTTTAGGGCAAACCAGACGTCTATTTTCAAACTCAGACGTCTGGAACTCAATCGACCGTTATTATAATACAAAATAACGACAGTTGCTTTTCACTTTTCAAACCTCATATTCATATTTTCTCTCTGCCGATTCCCAATTATATTACCAAACCTTAAACATTTTCAAACGAAACCAAGATGCCTCCTCGTACAAAAAATATCAAAGCTCCGAAATGAAAACTAGACCAACAATCGACATCTTCAAATCCTCAAGTATGCTCCGACGAGCAGATTGAACGATGGATGCTCAAAGCCCCCCATTCGATGAAAAGGTGTCAAGAAATACAAAAGAAAAAACTACATATAGGACCCTTCTATAACTTACTTAAGTTTCCTATGTACGACCTTGATGAACTTTGCGAAAATGCTGGATTGGAAACTTTAATTTCTTTCACACCGAATGATGTTCAGATAGATCAACTTGCTATTTTCTTGCCAATCTAGATAGCACTGCTGTCTGGAATACCGAAGACGAGGACAATTGGTTGTGGTCAAGTGTTTATGGAAATACCATACATTTAACTCCAGGATTAATCGGAAGAACCTTGGGATGCTCCGACACCAGTAAAGATCTTCACAATATCCCAGATATGCGTTTTAAACCAAGGAATAATATCACCCATCAAATATGGGAGGACGAAATGCCCAAATTTGCTTCAAAATATTTACGTCCTAAAGCTCGATTGCTCACAAGGATGATAATCAATACAATTGTTCCGCGGATGGGGAGTCACGAGCAAATAACAGAGATGGAGCACAAAGCACTTTATGCTCTTTTTAGTGGAACAAGGGTAAATTGGGCGAAGTTCATATTTGACGAGCTCAAACAATTTTGGAATCGATCAAGGCCATCGATTATCTATCCTACTTATATTATGAGGCTTCTTCGTGCACATAATATTTCGTCATATCTCTCGACGTTCGAAGAAATTTCCCCAAAATATGCTTCCACAAAATTCTTTTCTTTGATGCATTTACTTGAAACTCCTTCGGAATTCATGTCTTTTGAAGATTGGACGAATCATCGACAATCTAGAAGAGCTGAAAATCCTCATCAACCATCTGCTATTTCATCTCAACAGCCAGAACAACATAGAGAAATCACTCCTCCTCCTCCCGCTCCATTTGATTATCCAGGAAAAGAAGACGTTATAGAGACTCGACTAGAAACAAATCCTAATGAAAGTATTCGAGATCTTACACTCAGAAATCAACATATACTATCTCAAAATCAAAAGTACTTGGCTAGGCGAATCGACAAATATGAAACTTCATTTGCCACATGACTAGCCACAGTCGAAGAGTCTCTCTCCACTGTCCTATCAGTTCTGAAAGAGGTTCTACAGCGAGTTCGTGGTCCTTCACCACCGTTTGACGATTGGCCTACTCCTGTACCCTCTCCTCCTTCGAAACATTCCAAATTCTTTGACGATGAACCTTCAAAGGAAGCTTTGACATCTCCCTTAAAATCCAGCACTTCTACAGAAGATGAGAAAAAGGATGATAATACAACTCAAGCTTCACCAAAGGAAGGAGATCCAAAACAAGACGATCCAAATCCGAAATATCACTAGAACTTAGGTCTTTTAGTTTTTGTATTTTGTGTAAAAATCGTTGTATGTACTTCCTCTCCAGCTTTAAAGAAAATTTCTTTTTGACTTGAACTATTATATATTCTTTTTGATAATGTCAAAGGGGGAGAAATATATATATATATAATCTTATCAACAAAACTAAGCACATACTCAGGGGGAGATTTGAAATATATATATAAGTACATTGAATAGTTGTCATCATCAAAAAGGGGGAGATTGTTAGGAAATCAATTCTATGGTTTCGATGATAACAACTATACAATGGAAATCGAATGTACATATATATCTATATTTACAAATAGTTGATAGAGTAACATCACCAAAGAGACTAAAGCAACACTCAAGACAAGAATCAAAAGACGTCAAATCAGAAGAGATTGAAGAGAAATAGGATATGCAAAAGATGAAGCAACATGCACACTTTCAGACGTCTGAGAGCACAAGCCAGACGTCTGAATGATTCCTCTGGTTCATAATTCAGAAGCAATCAGATGTCTGGTTAGACGTCTGAGAAGTATCCAGGCTTATAACAGATATGAAGACCAGACGTCTGAGGTTACTTTCCAGACGTCTGATTCAAGACTCGACTGTGCATTTTCAAAGCTCAACTGCCACATTCGAAAAGACACATCCACTTCTCTTTGTCGCAACTCTTCATCACCATCAGAAGCGACTTTACGGAGATTACAACAGATGCAACTATACAAGAAAACTCTTCATCACTATAAATAGCATCAGGAATTCAAGAGAAAAAAACAACTTGATTTACTTACACTCTTATCTCTTGTACTCTGATTTATTCCTGATCTATAAGCAATCAAATACCTGTAATCAATCCTTCCATATATATAGAACTCCTCAATCAGATATTCTCAAGATCGATATATATTGGAAGCACTTTTGTACTCAATAGTCAACATCCGTGTTACAGAACACATTCTTGACAAAGAAACTCTGCTATTGTAAACCTGTTCCTCCGGGTTAAGCGAGGGTTAGTTGAAAGAAAATTCCGAAGAGGAGCTTCGGGACTGGACGTAGGACGGGAGGTCCGAACCAGTATAAAATACCGGTGTGATTATTTTTATTTACTTTGCTACTATCGTTTATAGAGTTATATTATATAGTTAGCTGTTTATACTTGCATATAATCTAGAAGATCCACTCATATAGACTTTCATAACTAACCACAAACCATCATCAATGCTTGCCGTTAAGAAATTGAGTGATAAATTCTTTTCCGGATCCGTGTAAACCCCTCAAAGTTCCGTACTCGGATATTAGATCAGAATTTTTGTGACGATATGATTTATGTATAAATTATGTATTTATTCCTATTGGTTTTCCTCAATTATAACAAATTCTCTTTATTCGCATCCTTTGTTTTTCACATTCATTTTTTGTATATTTTCTTTAATACTAATATTTTTTATGAATCATTTTGTAAAGCTATTACGTAAGTTTATTATATCTTATGAACACAACTATGTAAATCCATCACTTTTAAAAACTTAAGTCCAAATCCTTAATTAATGCTAGAATTCATTAATAAAACATTTTCCAAGTTATAATTTCCTTTTTAAAGAGTCGTTATTTTACTTATGTGTATAAATAGTTCATGACTTAAATCTATTTTTGTATAATACCCTTTTACATCCAAATAGTATATATACACATCCCAAATTCCCGATCGGTTTTATATCTGGGTGAATTACAGATTGAAAATTTGTTGTAGGTTGCTATCATTTCAAATTCATAATTACAAAATTTATTTCCGATTTAATGCTATTATAAATTTCTCCACTTTTTAAATCCTTTTTATTTATAATCACATTTATAAATTATACTTATCCAATTTCATTTACTCAAAACATTTCACAATTGTTTATCTTTTACCAAAAAATTTCATAAATTCCTTAGCTCTTAGTTTGGTGTGATTCAAAAAAAATTTCGACTGTCCAAAATCGTCGAGAATCCCACTTTACCTTATCAATTAGCAATTCCAAATTTATCTTTGGTTTAAACACTTTTATAAATATTACTAATCAATTTATCAACTAATGATTCATATTATCTCTTTAACTTGAGAAAATTATATAGAGTAACTCCAAAACAGTACCAAGGAACTGGATACTACCAATAGTATCATATATCCTCTTAACAGGAAGAGCAATACTTAAGAGAAGTGTTTGCCATCCGAACACATCTCCTTCCCATTTTTAGTTTATTTTCGAGCCATTCGAACTAGTTATCATAAAATATATATTTTTATTTGAAATAATACCCTTTTCAAAATCCTTTAGAGATTACTTTTTCTTATAAAACCTATTTTATAAATTCAACTTACTTATATTAATTAACTTCATTTAGATTACCATAATTCTTTTAAATTACTTAAATTTAAATTCTCGTTCCTTTTATATTTACCTTTTACGTAATCATTTCATATTATATCATTTTTATCTTATATGTTCATTTCTTAAACAATCTTATTATCAAACACCTTATACTCAAACTGTGAAATTCTAATCATAAGATGTTCATATTTAAATTTTACTTATCTTGATTTCTAACTATATAACTTTTTAAAAAATATATTTTTTAATCAAAATATAATCCTAGGTAAAATTATTTCATTTACCAACTTTTCAAAACAAAACCTTTATATATAACATTAACAAGTACGCGCTCATATATAATAATCTCAACTCATTCTAGGGTGTTACTAATCCGATCTATAATGAGTTACTCATCCTAGGGTATTACTAACCCTATCTCTGATGAGTCTTTACCCCACTAAAGCCAAGGTTCTCGCTTAACCTTTAGCTCTTATACCAAATGTAAACGCTCGAATTTCCGTACCCTTTGAGCCGACAATAAAACACACATGTCCAACTCAAATTGCACGAATAAGCGGATCTTTAAGGGGTGAAGAAGAAAATAAAGACAGAATAGAATCTTACACGAATGGAATAATATATATAATATTGAAAAATATTTTTACAGCGAATTTTTTTTAAAGATACGTATATCAGAGTCTAACCTAAATTCAGCTTGGATAGTTATAAACATTTGTCCTTACAAACACTGACAAACATCAAACAACTACAGCGGATAATAGAATACGTACATACATAAATGAATAACTCGAGCTCTCCTCTGGAAACTCCAACCGTCTTCACTAAACCTAAAACTACTCGAATCTGACCCGAGTATTGAAAATACCCAGATCAGGCTTGATAAACCAGCATGAGAATACTCAAATATAAATGACAGTGTCATATATCAGCCTTGGAATAAAATCCTTTGAAAAGAAAGAGTATCTCATAAGACCACGACCACACATAAACACGGACGGGTTTTTACCTTATGACAACTAAAATACTTTTATACATCAAAACATTTGATATTATTTCTAAGGACATATCTTTGAAAACATTGCAAATAAACTTATTAATCTTAGCCAAAATTGTTACCATTATTAATTCCGGATACTAGGCTTTACAAACAAATCCATAGGCACTTATTGGAGAATGGATTCCATACAAATGACAAGGTAAGGGACTACCTTCCGATAGTACACCTCTAGAGGGATGCACCTAGGGTCGAGATACTCGGCACCTAAACCAACACAAGACTGACCTACCCTTCACGCTGGATAGTACTGAATATGTCATCACCTCGGTCGTTACCGACCTTTAACGGGTACCCGATTCATACATTCATCGTATACTTAGACATGTGTAGAGTAAATCTAGAAGGATGATGACATCTCCTAATTGGGAGCGACCCACTTAGACTTGCTGCTTCTACCCTGTTTCTATCATTTCCGGGTGATGAAGCCTGAGGTAAAAGATTACCTTTTCACATAGCACAAACTTTGAATGCCACATTGCCATTCCTTTGATAACACTATTGACTTTCATGGTCATACAACCTCTAACTCGTACGTCTCAAAGAAGGGTGTTAAGCTAAGAGAAGTTGCTTTCTCCGCCACTAAGCAGATGTACATTTGTAAAAGTCAACATTATGATCATAGAAATGCAATGTCAGACATTCGTCCATACAGGTTGTCCAGGAACAGGACAAACCGAAGGTACTCTCCTACTTCATTAGTAGCGAGAAGTCCTTGCATCAGAGATTTTCATAACAGAGCACTGCTGCCCCCATATGATATGGTAATTTTCATCTCGAGGAACTAGTGGTAAACAGCCCTACATCATAAAGATCCCCATCTTCAAAATCATTTGTCTTCAAACACGTTTTACTTCGAACGTAGATCGATTCGAAATGGTTTTCAGATAGGAATCATCCAAATCCGACTCCGGTTCCTTCGAATCCAATTATCGATAATAAAAATATTAAGTTCATATATGATTATCAATCATCGATCAATTACGTTATTTTTCCATTTAATCAAATATCTTTCTTAGATATATTATTTTCAATTTATTCCATTTTCTTTTCAATGAGTATATGGAATAATTAAGCCCCATTTATCAAATTATTTGGTTTATTTACCTTTTTTTAATCTTTAAATAATTTCAAATCATTTCATCTTTTACTTAGGAAAACATTCCCAAATCATTCATTAAATCTTAATCAAAGATTTCTTATATTCAAGTTATAACTTTTAACTTAAGGACAATATTCCCAAATCATTCATTAAATCTAAATCAAAGATTTCTTTCTTAACTTTAAATCATATTCTTGCAAATCGAAGATTTTCATAACAGAGCATTACTACCACCTTAATCATGGTAAATTTCACCTCCAGGGACTAGGGGAAAGTAATACTATACCATGAAGGTCTTTCTTTTACCTTGGAAAAAAACTTTAAATATGATCTTTTAGAGCATCCGGGCTTTCCTTTCGATCTGTTCCACCCCTCGTCTAAAAGATAAAGCAAAGGCCAGGTAAGTTCAAGGCACTGGTTGCTCCATTCCTAAGCTTAGTTAGACACCTTGTTTTATCATTTAGCTCTCACAGGCGGGACAAATATACTAGTCGTTTCTGCATACTCAATTTGTTATTATATTCAATATTCTTCAATTATAGTTTAAGTGTTATAAACAATTCCTCTTAACCATTTATTGAGAGTCTTATTAAAACTTCCAAATCATCTTTAAATTACTTAATTATTATTTTTAAATCATTCACAAAATATTTAGGAAATAATTGTTAAGTTTAAAACTACGTTTCAAAAGTTATTAAAAACTGCTGCGAAAAGCGTTGCGAAAAGTGTTGCAAATATATTTTAAAAGCTATATTCTTCAAAACGACTTTTATATCATTTAGAAATCCATATTTTCAACTTAAATCTCTTTTAAAACATTTTAAAGGATTTTTAAAATTTATTTCATATTTTAAAACATTTAAAATATCAATTTTAAACTTTGGTCACTTAGCTGCAAAAGCGCGATTTTTTTGGAAAATTGTTTTGGACATATTTTAAAATATACAAGATGAAATCTTTATTTTCTTTCTTTATTTCTTTAAACATATTTAAATGTTTATAAAACGTTTCTAACTCATTTTAAAACTATTTCCAAAAGGTTTAAGCATTCCATATACACCATTTCATTTTCAAAAGGAAAGTGATTTCCTTTGTGCTTATCGTCGTGTATTAATGTGACTTGGTAAAACAATTTAACAATCATATCAAAAAATCAATACTTGATGATCAAAGCATATATAAGCATCCATAGCAATCATAACACAATATCAAACATGTAAATACAGATGTTAAATAGAGTTTCCCAAACCAAAGCGATAAACTTCCTACCAACATTCTAATCAACCAACACTTCACTAACTAATTCCTACTCCATTAAACACTAGCAAACAACACCGTCTCCCTTCCAATATCTTGGTCGAGGCTTGAGATAGAGGTTGGTCGAAAGTATAGAGAAGAAGTGGTAGAGCTTCGAACTTGAATTCCAAAGATTTTGATCCCAAAAATAAGTTATCTTGTATCTAATTTTAGGCCCTCTATATCTCAAAATTTAGAAAAGTTTTTAACTAAAAAGTTGTTGAAACTTCTTTTCTCTTGAATTTGAAAAAATAATCATTTTAATCCAAGTTGTTTTGAGGGAGATATAATAGAATGAAGAAGAGGTATTGCCGGATTGACAAAAATGAAGCCCGAAAATGCACTTCAAAGAATTGAGTTTCAGGTATAGCAAAACTCAAAGTGAAAAAGTGATCAACATAAAAGTTGTAGCCACTAGAATTTCATATGATTTAAATAAATGAATTTCTTAATTTGGTTCAGCTATGATCTAGTTATGATCAAAACAATATGGGCTATTTTCTATGTTAAAAACTGGGTTAGATAATGCACTAGAAAGAAGTGGATTTTTAACATAGTTAAGTTTAGAATGAGATAAAGTGATCAACATGAAAGTTGTAGCCACTAGAAAAATAAATGATTTGAAAAAATAATTTTGTATTTTGGTTCATTGTTGAAGAAGTTATGGCCAAGAGAAGAAGAGGTAAAATATGGAGAAAAGAGGAGTTTGATTTGAAGGGAATGAACATTGATTTCTTTTAAATATTTTGACATTATTTCTTTCTAATTTTTTCCTATGGCTTGGAAGCCATTAAAGAGAAGAGGAAGAAGAGGAAGAATATGAAGAAGTTTGAGAAAAGAAGAATAAGAAATGTGAATGAAAGTGAAGAAGAAGGTAGGTATTTATAGAAAAAGAAAGAAGTGGTAAAATTACCAAAATAACCCTTACCAAATTACTAAACTAACCTTACTTCAACCTAAAGCAATCTCCACTTTCTCAATACTTAACATCATCTTTCACATCCTTACTTTATGTCTTAGTCGCTTAAAGATTAAGTAAAAAAAGCAATATTTTGTTGGATTTTGATGTGATTTGGATTTGATGTTTACTTTTGACTTTTCTTAAACTTACTTACTTTTCTTAATGATGTTCTAGAAGTTTCCTAATCATAATTAGTAAAAGTAAACATGTTTAGTTATTAAAAATGTGTAATATATATGTTAAAACATGTTAACAAAGGTGCGGCAACGTTGCGGCAACTTTTAATCGACAAAACGTTTTCCGGTCACATTTTGACGTTTTTGTTAAACTATTTATTCATGTAAACCAAACTTCAAAATAAATTCCTTATTATCTTTAAATAATTAAAACAAGCATATTTGACTTATAAAATAATATAAAACAATATCCAAATCTATTTATAAAAATACGACATCGATATGCGATGAAATTTGTCAACTTTTATAGAACAAGTTTTAAATATTTATCGAAGCATTATAAATTAAATTACTATTATTATCAAATGAGTTTGATATCGATTATATATATATATATATAAAGAATTATTTATCATTTAAGGCAAATTTCTCGAATATTTATCCTACTTTATTGGAATCCGACTTTTTTCAATTTTACAATGGAAATACAAAATCTTTATTCAATATCGAAAATAAGTTTGTCATTCTTATTTATCATATAAAACTTGATTGTTTAAGTTTGAAAATTCTACATTTGAATTTTTAAAATAATTATATATCTCATTTTCAAAGTGGAAAAATTATGGGTCGTTACACTTTTCCTTTCTACATCTTTCCTTTTCAAAACAAGCCTAAACTCACCCCTTACAAGCTAGACCGAGCCCACATCACCCTAGGCCGAACCCATTTATCCACTTAGGTCTTCAAAAATCCAACTTTTACAAAGAAAAACCAAGTACTAGTGTCGATATAAGGTGTGGGGTAGTTTGACTTGTTTTGGTTGATTTTTGGTGAGTAAAGCTCACCTTTTAGATCAAAGTTTTAACATTTGTATTATTGATAATAATTGTTATTGGTTGTTTGATTAGAAAGTAATGTTGTTTGTGTTTTGCATATACGTTTTTATATGTAATGTTAGTTATGGCTTGGAAATGAAGTCAAAATGTTAAGTGATGTTGAAAGTGATGATCTTTACTTTGTGAATGGATGTTATTGCATTAGTATAAATGTATGAGCTTATGTTATGGATGTTGTATGCTAAAATGAAAGTTAGCACTTGAATTTGTGTATGTCGTGACATCAAGATGTCTTGTGTCTTAACCTTCTTTACTTATTTATTTTCTAGAAAAAATTTCAAAATTTTTCTTTTGTTTCCAAAACTTAATACAAAGTTTATAAAGTAAGTTAAAATATAAAAGTTAAAGGCTTGAAGGCTATTTGACATACAAAACTAGTTTTAAGGTTATGGTATACATAGCGATAGTCGCTATGGATGTAGTTCATAAAATGAACACTTCTTGTGTAAACTAAAAGTATTTTCATTTTAATTATTTTTGAAAAGTATTTTGAACATATTATAAGTTTTAAAAGGAGAATTATTATTTATTAATTAAGTAAGGGTTTAATGATTATTTAATTAATTAATTAATCAAAGATCATTAGTACTTAATTATTAGTTAAGTAAAGGCAATTAGTACTTGATTATTAATTAAGGACGATAATTATAATTAGTTAATTAAGTAAAGGTCAATTATTTATTAATTAAGAAAAGGTTAATTATTTAATTAATTATTAATTAAGTTAAGATTTAATTATTATTAAATAAAGGTGTAAACTTATTTTCTATTAATTAAATAAATGTTTTGAATTTTAATCACTTTATTTTCAAGGATCGTTTTTTTTAAAAGTAACTTCCTTTTACAAAGAATGGCTTAAATAGAAGGGATTCTCTTTGTCTGTGCCATTAAGTAGCCAAACAAATATGATAAATTAAGCTAAAATATTGATACGTTTTATTGAAAGTAAGTCATTTTATATTTAGCACTAAAAGCCGACGAGTAGACTTTCCTCTATTTGTGAGATCTAGAACTTGATTTTCTAGGCGAGGGAAATATAATTCGAAATGTTGGAAACATGATAAATATAAGAGAGTTAATTTCGATAAGTGGATCATGATAAATTAAGTATATGGAAGATATTTCATCGTGTACTTAACACCAAATTCCGAGGTATGCGAACTAGTCTTTATTCTAAGAAGTAAGAATGTATGTCGAGTTAAGGTTAGCTTTTCTAACTTTCCGACTTCATTGTTAATCAAGGGAAAGTACTATTTGAAATCGAAAAGTGGGGATAAGTATAGGATGTCTTATTTTTTACATGCAAATCTATACACATACCACATAGTGGATTCGTCCACTATCGATAACTTGACCCTTTGAAAATAAAATTTGAATGCTGGTTCGAAGAGACCGGGATCAAATAGCATGAGTTATCTGAAAACCACTTCGAACCAACGTAACCATTCGAATTTGAAACAACTGTAGAATGATGGAATCAAGATGAAGATCTTTGAAGTGCAAGGGCTACTTGCTACTAATCCTGAGGGTGATTCCAAAACGGACGCAGTAGAAGTAGTGCTTTCGATTTCTTTATATCTTGAACAACTTGTATGGACGAATGCTAGCATTGCATTGTTGCCTGGAGGGAAATGTTAGCATTCCAAGTGGGATTGCTATATAAACGGTAAAACATAGCTTCAAGCCTCACAACCAGGATGACGAAACATGGGACATGCAGCAGGGCTATGTGGGTCGCTCTCATTAGGGTATGGTCATCTCTGATCTTGATCGATATTATTTCTTTAGATGTATGCTTCGGGGCCCAATGCCATTGTTGATCACAACTTAGGTATGATCATAGTTGGTACTATCCATCGAGCGGTAGGCTGGTCCTCTTTAGCAAGGGTGCAAGATGTTCTTGTTAACCTCGGTACATTTTATTTAGAGGTGTAATGTGATAGGCGATACCCCGGTAGCTTTATTATTGATGGAACCTAATTTCCAATAACTGCCTCTGCGTACTTAGTTGTATGCCTAGTATGTTGCAATGTAATTATTGTAACCATTTCAGCTATGTTCAATATTTCATTTTAACCCTAGACATTATTATAATATCACTGGAATTTCTATAGAAATGTTTTGGTTATCATATGGTAAAAACCTATCCGTGTTTATATGCAGCGTGATCTTACGAGATACCTTTATGTTTGAAAAGAGTTTATAAGTATAATGATTCAGTTGTTTGGAGTTTTCTCACACCAAACCATGTCTAACCTGGAGTTTTAATTCTTTTTCCTAAAACTTTTGGGTGCTCAAATTTGTATGAGCAGTCGAGCAGTCCAAGTTCTTATGAATGCATTTTGGAGAAGCATGGAGCATGAGGCTTCAACATTATCTAGTTATTTATTTTTATTTTCCACCGTGTATGTATATTTTGTATCAGCATTGTAGGGGCAGTCAGTTATAATTGTCCCTGGCTAAAGTAGTACCTGTTGTGACTCTGATGTATTATTTTGGAAGTGATCATATGTACCATCTTATAATCTATTATATTAATTGCCTTGTGTTGTGAGATTCTATGCCTTTTTCTTCTTATCTTTTATTTTCTATTTACCTCAACGGCTTGTCTTTCGAACACCTAGATGATCGGCACATAAATATCGTGGATGTATTAAATGTCGTTTTTAGGAGTAAGAAAGGCGGATCATTACATTTTATTTATTATATAACTTTTATATTTCATATTACTGATATAATAATCTTATGTATAACATTATATTAACTAAATCTTATTTAATTAATTTTTAATTAATCAACATTTTAGTTAATTTAATATTATTCTAATATAAAATTTATATTAAATATTTATTATATACTATTACTTTTATAGTATAACACACATATCTCATATACGTGTATTTTTATACTTTGAATTAATTTATTTAATCAATTAACCTTTGATTAATTTATTTGGTCAATTAACCTTTAAGTAATTAACCTTTAATCAATTTATTTAATTAAAAAAATTAATTAAATTATATTAATTTCAAAAATCATATTATATACATACATGTATACTTATGATATCTTAATCATTTTAAAATACCATAACATATATGATACATGATACATGTATATATATTTCATTAATTTACTTATTTGATTAAATTATTTATTTTATTAATCTTATTAATAAATTTAAAATTTCAAAATCAATATTTAATATTTTCAAACATTTTGAGAATTTTATTATATTATATATATATATATTATAATATATGTATATCTTATTTTAAATTTAACTTTTAAATTTAAAGTCTTATATCTTAATTTTCAAACAATTTTGAAAATTAGCCCAATGCCCAAATTAAATTGGATCTTTTTTATTAGGGACAACTTTGGGCTGTGAGCTTAATAATTAACCCTAACATGGCTAGCAAATTTAGACCGCATACGTTATTGGGCTCCGATACCATTGTTGGAATTGGGCCAACCCGCAGAGGACGTTAAGGGTGAATTTCAAAAAAAAATACCCTATGTGGATCTATATTGATCCTATGAAGTCTAATTTACTTAGGATATTTCTAGATTTGATTTAAATGAAATCTCTTATTTTATTCAAATTTATAAATTTTATACAATTTTATTTAATATGCAATCAAATATAAAGTACATATATATCATATACATAAATGTATGTGTGTGCATGTGTAACATACTAATCTATGTAAGGTACAACACGCCCATATACAAAGTTGGGATTTACATCGTAATGGACATGTTAGCTCATTATATATGTATTAAATATTGTCCAAACATATGTATGTATGTAAACTTGTTATTTATATAAATATTAATAACTATGTAAATATTATATATATTAACTTATATGTAAAAATATTAATGATTTATATCCATATACTATTGCATTAAATATATATTACACAAATACATAATATTTTTTTTTAAATAATTTTACACATATACATATATACGTATGAATTACAGTAACATAATTATTATTATTATACGTAAATATATATATATATATAAGTATATTTATACTATCTAAATATGTATATATATGTATATATATGTATATATGTGTTTGTATATATAGTATATTAATTATGTATTTAAAAAATATATATTTTCTAAACCTTTCCGGATCGAATGCACATCACAAAAAAATTATTTATATTTTATTGTATTAATATATATATATATATATTAGTTATACGAAATACAATAAATTAATAAAAAATATTTTCATGTTATGTTATTCGAATTTTATATTTTTAGAAAATTGAGCATGATATTTTAAAGTTAAAGACTTTTTTTTAGAATTTTCTCAGTCAAAATTATATTTTTAATTAAAAGGGAATTAGGGAAAATGACAAACTTTGAAAAAAAAGTTAGGCTGAAGGACACCAAATTTCAATTTTATGCTGAAGGACAAATGCTAGTCATAATTAGCATTATATTCAATTTTTACACTATACAAAATGCTAGTTATATCTAGCATTATATTTAGTTGTACACTATACAAAATGCTAGTTATAACTAGCATTGTTCTTCAGCCTAAAAACAAACTTGTTGTTCTTCAGCCTAATTTTTTTTAAGCTTGTCCTTATGCCTATTTTCCTGTTTAATTAATTGATTGATTTTGGCCATTTATTAAATTGATTTTTAAAAATATAAAAATTGATTTTTAAATTATGACTTTTTAGTCAGCAATTTATATGATGATAAAAAAATTATAAAATTTAAAATTCAATTTTTAAAACATATTTTATTTTATATGATTTATTTAATTAGTATATTTATTTAAATAATATTAAATAATAGTAAATAAATATTAAAAAATAATTTGCAGCCACTGAAAAATATAATCTATGTAGATGTGCATTTATAAATATAAGTTCAACTATTAACATGATATGATGATATAATTAATTACAAGTCATATAATTAAAATTAGGTAGTATATTAATACATGTATATATTAATTAATAAAGTGATAATAATTAAAATAAAATTTATTTAGCTATTCACTTCAGATATATATATATATATATATAAATGTACTATTTTAATAAATTAAAACATACATATAACCAATCTAATATGTGTAAACATTGATGATACATATACGAATCTCAAATAACTAGCAATATAATAATGATATATATATATATGAATAATATAATATTATCCAGAAATTATAAATCATATAGTATAGTAAATACATACCTAATACTAATGCCTTAGAGCATACCTTGTAAGTTGAATTGTCCCTACTTAGAAATCTTCTCGATTCAACCAATGGCTAATCCTTATCCTTGAACCGTAGACCTTTAGCTACCTAATAGATGTCGCCTTTTGAATTGATTTGAGATGAATTTGTTGGTGCTCCATGTTGATGAGATTCACCAACAATGATGGAGTAAAAACCAAAAAGTCATATTTGCATTAGGATTAAGGGTCCTTTTATAGTGAAAGAAATAGAGAGAAATATGGATCACATCTCATACCATTTCTCTTCAAATCTAAACCATCCATTTCCAAACCCTTCTAGCCTATTTAGCTACCTCCTACAAGCCCTATTGTAGCCAAAATAACATATTAACATCATGGGCTAATAGCCCATTTAAGCCTAAACAAATATTATGAATTAAATTTGATTTAATTGATTGTCGATATCGCATATCGATCGATATATTTATAACTATAAATAGTTACAATAATATTTATTCCTCAAATCATATTCAAATTTTTATAATTAATATTTTATAAATATTAATTCATTTAATTAATCTAACAATTATAAACTAATAAAATTTATTGGTCTAAAGATAATTTCATCATTCCGGCTGTGTGACTCATTAGTGTAAATTCAGTCTGCAATTAACATCGAACTATTCGAATGTTAATATTCACACGTCATTTAGCACGTAGTGTGACATTTTGACCAAATTTACCGCTTGCTTAGTTTTGGTAAAATCCAATTTTATACTATTAAGCATAACCCGATTATGACATTTATTTACACTAATTCTCTTCATCAAAACAATTTCAATTTGGACTTATGGAATTTGGTGATGGTCAAAATTCCAATATCGTCCATATTCAACTCTACAGTCCAAACACAAAGTCCTTGGTTCAAGAATAACAATTATTATTAACCGATCTGCTATAGCCAGAGACTTTGACTTTGAGTTGACTTGAGTTGACCGTGATACTAACCCATATAACCGAGGAGACAGATCGTCTTTTGAATAATGCTTCACTTCCAATACCTTCACTCGACCCAACTATAGTCACTCGATGGACGCCGTGACATGATTTGACAATAATTAAAGTAGGGCTTTCATATTAAAGATTGATAGTATTCTCAAGTCGAGAGAACTATGTAAATCAGTCACATCGATATTTTCTGTTTGACCTTAGTTATATTAACCAATAGAAAACTATCGATTGAGTCGTTCCATAGTTATCCAATAGCTATCACTGTGTAACTCCTAGGTGCTTCCAACAGTCATGAGTAATACATTGTTAATTATTTGGATAGTGTTACATACTCTAGTTTCAACGGATACATCGATATCTAGTCTCGATGCATCTTGACTACGGACATTTAATGGTATTTTTTTATTGCGATAAATTAGTCACGATTACAACACTTTATAACTACTAATACAAAACATATCATTTATGGATTTTCTATTAAATATACGTTTAATTTAATTAATTAATTAATATAACACATTTTATCAAGTATATAATAGAAAGAAGACATCTTTATTTCGAACAAGATTGGTCAACGAGTTAGATATATGTAATAAATTACATAATTGTCCCTAGGTATACCACTAACTCTATCAGGTGTTTCTATGATGATAGCTGAGTGGAAGGATTTGGAGATACTTTCTATGTGTGATACTCAAGACAGAGATCATATAGTTGGTTCGGGTGCGATGTTGACTAGCCTTGTTGCCCGATCATCTTTGATTAATCGGATCGCAGTTTCTCAAACAAGAGATACAGCTATTCTTGCTCTTATTCAAAGGTTGTAGTCTAAAGAGATAGATGATGATCATGTAGGTTATTCCTTTGATGCTTGTAGTTGCTTACGAAGGAGTAAGAGGCTTGGTGTTCCTAATTTGGATGGTCGCCATAAGGAAGTGATGGATGGTTGCCATCGTTCATACTATACTATTCACCCTAGAGGAAGTAATATGCATATGGATATGAAGCATCTTTATTATTAGGAAGGGATGAAGTGCGACATTAGGAAGTATGTAAAGGGATGTATGACTTGTCAGCTTGTTAAAACTGAACCTCAAAGGCCTAATATCTGCTTCAATCATTGGATATCCTGCCATGAAAATGGGACCAGGTATAATTGAATTTGATTTTCATATTAGTTCACTTATATAAATCCCAATATGAAAGCTAATAAGGATTCCTTTAATGTTGTGACACACTTCATACTAGTAAAGTCAAGTAGAACTACTCCATATTTAGCCAAGCTTTACATGGAGGGGGTTATAAGATTTCATGGTGTTCCCAGTGGCATTGTGTGTGATTGCAATCCATTATTCACTAGTGGTTTCTGAAAGAGTCTCCAGTCGGCTTTGGGGATCAAGCTGAACTTCAGTACAACATATCATCCATAGATTAATGGTTAGACGATGCGTATTAATCAGTTGTTGGAGGATTTGCTTCTTTCTTGTGTTCTTGATTTGGGAGTTTGCTGGGAGGATTATATCTATTTGGTGGAGTTTGCTTACAATAACAACTAGCTACCAGTCCAGCTTTGGTAGTTCCACCATTTAAGGCTCTATGCAGTAGAATGTGTCACTCACCATCTTTCTGGCTTGAGGTAGGAGATAAATTTCTCTTGGTCTGAATTCAATTAGAGAGGCTTCTCAGAAGATAGAGTTGATCAGACAGAGGATGAAGGAAGAACAGGGCTGGCAAAAGTCTTATGCAAACCGTAGAAGGACGGATATCGGGTTTGAGGTTGACGATCTTATCTTTGTGAAGGTATCTCCTATGAAGAGTGTTATAAGGTTTAGTAAGTCAGGGAAGTTTGCACCTCGCTTTATTGGTCCATTCCCGATTACCAAGCGCATTGGCCGTGTAGCTTATCAAGTTGCTCTTTCTGACTAGTTATCTAGTGTTCATGATGTCTTCCATATTTTCCACTTGAGCAAGTGTCTAAGGAGTACCGAAATAATTTTGGGACCGAGACACACTGAGGAGCTTTATATATCGCTAGTCTTGACTTATGTGCAGCATTCGATCTATATAATCGATTTGGAGGTCCGACAGCTTAGGAGCAAGCGGGTCTCTCTAGTGAAAGTGCAATAGTCCGACAAGTCGTTGGATTATACCTAGGAGACCAAAGAGCATATGGAACGGACCTATCCCAAGCTATTTCTTGATGCATACAAGTCTAGTATTTTTTGTTTGCTTGTTTATTTTTTTAATAGATAATGGTGTAGTTGAGCTAGAAGTTATTGGCTCGGTTAGAGATTTTCCTTGAGGAAAAGTTGCAAAGACGCAATTTTCGTAAGGGGTGGAGTTTGTACCAACCCGTAGTTGTAAGGGAATCAAATTAGAAATTTAATTAATTAAAAAGGGTTTCAATAGTAAAATGTAAATAAAAACATTTAATTTGGAATATACTTTCTATACTTAGAACTCAAGTAATAAAAGATTAGATGCTAAAATACTATTTCTGTATAACAAGGAATTTAATAAATGGGATTATAAAACCTTCTTGTATGGAACTTTCAGTGTTGCTTTTTCAAGTTATTCTCGGGACTAGTTATATAGAATATCGTTTAATGAGATGGGTGTGATTTACTAGCTTGAGGCTAACGAGCGTGTATCGCCAGGTGGTATGGGATGCCTATGACGATACTCGTTCAGTTGCTTTTTCTATGTTAATGTCACTCCTATGTAGTTTTGTATATCGAGTTAACGTGTATACTTTGATGCAAACTGAGAGTGAGCAAGCTGAGAGCTAAGAGTGTGTCTATATATATTGTGTGCTCTTGTTGTTTGATAAAGAGTAAACTAGATTAGGCTAGTATCCATCCTAGCAGCCTGATTGCGAGGTAGTTCCTCGAATTTGTAACATACTTTATATTGTATGGTTGAGAGCAAAGGTTGAGAGCCACTGCCCTTTTTGTCACAAAGGCCAGCGATCTATTACCATATGGGGCAATTGCAGGTTCGTGACTATTGCATAGCGTTGTCTTGCATCTAGTGGATATTGGATCACGATGGCCGCCGAGGTAACTAAAGACTGTAGGAGTAGGGCTAAGAGCATGTGGGAAGGCTCTTGGAGCAGGCTGTTAATATCTTGTCTGGTTGTCGATATTATGATATAGATATACACTCATATGTTATTTATTTAAGGCATCTTAGGGCCAAAGAGATTATCTCTATGACTGTGAGTCTATTCAGTAATCAACCTGTGTATGTGTTGCTTGAATAGTCATTGGTAGTATGATCTCGACACTGCTGAGAGTAGTGGACTGAGTACATATGACCCTATACCTATCTCTTTGCTGAGAGCTTAGCTGTGAGCTATGCATTGCATAGTGTAGCGCTTGCATACCTTTTTTTGATTGACATGGTGTGATGGTTGCATAATGGATGCATGGTTGTGCTTAATTTTAAGATGGTATTTATTATATGTTAGAGTATATGAGGATAATATAGCATATGGTTTTGGGTATTGTATTATGCTTGAGATTGATCCTACCTTTATGATGTATGTGTTATATTATCACCATCACATATTGACATCTGAATTTTAGACATAGTCTGACCCATGTACTATTTTATAATACTTGGGTTAGTCCAAGATATTTTAGGTCTAGGTACAAAGTAGCCAGCTTGACTTGTGGTAGAGGCTAGTATACGCTTTAGGATGGTAGTCTCCCTATGTGATGTTGTAGCCTCGTTAAACTTGTTGATGTATCCATTTGACTTTGATATGTACATTTGATGATGGTGAGAATTAGACTAGCATTTTGTTGCTCACATTGGACATGTATTATTGATGTATTATATTTTATCATTGCATTCTGATTCTATGATCTTTGTTTATTATATTTGTGTTGAGTATTGCTCTATCCTGGAAAAACACACTTGTCTATTGCTTTGTGCTAATACCATGTAACAGTGGTAAATGTTATATGATTGAGATATGTATCGATGTTAGCCTAAGGGAATATTCACGTATGTAAACCCCTTATAGCATTATTCTCTGTATTATCAGATAGTGTTATTCATTAATACTCTTTGGTAATATGGTTTTAGAGGTGGGGTGTTACACGAGGCGTTATGGTATATGTTGGAGGAAGTTTGTTCTCGTTAGTGTGCGTAACGTGTTGTGATAGCGAGCCAGACTTTGACCTAGTAGTTAAACCTTTGTGTATGATGCTCCTATGATGTCACCACAATATTGTATTATGTTTGGTTGATTTGTTGGGTGCAGGTGACATAGGTTAAGGTATGATTTTCGAGCATAAGTATTGTTTTGCTAGTTTATTAGTATTATACACTTATATGACATGTTTCTCTCACCAGACGTATGTCTGACCCTCTCTATCTTTTTCATCATTCATTTTACTCTAATAGGTAGATTGTTCGGACGGCTAAATGTCTATCGGTTTAGACAATAGCCGAACGAATTTTATAATAAAATTACCGTAAGCGCACGGCGTACACTTGTAGTACGTGGCGAATACGGGTCGATCCGCATGGAATTGATGATTTTAAATCTCTATTCAATCAAATTAAACCAAAGTCGAGTGAAAGTTAAGCTAGAGAATTAGAGAATTAACTAACTAACTAAAAGAAAAGAAATGCAAATATAAGAGTTAAATGACAATTTAGAGAATAAATCCACTCTCTAGATCATGTAGTTCAACATATATGAAATCATGATCTCTCTTTTATGGTCATTAGTGCTTTAATTGATGTGCCTATCATAAGTATGACATATTTGTGCTATTGATTAGCCAACATAAGCCATCAAACTTTGACACACCCCTTAAATCACTTACTAACTTTCATGAAACTTGACAATGAAAATGAAAATGACATCTATTTTAAGTATGGCCTATTAACTATTGATTAGAAATATAGACCATCAAATTTTAATTTCAAATCACTTTCTTTTGCCATAATCATATTTTGATGAAGAGACAATTAATGTTAGTGATTGTTTAAGCATAGCCTATTTGGTGTCAACAATACAGGCTATCAAATTCAAGGCAAAAACAACAATTAAACCACTTCAATCATTCTTCATTAAGCACAAAAAGAGAGCATGAATTAACAAATAGTTGAAGCTACATAATTAGAGAGCTTCATTACCCCTAAATTGAAGGGGTCTAGCCTCTCATATTTGTCATTTGATTAACAAATGTAGCTAGCAACATGAAAGCAAAAAGAAAGGAAAATGAAAGATAATGGAAAAGAGAAGCTAATTAACAAGAATTAAAACTAATCTACTTTGCATGAATGTAAATCTACACTACTAACATGAAAGGAAAATAAACAAGAGAAGAAAAGAGCAATGTATTAAAGTTGCATAAAAATTACATAAAAGAAATGGCTAAGTAGCCATGAAAAGAAAAGAGAAGAGCTTGTTTATTTGTGAGCCTAAACTAAACTAAAGAGAGACTAAGGGGAGAGAGGAGGGTTACATGAAACATAAGGGGATTTTATACATGTGCTAAACCCTAATTCATATTTTTGGGGAATGCCCAAAATTCCCTTGAGGTAGTGTGGTGGCCAAGTAATCATTAGTCTCCCATAATCATCCATTTAAGTATGCATGAAGATTTGATGACCATTAGCATGTGGATTAGATTCTAATTTGTACATGAAGGAAGGTGGGTAGGTGGGGTCCTCCATTATCATGCCTTTGAATTATTTCCATCTTCATTCCTTCTCTTCACTCTTGTGCATGCATATATCATCATGAAACCACTTGTATATGAATTTAAATTCCTACAAAATAATATAGAAATTTCCAATTAAATTTTAAAAAATTAATATATGCACAAAAATGTCCATTTTGCCCTTGGATGAAGATGAATATGTGACGATTTTAAAATAATATGAATTTTGGTTTAAATAAGTTAAAATACCCGATATGATCATTTATTTAATTTAAATAGATTAAATATGGTGGTAAAAATATACACATTTACGTGCACATCATAGATAGAGAGGACTAGTGGTAATTTCGAAGATGCGGTGGTATGATGGAGACATACATTTATTTATTAACTATCCACTATTAATTTAATGTTTTCCCAAATGTTCAGACTATTTATTTTTCAGTATTTAGAGATATTTTGTTACTGAAAACTATTAGTGTGAACGCTAAAATTGTGAACCCTAACACCCGGTGTGAGTTGAAACAAAGTGAAAGCACCACCTGTGTTAGCGCCAAAATTGGTCACTAACCCCCAAATGCAAATGAAAGCACCAAATAACAATCACCGCTCACAGATAGAATGTATGTAGAGGATGTTAATATGAAGAATAACAGAAATTAAAATGAAAGCAGTAAGGACAAAGAATTTATAGTGGTTCGGCTGACTCCGGCCTACGTCCACTCTAGAAATTTCCTTTTTATTGATGTTCGAATCAATTACAGTTACAAACTGGTAGGATAGCCTTAGCCTTAGGAAATAGAAATTTAGAGAGTAGGAGAGAGGATCCCCTTTTACTGTGCCCCTGCCTCTCTATTTATAGACAAAGATGGGTTGGACTTCCCTGGTGGGCCTGGTAGCCGAGTACCTCAGCCCAAATGGAGTGGTCTCCATATGCCGAACCATGGATGCCGAACGCTGAATGCCGAACGTTGGGAGGTGCGAGGTACTGAGGTATGGAGGTGCAAGGTACTGAGGTATGGAGGTGCGAGGTACTGAGGTATGGAGGTGCGAGGTGCGAAGCCGAGCGATCCTTAGTGCCGAACCTCCATCATGCCGAACGTCTCCAGATGCCGAACGATACTGGGGTGAGGTGTGCCGAACGGTCTTGGAGTGGAGGTATGCCGAACGACATTAGAGTGAGGTGTGCCGAACGGCATTGGAGTGGAGGTATGTCGAACGGTCTTGGAGTGGAGGTATGCCGAACGACATTGGGGTGAGGTATGCCGAACGGTATTGGAGTGGAGGTATGCCGAACGACATTAGAGTGAGGTGTGCCGAACGATATTGGGGTGAGGTATGCCGAACGGTCTTGGAGTGGAGGTATGCCGAACGACATTAGAGTGAGGTGTGCTAAGCGACACCCGAGCGAGGTTGATTCCTGAAATTTGTATCGATCATAACTTGAGCATATGAAGTCCGATTGACTTGAAACTTGCAACTTTGGCTTCCTCCTCCTTGATCGTCGTGTCATATCAATTCTAACTTGATTTGGACTTGGACAAAATTCATCGATGTCCATAGTGAACCTGCGGTATACAACTAATATTCGGAACAAGTAATCATTGATTTTTTGCTAATTCCTTGATATCTCGACCTTGCCAAAAAGTGGGTTAACATTTTGCCCCTCAAAACATGCCTTTTGGTAAAAGGCGTGTTTTGAATAGCTTCAGATCGAATGCAGTGAGCTTATGTTCTATTTATTTCTTTAGTATTGTCAATCAGATTTATGGCTGTTCGAAGCCGAATCAGTATCTACTTCCACTTACGGAAGTTAGTAACCAAATTCTATAGCCTCTCTGAACTGTCGGTGGTCACTCCAGACCCTTGCTAAGTCCATTCCAGACTTAATGATTGAATAGAAAGATCATGTTGCACTCCGGCGTTGATTTTTATCCCTTGCACTCCGGCCCCAGTTAGGGCATATAGCGATGTCTTGGTTGTTCTAAACCGATCATAGCCTCTTCGAGCTCTTGCTGGATCCCATCCTGTCACTCTCCGGTGAAGGGGAAACAACGTTGAGTGAGCCGATCCTGTCGCTTTTCGGCGAAGCGACTCACTTCTTGCACTCTGGTTCAGTGTGTCTGAACATTAAGCGATATCTTGGCCTAAATCGTCGGCCGATCATAACCTCTCCGAGCTCTTGCTAGATCCCATCCCGTCACTCTCCAGTGAAGGGGGAAACAGCGCTCAAGTGAGTCGATCCTGTCGCTTTTCGGCGAAGCGACTCACTTCTTGCACTCCAGACCCCGTCTCTCCGGGTAGGGTCATAAAGCGATCATCATTTTGTATCAGTACGTAATATTCGTCCTTTAACTCTCCGGTCAAAGGCTTATTCATTCAAGTTTATTTATTAAATTCAGACCTTAGATGTTCAATCTCAAACATCAGGGAAAAACTAAACAACGCCTCTCCGGGCTGAACAGTCTATACCATCTCAGAGCATGCCTAGGGATCTCTCTGGTTCCCATACATGAGTGAGTGGAATAGCCGTTTTATTTTGAAAGCAAATCTAAGAAAAGTGATTGACCAGAGTTCATATCTTGAACTTGGCCCTTGCCATCATGATCAGTTGATGACGAGTCGTGATCCCGATCCTGGATCGTTCCTGTTACGTGGAGGCGGTGGCTGTTCAGGCCTTACCGCTACTGTCGGTTCTCTGACATATTGTGGCAATCTACCACTCCTAGCATGTTCTTCCACCTCATCCTTTAGGTGGCGGCATTCATCGGTCGTGTGCCCATCCAGCTCATGGAATAGGCAATATTTTCCAGTTCTGCGTTCCCGCTCTGTGGGATCTCTTCTCGGCGGCTTTCGATAAGGGAGCTGCCCCCGAGTTTCAGTGTAAATTCGTTCCAGGCTTGCCGTCAAACCGGTGTATTGCCTGAATCTGGGTTCCCGGAATTTCTTCCGTTTATCAGGACCGTCCTGTGCATCGTCCTGCTTTCTCTTTCCTTTGTCTGCTCCAGACTGTCCTCCTGCGGTTCCTTCGCTTTGTGTAGTGTTTATTTCCTGCCTCTCGGCTCGTGATTCCTCTAGTCGAATGAATTTTTCAGCTTCATGATAAAACTCTCCTAGATCTTGCGGTGGGTCTCTGGTCAGAGAATCTTTGAATTCGGTGCCTTCTACAATTCCTGCTACTGCCGCCATCAAAATCATTGATGGATCCGGGCGATCTACAGAAGCCACCGTTGCATTAAATCGCAATAGAAAATCTTTTATGGACTCTCCGGTCCTTTGCTTTATCGAGGCTAAAGTCATCACACTCTTGGGTCGCGTCACATGGACCCTAAACTGTCTCATGAAGCATTCCACTAGCTCACCCCATGTCCTGATTGATCCAGTCTCTAGTTGTCTGAACCAAAGCGCAGCCAAATCTGATAAAAATAAAGGGAAGCATCGTGCCATCACTTCCTCGGATGCTCCCAACATTTCCATATGCCTGATGTATCTGGTAATGTGCATGGTCGGGTCTGACTTTCCATCATAAGTATCCAGCGTGGGTAACTTGAACTTTGGAGGATTCCTCGCATTCCTGATATTCGGAGTGAACGGGCTCCGACTGACATCCTCTAAGCCTCCGCTTGACAATCCTCCTCTCATTATTCGCCGCACTAATCCAGCCATCCTTTCATCTCCATCAAGGGGTTGTCCCCTCAACATGCCTCTATCCTGCCCCCCAGGTCTCGAAGGGTATTCTGGGTAATATTCTTCATGTGGTTCATTAATGTTGGCGTTAGCTCTAGCCTGCTGAGCTCCGTCCGTGGGTCTTCCAATGTCAGATCCTGAGGGTCTACCCCCAAGCCCTTGTTGATTGCCTTCGGGCACTGCATTCTGTTCTTGGTTCTGACCTTCAGCGTTCTCTGTAGCTCTAGTCTCCTGCCCCATATCGGCAGCAACTGCAGCCGGTCCTAAGTTCTGTGCTCCGGCTGTTCTCATCTGTTCAAAGAAGCTCTACATCGCTTCTTGTTGGCTCTTCATCAATCTTTCGTGAATCGAGTCCATCATTGCCTCCATCTCGTTTCGAGTGATGTAGATCGAGGCTCGGCCCTCTCCAGCTCCAGAGGAAGCTTCTTGACTCCCTTCCTGATTGCTCCTTCCTGTCGCTTGCTTCCTAGTTGATGGCCTGGCCATTGCTTTCTAGAATCCAAGTTCCCAGCTCCAAAATTCCCAAGTGTTTGCGCTCTCAGTGAAAGCACCAAAGTGTTAGCGCCAAAATTGGTCACTAACCCCCAAATGCAAATGAAAGCACCAAATAACAATCACCGCTCACAGATAGAATGTATGTAGAGGATGTTAATATGAAGAATAACAGAAATTAAAATGAAAGCAGTAAAGACAAAGAATTTATAGTGGTTCGGCTGACTCCGGCCTACGTCCACTCTAGAAATTTCCTTTTTATTGATGTTCGAATCAATTATAGTTACAAACTGGTAGGATAGCCTTAGCCTTAGGAAATAGAAAGTTAGAGAGTAGGAGAGAGGATCCCCTTTTACTGTGCCTCTGCCTCTCTATTTATAGACAAAGATGGGTTGGACTTCCCTGGTGGGCCTGGTAGCCGAGTACCTCAGCCCAAATGGAGTGGTCTCCATATGCCGAACCATGGATGCCGAACGCTGAATGCCGAACGTTGGGAGGTGCGAGGTACCGAGGTATGGAGGTGCGAGGTACTGAGGTATGGAGGTGCGAGGTACTGAGGTATGGAGGTGCAAGGTGCAAAGCCGAGCGATCCTTAGTGCCGAACCTCCATCATGTCGAACGTCTCCAGATGCCGAACGATACTGGGGTGAGGTGTGCCGAACGGTCTTGGAGTGGAGGTATGCCGAACGACATTAGAGTGAGGTGTGCCGAACGGCATTGGAGTGGTGGTATGCCGAACGGTCTTGGAGTGGAGGTATGCCGAACGACATTGGGGTGAGGTATGCCGAACGGTCTTGGAGTGGAGGTATGCCGAACAACATTAGAGTGAGGTGTGCCGAACGATACTGGGGCGAGGTATGCCGAACGGTCTTGGAGTGGAGGTATGCCGAACGACATTAGAGTGAGGTGTGCTAAGTGACACCCGAGCGAGGTTGATTCCTGAAATTTGTATCGATCATAACTTGAGCATATGAAGTCCGATTGACTTGAAACTTGCAACTTTGGCTTCCTCCTCCTTGATCGTCGTGTCATATCAATTCTAACTTGATTTGGACTCGGACAAAATTCATCGATGTCCATAGTGAACCTGCGGTATACAACTAATATTCGGAACAAGTAATCATTGATTTTTTGCTAATTCCTTGATATCTCGACCTTGCCAAAAAGTGGGTTAACAACCTGTTTGCACGAGAACTAAAGGTAAACAGAAAATAGCAAAACGGTAAAAAGACAACAGTTTTTATAGTGGTTCGGCTCAAAGTCAAGCCTACATCCACTTTATCTCTTCTTTATTGCTGATTTGATTACAACTTTCACAATGTTTACAATGAATCTTCGGCTACAACACAATCAAGACAAGTAGCTAGAACTTTGACGGTGAATTTCTCTTCGGATTCATGCTGAATGTGGTTGATCTCTTCTCTCAACTCTTTGAAATGTTGTTGGCAAATGAAGTGTTGTGGAGGTTGAGAAAGTAGCAGAGCTCCGACGCTCCCAAGTCCGGAAAGAAGTCCCCCTTGAATATGGAGCAGGTGAGGTATTTATAGGGAAAATTTGGAGTAGGTTGGGTAGGTCGTTGGCGACCTAAGGGATAGGTCGTAGGTCGTTGGCGACCTAATGGAGTCAACCTGGATAGTGTATAAGTTTCGAGCGACCTAGTGTATGTAGTTGGAGAAGCGGTGACCTAAGGAGTAGCGGCATATGGAGTAGTAGGTCGTTTGCGACCTAAGGGAGAATGGAGGAGCGGCGACCTAAGGAGTAGCGGCATATGGAGTAGTAGGTCGTTAGCGACCTAAGGGAGAATGGAGGAGCGGCGACCTAAGGAGTAGCGGCATATGGATTAGTAGGTCATTAGCGACCTAAGGGAGAATGGAAGAGCGGCGACCTAATGAGTAGCGGCATAGGGTTTGGTAGGTCGTTGCCTTCATGGGATTATTAGGTCGCTGGGTCGCTGAGACTTTTAGGTTGCTAAGGCTCTTAGGTCGCTGAGGTTTTTAGGTCGCTAAGGCTCTTAGGTCGCTAAGGTTTTTAGGTCGCTGAGGTTTTTAGGTTACTCTAGGTCGTAGGTCGAGAACGACCTAACAAGGACTTGCTCAATTGAGATGCTAAGTTGACCAATCTTTGAGACGAACTATCTTTGGTTTCTCGGTCGATCTTTTTGGTATCACGGTCTTGCTGAAAAGGCGGGATAACGCTTGCCCCCCCAAAACAAGCCTTGCGGTAGGAAGGTGTGTTTTGTAATGCCATAAGCTGGATGTTCATATCATGTTGATGACCTGCAAAGGAACTGACAGTTTTAAGTGGCCCCAAATGACGTCCGTTCAGGATCGAGCTATTTGGGATGAAGTGCGGCCGTCCACGGTCAAGCGCCTGACTTCAAATGGCGACCGTTCGTGATCGAGTCATTTGAGGTGAAGTGCGACCGTGCGCGGTCAGGTGCCGTTCATGGTCAAGCGCTTTACTTCAAATGATGACTGTTAGGGATCGAGTCATTTTTGGTAAAGTGCGACCATGCGCGGTCAATTGGCGGAGCTCAGATGACGACCGTTCGTGGTCAAGCGCCTTACTTCAAATGACGACCATTCGAGGTCGAGCCATTTGCGGTAAAGTGAGACCGTGCGTGGTCAAGTGGCGGATCTCAAGTGACGATCGTTTGGGATCGCGCCGCTTGAGGTGAAGTGCGGCCGTTCACGGTCAAGCGCCTAACTTCAAATGACGACCGTTCGGGATCGAGTCATTTGAGGTGAGGTGCAGCCATTCATGGTCAAGTGCTTATCTTCATATGATGATTGTTCGGGATTGAGTCATGTGAGATAAAATGTGACCGTTCACGGTCAAGCGCCTTACTTCAAATGACGATCATTCAGGATCAAGCCATTTGTGGGAAAGTGCGACCGTGTCCGGTCAGGGGCGGACCCTCAAATGACGATCGTTTGGGATCGAGCTATTCGAGGTTAAATGTAACCGCTCGCGGTCAAGCGCCTTACTTCAAATGACGATCATTCGGGATCGAGCCATTCGAGGTAAAGTGCGACCGTTGGCGGTCAAGGGGTGGACCCCAAATGACGATCGTTCGGGATCGAGCCATTTGAGGTGAAATGTGATCGCTCGCGGTCAAGCGCCTTAATTCAAATGACGATCGCTCAAGATCGAGCCATTCGAGGTAAAGTGCGACCATTGGCGGTCAGGGGGTGGACCCCAAATGACGATCGTTCGGGATCGAGCCATTTGAGGTTAAATGTGATCGCTCGCGGTCAAGCGCCTTACTTCAAATGGCGATCGCTCAGGATCGAGCCATTCGAGGTAAAGTGCGACCGTTGACGGTCAGGGGGTGGACCCCAAATGACGATCGTTCAGGATCGAGCCATTTGAGGCGAGTTTTTGCCGTTCGAGGCGAGTTTTCCCTGACCTCAAATGATGACCGTTCGGGATCGAGCCATTCGAGGTGAGGTGAGCTGTTGTGTGCCCGGGGGGGCATTTGAAGTGAGGTGAGTTGATGTGTGCCCGGGGGGGACTTAATGTTGGAGGGACCTAGCGCTACCGATGCCAGATTCACGTTCGGGTGAGTTCCTGGATCATTGGTTATGGCGGTTCAACACCATCTCAGAGCATGCCTAGGGATCATTCGCGATCCCGTACATGTGTAAGCGGCTTAGCCGTTTTAGAATCACAAGTAGCATTCTTTTACTGAAAATGAGTTTTTAGTAGATATGTCAACCAGAATCAAGTTCAATCATGAGAATAGAAAAACAGAAACAAAACAGGGACGTCAAAGTGCAAGCACCTACACTGCTACGATTAAGAGTCGTTTCAGAGCATGCCTGAGGATCGTTCGTGATCCTATACATGTGTAAAAAGGCTTAATCGTGTTGGTGTGGGGTTTGCTACTTATTCGTCATTATCCCAATTATTCAATGACAAGCTGACGTCTCGATCCCGAGGCATCACCAGTAGGTGCAGGTGGTGGCGGTTCCCATTCCACAGCCGTTGCTCTCCTTTTCACATATTTCGATAGTAGGCCATTGCGGACATGCCCTTCAATTTCATCCTTCAAGTGTCTGCAATCATTTGTACTATGACCATTCATCTCATGGAATAAGCAGTACTTGTCTGATTTTCTTTCACTGTTGGTCGGATCCCTCCTTATTGGCTTGCGATAAGAAATCTGTCCTTTAGTATCTTGGTAAATTCGTTCCAAACTTTCGTTTAATTCCGCATAAGTGGTGAAACGTGGCTCCCTCCGTGCTCGCTTTGGCCTATCATCGTCATCTTCAGCCTTTCGTTTTTCTTTATCTTTGCCAAGATCCTTTTCAAGAGGTTTTCCGCCTTTGAGTGCATAAATTTCTATTCCTTCTCCTTCTTCTCTTTTAGCTTTTGCATCTTCTAATCGTAAGAACCCTTCGGCCTCATGGAATACCTTTGTTTGTTTTATTTATTTGGGTTTATGGTATTTCTAGTATTATATTTATTCCTTCCGCTATGAGTTTCAAAAGGTATAGATTTTTGTAGATAGCTTTGTGATTTGTTTTATATATTTCCTCAAACGATATGCCGTCAACAGCACCAACGATGCTAGTATCACTTTTGAACGTGGATCGGGACGTCGTAGATGGTGGGTTGTTTCAAGTATCTTAGTATGGAATACCTTTGTTGTATCGAGCTATAAACGATCGTAGATTCTCTCCCTTGCATAATTAATGCTATCTAATTCGCTAGCCATCATGGGCTAAATTTTGGAGGCGATGAACCAGGTTCTAAACTCAGTTGATACTTTCTAATAATGTAGGGGCACAAATTTTGGAAACAACAAGATGTCGCCCTAGTGAGAGTGGTGGAGAACAAGGTGTATTTGATGCAGCCTATTCTCTACTCATGTTATCATTGAAGATCATGACATGATCTAAAGGAATAATCCCCCTATCATTCTTTTCCATGCTTGGCATCAGGGTTTGTGAGCCTAAAGGATCTCCTCTTAGAATGGTTACCCATTCTCATCATCGAAGAGGGTCCCTCACATTCTGTCACGTGCGAGAACACATTGGATCTTTCTTCTAAGCTCAGCCTTATAATCTCTAACGCTTGTTTCCTTTCATCTTGGGTTTTTTATTCTCTAGGAAAAGAGCAAGATTAGTGCCCATACTAGGGGTATGCACGGCTCCAACTGGGTTGCTCGATCTACACACATTTAGGAGAAAATTCACTGCTCTAGTTGGAGAACTTGATCTGCATGCATCCATATCCCAAAACCTAAATAGCTGCCCTTGCCTCTAGAGTGTTCAAGATCGGCTAATGTTTCAACCCCTGGACCTAGATTGGGCAGTAAATTCTTCATGTTCGTGAACACTTTCATATCTTTCCATGCTTAAGTGTCCAAACTCGTAAGTCATCATCTTCATCTACGACCTTGAGATGATTGTATGCAAACAATATGATGGGTGCGGGAGAATTGTGAGATGATAAAGTATTAATGTTATACACTTTCTCTCTAGTCCTTGGAAGTGTCTACGCCTTGTAGCACTTCCATTGTAACTCATTCCCTAGTGATTAATGTGCTTGGTATGGCTAGCACAAGTCTGACTTGATCCGGTATGTGAATCCTCTGGTCTTGATCATTATCCTCCTCAACATTTATGTGATTTCTTGGCTCTGCCAGTAATCATTTGTCCCATCTTTTCAGTGTCTACGATGAAGTTGTTCCAAAGATCAGTGCTTGTGGCAATGATCGGGCTGACATTACTCGTGTTAGTGTCCCATTGTTGGAGGTGCCATTATGGTCGTCTGGTTGGGGACTTCCTACTTTATGCGTCGTGACTGACTTTCACCAATAGGATTGGAGGTTAGGGACCCTACTTCAACGTCAAAATGTTGATTGAAAATTGGGCTAACCACGAAGATATGTAGATTTGAAGATTCACGGCTACTGAGCATAAGTTGAAAATGCTATCGAGTTAGAAAGTATTTGAAATAATGCTAGAAAAAGAAATAAGACCGATTACTAGAGTTGTTTAATCGATAAATCTACATACATCATGCTTCTGATCGTTTTATTAGTTATGGTCCAATTATAATGCATACAAAGAGAATAATGGAATCGCCTTGTTACGAAATTCCATCCTTTGTATCAATGTTGGTTGTTGTCTATAAATTTTTTTGGAATGAGATCTGAACGGTCCAGATCTGTGCTTTGCGCTCCAAGTCCTTCCCCGTTTGTTGATGTGTAGGAACGACTAGGTTTATCCAACTGGACCCTTGGTGTTAGCATGCCGTTTGCAGGGAATTGGTATGGATCAGTGTTTCTTAGTAGTAAACTATTTTTAGAGTGCCAGTATTTCAACTACTCTTGTGAATTGTTGCAACTATTTAGAAGCCCTGGGTCTCATGTATTGTTTGGCTTGTGTACGACAAACTATTTGGTTGTGAACCGACGAGATACTCCGTAGTGGTCGAGCTCATACCAATGAGATACCAACAAGAACTAACTGAGCATATAGTTTGGTTTACAGGTGTTGTTTAACCATTCCAAATGATTGTGTACGTTGTTGTTGGAGGCCAAAGGGCTGACAAGGCTTGAGGCTGAGGAAATAGGCAAGCTCGTATTGAACGCCATGGTCGCGTTTTGTTGCATGACAGAATCACTCAGATTGTTGTCATCATAGTTGATTGCAATTTGCGAGCAACATGATCGGAGAAGGGAGGTCCGATGGTCAGATTTAATTGTTTTGAAGTGGAAACCTCTTGGAGCGCGCCTCTTGTATGCTTTTCTCATAGCCGAGCCAAGAGCTATTAGAAATCTCTCGTATAGGAGTTTGCTCTTTCGAAATTTCCTACGTGTCTGCACTAATGTAGACAAATGTATCTCTCGACAATATGGAAATCAAGCTGAGGATCAACTATGAAGTTGCACTCCCATACAGAACCTGGTCCAGCCCTAAACATGGGCAGGCTGAGTACGACCCAAGGCCCATTTGAGGGATTGGTCCCATATTTTCAGTAGTAATAATAATAATCATATATAGCATATGAAACTGCACTATGTTTAGCTCGTTATCACGTTTTATTGGCCTGGCTAGAATCTCCATCAAATAAAGAAACACGCTTACTGCATAGTACTTTCCTCTTAAGTGAGTACTCAATCCATATCATAATAAAAAATATTCTTAAAACAATATACCTTGTCTATAACATACATACATACACACATTTTATATATAATAAAATGACTTCAAACAAAAGTTGACACGTCTCAGTTTTAATATTTGGACCAACATAGAAGGAACAAGTCTAAAGCTATATATATAAATATATAAAATAAAAGAAAGTAGAATTGACTATTAAACGACTTTGTAATTAATCAGTGATGTTACAAATAACAACCCAAGTCCACTTTCTTCTGGATACGATCTATTGTCAAACTCTATCTTTCCTCTGACCTTCGTTACTTTCATTCATCCATTTCCATTTTATATTAAGATCGCATTATATCTGTTTTTTTTTTCTTTGTTGTAGTCACATAGCATAATGTCCACCTTTTTTATTCCTTTATCACCAATTGTGTCCAATGTTCCAACTTTAGTTTAACTAAAAGCACTGATTTGCTAATTCATTTGGGTCATCATCAATATTTTATGTTGACATTCTTTATTGTTATATAACATAGTGCTTAATCCTTGATGAGATCTCTTTCTTAATTTACTAGTAGGGAAAAATAAATATAAATTAATTATATACTTTGAGATTTGCATGTGGTTCCAACTATCAAACACTTGTTAAGTTGCTTAATATTGTAGGGTTATCTTGTTGTATTTTGTGGACTTACTTTCTTAGTTATTAATATTTCAATCATGGCTAGTTATATCATAATCCGTTTTATTCCTACAATCTATATGATCTTTATCATCATGTTTTATATGTATCTATGTTTGAATTTGTTGGACACTTGAGTCGAAATTCTTTTCATGTAAACTCAAAGATTATATAGAACAAGAGAAGTAAACATTAATATTTAGTTCGACTAAATTCTTTACATGTTTCTCTTCTTACTTCTTTTAAGGTATATGGCACACGTATTTATACAACTCTAACCAATCTTTACTAATAATCATGTCTTTTCATTTAAACTTCTTTAAAAGCAAATGACTATTTACTTAAACACGTTTACCTAATGGACGTGATTCTTATTTTCATTTAACATAAATGATTCTTAATCCTTTCTACATGGACGTTACAGGTTGTTTGAAACAACTTACGTATAAAAATAAATAAATCAATTATTGAGACTAGTATAAATGCAGGTACCATCTACGTCCAATAAATAAATAAATTTATATTTTATTTAAAAATATTTAGTGCAGAAAAATAATTTTATTACCATAATGTTATTTTTATTGTTTCTATGTTATAAGTGAAAAATTTTAATGGTCACAAACCCTTTTATTTTATGTAGTATTTGTTGATGGTAAAGACGGCTAATTGATAGCGATATTTCATTGATGGGTAATCACGAAAGTGATGATGGTGCATATTATACGTTGTTAGCAATACTCCATTGATGTAATAATCGAAAAGGAATTGTTATGTGAGATGTTTTCGAAACTCCAAAATAACATTGGAGAATTCCTATTGGTTAAACATTCTCTATTAATGGTAGAGATTGAATTTACTAGTTAACATAATTCAAAGAATTTAAAGAGTACATGAAACTAGTTTTTTAACATTTTATATGAAGACTTTGTTCATGTCTACTTAAGAAAGGATCTTGAAATATTTGACGTAATATTCTATTAATGTTCCAAGATTTGTGTCATTAGGCAAGATTTTGTATGATTGACTCTTTTCATTTGTGTTGTCTCATTCGCATAAGCCTTGGTTGTATTAGTTAATCTATGAATATATTAATACATGTTGATGGGTTATGACTAATAATTCAACTCTTAAAGCAATGGATTTAGTTTAGTTTACTATAATAAGTAGAAATATAAAAGCAAGAACTAGTTAAGGGGGCCGCAGGTAACAAAAATTATAATAAAAAAAGGGTAGTGGGTAGACAAGTATCTAACACCACAAGCGACTCTAGGAGCTAATTCATGTTCTATTTTTGCACAGGAAATAAAAAGCGTGAATCCGATACACTTGTCTGGCGCTAAGGCCCCATTCGTATCAATAGAATTACGTATTTCGGTATTGAAATTGATAGTCTCGCATGTATTTACCATGTTCGAGCTGCACCAGGATAATGATCCATTGACGTCTAACGGGTACTGTTATCTGGCATTTTAGACGGATTATATTGAACTGATTGCACGAGTTAGATCCGACTGCTATCAAGACGGTGATTCCAAAGCAATAATCGTGGAACCCGGAAGTCAAGTATAAATGGTTATATAAAGTCAAAGTTGAACGGAATGGTAGATAAACAACGTAAAATGTTTAAAGTGTGGAATATAGCTTGGTAAATGGAAGAGATCGGTATGGATTGGCTCCTTGAGAGGGATCGGCATACTTCAGCTCATAAAGAAGGGCTCGGCATAGTTTGGTAAGATGGATCAGCATATTCTATGAAATAGGATGGATCGGTATATTCTATGAAATAGGATGGATCGGCATAGTTTATGAAAGAGGATGAATCGACATACTTCGGCCCATAAGAGAGGGATCATCATGCTTTGTTGGAAGATATGGGTTGACATACAGCAAAGTCCAAATACATTCTTGCATACAACGATCAATATCTTGAGATCTACAAGACCATAGCATATGGAATTTATAGAGCTAGGTATATGGACCCTAGGGAACCTACCTTAGGGATCGCGCATCAAATAGGAAAAGCTGGAGGGATCGATATACAACCCTTTGTAGGGTTCGGTAGCAAGCAGTTCACAAGTAGTATTAAATCAAAGACCAATCAATAACTTGAGCTCCAGCAGTCTAAATAACATGATACTTGAAGAGTCAACATATTTAAGCATGCAGAAGCCACCATAGGGATTGTTGTCCAAAAATCGACCAATGAAGAGATCGGTAACGATCTCTCTTCATTTGGATTTGAGCCTAACGACCCCTCTGGTGGACCCATGTGGATTAGAAGGTCCTTTAGCCGAACTTTTAGAGAGATTGACAGTCATCTTCACCTTTAAATACTAGCCTAAGGGGTCATTCTGAGGTTCTTTATGCTGCTTGTTACTTTAGACTATATTTTAATCAAGTTTTCTCTATTCCTTGCTGTTGTAATCAGATTTATAAGTGATCAATAAAGATAATCTTCAAAGTGGACGTAGGCATACAACACCGCTATAAATCTCTATGTTTCTGGTTATTGCTTTTTATTTGTTGCTATCTTGATATGTTCCTCATAATAATTTTATTTTCTTCTCTTACTTCTCTACAAAAATCTGTTCTTGGATGTTTGTGACTAATTTGATTGCAAACATTTTGATGCTTTCAATGAGAAGGCTTGATTCTCAGCTTACTAGGATCCCTTTGTTGCTACTGGATTGGATAAATCCTCCGAAGTAGATCCATAGTTATCTTCATAAAGTTGCTTATACTACTCAGATTTGCTAAAATCTAAGTAAGGAGATTGATAATGGTGAGACATACTAGATCTACTTCTCAGAACGTAAATGGAAATGCGGCTACTAGCATTCAGCAAGGAGACCCAAGCAATCAACCAACAAATGTGAATGTTAATTAGTTGAAGTTCAGAATCCCGCTGATTCTATTACCAAAGCTGAATTTCATAATTTAATGAGAGAGTTAATAGAAAGCCTTCGACAACTAAATCAGTAAATTCAGACTAATATCAACTTGATGAACCAAATTACTCAGTAGTAGTGGGGGAAAGCTAGGAGGCAACCCACTCCTTACTCGGCATTGGAATTTTCTAGCTCATCGAATGAATATCACAGGCATAAGCGTCGCAGGATTGAAGAAAATCGCGCAGAAGCTTCGGAACGTCGCCTGGCAGACCATCGCGGTCTGCTAGGATCGTTCGTTGTCGATCCCACCCTAGAGGTCGGTACCGATCCCTCCTCCATAGGAGGGATTCCCCTATACACCTGGGGAATTGCGCTGGAACTATTTCTGAAGGTTTGGATGATGGAGTTTGATTGAATGCTGACTAGTTACCTCCCCGGAATGATGACGGAATGAATGTACAAGATGCGTGTCGAGAAGTTGGTGAACCAAGAAGGCGTGAAACGACCCGCAAAAATCGTCTGCACTATTCGCGTGAGGTGTAGTGTGACCACCGCTTAGCACCACCCATCGAAACGTCGGATGTATCAGCATTGGTCAGATAGTTAACGAGAGAGAGCCAAGGCTCAACAAATGATGATAGGGAATCTCAAGAAGTCATACCTCATTCACTGATAGTGCATTACATGCACGGTACCCGAGGAAGTTCAACATGTCGTTGATGCCTGCCTACGAGGGAAAAACCAACCCCAGGCAGCACATTATGAGATATGAATGGTTGATGGATTCTACACGAGCTGATGATGCGACCAAGTGTAGATGCTTTCCCGTAACTCTTTCCAGAATAGCGAGATGTGGTTCACAAGACTACCCCCGTGATCAATTTTTAGGTTCGATGATTTGGCAACCAAGTTTGTGGAGCAATTCCGGATGCATGCGACTCATCCTAAAGAATTGATGTCCCTTTCCAGTGTGATTCAGGCTCCAGGAGAGTCGTTGAAAGATTATTTGGAGAAATTTCATACAGTCATCACGGAGGTCAGTAACCCGAATAATCATGCGATAGTCATGGCTGTAACAAGAGGGATCGACCAGAGTCTGAATTTGGTGATTGGTTAGCAGGTAAGCCGCCCGCAATGTTGGAGCGCTTTTATGAAAAGGTGGCATAATACTTGAGGAAGGAAGAAGCCAGGTCGTCCATAAAAAAGAATGTTGCGGGACCGAGTGGAGAAGGGGTACAGTGTAACATTGCAATCAACTAGTCTGATGATAGTTCTAGAAAAGTCCAAGTGAATGTTCAGAATAAATCAAATCAGCAAAAGAGAGGCGGAGATAGGAACCGAGAACAAAAGAGGGATTCTGGAAGGTTGAAGCCTAGGATTCCAGTGTATGATAATTACACGCCGTTAAATACGTCCTTGGAGAATATCTATCTATCTACTTTCAATACCATGCAGTATAGAAAGCCGCCTCCGAAAGAATCAATAGAGAAGTAGAAGCGGACCGGGAAATATTGTCTTATTCACGAGTGTTATGGGCACAATACAAATGAATGTAGTCATCTCCAGGATGTTATAGAAAAAATGATTCAAGAAAAGAAGTTACACCAGTTTGTGAAAGCCCCGCGGGATGGCAGGCAGGGGACTTCTTACCCAAAACGAGGACAAGCGCCGCGTAGGGCTGAGGAGCCTACGCAGACTGGTGGAAGGCTGGTGATAAACATGATGTCGAGGGACCGCACCCTGTAGATAAGAGTTGGTAAGAGATGGAGCGATATGCTAGCGCAATTAGGCATATGGATTTTGAATGTTGTTCGAATACGAAAGATGGAGCTTCGGCAAAACAGCAACGTACGATGACGGATGATGCTGTGTTTAGGAACAGAGATGCAGAAATGGTGGAGGCTCCGACGATCGACCCAATGGTCATTTCAACCGTGATTAGTCCTGCTTTGGTGAGAATGATTTTAATTGATTGTGCAAGTTTGGTGAATATAATCATCAAAAAAGTTTATGATCAGATTAGGATGGAAGTCAAAGATTTAAAACCATCTAAAGCTCGTATACACGGTTTTAATGGTGTTGAAACCGAAGCAGTTGGTTATGTGGAATTACCCGTCGAGTTGGGATAAGGTGAACGAAAGAGAATGTGAACCTTGCCGTTTATTATTTTGGATGCTGACTCTCCATACAATGTTTTTCTGGGTCGACCGGCCTTAGCTGAATTCCAAGCAGCTCTTGCCCCATGGTGTTTGACTTTGAAGTTCCCAATGGATAATGGTGTAGGATTTATTCATGGCGACCAGGCGACTGGATGTGCCTGTTATGTAGCTGAGTTGAGGGAAGCTCAACGCAAAGAAAAAGGTAAGGGTGTGGACAAGACTGTTCGCATCTAAGCCACCGAAGATTGACAACTAGCGCCTGAGCCTTGGCTCGAGCGCCACGGTCGGTTTTATAGAGATATAGATCCGAGAGATGACAAAGAGGAGCCCAAAGAGACCAAGGCTGCACCGATTGAGTTGACGATTGATATCACGGTCAGCCACAACGACCCATCACGTCACAGCTCAGCCCCCCGACGATGAAAGAACTTGTTGGTTTTGTCCGAGCGAATCTAGATGTGTTCGCTTGGGCACACTCTAACATGTGTAGAATCTTACCTGCCATTACGAGCCATGCATTGAATATCGACCCGAGGCATGTCCCGGTGAAGCAAAAAAGACGCAGTATGGATCTGGAGAGATCCGCTGTTCTCAAAGAGGAGGTGGATAAACTAAAAGACAATGGGTTTATCCACGATGCCCTCTACCCTAAATAGGTATCTAATCATGTACTTGTGAAGAAAGCGAATGGGAAATAGAGAACGTGCATCGACTATTCATATTTGAACATGGCGTGTCCGAAAGACAGTTTTCCTCTTTCGAGGATTGACCAGCTGGTGGATTCAACTACAGGGCACGAATTGCTATCTTTCATGGACATATACTCAGGATATAACCAAATCCTGAGGTATATTCTCGATTAGGAGCACACCAGTTTTATTACCAATGTTGGATTGTACTGCTATGTAGTAATTCCGTTTGGATTAAAGAATGCAGGAGCAACTTATTAGCGTTTGGTCAATAAAATGTTTAAAGATCAGATTGGAAAGACAATGGAAGTGTATGTGGATGATATGCTCGTAAAGTCACGATGATCAAGCGAACATATTGGAGACTTGGCGGAAATGTTTGACATCATCCAACATTACAAGACGAAAATCAATCCTTTGAAGTGTTCTTTTGGTGTTGCATCAGGGAAGTTCTTGGACTTTATTATCAATGCTCGGGGGATAGAAGCTAATCCCGAAAAGATTCAGGCTATCTGTGATATCCAAGCCCTAAGAACTATTAAACAAATACAGAGTCTGAATGGGAAAGTTGCTGCCTTAAGCCGATTCAACTCCAGAGCTACTGACAAATGCATTCCTTTCTTCGATTTGGTTAGGAAAGGGAAAAAAAACTTTGAATGGATGCAGGATTATAAAGACACATTTCAAGCTTTGGTGAATCATTTGGAGAGACCCCCTATCTTGTCAAAGTCGGTGGATCATGAGGAGTTGTACATTTATTTGGCTATATCGACACACACTATAAGTGTTGCATTGCTTCGTGAGGAGAATCGGATCCAGAGGCCGGTGTATTACGACAGCAAACAATTAATAGGAGTTGAAAGGAACTGTCCGAAGATAGAGAAATTGGCATACTGCTTACTAATTGCATCATGGAAGCTCCATCCTTAATTGTAGGCACATCTGATAAATGTTTATACCAACCAGCCGTTACGACAGGTCCTACAGCGACCTGAGACGCTTGGAAGATTACTGAAGTGGAATATTGAACTCAGTCAATTCGACATTACTTATCTCCCTCAGAGGGCTATTCAGGTTCGGGCGTTGGCAGAATTTATAGCAGAGTTTACTGTGCAGGATGATTCTCCAAAAGGCAGCGAAATCCTTACCGTACGGTAGAAATTGTATGCTGATGGAGTGTCTATCGATCATTGCTCCGGAGCTGGGATTGCACTTGTAACTCCTGAAAATTGATCAATCTATTATGCATTAAAGCTTGATTACCCAGCAACAAATAATGAAGCTGAATATGAAGCTCTGATTGCTGGACTTAAACTCACTAGAGAACTTGGAATAAAATCTCTCGTTATCTTTTGTGGTTCGCAGTTGGTGGTGTATCAAGTTAGGGGAGATTATCAGGCTAAGGGACAACTGCTTGTCCCATACCTTACCCAAGTCCAAGAGTTATTGAGAGAATTTGAGTACTATGACATTCACATATTCCACGAGATCGAAACAGAGAGGTCGATTCATTGGCAAAGTTTGTTAGTACCAGCGATGCACAACAGATGGGCTTGGTTCTGGTCGAAGTATTAAATACCACAAGTATAAACATGATAGAAATCAACCAGACACTAAAAGCGAAGCCTGAAAGGAAATCGTGGATGACTAAAATCAATGACTATTTACTATATGGAGTCCTACCAGATAAAAGAAATGAAAAGCGATAAGTCCTTCGCAAAGTTTCACGGTATGTTATGCAAGAAGGAATTATGTACAGGAAATGCTCTCGGTCCCTCTACTCCGGTGTGTCGCTCATGATGAGATAAGACGTATTCTAAAAGAAGTTCACGAAGGGGAATGCGGCGATCACAAGGAGGGGCAAACTCTGATAAAGAAAATACTACGTTATGGGTATTATTGGCCAACCGTAAACTGAGACCCCGCTGACTAGATAATACGATGTGAGATATATGCAAAAGTTCCAAGAACTCTGCCAACAGAAATCATGCAAATGGTCAGGCCAGGGTCGTTCGCTATGTGGGGTATAGACATTATCGGTTCCTTACTGATCTCTAAAGGTGGTGCAAAATACGCTATCGTTGCAGTTGTTTACTTCACCAAATGGGCCGAAGCAAAACCTTTAGCCATGATCACAACCAATAAAGTAATCAACTTTATTGTCCAAAATAGCATATGCCGCTTCGGTCTTCCGCGAACTATTGTAACAGATAATGGGAATAAATTCGACAGTGTTGAATTCAAAGACTTTTGTCGAAGATAACGTATTGAAAAGAGATTTGTAGTGGTCGCTCATCCTTAGGCAAATGGACAGGTTGAAGCTGTAAATAAGATCATAAAGTCCATTCCGAAGAAGCGTTTGGAGAAGGCTAGAGGCAGGTGGGTGGATGAACTCCCTACAACACTGTGGGCTTACAGGACCACCCACAAGTCCGCGATTGGCCACACTCCATTCGCCTTTGTTTACGGTTCCGAAGCCGTTATTCCTGTTGAGCTTAAAGTTCCTTATCATCAAGTGACTTACTATGATCCCAAAACGAACAGAGATCTCCTCTTGAAATCTCTTGACTTTATAGATGAGAAGGGCGAGGAAGCTAATTTGCAAGCAGCTGCACACCGATACCGAGTCGCCCGGTATTACAACATTAAAGTTCGACCTAGAACCTCCGAAATTGGCAATCTCATCCTTAAACAGATTTTTTTTCTACCCCATCGCACATGAGAATCCAATATGGGAAGGACCATATGTCATTGAACAGAGGCTTGGAGGAGGAACTTTCAAGCTAACAACTGTCAATGGCATCACACTTCCAAGGGCGTGGAATAGCGAACATCTACTACGCTATTTCACTTAATTTATTTCCTTTAAATTTCAGTTGTATTTACTATTAGAATTTTCTTTAGCAGTTGATTTTCTGAATGTGTAATAAGACAGTTTATATTATTCCTTCCCATTTAATGAATAAAGTTTTGGACTTCCTTTATATTTATGTTTGTCATGGCATTATATATTAATTACATAGAAAAAATGATTGATGTCGATATATATATGAAAAGGCTCCCAGAGTTTGAAATTAATCGATCACACTAATTCCCAACAGGACTAAATAAGATGAGCTTGGTCCACTTGTTCATTTGACAACTCTTATTCATAGTCTGACTGACAGGATGCACGATGAGGAATAAATGTGGCTGACCATTTGATGATCAAATAAATCTAGCCAAACTATGGGATTAAGATAAAGTGAGAGTGACTATGACACAACTGATCACTCGCTAGATCAAACCCCAGACCCAAAAGGGCAACTCAATCAATTAAGGGGAGTGCGATCCGACCGATCTCGAAATAACTCTAAGTTAGAGAGTGTGGACTAGAGTATAAGCATAAATCGAGTATGAATCGACCACCCGAAAAATAACTCTAAGTCCCAAGAGTGTGGACTGGAGTATAAACATAAATTCGGGCGTGAATCGACCACTCGCAGAATTACTCTAAGTCCCCAGAGTACGGACTAGAGTATAAACATAGATTGGGTACGATTCGACCACCCATCAACTAAATCTTATCCCCAAAGTGCAGATGCAAACATTAATGAATAGATGAGTGGAGCTCGACCGTTCACTATTCCACGAACTCCGGCCTGAAACTGATGGGAGAAGTATAAACTAGCTAAGGATAGAGTTCGAGCGTCCAACATCTGGCCCCGCAAAATCAAAACCGGGGGCAGGATTATAGTTGCTCAAAAACCACTGAATTCGACAGCGTAACACTAAGGCCTAAGCCTAGTGTTTGATACGACTCGAGTCCACAACCACTTGGAGGCCTTGGGATAGAGCTGGTGGATTGTTACTAGAATTTATGGACAACGAATTACAAGTACATTGAATGGAACGTAATAGTTCAACTATTTAAATATCAATTCACACGAAAGCTCAACAGAAAACAAAAACTTTAATTAATGTAACAAATTTCAAGGTCGTGGTACAAGTTATTCCAGAAAACCAAGACTCATACCCGTACAACCACAGCTAATGAAAGAAACCACTGTGCGAACTATATACACACTGAGCCGAAGTGACGGCTATTTCTTTGACTTCCTCTCTTTTTTGAATTTTTCGGGAATAGTGCCACTTGAGCTTCATTTTCTAGATCACTTGATACCTTTATCAGGAGAGCTTACAGAGGTAGGAGGAAGTTCACTGGGAATCAATGTAACATCCCCCTACTTGGAGGTCCAAAACTAACGGCTAAGGATGCTGCTGTCATCCATAGTTATTAATTCTAGATGACCAAATACGGCGGTGCTAGATACATTGATACACAGATCACAGAAAAATGGAAAAAATTTAACAATTCAAAACATATTTCCTCATTCAAATCAAAACACTTAATGTTCATTACATAATCCCAAAAACGTAACCACGTTCAGCAAAATATAATTATTACAAATACCCCAAGAGCGACATATGAAGATGCCCCTTGGTTGATCAGAGTATATGGTAAGGCTAAGAAGTCTACCTTTACAAACAAAAGACACAGTGGAAAAGACAAATCTAAATAACTATATGCCTCCTGCACGCCTCCGGAAGCTTTATTCGTCAAAGAAGAAAACCTGAAAACCTTAAATCTCAAACTACTCAAAATCAATTGAGTACCCGAGATTTTAAGGGGAAAACAAAAACTTCGAGTCGGACATAAAGCCTGATATGAATAATAATCTAACATCTCGATCTTTTTAGATATCTACTTAGACCACGCCACTTAGCGAAACGGGATTTCCCCTCACTAGTATCCTAAAACCTTTATAAAACCATATTTTGTGCTCCTGCATCCACAATGGTTAAAACATACATTTTTAAAATACTATGATGATATGCATACTTGAAATCAATTAGGATTTCCCATCCCCGGTTTAATCTGACATCCTGTCATAATTATAGTATCTTGGGCCACTATTAACCTTTTAGTTTTCATGGGTTTACTAATAACCTTTATATAATTAATGAACATCTGGTTCTTTATATAATTTTCATGGGATCACTAAGAACATATAGAATCCTGCCAGTTAACTTAATTAATTCATTGGTCCTCCTGAACCTATTAGTTATTCCAATAACTAATCACCATATCCTTGTTTTCATGGGTTGACTAGGAACCTATGGATATATACAATAACTCACTTCACATCCTAGTTCTCATGGGTTTACTAGGAACCTACTGATTCTTCCGTTAGCCACTTTCATATCCTAGTTTTCATGGGTTGACTAGGAACCTATTGACTGATGTCAATTCTTAATCCAGCTATAGTTTTCATGGGTTCACTACAAACCAATTAGCCCCTGCTAACTATCCTTAATGTATAGTTTTCATGGGTTTACTATGAACATGTTGGTTAACTCCAATAACTACATAATCATAGTTTTCATGGGTTTACTATAACTACTAAGTTTAAGCATCCTATATTTTTGGTCACCCTGACTCCTTAGATGCAATTCTACTCATTCAGGAGCTTAAGAAATTTATATTAACTACAGAGTTTACCTAGCTGGTTCTTCTACCTCCTTTTTCCAATAATACAGTTATGGGTGATCATGTGAATATATTCATATTTGAAGAAGCAAAACAACAATTTAACAATACCACTCCTGTGGGTTTAAGGTCCTTGAAATACTTTTCATATAAAAAATAGTTAACACCTATAACTTATATTTATCAAGACCATACTTCTTAAAAATTACATATTTAAAGTCATTACAAAAGTCCTTTATATAAGCCGTGGGTTTTCCTTTAATAATTTGAGATAGGGTTTTAAGACCTTTCGACAACGTCGAAAACTTCTACTTTCAACCCCTACGAAAGTTTTGCTTTCGACCCTTTCGAAAGCATAAATCATATCTTTAAAAATAATAGGCTCCAGCCTTTTTAATACTTTTAAACACTTCCTTCGAAACCTTTCGACCTTGTTAAAGTATCATTAAATAAGAGTAGAACCTTTCGAAACCAATGAAGTTCAAACCTTTCAAAACCATTGAAAATCAAATTCCAAAAGCATTGGGTTTGTACTTAAAAATATTACTTTAGATCATAGTGAAAATAGGTGAAAGTATCTCTTTCAAAACCACACTTTATTTTATAAAATATTGGGGAAGTTTGATGGTGTCGAAACCATCCTTTCGAAAGCATTAAAACATCTGGGAAACAATTGAAACTTTCGACAACATCGAAAGCTCATGCTTTTGACCCCTTTGAAAGGTTTGGGAAGTGGCTTGTTCTTATAAAAACCATTTAACCTTTCGACAATGTCGAAAGCTCCTACTTTCGACAATGTCGAAAGCTCCTACTTTCGACCCCTTCGGAAGCTTTAAACAAAAAAATAAAGGCGGCAACTTTTTTTCTTCAAAATCCTCTTTGAAACAACCTTTCGAAAACATAGCTTTTGACTGTGTCGAAAGCTCCTTTAAGAACTATCCTTTCAAAACCATAGTTTTCGACCTTGTCGAAAGCAAGCATAGCTTTCGACCTTGTCCAAAGCTCTTTATAAAACCAACCTTTCAAAATCATAGCTTTTGACCTTATCGGAAGCTTTTTAAAACAGGAAAATGATTTTCTTTTTCAAATCAAAGTAAACTAAGGGTCCATCTCCTTCGAAAGCAACCCTTCGACACCATACCTTCCGACTTGGTCCAATTCACTGCATACCACCTGAATGATATCATGTGCATTGCATTCGACCTTGTTGGTCATTGAAGTCAAAAGGTCTTAGTCAATAGATCTAAGTCGAAAGGTTTGCCAAAGAAGGCGGAACCACCTTGTTTTGGGAAGTAAACTTTTTGTAACAAACTTGCCTACTTGTAAACATTTGATTGGCTTTCACAACTTTTAAATAATTTGGATAATATTTGCCGCATTTTCTCAGATCTAAAATCAAATTGACATTTAACAAATAAGCCCTTCCTTTTATAAAAACCGTTAAATCATTTAGGTCCTCCTTTCGAAATAATTTAATTTCCATACTAAATCACTTAGTAAAAATCCCCAAAAATTCCAGAAATTTACTTTAATCATGTTATCTAACATATCAAAATTTCAAATCCAAGTTCTTAATATATTTTCCAAAATAAATTTATAAACCCAAATAACCATATTTTCCTTTGAAAATTCATAACTAATCTCCATGGCTTATGAAAATTGAAACCCAACTCCAAAATCATGTTTTCCATAACATATAATTTTCCCACGACATTTAAAAATCATTTAATCTCGTTTTTACCCTAAAACCGTGTATATCTCCTTTTAAACAACCGTGTTTAATCCATATAAATCATCAATCAAGCATATCATCATTCATTATCATAAAAACAGATTTACCCTTAAATCCAAAACCATATGATTATAAAACCAAAATAGAGATGTATAAATTATTATTCACCTTAGATTGGATAAGGAACTTGAAGTTTGATTGAGATTGATTTCTTCTAGCTTGATCCTAAGCTTTATTCACTACACCACAAAAGGCTTTTAACAGCGTTTGATAAACGCTGTAATATGATACAACAGCGTTATTACAAACGCTGTATAACGACATGCTGTCGTATATACATAACTTACAACAGCTTTTCTATAAACGCTGTTGAAACATCTCTATGACAGCGTTTATTACGAGCTGTCAATAATCTTTTTACAGCGTTTTCAAACATGCTGTATTACGTTTCAACAGCGTTTATAATTTAGTTGTCGAAGATGTTCAAATTCTACTTTAACTGTTTACAACAGCTTTTTCTAAACGCTGTTATTGAATCATCAACAATTTCGACAGCATGTTAAAAACGCTGTGATTGAATCATCAACTATTTCGACAGCATGTAATAAACGCTGTTATTGACAGTTTCAAGATAATTACAGCACGAATTAAACGCTGTTGTTTCTTCATTGACAGCATTAATTAAACGTTGTCTTCTATTTATATAACAGCTTTAATATTCCACTCTATTTTTGAATATTCCAAAACTATATTTTAAGCATATTCAAGCAACTAGTATATATAACAGGTTCTAATAACTATTAATTGGTTACATAAACTAGTTAAGAGAATATTAATAAACAAAAGACATCCATAAACCAAGTTTCAATAATATCCATAAACAAAAATAACAAAGTAAACCAAGTTGCCACAAATTCTGTTAAACAAAGACACGTTATATGTTAAGTATCGGAGAAGTGATCTTCAAAGCTGCTTGACCAGTGCTTTGGAGTACAGGTAGAGCGACATCTGCTGCCGGTTTCAGGGTATCATAAACTACTTTGATCACTTGCTGGTTCAGACCTAAAGTTTTCGAGGCACCATCTCCCACCAAGTCTATTATGTCTTCCACCTATAACATTTACTCTTTGATTTCAAACTGATACATATATTTATTATCATGTTCTGATGTTTTGATCTGTTTTGTTTTTACTTGCGATGAGTACTATCGAATATTACTACCATTCACATTTTTTCCCTCAGATCTCCCTTCATTTGAGTGTGTACATGAATACATTATGTTAAGACTTCTTATCACATATAAAGAGGAGGAATTATGTTTACATTGAAAAGATATTCTAAACATGTTCTTATAAAAACAAAAAAGAAGAGAAACAGCAGCAGATCAAAAGGAAAATACTGACAGTAGAAATACGATAATTAATTGGTTTAAAAGTTGATCAAAAATTTCAAGACAGATTAAACTTGGTAAACACCTTGCATATGCACATAAAAACCAGGAAGGGAACAAGAGTTGACCTTTGTAGATAAAAATCGAACAAAGACGTGAAGAGGTTCCAGATCAGTTTTGTTACTTCTTATATACAGCAGTCATTTTCATCATTGACTTGTGCAAATTAAACAAAAGTTAAAAAAAACAAAAGGAAAAAAAGCAACGAGGTAAATTGTCTAGTACTTCTAATATCTTTTCCTACGACAATTCGCTGTGGAAACAAGAAAAATAAGAACCACTGCATATAATTTCATGGCTATAACTGAACCATGATGAAAAAATGAACTTGTAACAAGAAATGAACTTAATAGTTATGCTATATATGTACTTATTATACTTGAGATAAATATCTAACCATTTGGATGTGATTTGTATGCAGGCATCAATTTCATGGCTATGGTTCAAAATATAGTCAGATGGACACATGCAGTTATTTATTTACGTAAGTCTTATGCAAAGCTACATCATTATTGTTTGCTTTTATGTTCTGCTATCAACAAACGATGAACACATGGGTGACGTGAAGAGAGAAGTAAAAACAAAGATGGTAACATGTTTTCTAAGCAAATAGTAAGAAGATGAATTAGTAATAAATTCTAATCAAATGAGAATTGAAGGGTCGGAAAAGATTGTATACCAATTTGGTATTAATACTTTATATAGGAAAATCAAAAACAAATAATAAAAAGACCCTTGTTGGAAGTGCAATGGAGAGGAAATTTTTAAGCTAGAATTCAATTTCAATTTAACAGCACAGGGAAAAATGAATTGATAATCAAATTATATTTTGTCCAACAAATGAATCAAGCATACCTAATAGTGGAAATGATGCCAACAAAATCCAAGCAATCAGATGCCAGTAAGATACATCCATCTAATATGATTCTGAACTGTAAAAAAAGAAGAAGAAAAAAGAAAAAGAAAAAAAAGGCAAACACAACTTAACAACCAAAAATAATCAACTGGATTGTTCTTTATACTTAAAATTGCAATTTATAAGAGTGAGCATGAAAAACCTGATGGGGATTACAGTCAACTGGATTGTTCTTTAAACTTTAGCTTGCACTGAGTATTCACGATTTCTTCGTATGTGCACTGTCCATAATATGTTATTGAAGGCTTGGATGTTCTCGCTTACAACCTGTTATTGAAAACCTGTCAAATATATGTTGTAAAATATCGGCTTATCATTTTAACATTTTTTATAAATACAATCAACCGACGATGCAAGGATAAACACAAGAGCTCAGAGTACTCAGTTACTCAGTTATATTGTAACATATATTTGTCGGTGCTATAGTTTTAAATATCATCAAAGAACAGAATGATATGGAGATACAGAGTGTTTGATAAAGCAATGAACATTTTTTACATTCTTTGTAAGTTGGAATGACCAGGGTAGACGATCCTTGAGAAACATGTTGCAGAGGTCCGTGGTGATTCTATAACACTATGTTTGACAATTATACTAGTACATTCTTTGAGTGTTTTTCTTCTTGATGAAGTGCTTTGACAACGGTACCTGAACAGTAACAGAAGCACAATCTATAAGCAAAATAAGTGATGATGTGCCACTGGTAGAGTGACCACATGAGAACTTATATACTGATTGCTTTATAGACAATATAACTGATGAGTCAACTTCTGGTACGAACCCCATCTCAACCAAACCAAACAACGCAACAGTTGCATCATTTACCTTTCCAACCTCACACAATCCAGTCAACAGCTTATTTGATGCTGCAAAGTGAGGCATGAACCCTCTCCCAAGCATCAAACCTAACCGTTCACTGTAGGCAGAGAGACGCTATACAAGCAAGGCAGATTTAAAAGTTCCAAGAGAGATGTGGCTTGGGAATATAGCATTCAATATTACTTTCAAATGAAACAGCAATTCAAAGTCCAGATGTAATACTTACCTGCCACACGATCAGAAAGTCAATTATTGCCAGTCGTTAGTAAAAGTCGCCATTATTTGAATTGCACTGTACTTTCTAAACGTACAAAGGAGAATCATCTAAGTATATATACAGATAATAAACAAATATCAGCAATCGCCATTATTTAAGAAAAGTCGAATTTAAAACTTGGTAGCAAATATATAATGCCAGCGAGAAACGTAAAAATAATGTAAAAGACAGACATACTGCATACAACCAATCAAAATGACACTTGTAGGTTACTGAAGATTAAAGTCAGACTTTCCAGCCAACATCTGAGAAAATTTTATTCAAACAATGTGATGTTTACTTGATTGAATGTAAGTAGTACGAAAGTATTAATCTATTCTATATTTTATAAAATTGGATGCAGACTTATACTGGATTTTTTTTCCTTCTATTTTCACCCATAATTTTTTCCAGGTATTCCACACTATTCGGCTGCCCCTTTTTCCCTGATTATCATTTTAGAAGACATATTGCTAACTGATTGCAAATGGTTTTCCTTACCATTTGATTCTATAAATTTCATTTAACAAATTTATACTTGCAATATATCATAATCCATGGTTTGATATATAGATTCTTATTGTAGATCAAACCATGCTAAAATCACAATATGCTTCTAGCTAATCATTTACTAGACAGATGATAATTTGGCATTGTACTTGATAACTTTAATTTGCCAAAATGATTAGAAATGGCCTCAAGGGACTGTTGCTTCCATTTATATATATATACATACTTTGGCACTCCAGCTCAAACCATTGCAAAATTAAATTGGGCATAGCATTTCCTGTTTATGTAAATTATTACAACTATGGTATTGAGTTGCTTAGACACACAGATCCTACAAATCTATGATCCTAAATGTTATTATGATCAGTTCATGTTTATGTGTTTTTACCATTTAATGTGCATCATCCTTCACTTTTTTTATTTCGAACAAAAAATAACATTGCCGATTTGTAAATTAGCAACTCGTTTTCATGCAGTTAACATTTAATTTTACTCTTTTTTCTGGAAGGAAGGACTTGTATGCCATGTTTTTCATCATTGTCATATTTGCAGTTTTTGCAGCCATGATATATATAGCATGTGTGTGTGTGTGTGTTTTTGATATTTATTTATCAGTTCAACTGGATGTATGAGAGGAGGAAAGGACAATGCTTGACCATTGAACAATGTAGCATAGTAAGATAGAGCTTGTCAAATAAGTCCTTGTTGGTCATACACATAGGTGCCCTCTGAATCCAGTAAAGCATGGAGTCTGTTTTTATGTTTTCTCATATATTGCACGTGTGAAGTGTTATACACACAAACATACATACATATGTACGTATACATATATATAGGAAATGAATCTACAACAACCAATTAAGCAATAGGGGAGACAGACACAGGCATTAGCTTTACATATGAATAAAGACATACCTATTCTGAAAAGGGAAAACAACACGCTGAAACCTCAGTGCTCAAGTGAAAGACAGAAAACTACGACTTCAGAAATTGTCCTAGAGTCTTTTACTGAACCATTATAATAGGGTGAGCGTTCATGTTGCAAAGATCAAGCTAATGCTCTGGATTTCCTTAACAAAGACCTGCCAACAGAAATTAGAAGGTAAAAAATATATTACTGCCAATCATCAAATCGAAATTAGAAGGTAAAAATCAAATATCAAAACACCAAAATAAAAAATATCAGCATTTGTGTGATAAATAAAAGGATTGTTTGATTGATAGTGATGATAGAGGATTATTTGATTGGGAGTGGTGAATGGTACTAAATTAAAAGCATAACCTACTGTAACAAATAAACTAAAAAATGAAATCAATATTTGCTTTGTATAAAGCAATTTTTCATATCATTTAATCAAAAGTGATGAGTGATGCTCACATAATTCAAATCAGAATGACTTATATTTTACAATACATAGCAATATAGCATATTCGGATAGTTTTGAGGTTTCGAATTATTTATAGCAGAATGATATTGTAATTAACCAAATGATTAGTAGTCTACTCACCCAAGCCTAAAGCATGATGAGCACTATTATGTCAAAAAGCAGGAGATGAGCATATTATGTCAAAAAGCAGGAACTGGAGTAGGCTATGTATCAGTGTATTTATCCTGAATCCAGATTCTCTGTAAAACCTGAAATTGCAAAAACACTCAAAATTAGGGATTTTGAATATAGTTTGCATTGGTACATGAACTTGCAGGGGAAAATCGAACATGGGATTAGGTCAATCCAAATGAGGTTAAAATTTATAAAATAAGTTGAAGGAGGATAAGAAGAACAGTAAATAAAACAATGGAACAATACGTGAATCAAAGTAAATAACAAAAAATTAAGTAAGCAAAGAGTACAAATATTTAAAATATGTGAATGTCAAGTGCCTTTAGATTTATGACCATTATCATGTCTAACTTGTTTTTGTGAAATTACAGCGTAAATTATCCATTTTGTTAGTAGCTTTCTTATTTTTAGCCAAACAAACCAAAGATGGCTGTTAGGTGTTGAGGAGTTTGATCGCTTCACTCATCTTGAAATCATTGTTAGCTCCTCGTATATTCCATACAAATAAACTCATTTACCTTTTGTTGAGCTCCTAATATATCTTTTAGGGGGAGCTTTTGTTTTGTTTTTGTCTTGTTTTTCTTGCTTTTTTGATTGAATTTCTGCACTATATTCAGGATATCTTCTATGTAGGTTGACACGTTTTGCTGATTTGTTTCAAGTTCTTATATGATACTATCAACTATTTGTGCTGCAACATTACCCATAATTAATAACATCATTTGAAAAGGTTTCAAAAGCAGATACAAAATTTTGGGAACTATCAGTTTCGTTTAAGCTTCTATAGTAGCTATAAATCCAGTCTCTGTTTTTCTAAGGTTTATAGAAATTATATAGGATTTGTGATCTTTGTGATGTGCTGATCAGTAGATTCAGTTTCATTTAAATTGCCAGATGTAAATTTTATTTTTTGTTTCCTCAGGGACATAACATCTTCATGCTCTACTTGCTTTTCTTGTGCATTTAGATCTATGGTCATTATTATGTTTAAGTTATGCATAATATGTAAAATATTTAAAATGCATTTGATAGTCGATTACAAAGAATTGTTTCAGCTTTCAACAAAAAATAATAATATGATGGCAACAAATTCTATGATTTTGTCTTAGCAACAACACAGAAAACTGTTTCAAAATATAAAGAAAATGATCACAAATAGCAATATAGGCTCTTAATTGTACCTGCCACAACAAAATAGTGCACAAAGGAACTATGCAGTCAGTTGCCTCGACCAACTCCTCCACTTGCTGATCTGGATCTGGTATTTTTCTCTTCTTCTGATAATTTGTGATACTGTATAACTCATAAAATAGATTTGCTGCTAGCCTGCTATGTGATAACTTACTCTTAGTTGATAGTTGATGTTGTAAGTTAATCAGAATTTGTGATAGTTCAAGTAAAGTAAGTTAACTAATTTTAATTTATATAAGAATTTGAGAACTTTAAAGTAAATAAGTTATTTTTTTAAAACTGATTATACTAATTTTATGCTGATTTTAATTTTTTTAAACTATTGTTCTTTTTTAAATTGTGTCAAGGACAGACCTTTGGCTTTAAAGTAAATGCATATTTTTCTTTTATTATTTATTGGTTTTATAATCTGTATTAAATCAAGGTACTGTTAATATGTTCATTTTTATGTAGACAATATACCAGATACCTGGTACGTTAATCAAGCCATTAATTCTTGACCAAGTTGACGCGATTCACTGATTGTCCGTTTGGTTTATTAGTATCTTTATATCCAAAGGAATTTAATATGTCCATATACATCCCAACAAACGTATATAGACGACTTTCAACTTAAGGAACAATGCATAATCTTGTTCTACTGTAAGTTATTTCCATCAAAATAAAATCCAAATGGATATTTAATGAAGATCTTTTTTTATCATACAGATGGACACTTGCAAACAGCAAGAGCATGTGGCTATTAATTGTATCCAGGTAATACAGTCGGTACATGCACGTGCAAGTGATAGCTTAAAGGTTCAGAACAAAATGGAATTGCTTGTGACTGATAGTGAGACTAAACAAATTCTGTATGCAGACAAGTTTGAGGAATGCGGAGGTCTAATCCTAAAGATTGGCAACAAACATACTATGGTATTTCTAATATGTCGCATATTCTTTCAGTCTTGCAAAGCAAATTCTTCAAGTATATTAGCATAGTTTAATATAACTCAGTAACCAACTAAACGATCAGGAATCCCCTTAAATCTTGATAAGACCTTTAAAATTTTATAGTGCGTCAACTGATAATATTACTTTCACCAATAAAATTTGTTTCAATGTCAAAGTCATGTAACCACACAATTCTACAAATATCATATTCATGTTTTTTTTCAAGTCCAATGTTTTGTGCTTTCAATTGGTTGAACTTTTAGGAAGCATTGTGCAAAATGATTACTTTATAACTGACAAATATATCAAAAAAATGAATCACATATTATGTAGAAATCATTTTGATAACTGAATTAGATAACTGAAAATAATTTACTATCTATTTCCAAAAATACTTAATAGAATACCGAAGACAATTTACTCAAATAATACTTCCAATCTTAAATAAAAATCATTTGGAAATTTACTATCTATTTCCAAAAATACTTCGCTTTCAATAAAATTTTCTATTTTAATTTATTCCCCTTTCGATTAGTTTATAATGTGATCTCATCACAACAACAGTCGACCAAAAATATGTGATCTTATCGCAATTAAAATCAATCAAAGACGTGCAATAAAATTTCATCTAAATCAATCCACACCATTAAAATTTATCATCACACAATCGACAACAACCTTTAAAAATGAGATCTATATAGTGGCGAGTTATCAAAATATAACTCGTCCAAACAATGCAAGTAAACGTAATGTCACCCGATTCAGTTTATATCATATCAATCCATTCACACAATATTCAATTTATAGCAAATAAAAATGGATTTTATACTAGCACATAGTTGTGAGTAAATAAATTTACTCACCTCAAATGATGCTCAAGCCTGAAATCAGCGACTATCCTTAGCTTAGCGCAAATGTTGCCATCGCCAATCACTGGAATGCCAGCCCTTCCATCACGAGCCTACCAATCAGTTCAAGCTCCAACACCCTCAGAAAACTAGCCCTATTTGCAGCCATCACCAAATCGCTAGTCACCTCCAGCCACACGCCCAGTATAATCGCGCACACCTTCTCTCACGCTGCTCCAGTCAAAGATCTTCATCGTCATCCCCATCGCAACTAAGCTCCAAGCGATGTGATTGGCTGACTTAATGAATGATTTCTCTCTGATACAAGCATAGCCAAGCATCCACGACTTTGTGAGCAACGGTCATGATAGAGAGGAGTAGTTTTAAAGAATTTGTTGAGCAGAGAAAATTAAGATTTGGAGAGGAGTCATTTAAAAAATTTTGCAGAGAGGAAGCGATTAAGATTTGAAGGCATTGGTGATTTAGGGTTGCTTATTTTTGGCAGAAGAGGGAAATTAATTATACGCGGCAATGAAATTTTCAGAGGGAACGACATTTCGCAATTTTCTGAAAAAAATCTCAGCGTTTTCCTACGTTGTCTTCAGATTTTCCTACCTATAAAAGGTTGCACAACAGCAATCAACGTATAAACGCTGTTCTCCATTGCCGTTAAAAGCAATTTTTCTTGTAGTGATTTTAAATTTCTCTTCTCTTCCTAATGGTCGGCCTTGCTGGCTTCTTATGGTTATAAATTTTGTTTGAGGTAAATGAATGTATATGACTAAGGAGAATAGTATAAGGGGGAAATATAGGCGGCTATTTACCCTAATGCCCTTACATTTAATTACTTAACCATTTATAAGTTCATTTTGTTAAATAAGCACAGCCACTAAATTTTATTAATCAACCTCAACCTAAATCTCCTTATCTATATTATTCTGTTTAATTTATTCTAATTAAATCTCCTGAATAATGTCATCATTAAAATTAGGGGTGTTACTGGCTCCCTTCCTCAAAGAATTTTGTCCTTGAAATTCAGTAATGACTAACTAGCAAACATAGCAATCATCTGTAACATCTCCTAACAACCAGGCTAGCTTACCTGACTAGCAACCAATCTATCTAGATCTAATATAGACATACCATCAAAGCAGATCGGGATAAGCCTCTCGAATCCTGTCCTCGGCCTCCCAAGTACAGTCCTTCTCATTATTGCTCCACTGAACTTTCACCAACTTGACTGTCTTGGTCCTCAATATCTTCTCATCTTTCACAACAACCCGAACTGGTTGTCTAACCAAAGTCAAATTAGGCTCTACTACCAAATCCTCCAACTCCATCTGAGGAATAGTAGCCTCTGGATCATGCACAACTTGTGAAGATGAGACACATGGAATACAATATGGATACCTGCCAAACTGCTCGGCAACTCCACTCTGTACGCAAGCTTTCCAATCCTTTCTATAATCTGGAATGGACCAACATATCTTAGGGCCAACTTTCCCAATTTTCCAATCGTACCACACCCTTCATAGGTGATACTTTAATGAAAACTCTGTCTCCTACTGAGAACTCTAGGTCTTTACGCTTTTATCTATGTAACTCTTCTACCTAGATTGAGCTTCCTTCATCCATCCTCGGATTAATTCCATCTTTTCTGACGCCTCTCTAACCAAATCTAGACCTAAGACTAATCTGTCTCCAGTGCCTAACCAACATGCTGGAGATTTGCATGGCCTTCCATACAAAGCTTCAAAAGGCGCCATTCCTATACTAGTCTAATAACTATTATTATAGGAAAACTGAATCAAATGTAGGTGAATCTCCCAAGTTCTAAGAAAGTCCAATACCCAAGCTCTCAATAAATCTTCAAGTACCTTATTGACTCTCTCTGTCTGCCCATATGTCTATGGGTGATATGTTGTACTCATCTTGAGCTTGGTAGCTAATACCTCTTGTAGGCTCCTCCAAAATTCGCTAGTGAATAACGCATCTCTGTCACTGACTCTGATACTAGGAATCCCATTAAGTCTGACTATGTTCTTCATGAACAACTTAGCCAAAGCAGGTGTCATTCTGGTTGACTTTACCGGAATGAAATGGGCACTCTTGGTCAACCTGTCCACTATACCCATATGCTTTCATTTCCTCGATTTGACCTTGGCAACCCGTCTATAATGTCCACCGATATTGAATCCCTTTTCCAGACTGGAATATCTAAAGGCTGAAGTAACCCACTTAGCTTCTGATGTTCGACCTTCACTTGTTGACAGTTAACACACTGCCTAACCCACAAGCCAACATCCCTCTTCATGCCTTCCAAATAGAAGCTCCTCTTCAAATCTTGATACATATTGATCCCTCCAGGATGAATCATAAACTTCGATCGACGGCATTCCCCTGGAACCTCTCTCCTTAGGTTCTCTATATTTGGAACGCATAATCGTCCCTTCCTTCTCAACCATCCTCTTTGGTCAAGACTAAAATCCTTTAGGTCATCAATTTCTGATCCGACCTCAAGTCTTCTAATCCTCTCGGCTAAAACTAGATCTTCTCTCTACTTAGAAGATATTTTCTCGAATAGCACTGGTCGTACTTCTAAACAAGATAACAAGGAATTACCCTGACTAGAACTAGCAATGGATCTCAACTGCACACCACAACTGGCTAAAGCTTCTAGATCCTTCCATTTTGCCAACATCGCTAACACTGCATTCTGATGTTTTCCACTGAGAGCATCTACTATCTTATTTCCTTTCCCAGGAGTATACTCTATACCGAAATAATAAGCAGCCAAAAACTCCAACCACCTCTGCTGCCTCATACTCAACTCCTTCTGAGAGAATAAATACTTTAATGACTTATGATCGGTATACAACTCAAAATTCTTTCCTAAAAGATAATGCCTCCAAATCTTCAAGGCAAAAATTACCGCTGCCAACTTCAAGTCATGAGTAGCATATCTAACTTCGTGCGGTCTAAGCTGCCTAGATGCATAAGCAATAACCTTGCCCCTCTGCATCAATACGACTCCCAATCTAGTCCTGCTTGCATCAGCGTATACTACCAAACCTTGGTTACCATCTAGAACTACTAACACTGGCGCATTGATTAACAAATGATTTAACTTAAGGAACCCTTCCTCACATTTGTCAGACTAAACAAACTTCATGTCCTTCCTGGTCAACTTAGTCAAAGGCGCCGCTATCTGCGAGAAGTCCTTGATGAATCTCCGGTAATAGCCAGCAAGTCCAAGAAAACTTCTTATCTCAGTCACAGTTTTTGTTCTCTTCAATTGTTCACGGCTTCGATCTTAACTGGATCGACTGGAAATTCTTCCTCTAAAACCACATGACCAAGAAACTTAACCTCTTTCTTCCAAAAATGACACTTAGAAAATTTAGCCTTTAGCTGATTCTGCCTCAGTGTCTCCAACGCCACTCTAAGATGAATCTCATGCTCCCTTTCATCTTTAGAGTACACCAAAATGTCATCTATAAATACAAACACGAACCTATCCAAATGCTCGGAAAACTCGGTTCATCAAATCAACGAAGAAAGCAGGCGCATTTGTTAAACCAAATAGCATCACCAACCATTCATATGAACCATATCTAGTTCGAAATGCCATCAAAGGAATACTATCCTCCGCTACTCTCAACTGATGGAACCCCGTCACCAAATCCAATTGGAAAAATACTTTGGCTCCACTCAACAGATCATTTATCCTCGGTAGTGGGCACCTATTTTTGATCGTCCTTTCATTTAACTTACAATAGTCGATGCATATCCTTAACGATCCATTTGGTTTCTTCACAAACACCGCAGCCGCTCCCCAAGGCGAACTGCTGGGTCTTATAAAATTCCTTCCTTCAAGATCCACTACATGCACCTTCAATTCCTTCATCTCTGTCGGTGTCATCCTGCTAGGTGGTCTACTGACATGTTTAGCTCCTAGTACAAGATCTATTCAAAACTCAACAGCTCGTTTCGCGGGTAATCCAATAATCGGCTCAAAAACATCTGCAAACTCCCTTGCCACTCAAACCTGACTAAGGTCTTCTCCTGGATCCATGACACACAACAAAGCACAAACGCTCTTATTGGGATTCTCCATTGACAAAATGATTCAGTTATGACTATCTGGGTGCCTTAATGATATTTCTAATCCTGGCAGAATATCCTAGCCTCATACTTACCCGACCAATCCATACCTAAAATGATCCCAAAATCTACGTAATCAAAGATATACAAACTGCATGCAAACTTATAACCTAACAAATCAAGTTCTAACTGGTCACATCTCATCCCAAGAGTTGCATGTCCTCCTATTGGATTTGCAACCCTTAAGGAAGTAACAAGGTATGTGGGTTCTACATATAACCTATCAACGAAATACTATGATATAAATGAATGTGATGCACCAGTATCAAAAGGTGCCCTAACTGGTATACTCTAAATCAAAAGCATACCTTCCATCACAGTCTTCCCTTTCTCTACTGCAGTAATTCTAGAAGAAAATGGTGGTCCAATAGCAAACACCTTCCCTCTGTCCGCCCTGACTGGCTCTGGACACTGGTTCTTATAATGCCCAACTTGGTCACAGTTGAAGCATTTCACATTCTTCTTCTCTGCAGGCTTCTTTCCTTTACCAGTTCTGCACTCGTGGGCATAATGGCCCTTCTTATCGCACTTATAGCATTCCAAATCAGCCTTTGCCTTCTTAGCGGCCTCCCCTTTCAGGGCTCCTTTCTTCTTAAAGAATTTCCTTTTCTTTCCATGAGGACCCTGGGACTCAACCGGCTTCTCCCTAACTGACACAACAAGTATCTCCTCATGGCCGATGGCCATCTCCACCACCACATGATAAGGTTCTCTAATATAAGTCATAGCTATTCTGCCTAGCTCTGGCCTCAACCCTCTAATGAATCTCTCATTTGTTCTGATATCAGTGTCAACCAAAGCATAACCATATCGAGATAGCTCATCAAACTTGGCAGCAAACTCGATCACAGACATCCCTTCTTGGACAAGATCCATGAACTTCCACATTAATGCCGATTTGGCAACCTCGAAGAAGAACCTCTGCTCAAACCTTCTCCTGAAATTAGCCCATGTCAGCTCTTCCTCCGGAACTCCGGTCGTCACACTGTTCCACCAGTGATGCACTAACCCTTGCAACTGTCTAGAGGCTAGCCTTCTCTTCTCTCCATCCTCCAAGCCTAAATCTGTAAAGGTCCTTTCACGGTTCAACAGCCAGTTCTCAACTTCAACTGCATCCTCCGTTCCAACAAACGGCTTCCCACCTAGACTGGTATAGTCTCTACTTAGCTTGGCATGGTTATAACCAGCTGGAACTACAGGATTAGCTCCTCCAACATTACCAGCAGCTCCTGCTTGCAAAAGATTAGCCAACAACTGATACACCATCCCCGCATCTACAGGCGGATTTCGAGTACCAACATTGGCCTCAGCATTTTGGTTAGCATTAGCCCGTCGACCTTGGTTTCTTCAAGTATTAGGTCGAGTATTTCCATTGGTAGTGGTGCTTCCTCCACCTAGATTTCCTCTTCTGTTTCCTGCCTCCATATCCTATTTCTCGTAAATCTACATACGAGCAATAGTAAGATACAGAAGAACGGTCTAAGAGAGAGGGAAATACGTACTTTGATATATACCTATATATCAAATACAAGTATGTTACTATAGCGTTAACCCAAACCCCGATCATATTTTTAAATTCATTGGATTATGTTCAAAAAAGCTTTTAGGTTATATTTTTTCTTTTAAAGTTTCATAAACCTATGCTCTGATACCAACCCATAACATCCCCCTACTTGGAGGCCCAAAACTAACGGCTACGGATGCTGCAGTCATCCATGGTTATTAATTCTCGGCGACCAAATACGGCGGTGTTATATACGTTGATACACAGATCACAGAAATATGGAAACATTTTAACAATTCAAAAGATATTTCCTTATTTAAATCAAAAAACTTGATGCTCATTACATAATCCAAAAAACATAACCACGTTCAGCAAAATATAATTATTACAAATACGCCAAGAGCGACATATAAAGATGACTCCTTGGTTGATCAGAGTATATGGTATGGCTAACAAGTCTGCCTTTACAAACAAAACACATAGCGGAAAAGAAAATTCTAAATAACTATCTGCCTCCTGCACGCCTCCGGAAGCTATATTCATTAAAGAGGAAAACCTGAAAACCTTAAATCTCAAACTACTCAAAATCAACTGAGTACCTGAGATTTTAAGGGGAAAAACTTTGAGTCAGACATAAATCCTGGTACGAATAATAATCTAACATCTCAATCTTTCTAGATATCCAGTGAGACCACGCTGCTTAGCGGAACGGGTTTTTCCCACACTAGTATCCTAAAACCTTTTTAAAACCATATTTTATGCTCCTGCATCCACAATGGTTAAAACATACATTTTTAAAATATTATGATGATATGCATACTTGAATACATTTAGGATTTCCCATCCCCGGTTTAATCTGACACCCTGTCATAATTATAGTTTCTAGGGTCACTATTAACCTTTTAGTTTTCATGGGTTTACTAATAACTTTTATATAATTAATGAACATCCAGTTCTTTCCATAATAGTTTTCATGGCATCACTAAGAACCTATAGGCTCCTGCCAGTTAAATTAATTAGTTCATGGGTCCTTCTGAACGTATTAGTTATTCCAATAACTAATAACTTTATCCTAGTTTTCATGGGTTGACTAGGAACTTATGGATTTATCCAGTAACTCACTTCACATCCTAGTTTTCATGGGTTTACTAGGAACCTACTGATTCTTCCTTTAGCCAATTTCTTATCCTAGTTTTCGTGGGTTGACTAGGAACCTATTGACTGATGTCAATTCTTAATCTGGCTATAGTTTTCATGGGTTCACTACAAACCAATTAGCCCCTGCTAACTATCCTTAATGTATAGTTTTCATGGGTTTACTATGAACCAGTTGGTTACCTCCAATAACTACATAATCATAGTTTTCATGGGTTTACTATGAAACTTTTGGTTACCTCCAATAACTACTAAGTTTAAGCATCCCATATTTTTGGTAACCCTGACTCCTTGGATGCAATTCTACTCATTCAGGAGCTTAAGCAATTTATATTCACTACAGAGTTTACCTAGCTGGTTCTTCTACCTCATTTTTCCAAAAATACAGTTATGGGTGATCATGTGAATATATTCATATTTGAAGAAGAAAAACAACAATTTAACAAGACCACTCCTGTGGGTTTAAGGTCCTTGAAATACTTTTCATATAAAACATAGTTAACATCTTTAACTTATATTTATCAAGACCACACTTCTTCAAAATTACATATTTAAAGTCATTACAAAACTCCTTTATATAAGCCGTGGGTTTTCCTTTAAAAATTTGAGATAGGGATTTAAGACCTTTCGACAACGTCGAAAGCTTCTACTTTCAACCTCTTCGAAAGCTTTGCTTTCTACCCCTTCGAAAGCATAAATCATATCTTTTAAAGCAATAGGCTCTAGCCATTTTAATACTTTAAAACACTTCCTTCAAAACCTTTCGACCTTGTTAAAGTATCATTAAATAAGGGTAGAACCTTTCGAAACCAATGAAGGTCAAACCTTTCGAAACCATTGAAAATCAAATTCCAAAAGCATAGAGTTTGTACTTAAAAATATTACTTTGGGTCATAGTGAAAATATTGAAAGTATCTCTTTAAAAACCACACTTTATTTTATAAAATATTGGGGAAGTTTGATGGTGTCAAACCATCCTTTCGAAAGCATTAAAACATCTGGGAAACAATTGAACCTTTCAACAACGTCGAAAGCTCCTGCTTTCGACCCCTTCGAAAGGTTTAGGAAGCAGCTTGTTTTTATAAAAACCATTAAACCTTTCGATAATGTTGAAAGCTCCTACTTTCGACCCCTTCGAAAGCTTTAGACAAAAAATAAAGGCGGCAAATTTTTTTCTTCAAAATCCTCTTTGAAACAACCTTTCGAAAACATAGCTTTCGACTGTGTCGAAATCCCCTTAAAAACTATCCTTTCAAAACCATAGCTTTCGACCCTGTCGAAAGCAAGCATAGCTTTCGACCTATCCGATGCTCTTTATAAAACCAACCTTTCGAAATCATAGCTTTCAACCTTGTCGAAAGCAAACATAGCTTTCAACCTTGTCGGAAGCTTTTTAAAATAGGCAAGTGATTTTATTTTCCAAATCAAAGTAAACTAAGGGTCCATCTCCTTCGAAAGCAACCCATTGAAAGCAACCCTTCGACACCATACCTTCCGACTTGGTCCAATTCACTGCATTCCACCTGAATGATATCATGTGCATTGCATTCGACCTCGTTGGTCATTGAAGTCAAAAGGTCTTGGTCGATAGGTCTAAGTCGAAAGGTTTGCCAAAGAAGGCGGAACCACCTTGTTCTGGGTAAAAGCTGATTTTGCCAAAATAAGTAAACTTTTTATAACAAACTTGCATACTTGTAAACATTTGATTGGCTTTCACAACTACTAAATAATTTGGATAATATTTGCCATATTTTCTCAGATCTAAAATCAAATTAATATTTAACAAATAATACCTTCCTCTTATAAAAACCATTAAATCATTTAGGTCCTCCTTTCGAAATAATTTAATTTCCATACTAAATCACTTAGTAAAAATCCCCAAAAATTTCAAAATTTCACTTTAATCGTGTTATCTAACATATCAAAATTTTAGACCCAAATTCTTAATATATTTTTCAAAATAAATTTATAAACCCAAATAACCATATTTTCCTTTGAAAATTCATAACTAATTCTCCATGGCTTGGAAAATTATGAAAATTGAAACTCAACTCCAAAATTATGTTCTACATAATATATAATTTCCCATGGAATTTAAAAATCATTTAATCTTGGTTTTACCCTAAAACCATGTATATCTCCTTTTAAACAACCTTGTTTAATCCATATAAATCATCAATCAAGCATATCATCATTCATTATATCATAAAATTAGATTTACCCTTAAATCCGAAACCATATGATTATAAAACCAAAATAGAGATGTAGAAATTATTATTCACCTTAGATTGGATAAGGAAATTGAAGTTTGATTGGGATTGATTTCTTCTAGCTTGATCCTAAGCTTTACTTTGATTTTCTCTGCTCTTCCTAATGGCCGGCCTTGCTTGCTTCTTACGGTTATAAATTTAGTTTGAGGTAAAATGAATGTGTATGACTAAGGAGAATAGTTTAAGGGGGAAATATCGGCGGCTATTTACCCTAATGCCCTTTTGTTTAATTACTTAACCATTTATAGGTTTATTTAGTTAAATAAGCACGACCACTAAATTTTATTAATCAACGTCAATCTCCTTATCTACATTATTCTATTTAATTTATTCTAACTAAATCTCTTGAATAATGTCATCATTAAAATTAGGGGTGTTACAATCCACCCGCCAGGTGGAATAACTTGCAGTGGCACAAGATGAGGACGTCAATGTCCACCTTGACGGGCTCAGTTTTAGCTTTTCTTCTCAGCAACTCCTTTTCAATCCGCTCTTTCAACCTAATCTTATTAGTGTGATCAGAGGCACCTGTGATCATTACATCGTCAGACTCATCCTTTGGGAGCGGATCTTCGAACTTATCATCATCAAGAGCTCCGATGACTTAAGCATCGGGCCCCAATACATCAGCAGCAGCCGGAACCTCTGCCGGTTTCTCTTGTTGTTCGACAGCAGCATCACTCTTAGGAGTTTGACCGGGACCCAGAAGACCTGCAAAATTTGTTAAAACAGAGAGATGAGCTTAAAACCGTTGGGCGCGAAGAACAAAACTTTTCAAAAACTGAAGAGTAAAGTGCAATACCCGTATCCAGTTGGCTTTCAGTGGTTGTTGGGGTATCTCCTTCTAAAATAGAGGACAACACCTTGGATTGTTAGTTGGGCTTATTTGGATCATAGCCCAAGTCCGGCTCTGCATCGAGGGAGATTGATGCTCCAACTGCTTAGGCAGAAGCGGGACCCTTAGGATCGGCCCTGAAGATCCTGCAATATGTTCCCCTTCCTCGGTAGGTGTAGAAATATTGAAGTATCAGAGTCTTGCGCCAGCCAAATCCAAAGGTTAATTTCCACGGAGAATCTCCTGCATTAATTCTTCTTTGATCTCAGCTCCTCCCAGTTCTCTCTTCTTCATCTCGATAATATGCTCCTATGCTTCAGAAAGTAATTTGATATAATCCTCGTTAAGAAAACTTAAGTCACGGTGGATAAGGACTTTGGCATTGTACTCGATGATCAATGGATCGAACAAGTCCTTGGTTTCTTTCCTACAGACTCTTTAGCTGCTTCCATTTGGGATTCAAATTGTTCAATCATATCTTTGCTGCCTTCTTCTTGAGCCTCCTCTTTAAGAGCTTCAATTTTAGCAAATTGCTCATCAAGTTTAATTTCTAGGCTCCAGGCCGCGACAGCCTCTTTGCAGTACTTCTGTGATTCTTCCTAGGCCCCAATTTTCTCCTCCCTTTCTTTTTTGAGAAGCTCTTCGAGTTCCTCGACGCGTCGGGCAAAAATGTCTTTTTCCTTTTGCAAGGGATTTTTTCTAGAGCAAGTGCCCGATGCGATTGAGGGCAACGTTGCGCTCCTTTTTATGAGAAGTTTCTAAACAGCTCACCGCCTCTACCATTTCCTTAGCATTTCTGTCAAATTCGGCAAGTTGTTTTTTCAATTCTAACAATTCGGCATCTTGATGTTTGATTATGTCCTTATCGTGTATCACTTATAACTTGAGGCGCTCTATTTCATACCGTCTACCAATGGACACTTTAGAGATTTTTTTCTACCAAATGTTGGAATGATTCATGCTGCACAAACACATCATTGACACATGCAAGAGAACGCGCTTTGGCATGGCCCGAAATCGTATGTATTGAGGGAAGGAACTTAAGCCCGTCGAAGCAAATTTTCGAAAAAGTGGCCTTAAGCTCAGCTATATTCTTTGCTGTAGAAACATTGGGAGCAGCATTCGGCAAAGGCGGATCAGAAGTGGCAATTGGATGTTTACTTGATCTACGTTTGCGAGATTGTTTAGAGCTTGAAGAGCCAGAATGTTGCTCATGTGATGTGGCGATTTGAGGGCTGTGGTAAGGAGGCTGGTCTCCACTGTAAGCAGGAAAATTGGATTGTTCTCCTTGGCGTGATGTCTGGGACTAGGACTAACGCTTAGAAGAAGAGGATTCCCTTGAATGATAGCTTTTGTCCCGTCCCTCGTCTTTCTCCCTACGCCGGCCAGATTCTGAATCCTGGCTAGATCGATGATATGATGAAGAACTTCTTAAGTGATCGAAGGCCTGGGACTGAGACATTGCACCTACAAAGACCAAATGAGAACATATGAGTAATTATTGTGCGAAAGATTGATAAAGAGTCATGGTCGTGAGTGTCCTAGTGTTCCCCTTCGACAGACCAATGGCTATAGCTTTGCTCATGGATGTTCTCTCTCCTTTACCAGAAGGATGAATGCCTTTTCCGCTCCTAGTAGGAGAGTTGAGTTCTTCGATGTTGATATTTGGAAAGTCATAGACCATGATATCATCTGGAATTTAAAGATTTGAAAATCCCTTCAGTGAACTTTCCAAATGTTAAGAAGACGATTCTTCTTCGATCGAAGTAATAACAAATTTTGGATCCGCAGCGGTCTTTCTTCTACGAAGTCTATATGCTAGCCTTTTCTTTCTCTTTTTGGGTGCTCGGGGTTGCACGCTTTGCGATGGTTCGTACATAGGCGCCTTTCCTGGGCCTCCATCAACATTGGCAGGTTTATTGGCTTGGGAATCCCTAATCTCACCCTCTTCAGTGCTGTCCCGACTCCCGAGTCCCCTCAACTGAGGGTACGATGGGATTGATAGCATCCCCTCCTTGTTTTGCAACATTCCTTGGCAATGTTGCACTTCTGGGGAGACCGATACTATGGGCTTCCTCCAACAGCCCGAATAAAGATAGTAACTCGTTAGTTACAAGAAGTTTGATGTCCCTGTCTTCTACAGGGGTAGCGCTAATGGCAGCGACTGCTCTTGAAAAATTGGCGCCTTCAGGACGTGGGCGGACACCTGAAAGAATCCCATATGTTAGCAGATTCAAAGGAAAAGTTATGACTTGAATTAGTGAATTTGAGAACAAAATGAAAGTAATGCTTACGTCCTTCCAACTATCGTCTCGCACAGCCGGCAGGACATCGTATATAAAACCACTCATGCTTGAACAAAGAAAGTTTATTCCAAGCATCTGTCAAGACTTGGTAGTTCGGCGAGGGTTTAAGAAAAACATAGAAAGGACTTCCCGACTACCACTTGAAGTTGTAAATGAATCTTATGTCTTCGGGAGTTGGCGGACAAAATAGAACGCTCAAAAATAGTAAGAAGGTTCCATGTACAAAAGCGTAACTGATTGGATGCAGTTGAGTGGGAGTTATTCCAAGGGATCTTAGCATCTCTCAAATAAACAAGTTAAAGGGCGGTACGCATCCGTCCCAGCACATAAATTTATTACATGTCGTGTACCCCGTTGGGGGCAAGTGAGACCTTTCATTTATTGAAGGAACCAAGACGTCTACAAATGGAATTCCATGAATAGAACACAGTCGGTGAAGGGCAGCGTTACCAATTCGGGAAGCTTGTGGGTCTATCGGGTAATTTAGAAGAATTGAACCCTCTATTACATCAGTGGCAGGACTTATATCCTCCGTCGGGAGGATCATAACATCTGAGAGAAGGTCGACTGGTGGGCCAGAAACTTCCATCTGTTCTGCTTAATGGCCGGGAGAAAGCTTATGGATAGGCTGATCCCTAAGTCCAGCCGAACCCTGTAGATAGGCCAATCCCTGTGGATAGGTCGATCCATTTCCCATAGCTTCACAATCGAGCCTTCTCTCCTTAAAAAACCGATCCCTTCATCTGAACATGACTTTACCGACCCCTCTGCCTTATCTTCTTCTCGTAAAGCCACTGACACCAATCACTTCTTTCCTAACCCAATACGACTAATCCCTCTATACTTTAGCTCCAACCTTCAACTCCACCATTTTCACCGATCCCTCCTATGTCGGTCCTCTTCCTTATTTTGCTTCCGCATTTCACCAGAACCTATCGCGTCGTCATTCACTACGAACCTCAATCCATGTCCATGTAAATAAATAACATGAACAACCCATCATTTCGACACAAACTAGGTTTAAACACAAATCAAAATTGAAAACCTACCAATGCAATTTGATAATGACGGTGATGAAGTTAGGAGTTCAATTCGAATCAGGGGTTAGCTGATGGAGTTGGATGTGGAAGAGCAGTAATTCAAGTCGAGATGGTGATGATTGAATTTATGAGAGAATGGAAGTTTAAGGTGGTGCCAAATCGAATTAGAGAGATAGGGTTCGGTATAATGGAGCTGAGAAAATGAATAGATAAAGGGAAGGGAAGTGAATTATTAGCTTATATATAGGGCTCGAGGGTTCGACCTCCCCAGCTGCACTAAAATGATTAAGTCAATTTAACCAAAAGGGATCGAGTATGATCTCTTTCCAAGGGAACCAATGCCGATCCCTATTCCAGAGATAGAATTCTAATCCCTATTAAAAAAACAAACAACTGAAGAAAAAAGAAGATGGAGAGAGATGGATTGGCATGGAGATACCGACCCTGTTAGTCCTTGAGAAGGATGGTTTTGATGACAACAATCTTAGGACTTGTTATAAAATATAAATACTAACATTATAGTTTAGATATATATATATATATATATGTATATGCAGGATATAAACATGCAGGTACCAAGAATGAAGACTGTACAGTATAGAGATACAAGACTGATGAATTTAAAGATCAAAGATATCAAGATTGAAGACTCATGAGTATCAAGAAATCAAGTTATCAATAGTTCAAGATTTTAATAGTACAAGATAAGTATTGAGTCTAGAATTATGTTAAAACTTCATAATAGCACAGAAATCTTCATTCCATATTTCATTTGGGATGGAACCCATTTCTACCTTCTTAGTGGCTTACAAACCCACGACGAGTAGCTTACAAACCTACGACGAGTGGCTTACAAACCCACGAACATCCAGGTTTTGTACAAGTTCTCGAGTCCTGATGTGATGAGATATTCTACAGGAAGAAGCTTGCAAAACTACTACTAATGGTTTTTTTTCAAAATGATTTTCAAAACTACTTTTCAAAATGTTTTAGCCTTAAAATATTCTTTGTTTTTGTTTTTAAATAAACTCTTGTTTTAAACTTCGTTTTGTTTTTAAAACTATCTTCTGATTTTTAAAAATTATTTATAATATATATATACTTGAGATTTAAAATCAAATTTATATATACATTCTAAAAATATATTTTTCTATGCTTCTTTATTTTAAAACATAGGGAAATTAGTTTATTTTACTCCAAAATCATTTTTTCTTGTTTTCCTTTCAATATCATTTTCAAAAAAAATTCACATTATTTTTAACTAAGGTATGTCGACATCATGGGATACCCCATGTCGACATGGTGTCCGTTAAATTCAAAATTCAAATTTTCAAAAGAAGTGTCTATTCATCGTATCCTTTCACAAATAGATAGGCTGTTGATTTCCTATAAATACCAGTAGTTCTAAACGAATTTTTAACCGGATTTTACTTGTTTTCTCTTCTCTTCATCTTCCACATTTGTTCTAAAGAATTCCAAACTATACTCTGCCGAAATACCAAGTGAATCAAACTTGATTATCTCTTGTTGGATTCTCTACCACTCTCTCCATAAGATCTCAGTGCTATTCAGAGTTATAAGATTATTTGTAAATCAAACTATTGAGTAAAAGGTGCGGTTGAGCCTTGAAATCAATTGGGTGTGATTGTTGCCCCGGCAAACAATTAGGTGATCTTGTGGCCTGGTAAATCAAGAGAGTTTGCCCTGGACTCGAATACAGGAGGGTGTACCTCGTGGCCTTGAAATCGAGGGTGTAATTTGTGAGATTATTTTTGATAAGAAATCCGTACGTTTGTGCGGGACTGGATGTAGGGTAACTCCGAACCAGTATAAAATCCTGGTGTGTTCTTTCCTTTACTACTTTTATTTATTATTTGCAACTGTGTCTGGTTCTGTGATTATATCTGTGTCTGTGAATTGCATTTGTTGGTGATTGAATTTACATAAGTTTCAAAAAGATTTAGAAAATCCACAAAAGACTATTCCCCCCCCCCTCTAGTGTTATTCCAGCCTTAAGATCCGTAATCTGCATTTCTCACATTTGGTATCAGAGCGAGGTTTTCAAAGATTTCATAATCTGAATTTTGAAAAAGTTTTTTAAAAAAATGGCTATTTTTGGGGATTTTGTTAACACCAGTTTAAATCTATTCAAATCATCATTGTCTCATAAGTCTACATATAATTATTATAGAAAACCAAGTTATCTACCAAGTTTTTATTCTGTACAGAAAGAAAATTGTTATATGGCTTTTGAAGAATCAACACTCAATGGACAAATTGTGCAAATCAAGAAGAATAAGTGGATACTTGATAGTGGATGTTCAAGACACATGACTGGTAATCCAGATATGCTGAATGATATTATCTATAAAGATGGAGGATTGGTTAACTTTGGAGACAACTCAAAAGGATATGTGATTGGCATCGGCAATGTCGGTAACTATAAAACGCCTACTATTTCTAATGTTTTATTAGTTAAGAATCTGAAACACAATCTTCTTAGCATTAGTCAACTTTGCGATAAAGAATACAAGATTAAATTTGAAAAAGATAAGTGTCACATCGAAGATAAAAATTCAAATATTATATTTGAAGGAATTAGGAAGAAAAATATTTACATCCTTAGTATGAAAGTTTCAAATGATAACTTATGTCTTTTGGCTAATATAGTGACCCTTGGATTTGGCATAAAAGATTTGGTCATTTAAATTTCAAACTGTTATCAAGATTATCAAAACTTGACTTAGTCAGAGGTCTTCCCAAGTTAAACTTTAAAGTAGATAGTACATGTGATGCTTGCTAATTAGGAAAAATTAAGAAACGTTCTTTCAAATTAAAAGATATGATTTCAACTTCAAAACCTCTTGAGTTACTTCATCTAGATTTATTTGGTCCATCTCAAATTCAATCAATAAATCACAATAAATATGTCTTTGTAATCGTATATGATTATTCTAGGTTGACATGGACAATTTTTATGAAACATAAAAGTGATACTTTTGATTCATTTAAATTTTTTACAAAAAGACTTCAAAGCCAACTTTCTTTAAAAATTATAACTATTCGTAGTGATCACGGTAGGGAATTTGAAAATGAAAATTTTGAGAGATTCTGCAATAAAAAGGGAATAACTCATAATTTCTCTTTTCCAAGAACTCCACGACAAAACGGAGTTGTAGAACGTAAGAATAAAACGATTCAACAGTGTGCTAGAACAATGCTTTCTAATAGTAACTTAACTAGAAACTTTTAGGATGAAGTAGTCTCTACAGCTTGTTATATATTAAATAGGATTTTAATTAGACCATTAACTAATAAAACACCATATGATTTACTTTACAATAAGAAACCCATAGTAGCTAATTTTAAAGTTTTTGGTAGTAAGTGTTTTATTCTTAATACAAAAGATAATTTAGATAAATTTGAACCTAAATTTGACAAAGGTATCTTCATCGGATATTATAATAGAAGTGAAGCATTTAGAGTTTATAATTTAAGAACAAACACTATTGAAGAAACAATGCATGTATCTTTTGATGAAAATTTTAAAGATACTATAAAAATAGAAGATGAAGAAGATTTTGTAACTTTAAATAATGAACCTAATGAAACTAATTATGAAATCATTCAACCTAATAAAAGATATAGGCTATGAAAAAATCATCCTATAGAAAATATACTAGGTAATATTGAATCTGTTGTTAGAACTAGAAATCAACTAAATAACATGAGTAATGTAGCTTTTATATCAACTATTGAACCTAAAAATCCAAAGGAAGCATCATCTGATGATTCATGGATTCTTGCTATGCAAGAAGAATTGAATCAATTCACCAGAAATGATGTTTGGGAACTTGTTCTTAAACCTGAGGATAAAAGTATAATTGGAACAAAATGGGTTTATAAAAATAAAATGAATGAACTTGGTAAGGTCGTGAGAAATAAAGCTCGATTAGTCGCACAAGGTTATTGTCAAGAAGAAGGAATAGATTTTGATGAAACCTTTGCACCCGTAGCAAGATTAGAAGCCATTAGAATTCTACTTGCTTTCGCAAATTATAATAATTTCAAATTATTTCAAATGGATGTTAAATGTGCTTTTCTAAATGGATTTGTTAAAGAGGAAGTTTATGTTGAACAACCTCCACTCTTTGAAGATGAAAGATTTCCAAACCATGTTTTTAAACTTAAGAAAGCTCTATATGGTCTGAAACAAGCTCCTAGAGCGTGGTATGACAGACTAAGATCTTTTTTATTACAATCAAATTTTGAAATTGGTAAAGTAGATAATACTCTTTTCATTAAAAGAAATAACAATGATATTCAACTAGTACAAGTTTATGTAGATGATATTATTTTTCGTTCAACTAATCATGAAATGAATAAAGAATTTTCTGAAATAATGACAAAAGAGTTTGAGATGAATCATATGGGTGAACTTACTTTCTTCTTACGTTTACAAATAAAACAATTAAATAATGGTATCTTTGTTAGTCAAGAAAAATATGCTAGGGATCTAGTGAGTAAATTTGGTATGACTACTGCGAGTTGAAAACCCACTCCCATGGCAACCAATGAAGCTTTAAGTGAAGAAGATCTTTCAAAAGATGTAAATCAAAAGTATATAAGGGAATGATTGGATCACTACTCTATATCACTGCAAGTAGACCTGATATCATGCATAGTGTTTGTCTTTGTGCAAGATACCAATCTCAACCCAAAGAAACTCACTTAAAAGCTGTGAAATGTATCATAAGATATGTTAAACATACTTTTGACTATGGTTTATTTTACCCTAAAAATGATTCATTTGATTTAATTTCTTATTGTGATGCTGACTATGCTGGTTGCAAATCTGATCGAAAAAGTACAAGTGGAACTTGTCACTTTTTGGGTCTTCTCTGGTGTCATGGTTTAGCACAAAGCAAAATACTGTTTCTTTATCAACAACTGAAGCAGAATATATCTCTGCTGCTTTGGCTTGCTCCCAAGTCATTTATATGCAACAAACTCTAAAAGATTTTGGATTAACAATTTCAAAATCACCAATTTATTGTGATAATTCTAGTGCAATAAATTTGTCTAAAAATACTACTCATCATGCTAGGACTAAACATATCGATATCAGACATCATTTTCTCAGAGATAATATAAGTAAAGAAATTATTTTTCTTGAATATATCAATTCCGAGAATCAAATTGCTGATATTTTCACCAAACCCTTAAATCAACCTATATTTACTAAATTAAGAAGAGAACTAGGCAGTTGCTCAATAACTGAGATATAGAATATAGATATAGTAACATATATATACAAGAATATCAAATTTTTCATAAGGATGTCGACATACCCCTACCACCCATGTCGACATACAACAGTAAAATTTTAAAATTTGATTTTCCCACTAAAATCAGTTTGGTAGTATTATAAACTATGTATTTTGAATTTTTCTATCTTCTCGCTTTTCTTTCTCTGAAATAAAACTTCTGTAAATTAAAATTAATGGCTTCCTCCACTAAATCAAACCAAATTGACACCATTTCTTTCCCTTCTCCTCATTCTGGTCCTTTCCAACGCACTACACTGGCACGTGTGATAAAGATTGAGGAATCTATGAAGGATGCCATGCAAATGCTGACTGAATTTCAAGTTGTGCAACTAAGGATGGCAAAAGAACAGGAAAAGCAAGGCAAAATTCTTCGGAATTTCCAAAATTCCTAATGGATAATCACGCAAATCCTATCGTAATTGAAGAAGATTCTCCCAGCATTCATGTGCATAATCCTTTAGAGCACAGCGAAGAGGAAGAAGAAGAAGAGGAAGAAGCACCTATGGAAGAAGACAACAACGTGGTCTGTGTAGGTGAAGTCTGTTTTGACAAAGATGGGAATTTGGTTGAACAACGTGGAAACTTTTGTTTTCATTATCCAAATTGTTTGATTCACAGATCTCCGATTGTCAAAAACACTCGTTAGTATTGTTATTCTATAATTTTTGTACTTAAATATATCTGTATGTTTATGTTTCATATATACATGTAAATATAACATCATATATAATAATATATTTGTTCTACTTATTATACTTCCTTATTAGTATTTAATTTAAATAATATTAGATTAAGTGGGAGTTTAGGATTAGTTTTTGTTGGTGACAAAGGGGGAGAAATATAAAATCGAGTAGTTAGAGTAGTTAGGCTTAGATTAAGGGGGAGTTATTAGTTTTAGGGGGAGTTATTGAAGGAGAAGTATATTTTATAAACATAGGTTGTCATCATCAAAAAGGGGGAGATTGTTAGTCCTTGAGAAGGATGGTTTTGATGACAACAACCTTAGGACTTGTTATAAAATATAAATACTAACATTATAGTTTAGATATATATATATATGTATATGCAGGATATAAACATGCAGGTACCAAGAATGAAGATAGTACATTATAAAGATACAAGACTGATGAATTTAAAGATCAAAGATATCAAGATTGAAGACTCATGAGTATCAAGAAATCAAGTTATTAAGAGTTCAAGATTTTAATAGTACAATATAAATATTGAATCTAGAATTATGTTAAAACTTCATAATAGCACGAAAATCTTCATTCCATATTTCATTTGGGATGGAACCCATTTCTACCTTCTTAGTGGCTTACAAACCCACGACAAGTAGCTTACAAACCTACGACAAGTGGCTTACAAACCCACGAACATCCTGGTTTTGTACAAGTTCTCGAGTCCTGATGTGATGAGATATTCTACAGGAAGAAGCTTGCAAAACTACTTCAAAATGGTTTTTTTCAAAATGATTTTCAAAACTGCTTTTCAAAATGTTTTAGCCTTAAAATATTCTTTGTTTTTATTTTTAAATAAACTCTTGTTTTAAACTTCGTTTGTTTTTAAAACTATCTTCTGCTTTTTAAAAATTCTTTATAATATATACTTGAGATTTAAAATCAAATTTATATATACATTCTAAAATATATTTTTCTACTCTTCTTTATTTTAAAACATAGGGAAATTAGTTTATTTTACTCCAGAATCATGTCATCTAGTTTTCCATTCAATATCATTTTCAAAACAAATTTCACATTATTTTTAACTAGGGTATGTCGACATTATGGGATACCTCATGTCGACATGGTGTCCGTTAAATTCAAAATTCAAATTTTCAAAAGAAGTGTCTATTCGTCATATCCTTTCACGAATAGATATGGTTGTTGATTTCCTATAAATACCAGTAGTTCTAAACGAATTTTTAACTGGATTTTACTTGTTTTCTCTTCTCTTCATCTTCCACATTTATTCTAAAGAATTCCAAACTATACTCTACTGAAATACCAAGTGAATCAAACTTGATTATCTCTTGTTTGATTCTCTGCCACTCTCTCCGTAAGATCTCAGTGCTATTCAGAGTTATAGGATTATTTGTAAATCAAACTGTAGAGTAAAACGTGCGGTTGAGCCTTGAAATCAATTGGGTGTGATTGTTGCCCTGGAAATCAATTAGGTGATCTTGTGGCCTGGTAAATCAAGAGAGTTTGCCCCGGTCTCGAATACAGGAGGGTGTACCTCGTGGCCTTGAAATCGAGGGTGTAATCTAGGAGATTATTTCTGATAAGAAATCTGTACGTTTGTACGGGACTGGATGTAGGGTAACTCCGAACCAGTATAAAATCCTGGTGTGTTCTTTCCTTTACTTCTTTTATTTTTTATTTGCATCTATGTCTGATTCTGTGATTATATCTGTGTCTGTGAGTTGCATTTGTTGGTGATTAAATTTACATAAGTTTCAAAAAGATTTAGAAAATCCATAAACACTATTCACACCAGTCCAATTCTGCGTTTGCATTGTGTGTGTGGCGGGAGGCCTTATGGTAGTTTCATTTTCCAAAAAGCATTGCGAATTTCAATTTTACTTTGTTTTCCAAAGCCAACTGTTTTTGTTACTCACACCAGTCCCATGACTGACTCGGAGTTTATTGTTCCCTTCCTAAACTCTAGGTACCCACAATTTTCCACATGGGCAGTCTAGAGTTGGGTTTCTTTTCAGATAGTCAGGTTTAGTTTATTATCTGGAGCTAGTTCAGTTCTTGGAGTTCATGGACCGACGTTGCTTATCTTTGTGGTTCGAGCTTGACATTGGAGTGGTTGGACTCAGCCTCTCTGACTGATCATTTAGAGTTATCACTTCTGTTATTTCCGCTGTATCATTATTTATCTCTGATATTGTTGTATCATATTGATATCATTGTTGTATATCATTTTGGATATTGTATTCATTGGAGTTGTATATGATATCATCTATTTCTTTATTCCGCTGTGTTGTTATACTTAATGGTGTTATAAGCTCCGGAGAGACAGATTCAGCATTTGGATCTACGGCATTTGAGTACAAGTGAAGTACGGGTGCCGATTTTCGAAGGCCGAGTTTTTGGACTCTTTACAATTGGTATCAGAGCTAAGGTTGAACTTTAGCTCAGGAGTATAACACATTAAGTAGCTCATTAGAGATAGGGTGAAGTATACCCTAGAGTGAGTAATTCTCATATATCTGTTCGTATGCCTCGGTAAATTCTCTTACTATCCACTGATAGTGAGTATGAGTGCAAGAAGAGGATGAGATAGGGGATAGGGGAATACTACTATAAATGCTCAATACCCTGTAACAACGAGGAAACAATCTTTTCTCTATCAATCTCTTTTGTTCAGCATCTTTTTCTCAAATTCTTTGATAGTTTCTGGTAGATCCAGGAAGAAGATTTGATACATTTGTATGGGACATAAACTCCAAATAAGTCAGTCAGAATTGTTTGTTTGGATGAATTGGTTGCTTTGGTTGCTATGGTTGATAGGTATACTTTAGTTCTAAACAGAAAGTTTTGAAATTGTGTCTATATATCTATATTCTTTGGGTCCCAATATATTCTACGAATGGTTAGTTATCCCTTCGAACTAACTGATGCCACTGCATGCTTCGTAGATCTGGATAACCGAGTATCTTCTAAAGTGTTAAAACAGATTCATTCTTGTATCTATTATTGATATTCTGATTTGGTAAGCCAAATGCAAAATAGATATTCAATTGATTTGATGAAACATTCTTCATCTATCTTTGTGTCTCCCTGGCAAATTTCGGGGACGAAATTCTTTTAAGGGGGGAAGTCTGTAACGACCCTGAATTTTAGTTAAACTAAAATTGACAGTTAAACGAATTTTTGAATAAAATTTTTGAAATTAATCGATAAATTGATGCGAGTTTCCCCGAATTCAAATAAATTCTGTATAAATCATTTAAAATTTAAATATTGTATATCTATGTATATATGTGAATATATATGTATATGGGCATATATGAGTAAGTTTGAATTTATATATATATATATACATTGAAATTGAATTTAAAATCTCAAATAAATGGTTTGAGGAAAATAAATATAAATATTAGAATTGATGGTTAATAATGGTTTGAATTTATAAAATAAATATTAGACAATAAATATGAAGTAAAATAATAATAATTAATATTTAAACTAGAAATAGAAATTAATATAAGATAAATTTTAATAAAAATAGAAAGTAGAACATTTGCTAAAATCTAACAACAGATTAAAATAGAAATTTATTTATATTAAAAAATAATAAGATTAAAGAAAATAAAATACATTTAAATATGAATAAATGTAGCCAAATATGAAATAAATAATACAAATATATATATGATAAAAATATATACATGAATTAGCTTATAAAAGAAAATAAAATATACAATTATTTATGAAGTTCGCCTATATTACAAAGTGATAAAATAAACAAATGAAAAATAAAAAAGATAAATATATGTAGACTTGTAAAAGAATGAAGAAAAAAAAGGATAAGTAAAAGCTTGCAAAGGAAGATAAAGCAAAGGTAGCCACCACCATCTCAAATATTTTGTACAGCCGAGACAAACCAGGCAAGTATAGTATGTTGCCTGTAAAGTAGTATGCAAGGTAAGAATAAACAAAGTAAAAGAAAAATATCAACATACATAAAAAAAATGAAACAAATAAACATAAAGTACTTAGCAATTAATGTTAGGATCTTGAGTACCCAACACATTATCATCTCAGCCCCAAACAAAAATATCCCTGCTTATAATTGTACTAGAGAAGAAATATATATCATGTTGTACAAACAAAATTATATCAACTTGTACAAAAAAATATAACATCACCAGTACTCATCCTTTCTATACATCAAACTCTCACCCTCATTTAGACCATAAAAGCTGAGTAAACTGAGGAAAGCAACAACATCTTCAACTTAAAACAAAACTTCACTTTATAACAACAATATATATTAAGACAAACCAGAGGATTAAAGATCAAAGAAGACTTCAGCTTGCATTTTCAAAACCAGTGTCAAAGAACTCTGTCATTTTCATGGAAACCACTATGAGTAACACTTGTTTAAAATTTTTAGAAATAGGCATCTGTTGCTTGTAAATCTCTGATTCGAATATGAATGTGTGTGAATATATATATATATATGTGTGTGTGTGTGTGTGTGTGTGTAGTGAGATGTGTATGCTTGTCTATGAACAGATGAGCTTCTGTTTAGTAACAGGGTAGCTAAAACTCAAGGAAAATTCATATTACCCAAACTAATCCATATTAAGCCTTAATCTCAAAATAAAAAGTGATTGTAAGGTGGTAATACTAATTTTAAAAATGATCACAAGTTTAATTATTGAATAAATATTGTGAAAATAGCATTTTACAGTAAAAATGAAATCAATGGTTACAATTCGAATATTTTAAATTGTTAATTTGATTTTATATCTTGAATAAACATTCAAAAGTAGGATTTTTAAAGAAAAAATGATGATTTTTAGTTAAGTATACAAGGTGCAGTTAATAAATGAACCAAAAATGCTCTTTTATCAATTTCTGATGGGTTATCAAATCTTAGATGCTGAAACTTGTTGTGAAGCTTGCTTGATCTTCGTCGATTCCAGGAAAAATAATGGAGAATTTTTCTGATGATGGTGGTGGCCGCGCGAAGCCAATTTAGGGGTTTGGTGTCAGGTTTTGTCGACAAAGTTATTCGAATTAACGTGATGTCCACGGTGGATCGGAAGCAATCGCGCCCATGGGAAATGAAGTATTGGATGCTAGCGAAGCTACCTTCGAAGTCGCGAGGTTATCAGTAGTCAGATCACCGGGGTCGAGGATGTTTTTCAGATAGTAGTTTGGTTCCAATTTGATCCTAAGTGTTCGATTTTGATTTGTGGACGTTTGAGTTGATCTGGGTTATCGAATGGAGTAGTGGGGTTGCCGATGACTTGTAGGTGGTCGAGGTACTGATCTCTGGTGGTCGTTCCATTGGTGCACGTGCACGGCCATGGCATAGTATCTGGAACTATGTTTATTTGGTTAGAAGATAATAGTCTCGAGTTTTACTAGAAGAATTTTTGAACTGGGCTCGAAGTAAAAGGAGTAGGGGCTCGGGTAGTAATCCTTGTTACAGGTTTTAAAAGAAAACAAAACCTGTTTTTTTTTTAAATTGAAATTTTAATTTCAATTGATTTTGGAAATGAATTTGGGTTAAATGTCAAAGCTTTGAAAGGGAGTTTTAAGATAAAAGTTATTTTGAATAACTTGGTAACGTTTCAATTTAAATAATTCAATTTGAATTTGAATTCAAAATGAGGAATTGAATTCCATGTTTGGAAATTATGGTTAAGATGTTATAAATGTGTTTATATGAATTTAAACCATTTTAAAAGTATTGGTTTGGGAATTTGAATTTAACCCAAGGATTTTAATTCGTATATATGAATCAGATTTTCTGAAATGAAAACTATTGTTTTCAAATGATAAAGCTTTCATATAAGAAATGAAATTCCAATTTAATTGAAGGAATTTCAAGTTTGAATTGGAAATGGTTTTCCGAATTATGAATGAATCTTTGTGAAACGTTGTTGAACTTTGTTTAAGATTGGAAAGATGTATCTTTTGTATAAAAGATCGAAATGGAATTGTTTTGAAAGCAATAAGTTAAATCTTTGATTTAAAGATTTAACGAGTTAATCCAAAATGAAATGGAAATCGATTTGAAAATTTATGAATGAATCTTTGTGAAACTGAGTGAACTTTGTGAGATGAATCTTTTTTGTAAAAGATTAAAATGGTAATTTGTTTAAACCATTTGAAAGAGAAGTTTTGGGTAATAAGTTGTGACTTAACTGAAATCCCAATATCCATATATTTTCAAATATTGCGCTCACTATTCGGTTTAGCCGGGAGAGGACCTTTGTGTCATATAGCCCATTCCGAATAATGATACGTCGTAACGGATATCATTTGAAGACCGGTGTTGAAGACCGGGTATTTATGAAAATGATAGGACGACCTATCGATTGTCTCTGCACTGAGTTGCTACGGTATAGAGATTCCCTAAGTGATGGAAAGTCCGATCGGGATTGTAAATACCCGGATTGCAAGGGCTTCTTCGGAAGTGCCTTCGGTTCTGTTCGAACCCGGAACAGACTTGTATGGTTACATGTCCGACATTACATTTTGAGATATAAGGAAAAATTCTTTCAAATACATTTCTGTTGGTGGCGGAGAATTTATTCTCTTAGCTTAACACATTTCTTTGAGACGTACAAGCTCAGAGGTTATGTAGTTGAAGGTTATCAGCGATATACTCCCAATTTGGTAGTGTGGCATGCTGAGTGTTGCTGTGTGTTGATCAATTATTGATCATTTGTGATCAAAGCATGGCTTTGTGAAAAAGCGTAGCTTTGTGGACGAGACCTCATCGAACCTCACAGACTGGAAATGGTTAAAACAGGAATGATGCAGCAAGGTTATGAGGGTCGCGCCCTTTAGGGTATGTCATTTCCTTCTGGAAAAGGGTGGTATCATGGTATGGAGCCCGGATACTTACTCATGTGGACACACTTTATTTATTAATGTGTGATATTGTTGGTTATCGAGCGCTCGGATAAAGGTCCCAAAGGACCGGAGGGTGGCATATTCGTGTAGTAGTTACCTAATTACAAAGGTAACCCGGCCTTGTGTTGGCAGAGAGCTAGTTAGTTCTCGGGACGTCCATCCAGAGGCGTACCCATTGACAGTGGGAAGTTCCTTAGCCCGACCATTTGTTGGAAAATCCAAAGAAACAATACGAGCCTTGTACGGTTTTAGTTGTATAACCTGCTATGGAATGTGGCGGTAACCTGCTATTGAACATAGTAGCTATAGTAGGCATACAATAATGGTTGTATGCTGGCAAAGATTAATATTGTATTTTCGAAGGTTTTCCTACACTATGAACTAGTAATAATATCAAAAGAGTTTGTTTTGCGTAGTAAGCATGTTTGACTATCATAAGAAGAAATCTCCTCCAATTCTGCAATTGCATTGCGTGTGTGGTGGGAGGTCTTATGGTAGTTTCATTTTCCAAAAGCATTGCGGATTTCAATGTTTAAAATTCTTTATGGATTGTTTTAAAGATAAACTGTTTTTGTTACTCACACCAGTCCCATGACTGACTCGGAGTTTATTGTTCCCTTCCTAAACTCTGGGTGCCCACAATTTTCCACACGGGCAGTCTAGAGTTGGGTTTCTTTTTAGATAGTCAGGTTTAGTATATTATCTAGAGCTAGTTCAGTTCTTGGAGTTCATGGACCGACGTTGCTTATCTTTGTGGTTCGAGCTTGACATTAGAGTGGTTGGACTCAGCCTCTATGACTGATCATTTGGAGTTATCACTTCTGTTATTTCCGCTGTATCATTATTTATCTCTGATATTGTTGTATCATATTGATATCATTGTTGTATATCATTCTGGATATTGTATTCATTGGAGTTGTATATGATATCATCTGTTTCTTTATTCCGCTGTTTTGTTATACTTAATGGTGTTATAAGCTCCGGAGAGCCAGATTCGGCAGGATCTACGGCATTTGAGTACAAGTGAAGTACGGGTGCCGATTTTCGAAGGCCGAGTTTTTGGACTCTTTACAATTGGTATCAGAGCTAAGGTTTAACTTTAGCTCAGGAGTATAACACATTAAGTAGCTTATTAGAGATAGGGTGAAGTATACCCTAGAGTGAGTAATTCTCAGATATCCGTCTGTATGGCTCAGTAAATTCTCTTACTATCCACTGATAGTGAGTATGAGTGTAAGAAGAGGATGAGATAGGGGATAGGGGAATACGACTATAAATGGTAAAAACCCTGTAGCAACGAGGAAACAATCTTTTCTCTATCAATCTCTTTTGTTCTGCATCTTTTTCTCAAATTCTTTGATAGTTTCTGGTAGATCCAGGAAGAAGATTTGATACATTTGTATGGGACATAAACTCCAAATAAGTCAGTCAGAATTGTTTGTTTGGATGAATTGGGTTCTTTGGTTGCTATGGTTGATAGGTATACTTTAGTTCTAAACTGAAAGTTTTGAAATTGTGTCTATATATCTATATTCTTTGGGTCCCAATATATTCTACGAATGGTTAGTTATCCCTTCGAACTAACTGATGCCACTGCATGCTTCATAGATCTGGATAACCCGAGTATCTTCTGAAGTGTTAAACCAGATTCGTTCTTGTATCTATTAGATATTCTGATTTGGTGAGCCAAATGCAGAATAGATATTCAGTTGATTTGATGAAACATTCTTCATCTACCTTTGTGTCTCCCTGGCAAATTTCGGGGACGAAATTCTTTTAAGAGGGGAAGTCTGTAACGACGCTGAATTTTTGATTAAATTTAAGTTGACAATTAAACGAATTTTTGAATAAAAATTTTGAAATTAATCGATAAATTGATGTGAGTTTCCCCGAATTCAAATAAATTCTGTATAAATCATTTAAAATTTAAATATTGTATATCTATGTATATATGTGAATATATATGTATATGGGCATATATGAGTAAGTTTGAATTTATATATATATATACATTGAAATTGAATTTAAAATCTCAAATAAATGGTTTGAGAAAAATAAATATAAATATTAGAATTGATGGTTAATAATGGTTTGAATTTATAAAATAAATATAAGACAATAAATATGAAGTAAAATAATAATAATTAATATTTAAAATAGAAATAGAAATTAATATAAGATAAATTAATAAAAATAGAAAGTAGAACATTTGCTAAAATCTAACAACAAATTAAAATAGAAATTTATTTATATTACAAAATAATAAGATTTAAAGAAAATAAAATACATTTAAATATGAATAAATGTAGACAAATATGAAACAAATAATTCAAATATATATGATAAAAATATATACATGAATTAGCTTATAAAAGAAAATAAAATATACAATTATTTATGAAGTTCGCCTATATTACAAAGTGATAAAATAAACAAATGAAAAATAAAAAAGATAAATATATGTAGACTTGTAAAAGAATGAAGAAAAAAAAGGATAAGTAAAAGCTTGCAAAGGAAGATAAAGCAAAGGTAGCCACCACCATCTCAAATATTTTGTACAGCCGAGACAAACGAGGCAAGTATAGTATGTTGCCTGTAAAGTAGTATGCAAGGTAAGAATAAACAAAGTAAAAGAAAAATATCAACATACATAAAAAAAATGAAACAAATAAACATAAAGTACTTAGCAATTAATGTTAGGATCTTGAGTACCCAACACATTATCATCTCAGCCCCAAACAAAAATATCCCTGCTTATAATTGTACTAGAGAAGAAAAATATATCATGTTGTACAAACCAAATTATATCAACTTGTACAAAAAAATATAACATCACCAGTACTCATCCTTTCTATACATCAAACTCTCACCCTCATTTCGACCATAAAAGCTTAGTAAACTGAGGAAAGCAACAACATCTTCAACTTAAAACAAAACTTTACTTTAAAACAACAATATATATTAAGACAAACCAGAGGATTAAAGATCAAAGAAGACTTCAGCTTGCATTTTCAAAACCAGTGTCAAAGAACTTTGTCATTTTCATGGAAACCACTTTGAGTAACACTTGTTTTAAATTTTTAGAAATAGGCATCTGTTGCTTGTAAATCTCTGATTCGAATATGAATGTGTGTGAATATATATATATATATATATATATATGTATGTATGTATATATATGTATGTATGTATATATATATATGTAATGAGATGTGTATGCTTGTCTATGAACAGATGAGATTCTGTTTAGTAACAGGGTAGCTAAAACTCAAGGAAAATTCATATTACCTAAACTAATCCATATTAAGCCTTAATCTCAAAATAAAAAGTGATTGTAAGGTGGTAATACTAATTTTAAAAATGATCACAAGTTTAATTATTGAATAAATATTGTGAAAATAACATTTTACAGTAAAAAGGAAATCAATGGTTAAAATTCGAATATTTTAAATTGTTAATTTGATTTTATATCTTGAATAAACATTCAAAAGTAGGATTTTTAAAGCAAAAATGATGATTTTTAGTTAAGTATACAAGGTGCAGTTAATAAATGAACCAAAAATGCTCTTTTATCAATTTCTGATGGGTTATCAAATCTTAGATGCTGAAACTTGTTGTGAAGCTTGCTTGATCTTCGTCGATTCCAGGAAAAATAATGGTGAATTTTTCTGATGATGGTGGTGGCCACGCGAAGCCAATTTATGGCTTTGGTGTTAGGTTTTGTCGACAGAGTTGTTCGAATTAACGTGATGTCCACGGTGGATCGGAAGCAATCGCGCCCATGGGAAATGGAGTATTGGATGCTAGCGAAGCTACCTTCGAAGTCGCGAGGTTATCAGTAGTCAGATCGCCGGTGTCGAGGAAGTTTTTCAGATAGTAGTTTGGTTCCAATTTGATCTTGAGTGTTCGATTTTGATTTGTGGACGTTTGAGTTGATCTGGGTTATCGAATGGAGTAGTGGGGTTGCCGATGACTTATAGGTGGTCGAGGTACTGATCTCCGGTGGCCGTTCCGTTGGTGCACGTGCACGGCCATGGCATAGTATCTGGAACTATGTTTATTTGAGAAGAAGATAGTAGTCTCGAGTTTTACTCGAAGAATTTTTGAACTGGGCTCGAAGTAAAAAGAGTAGGGGCTCGGGTAGTAATCCTTGTTACAGGTTTTAAAAGAAAACGAAACCTGTTCTGTTTTTGAAATTTTAAAATTTAATTTCAAATTATAAAACAAAGTTTAAGCTAAGTTTTAAAATCAAAGTGTAATAATGAATTCAAGTTAGTTTTTAAACTTACTTTGGAAATAAATCAAGTTTTAAATTTAAATTGGTTAACTAATTGACAGTATACTTTAAGGAATTTAAAAGTAAGTTTAAAGGTGAATTGTTTTTTTAAAATGTCTTTTAAACTTTGTTAAAGTTAAATTTGTATTCATTTTTAAGTCTTAAATTTAAAGTGAAATTGGAAAGTAATTGTGATAAGTATAATTACTTAAAGTAATTAATGAAGCATAATTATTTAGTGATGTAATTAAGGGTAATTACTTAAAGATAATTACATAAATTAAAAGTAATTAATTAATGGTTAAAGTTGATTAAGTGATTAAGAATAATCAATTATTTTAATTAATTAAGGATAATTAATTAATGGTAATTAATTAAGGGTTAATTTATTAATTGAAGATAATTAATTAAATGGTGAATTAAATAATTAAAGGTTAATTATTTAATAATTAAAGGTTGATGAATTATAAGTAAAGGTTAATTAATTTATTATTAATGGTTAATTAATAAATGATTAAAGAATAATTAATCAAAATGATTTGTAATTTATTAATGTTAATTAACCAGGATTAGTAATTTATAAGAAATTAATCTGATTTGAATTAATCAAACAATTAACTGATCTTACTTATGAATGTTTGGATTTTATTGAATGGGTAAATTATTTGATATTCCCTGATCTGTGATGCTGTGTGATATATTCTGATTTGTGTGTGACTTGCACTGTAGTTATTTATCTGGGATAAATGTAAATTATTATCTGTAATATTTATGTATCTGTGATCTGTGATCTTTGAATGGAAGATAAGCGTTATAGTTATACCGCTTATCAACTATGTTTCTGTATTCTGATCTGTGATGATTGAATAATGTTGCACTACTGTGTGAAACCCCTGGACTACACCTTTACACACACAAATATGGATTTCACGTGGAAATCGGTTAAGTCACAGATGATTTAAATTTAATATTTTTTTGAAATTGAAATTTTAATTTCAATTAATTTTGGAAATGAATTTGGGTTAAATGTCAAAGCTTTTGAAAGGGAGTTTTAAGATAAAAGTTATTTTGAATAACTTGGTAACGTTTCAATTTTAATAATTCAATTTGAATTTGTATTCAAAATGAGGAATTGAATTCCATGTTTGGAAATTATGGTTAAGATGTTATAAATGTGTTTATATGAATTTAAACCATTTTAAAAGTATTGGTTTGGGAATTTGAATTTAACCCAAGGATTTTAATTCGTATAAATGAATCAGATTTTCCGAAATGAAAACTATTGTTTTCAAATGATAAAGTTTTCATATAAGAAATGAAATTCCAAATTAATTGAAGGAATTTCAAGTTTGAATTGGAAATGGTTTTCCGAATTATGAATGAATCTTTGTGAAACGTTGTTGAACTTTGTTTAAAATCGGAAAGATGTATCTTTTGTATAAAAGATCGAAATGGAATTGTTTTGAAAGCAATGAGTTAAATCTTTGATTTAAAGATTTAACGAGTTAATCCAAAATGAAATGGAAATCGATTTGAAAATTTATGAATGAATCTTTGTGAAACTGAGTGAACTTTGTGAGATGAATCTTTTTTGTAAAAGATTACAATGGTAATTTGTTTAAACCATTTGAAAGAGAGGTTTTGGGTAATAAGTTGTGACTTAACTGAAATCCCAATATCCATATATTTTCAAATATTGCGCTCATTATTCGGTTTAGCCGGGAGAGGACCTTTGTGTCATATAGCCCATTCCGAATAATGATACGTCGTAACGGATAGCATTTGAAGACCGGTGTTGAAGACCGGGTATTTATGAAAACGATAGGACGACCTATCGATTATCTCTGCACTAAGTTGCTCTAGTATAGAGATTCCCTAAGTGATGGGAAGTCCGATCGGGATTGTAAATACCCGGATTGCAAGGGCTTCTTCGGAAGTGCCTTCGGTTATGTTCGAACCCGGAACAGACTTGTATGGTTACATGTCCGACATTACATTTTGAGATATAAAGAAGATTTCTTTCAAATACATTTCTGTTGGTGGCGGAGAATTTATTCTCTTAGCTTAACACCCTTCTCTGAGACGTACGAGCTCAGAGGTTATGTAGTTGAAGGTTATCAGCGATATACTCCCAATTTGGTAGTGTGGCATGCTGAGTGTTGCTGTGTGTTGATCATTTATTGATCATTTGTTATCAAAGCATGGCTTTGTGAAAAAGCGTAGCTTTGTGGACGAGACCTCATCGAACCTCGTAGACCGAAAATGGTCGAAACAGGAATGATGCGGCAAGGTTATGAGGGTCGCGCCCTTTAGGGTATGTCATTTCCTTCTGGAAAAGGGTGGTATCATGGTATGGAGCCCGGATACTTACTCATGTGGACACACTTTATTTATTACTGTGTGATATTGTTGGTTATCGAGCGCTCGGATAAAGGTCCCAAAGGACCGGGGGGTGGCATATTCGTGTAGTAGTTACCTAATTACAGAGGTAACCCGGCCTTGTGTTGGCAGAGAGCTAGTTAGTTCTCGGGACGTCCATCCAGAGGCGTACCCATTGACAGTGGGAAGTTCCTTAGCCCGACCATTTGTTGGAAAATCCAAAGAAACAATACGAGCCTTGTACGGTTTTAGTTGTATAACCTGCTATGGAATGTGGCGGTAACCTGCTATTGAACATAGTAGCTATAGTAGGCATACAATAATGGTTGTATGCTGGCAAAGATTAATATTGTATTTTCGAAGGTTTTCCTACACTATGAACTAGTAATAATATCAAAAGAGTTTGTTTTGCGTAGTAAGCATGTTTGACTATCATAAGAAGAAATCTCCTCCAATTCTGCAATTGCATTGCGTGTGTGGCGGGAGGTCTTATGGTAGTTTCATTTTCCAAAAGCATTGCGGATTTCAATGTTTAAAATTCTTTATGGATTGTTTTAAAGATAAACTGTTTTTGTTACTCACACCAGTCCCATGACTGACTCGGAGTTTATTGTTCCCTTCCTAAACTCTGGGTGCCCACAATTTTCCACACGGGAAGTCTAGAGTTGGGTTTCTTTTTAGATAGTCAGGTTTAGTATATTATCTAGAGATAGTTCAGTTCTTGGAGTTCATGGACCGACGTTGCTTATCTTTGTGGTTCGAGCTTGACATTGGAGTGGTTGGACTCAGCCTCTCTGACTGATCATTTGGAGTTATCACTTCTGTTATTTCCGCTGTATCATTATTTATCTCTGATATTGTTGTATCATATTGATATCATTGTTGTATATCATACTGGATATTGTATTCATTGGAGTTGTATATGATATCATATGTTTCTTTATTCCGCTGTGTTGTTATACTTAATGGTGTTATAAGCTCCGGAGAGCCAGATTCGGCATTTGGATCTACGGCATTTGAGTACAAGTGAAGTACGGGTGCCGATTTTTAAAGGCCGAGTTTTTGGACTCTTTACATTCCAGCCTTAAGATCCGTAATCTGCATTTCTCACAGACCCCTTGCGAGTATAAGGAAAAGTTTAAAGGGGTCGGTTAAGTGAGTGCCGACCCCTATTGGCATATGAGCAGCGCATGGAACGGCATAATATATGCCAATCCCTACAAATTTTTAAAAAAATGATGAAAAATGAAAATGAAAAAATGATTGTGAGGGTTTTGGCTATAAACATATACATACAAAATGCAGGAAAGTTGGCAACGACCCATGAACGTGCGATCACGTCCAGGAGCCAACAATAAAAAACGTGCATATGGATGTGCAAATGAATGGCCTGAAAGTTAAATTTTTTGAAATCGACAAAGATTGAAATCAAAACTGAAATCTTTAAGTTCGGCGTTGGACAAGATGAAGAATGCTTATTAGTCTAGCAGAACCAGACTTATATATATTGATAAAGTATGGCACTGGAATTATATTATTGGAAATTGACCAAGTGCCATGACGATCAATGTAAATTCAATACCTTAAAATACGATTCGACAAAGGAATAGCTATCATTCAAAAAGCTAGATGGACCTCTTTTTGCCAATTCAAACTTGTTTCAATTCAAAGCACATCATGTTAATCACAAGACGTACTTTGAGGAGCAAGTGTTATCCGACATTCTAGCCTAGCTATATTGAACTGATTGCATGAGTTAGATCCGACTGTTATCAAGGCCGATGATTCCAGGGCAATGATTGTGGGACCCGAAAGTCAAGTACAGATTATTATATGAAGTCAGAGGTTAATGGAATTGGTAGATAAACAACGTAAAATGTTTAAAGTATGGAATATAGCTTGGTAAATGGAAGGGATCGACATGGATTAGCTCCTTAAGAGGGATCGGTATACTTCAGCTCATAAAGAAGGGCTCAGCTTAGTTTGGTACGATGGATTGGCATATTCTATGAAATATGATGGATCGGCATATTCTATGAAATAGGATGGATCTTCATACTTCGGCCCATAAGAGAGGGATTGACATGCTTTGTTGGAAGATATAGGTCGGCATACAGCAAAGTCTGCATTCTTGCATACAACGATCAATATCTTTAGATCTACAAGACTATAGCATATGGAATTTGGAGAGCAAGGTATATGCACCATAGGGAACCTACCTTAGGGATCGCACATCATATAGGAAAAGATGGAGGGATCGGTATACAACTCTTTGGAGGGTTCGACAGCAAGCAGTTCAAAAGTAGTATTAAATCAACGACCAATCGATATCTTGAGCTCCAGCGGTCCAAATGACATGATATTTGAAGAGCCAACATATTTAAGCATGCAGAAGCCACTATAGGGATCGCTACCAAAAAATCGGCCAATGAAGAGATCGGTACCGATCCCACTTCATTGGGATTTGGGCCTAGCGACCCTTTTGGTGGGCCCATGTGGATTAGAAGGTCCTTTAGCCGAAGTTTCAGAGAGATTGACAGTCATCTTCACATATAAATACTGGTCTATGGGGTCATTCTGAGGATCTTTACGCTGCTTGTTACTTTAGACTTTATTGTAATCAAGTTTTCTCTATTCCTTACTGCTGTGATCAAATTTATAAGTGATCAATAGAGATAATCTTCAAAGTGGACGTAGGCATACAATGTCGAACCACTATAAATTTTTATGTTTCTGGTTATTGCTTTTTATTTGTTGTTATCTTGATATGTTCCTCATTTTAATTTTAATTTCTTTACTTACTTCTCTATAAAAATCTATTCTTGGGTGTTTGTGACCAATTTGGTTGCAAACATGTACAAACACGTAGACTCGTTAGAGGACGTCTATAGCTAGTCTAACTATATAAACCCTACATCCAAAATTACATGCCGTCTATTCTTCTTTTGGCAATTTCTTTATCTTTTCTATCATAATGGCATAAACACACACAAACAATGTTGGTGATATTGAAGATTCATCAATATATCTGCTATTAGGACAACTATGGCACAATGGAAGACGCTCACAACCTGAATTGTCACACTTCAATTTATAGCAGTATGCATATTTATGAAGTTGAAGATGTTATGTCTGGTCATCAAGAACATTATCAAAAGAACTTCTACATGAAAAGACCCTTTTTTAGCATTTTGCGAACATTTAGAAAGCTATGTTTTTGTCCTTTACAATGTGGCCAGTTGCAGAAATATTTCATTAGATTAAATAGCATGGTTTATGCTTATTTTCACATTGTTTTAAAAACTATGTTGTTAATGTTCAAAGATATAATTATACTTGACAACCCTAAATATAACACTATTTCGAAACAAATGAGAAGTTCAGTTTGATATTACGCGTATTTAGACTTTGTATTGGAGCTATTGACGGTACAAGCATAATTGCACACTTGCATAGTGATAGGGCAAATAGAATTAGGGGTATGCCTTAGGGGTAACTATGCAATTTGTTATATATATCTAACTAAATAATCTAAATTGTCACACTTCAACTTACGACAGTATGCATATTTATGAAGTTGAAGATATTCTATCTGGTCATCAAAAACATTATCAAAAGAACTTCTACATGAAAAGACTTTGTTTTCTGGCATTGTTTGAACATTTAGAAAGCTACAGTTTTGTCTCTTCCAATACGTTTTTGTCTCTTACAACGTGGCCAGTTGTAGAAATATTTCATTAGATTAAATAGCATGGTTTATGCTTATTTTCACATTGTTTTAAAAACTATGTTGTCAATATTCAAAGATATAATTAAACTAGACAACCCTAAATATAACACTGTTTCGGAACAAATGAGAAGTTCAGGTTGATATTACGCATATTTAGACTCTGTATTGGAGCTATTAACGGTACATGCATAATTGCACACTTGCACGGTGATAGGGCTAATAGAGTTTGGGTATGCCCTAGGGGTAATTATGTAATTTGTTACATATATCTAACTAGATAACCAATCTTGTTCGAAATAAAAGGTTGTTTCTTTCTATAATGTAGTTGATATAACATGTTATATTAACCAATTAATTTAATTAAAAATATATTTATCATATAAAATTTATGAGCCATGGTGAACAAAGACTTTGAAGCGGGAACAGTTATAGTACCTCCTCCCCCAAAACCACCCAATATTTCCTCCTCCACAACCTCTGACCCACCACCACCGCCTGTCCGCTTTATGGGGGAGAGCAACACGCCTGTTCCATATCGGCCAGAGCTTGTTTTCCTTGACACCACCCACCAGGTCAGTTCCGAACTGCCCAGAACCACTAACAACCCAGTACAAAACGTCAACTCTACAACCGGATCAATAGTAGAGGGTGCGGGCAAAACCTGGAGTCGATCATGGGCTGAAACAGTAAGATCGTGTGCAGTTAATAGAGATACAGTTGTAATTGATTTGTCTTATTTCCCACCTACTCTCAATGGAGATGTTAAAACTGGTACACTACCTGAATCTGTGTTTAACGCTTCCATTGATAAGTGAAAAAATACTCTTATAGTTTAAACTTTGGGAAGATGACCATTATACGATAATTTCAAAGGATTCATCGAGAAAACATGGAAGCCTAGTAGAGAATTTGAATTGTTTTATAAGAAAAATGGTTTAATTTTCATCAAGTTTTATAATCCATACGATTGTATTAAGATTATTCAATCGGGCCCTTATACAATCAGCTTTAGAATTCTCATCATCAAAAAGTGGAAACCCGAAATTGAAATTACTAAAGACTCGTTTTCCACTATTCCTATTTGGGCACGGTTAATGGATCTCAAACTTGAATATTGGAATAACGAAGGCATAAGTAGGATAACAAGCGTCCTAGGTAGCCCAATTCGTATGGATTCTAATACAGCACTGGAGACTAGATTGAATTATGCACGGGTGTTAGTAGAAGTTGAAGTAGATTTTGATTACCCTTCATGCTACAACTACAGTTATTTAATGGGAGCACTGACAGTATACATGTTGAGTACGAGCACAAATTCATTCCATGTTCTACATGTAAACTATATGGTCACTCAGATTCCACATGTAGTAAAATAGTCGAGACAGAATGGAAACGAAGGAATATTACAGTCAAAAGTTCATTACACACTACTTCAACAGAGAATATAAATACAATACACTCTTCTACTATTCAAATTTCTTCTGAAAACACTGTAGTTGTTTCCACATCAAACTTCCCACTTCATAATCCATTCCATGCTTTAGGAAATGACTCTGAACTTGATGCTCCATCATCAACCGAGGTCGAAGCACCTTGTACTGCTTTCACATCTACAGCCTCCCAGCCTCCTTTGAATGTACCAGAAACTGAAGATCACACATCACACATCATTTCAGACTCAAATGAGAATAACCCTGAAGATCCTGAAGACTGCACTAAATTTATACAGGAAATAGCACAACAAGTACAAGAAACTGGAAATAAAGTGGATCCCCCCATAAATGTTTCCCCCATGATTTCTGAAAACCCATCGTTTTTGAAGAAATGACAATTTTCCACGAATCCCAAAAAAAAAGTCCATGCTCCTCCTAAAAGATTGACTCAGAGCACATCGTTTGGTAAATGAATATTATGTCATGGAACATTAGAGGTATGAATACAGATGACAAAATCAGTCACGTGTTCACACTTCTAAAGTCTCACAAACTTAGTCTACTAAGTTTAGTTGAGACACCGTCGTCGTCTACCATTGAAAATATGAAAGTTAAGTTCCACACATGGCATATGGTGCATAATAATGATACTTGTAGTAAAGGTAGAATTTTTATACTTCTTGACAAAGCGGTTTGGGCATTTGATGTGCTCACCAGGTCTCAACGACATATAACTTATGTGCTAACTAACAAAGGGGTTCTGATGTTTTACTACACTAGTGTATATGCTAGTAATTTATTTTTCGAGCGACAAAAACTGTGGGATTTGCTTTGTGTTGACGCTTCTACTATTGAGTCTCCGTGGCTTGTCATGGGGGACTTTAATAATGCTCTAACCCACATGACAAAAAGGGAGGTTTGCCTATCCCTTTCTCCTATTTGAATACTTTTAAAAACTGTCTTTTTAAATGTGGTCTGATTGAATCTACTTTACAAGGCTGCAAATATACATGGAGAAGAAGGGGAGTTGCAACGAATATAGACAAAATCTTTGTCAATTTTCAATTTATGTCTATATTCCCGCAATTTAGCACTATCGCTCTACCTTCTTCTATAAGTGACCACACTCCTATTTTGATATCCTTTAGCACAACTAATCGTCACCAGAAAAGAATTCCTTATCGATACATGAATAATTGGTGCTATATGGAAGGGTATAGTCAGTATATAGAAAAAGGCTTATCTGCTACTACATGGGGCTCTCCATCATATTTATTCATACACTAATTAAAGACAGTGAAATCAGAACTGAAAACCTAGCATAGGTTAAGAGCTACTGGCAACAACATTTCTACTATGCAGAATGAATCTGACTCAATTTTCCATCAACTAGATCAATCTCCAGAGAATGATACACTTTATGACAACATGTACTATTTGGGCAACAACTAAATTGTAACGAAGCGGGTTTTGCCCGCTCGAAAATCGACATCCATACTTTACATCGTACTCGAATGCCGTAGATTCGACCGTTCAAATTCGAGTCGCCGGAGCTTATAACACAATTAAGTAAATAACACAGTGGAAAAGAAAAATGATATAGATATACAACATCTGATACAATATCCAGATACAATGATGATACAATGAATATCTATATACATCAGAGATATGATACAATAAATAGCAGCGGAAAAGAAAACGATAACATCAGCAGCAGATAATCTCCATCTTCAAAACGCCAATCCAGAAATAGCTTGAACTCCCAATAACGAGGCACAAAGATAAGCAAATGCGATCCATATCCAAAGACTGAACTAGCTCCAGAAAATCTACTAATCTGACTATCTGAAAAACCCAACTCTAAACTGCTCGTGTAGAAAATTTTGAGCATCCAGAGTTTAGGAAAGAAACAATAAACTCCGAATCAGTCATGGGACTAGTGTGAGCAACAAAAATAGTTTATCTTTAAACAAACAACAATAAAAGAATTTTAAACATTGAAGTCCGCAATGCTTTTTGGAAAATGAAACTACCATAAGGCCTCCCGCACACACACACAATGCAAACACAGAATCGGAGGAGATTTCTCCTTATGATAGTCAAAGATGCTTACTACGTAAACAAAACATTTTGATATTATTATTAGTGCATAGTGTCGAAAACATTTCGAAAGTATAATATCAATCTTAGCCAGCATAGACATTCCGAACTATGCCTACTATAGCTACCATCTAAACAGTGGTGACCACCATAAGTAAATGGCAGGTTCTACAACTAAAACCGTACACGGTTCGTATTGGAAGATGGATTTCCAACAAATGGTCAGGCTAAGGAACTTCCTTTCCTCCTGCCGAATGGGATTGCCTCTGGCTGGACGTCCCGAGAGACAAACTGCTCTCTGCCAACAAGGCCGGGTTACCCCTGTAACAGGTAACTCACGAATATGCCATCCCCCGGTCCTTTGGGACCTTTATCCGAGCGCTCGGTAACAACATCACACATAATAAATAAAGTGTGTCCAGTATCTGGGCTCCATACCATGATACTACCCTTTTCCAGAAGGAAATGACATACCCTAAAGGGCGCGACCCTCATAACCTTGCCGCAACATTCCTGTTTCGACCATTTCCGGGTTGTGAGGCCCTGACGAAGTCTCGTCCACAAAGCTACGCTTTGGCACAAAGCCATGCTTTGGGTCAACAGATGATCAAAGAAATGATCACAAAGATAAATGCTCAAACAAATGATCATATCACAAATGATCAAACACTGATCATCACACGGCAACACTCAGCATGCCACATTACCAAATTGGGAATATATCGCTGATAAATTTCAACTACATAACCTCTGAGCTCGTACGTCTCAGAGAAGGGTGTTAAGCTAAGAGAATAAATTCTCCTCCACCAATAGAAATGTATTTGAAAGACATTGGCTTTATATCTCAAAGTGTAATGTCAGACATGTAACCATACAAGTCTGTTCCGGGTTCGAACAGAACCGAAGGCACTTCCAAAGAAGTCCTTGCAAATCCGGATAATTTTCTAATCACGTCCGGACTTCCCATCACAAAAAGAGTGATATAAATCTCTATACCGGAGCAACTCGGTGCAGAGACATTCGACAGGTTGTCCTTTCATTTTCGAAAATATCCGGTCTTCAACACCGGTCTTCAAATGCCATCCATATACGATGTATCACTATTCGGAATGGGTTATATGACACAAAGGTCTTTTCCCGGCTAACCCGAATAGTGAGCGCAATGTTTAAAAACATATGGATATGTGATTTCAATTAAGTCACAACTTATTACCCAAACTTTTCTTTCAAATGGTTTAAATGAATTACCATTTTAATCTTTTAAACAAAAAGATTCGTTTTAACTACCTTCAACGGTTTAAATAATTTCCACATTTTAATCTTTTAAATAAAAGATTTAATTCATAAAGTTTACCCAGTTTCACAAAGATTCATTCACGGATTTTAAAACAATTTCCGTTTTAATTGGATTAACTCGTTAAATCTTTAAATCAAAGATTTAACTTATAGCTTTCAAAACAATTTCATTTCGAATGGTTTAAACAAATCATCATTTTAAATCTGTTAAAAATAACAGATTCAATTCATAGTTTTCAAAAACAATTCATTCATAACTTGGAAAACCATTTTTCAATTCAATCTTGAAATTCCTATAATTAAACTGGTATTTCATTATATGAAAGCTTTTATTCTTTGAAAACAAACAGTTTCATTTTGGAAATCTGATTCCTTTATACGAGTTAAGGTTCTTGGGTTAAATCCAAATTCTCAAAACCAAACTTTTTAAATGGTTTAACTTCATATTAACACATTTATAACTTCTTTAACCGTAATTTCCAAACATAGAATTCAATTCCAAATTTTGGATTCAAATTCAAATTAAATTATTTAAATTAGAAAACTTACCAAGTTATTCAAAATAACTTTCATCTTAAAAACTTCATTTCAAAAACTTTAACATTTAACCCAAATTCATTTCCAAAATCAATTGAAATCAAAATTTCAATTTCAAAAATATCAGATTTAAAATCATTTGTGACTTAACTGATTTCCACGTGAAATCCATATTTGTGTGTATAAGAGTGTGGTCCAGGGGTTTCACACAATAGTGCAACATCAATCAATCATCACATATCAGAATACAGAAATATAGTTGATAAGCGGTATAAACTATAACGCTTGTTTTCCATTCACAGATCACAATATATAAATGTAAATAAATAAATTAATAAAATACACACGGCTCGATCCACCGAACAAAATATCACAGATCAGATTGGACAATCAATTCAAAGCATCGCATACAATACATACATTCATAAGCAATCCAAGCATTCAATAATCATTATAAGCAGGATTAATTAATTGTTCAAATCCTAATTAATTTGATTTAATTCTTCAATAAAATTAAATACTTATGAATTAATTATCAAATCTTGATTAGTTAGTTACAAATCATTTGATATTAATTAATGAGATTAATCAACCTTGATTATTTAATTAATCACCTCATTTAAGTAACTATCCATTAATAAACCACATTAATTAAATATTCTTTAATTTATCAAACCTTAATTATTTAAAGGTAAACCCCTTTTCTTAATTAATTACATAATTACAACATTTAAATTTATTTAGTTTAAACGTTTGAAATTCCTTTTTATTCAAAATCATTTGAGAATATACTTGCCTTAATCATTTTTTTCACTATTTAAATTATATTTGAACACTTAGGGATTAATTATCTAACATATCTTTAGCCCATAACAAAAAAACATTTAAGCTTTTTTTAAAAAACTTGGTTAATAGTTTACTTTGGAAACTTGAACATTTCCTTTGCTTTTAAAACTGCATTTCTATTTCTTTTGCTTCTATAAACATATTAACAGTTTGTTAAAACTTAAATCATCTTATATTTCAAACCTGAACATGATTTTCTTTTAAAAATTTGAACCTGCCTACCTATCATAATCCAACTCGAGACAGAATACCAAAAACCCTGAGCAACCTAAAATTTTCACGAGTTACCCACCTCGTCATCAGACTTCGAGAAAACCCAAACAATCCTCGAGTAAAACCCGAGTACAAGCTTCATCTTCACGATCTCAACGTCATCGGACACGAACGTGTACGCGTGCACGTCAGTCCGATCAACTCCGACACCTCGCCAAGACTATCCATAAGTCGACGACGTCCCTCCCAAGTCATTCTGACCATCCAGCTTGTCGAATCGCCAGGAAATCCAATCGAGCTTCACGAGACCACTGGAACCCAAAAACCCATCGACAAAATCAACTCGCACTACCTAATCCGACCACCAGAAAACTTGCCACTCCACCTAGAGACGCGCCACAACATGACGAACCATCTCCCCTCACGCGATCGAGTCCGGTCCATCATCAACGTCGAGAAAGCCTCCGAAACAATGACGATAAAAACAGGATGTGAAACCCTACATCGCTGACGTACGGCCATCACGTTCATCAATAGAACCCTCCACTATTTTCCTTGCTTCGACGTTCGCCAATCTAGCTCCAACCAAAGCCCCGAACTCCAAATCATCATCGATCGCCAAAGGTTGCCTCAAATTCAATTTCCAGTCATTTCCAAAATGCTTTCTCAATACTTTATTAAAATTTTAGATCATTGTTTTAAAAATCTTAACTTTCAAAGTGGATTCGAATTAAAATCTTGAAACAACAAATTGTGATGTTTGAAGTTTAACATATTTTAAACTTTGTCTGTAATTTCCAATTTTTCAGAAAAACTTTGCTTTGAATTACTTAAAACTATTTTTTTAAGATTTGAATTTTATTAAAACTAACAATTTTAGCTTAGATTCCACTACCTAAATTAAATTAGAGGAATGGGAAATGATTTTTGAACAGGTCTGATGCCTGTAAGCCTGGAAACAATTGCATATGTCTGATTTTCATATATGCACAGCCAATTCAGTTACTTATATACACAAATAAAAACATATTCAAGCAAATTTCCAACCTACTTTATACATGTTTTCAAACAACAGCTAAATCCAGATTTTAAAGGATTTATTCACAGTTTTGAAAAGATGAACAGAGCTAACAGTTTACATAACCTGCACATTTCATTTCAGACATATAATTCATCATCATGCAAACAACATATATCAAACATTGATGACTTATTCAAGCAACCATATTTAAGGCAATATACAGTTGAGTTTACTCATAGTGCTTAAAGAATGGACAGAGCATTCTTTGATGAATCAGGCTTTGAAAATGCAAGCTGAAGTCTTTTTCCTTTGATTTCCTTGTTGATCTCTGAGTTTATATTGCTATTTAAATTTGAGTTTTGTTGAAGTTTACGATAATGTTTACTTTGGTTTTTCATAGTTTGAAGAAACGAACTGAAATGAGAATTTGTTGATATATATGAAAATGAAGTCTACAAGGTATACATTTTTTATACAAGTTGATATGAGTTTACAGGTGATATTTCTTTTATTTGTACAACGGTCGGAGATATTTGCTTTTGGAGGCTGATAGAGTTTGGTATGGTGGCTGCATTAATTAACATGTACAAACTTGCCTTATTTTATCGCTTTATTCTTACCTTGCACACTTGTTGACTTCGGCTGATAATGATATTGTATGTGTTGAAGGTGATGTTATGTACATAGCAACTTTGTTTATTTATTTTTATTTCATACTTGTGTTTATCTTCCTGTATCAATACTCTGTACATAGATTTTCTGATCCCTTGCATTTCTTTTTACTCGACTGAGAGATATTTGAAATGGTGGTGGCTGGTATGATCTTGTTGTGGTGTCATATTAATTGCCTTGTACTTATTTTTGCAACTTGCATACTTATCTATATACCAACATCTTCCTTTGTATTTGACTGTCTTCTTTTATTTGCTTGTATATAGACCTTTATATTATTTGTTTGTTCATATTTGAGGATATAGTTTTGTTTCCTTTTGACTTGTCTCATTACTTTATAATACAAATAAGTTTCTATTTTAATTTGTTGTTAGAATTTGTTTAATATGTTTTACTTTCTACTTGAATATATTTTTATCCTTTATTTTGCCTTTGCTTTTTAATTCAAATGAATTCCTAAAATTATTATGTTATTAAAATTTTATTAAATGAATTACTTAATAACTTATCTTTTATTTATTTCTCATTATTTTGTAATATAGATAAATTTCTAGATTTAATTTGTTATTGGATTTTACCCAATGTATTTATTTTATACATTATATCTTATATAATTTGTATCTTTATTTTCAAACCATTTATTTACAATTTAAATTCAAATCAAAAATATATATATACATATATATTAAATTTTTACTCATATATGCCCGTATACATATATATTCACATATATACAATATTTAAAGTTTAAATGATTTATACCAAATTTATTTGAGTTTGGGGAAACTCACATCACTTTTATAAATTTATTTTACAATTTCTATTCAAAAAGTTAATAAATTATCAATTTAAATTTAATTAAAATTCAGGTTCATTACAGACTTCCCCCTTAAAAGAATTTCGTCCTCGAAATTTCCAAGGAGACACAAAGATAGACGAAGAATATTTCATCAACACAAACTGAACATCTATTCTGCTTTTAGCTTACCAAATCAGAATATCAATAACAGATACAAGAACGAATCTGTTTGACACTCCACAAAATACTCGGGTTATCTAGATCTACGAAATATGCAGTGGCATCGGTCAATTCGAAGTGATAACTAACCATTCGTAGAATATATCCGGATCCGAAGAATAGATAGATATATGGATACAATTTCAAAGCTTTTAGTTTAGGAACCAAATTACACCTATCAAACATAACAAACAATGCAACCAATTCATCCAAACAAACAATTTTGGTCCATCCGGAGTTTATGTCCCATATTAATATATCGAATCTTCTTCCTGGATCTACTAGAAATTATCGAAGAATTGAGAAGAGATGTTGAACAAAAGAGATTGATAGAGAAAAGATTATTTCCTTGTTATTACAGAGTATTGACCGATTATAGTCATATTCCCCTGTCCCCTATCTCGTCCTCTTCTTACACTCATACTTACTATCAGTGGATAGTAAGAGAATTTACTGAGGCATACAGACGGATATCTTAGGGATATACTCATTCTAGAGTATACTTCACTCTATCTCTAATGAGCTACTTAACGTGTTATACTCCTGAGCTAAAGTTCAACCTTAGCTCTGATACCAAATGTAACGAAGCGGGTTTTGCCCGCTCGAAAATCGACATCCATACTTTACATCGTACTCGAATGCCGTAGATTCGACCGTTCAAATCCGAGTCGCCGAAGCTTATAACATAATTAAGTAAATAACACAGCGAAAAAGAAAAATGATATAGATATACAAAATCTGATACAATATCCAGATACAATGATGATACAATGAATATCTATATACATCAGAGATATGATACAATAAATAGCAGCGGAAAAGAAAACGATAACATCAGCAGCGGATAATCTCCATCTTCAAAACGCCAATCCAGAAATAGCTTGAACTCCCAATAACGAGGCACAAAGATAAGCAAATGCGATCCATATCCAAAGACTGAACTAGCTCCAGAAAATCTACTAATCTGACTATCTGAAAAACCCAACTCTAAACTGCTCGTGCAGAAAATTTTGAGCATCCAGAGTTTAGGAAAGAAACAATAAACTCCGGATCAGTCATGGGTCTGGTGTGAGCAACAGAAACAGTTTATCTTTAAACAAACAACAATAAAAGAATGTTAAACATTGAAGTCTGCAATGCTTTTTGGAAAATGAAACTACCATAAGGCCTCCCACACACACACAATGCAAACGCAGAATCGGAGGAGATTTCTCATTATGATAGTCAAAGATGCTTACTACGTAAACAAAACATTTTGATATTATTATTAGTGCATAGTGTCGAAAACATTTCGAAAGTATAATATCAATCTTAGCCAGCATAGACATTCCGAACTATGCCTACTATAGCTACCATCTAAAAAGTGGTGACCACCATAAGTAAATGGCAGGTTCTACAACTAAAACCGTACACGGTTCATATTGGAAGATGGATTTCCAACAAATGGTCAGGCTAAGGAACTTCCTTTCCTCCTGCCGAATGGGATTGCCTCTGGCTGGACGTCCCGAGAGACAAACTGCTCTCTGCCAACAAGGCCGGGTTACCCCTGTAACAGGTAACTCATGAATATGCCATACCCCGGTCCTTTGGGACCTTTATCCGAGCGCTCGGTAACAACATCACACATAATAAATAAAATGTGTCCACATGAGTAAGTATCTGGGCTCCATACCATGATACTACCCTTTTCCAGAAGGAAATGACATACCCTAAAGGGCGTGACCCTCATAAACTTGCCGCAACATTCCTGTTTCGACCATTTCCGGGTTGTGAGGCCCTGACGAAGTCTCGTCCACAAAGCTATGCTTTGGCAAAAAGCTACGCTTTGGCACAAAGCCATGCTTTGGGTCAACAAATGATCAAAGAAATGATCACAAAGATAAATGATCAAACAAATGATCATATCACAAATGATCAAACACTGATCATCACACGGCAACACTCAGCATGCCACATTACCAAATTGGGAATATATCGCTGATAAATTTCAACTACATAACCTCTGAGCTCGTACATCTCAGAGAAGGGTGTTAAGCTAAGAGAATAAATTCTCCGCCACCAATAGAAATGTATTTGAAAGACATCGGCTTATATCTCAAAGTGTAATGTCAGACATGTAACCATACAAGTCTGTTCCGGGTTCGAACAGAACCAAAGGCACTTCCAAAGAAGTCCTTGCAAATCCGGATAATTTTCTAATCACGTCCGGACTTCCCATCACAAAAAGAGTGATATAAATCTCTATACCAGAGCAACTCGGTGCAGAGACATTCGACAGGTTGTCCTTTCATTTTCAAAAATATCTGGTCTTCAACACCGGTCTTCAAATGCCATCCATATACGATGTATCACTATTCGGAATGGGTTATATGACACAAAGGTCTTTTCTCGGCTAACCCGAATAGTGAGCGCAATGTTTAAAAACATATTGATATGTGATTTCAATTAAGTCACAACTTATTATCCAAACTTTTCTTTCAAATGGTTTAAACGAATTACCATTTTAATATTTTAAACAAAAAGATTCATTTTAACAACCTTCAATGGTTTAAACAATTTCCACATTTTAATCTTTTAAATAAAAGATTTAATTCATAAAGTTCACCCAGTTTCACAAAGATTCATTCACGGATTTTAAAACAATTTCTGTTTTAATTGGATTAACTCGTTAAATCTTTAAATCAAAGATTTAACTTAATAGCTTTCAAAACAATTTCATTTCGAATGGTTTAAACAAATCATCATTTTAAATCTGTTAAAAATAACAGATTCAATTCATAGTTTTCAAAAACAATTCATTCATAACTTGGAAAACCATTTTTCAATTCAATCTTGAAATTCCTATAATTAAACTGGAATTTCATTTCTTATATGAAAGCTTTTAATCTTTGAAAACAAACAGTTTCATTTTGGAAATCTGATTCCTTTATACGAGTTAAGGTTCTTGGGTTAAATCCAAATTCTCAAAACCAAACTTTTTAAATGGTTTAACTTCATATTAACACATTTATAACTTCTTTAACCGTAATTTCCAAACATAGAATTCAATTCCAAATTTTGGATTCAAATTCAAATTAAATTATTTAAATTAGAAAACTTACCAAGTTATTCAAAATAACTTTCATCTTAAAAACTTCATTTCAAAAACTTTAACATTTAACCCAAATTCATTTCCAAAATCAGTTGAAATCAAATTTTCAATTTCAAAAATAGCAGATTTAAAATCATCTCTGACTTAACTGATTTCCACGTGAAATCCATATTTGTGTGTATAAGAGTGTGGTCCAGGGGTTTCACACAATAGTGCAACATCAATCAATCATCACATATCAGAATACAGAAATATAGTTGATAAGCGGTATAAACTATAACGCTTGTTTTCCATTCACAGATCACAGATCACAATATATAAATGTAAATAAATAAATGAATAAAATACACACAGCTCGATCCACCGAACAAAATATCACAGATCAGATAGGACAATCAATTCAAAGCATCGCATACAATACATACATTCACAAGCAATCCAAGCATTCAATAATCATTTATAAGCAGGATTAACTAATTGTTCAAATCCTAATTAATTTGATTTAATTCTTCAATAAAATTAATTACTTATGAATTAATTATCAAATCTTGATTAGTTAGTTACAAATCATTTGATATTAATTAATGAGATTAATCAACCTTAATTATTTAATTAATCACCTCATTTAAGTAACTATCCATTAATAAACCACATTAATTAAATATTCTTTAATTTATCAAACCTTAATTATTTAAAGGTAAACCCCTTTTCTTAATTAATTACTTAATTACAACATTTAAATTTATTTAGTTTAAACGTTTGAAATTCCTTTTTATTCAAAATCATTTGAGAATATACTTGCCTTAATCATTATTTTCACTATTTAAATTATATTTGAACACTTAGGGATTAATTATCTAACATATCTTTAGCCATGACAAAAAAAACATTTAAGCTTTTTTTTAAAAACTTGGTTAATAGTTTACTTTGGAAACTTGAACATTTCCTTTGCTTTTAAAACTGCATTTCTATTTCTTTTGCTTCTATAAACATATTAACAGTTTGTTAAAACTTAAATCATCTTATATTTCAAACCTGAACATGATTTTCTTTTAAAAATTTGAACCTGCCTACCTATCATAATCCAACTCGAGACAGAATACCAAAAACCCTGAGCAACCTAAAATTTTCACGAGTTACCCTCCTCGTCATCAGACTTCGAGAAAACCCAAACAATCCTCGAGTAAAACCCGAGTACAAGCTTCATCTTCACGATCTCAACGTCATCGGACACGAACGTGTACGCATGCACGTGCACGTCAGTCCGATCAACTCCGACACCTCGCCAAGACTACCCATAAGTCGACGACGTCCCTCCCAAGTCATTCCGACCATCCAGCTTGTCGAATCGCCAGGAAATCCAATCGAGCTTCATGAGACCACTGGAACCCAAAAACCCATCGACAAAATCAACTCGCACTACCTAATCCGACCACCAGAAAACTTGCCACTCCACCCAGAGACGCGCCACAACATGACGAACCATCTCCCCTCACGCGATCGAGTCCGGTCCATCATCAACGTCGAGAAAGCCTCCGAAACAATGACGATAAAAACAGGATGTGAAACCCTACATTGCTGACCTATGGCCACCACGTTCATCAATAGAACCCTCCACTATTTTTCCTTGCTTCGACGTTCGCCAATCTAGCTCCAACCAAAGCCCCGAACTCCAAATCATCATCGATCGCCAAAGGTTGCCTCAAATTCAATTTCCAGTCATTTCCAAAATGCTTTCTCAATACTTTATTAAAATTTTAGATCTTTGTTTTAAAAATCTTAACTTTCAAAGTGGATTCGAATTAAAATCTTGAAACAACAAATTGTGATGTTTGAAGTTTAACATATTTTAAACTTTGTCTGTAATTTCCAATTTTTCAGAAAAACGTTGCTTTGATTTACTTAAAAATATTTTTTTAAGATTTGAATCTTATTAAAACTAACAACTTTAGCTTAGATTCCACTACCTAAATTAAATTAGAGGAATAGGAAATGATTTTTGAACAGGTCTGATGCCTGTAAGCCTGGAAACAATTGCATATGTCTGATTTTCATATATGCACAGCCAATTCACTTACTTATATACACAAATAAAAACATATTCAAGCAAATTTCCAACCTACTTTATACATGTTTTCAAACAACAGCTAAATCCAGATTTTAAAGGATTTATTCACAGTTTTGAAAAGATGAACAGAGGTAACAGTTTACATAACCTGCACATTTCATTTCAGACATATAATTCATCATCATGCAAACAACATATATCAAACATTGATGACTTATTCTAGCAACCATATTTAAGGCAATATACAGTTGAGTTTACTCATAGTGCTTAAAGAATGGACAGAGCATTCTTTGATGAATCAGGCTTTGAAAATGCAAGCTGAAGTCTTTTTTCCTTTGATTTCCTTGTTGATCTCTGAGTTTATATTGCTATTTAAATTTGAGTTTTGTTGAAGTTTACGATAATGTTTACTTTGGTTTTTCATAGTTTGAAGAAACGAACTGAAATGAGAATTTGTTGATATATATGAAAATGAAGTCTACAAGGTATACATTTTTTATACAAGTTGATATGAGTTTACAGGTGATATTTCTTTTATTTGTACAACGGTCAGAGATATTTGCTTTTGGAGGCTGATAGAGTTTGGTATGGTGGCTGCATTTATTAACATGTACAAACTTGCCTTATTTTGTTTGCTTTATTCTTACCTTGCACACTTGTTGACTTCGGCTGATAATGATATTGTATGTGTTGAAGGTGATGTTATGTACATAGCAACTTTGTTTATTTATTTTTATTTCATACTTGTGTTTACCTTCCTGTATCAATACCCTGTACATAGATTTTCTGATCCCTTGCATTTCTTTTTACTCGACTGAGAGATATTTGAAATGGTGGTGGCTGGTATGATCTTGTTGTGGTGTCATATTAGTTGCCTTGTACTTATTTTTGCAACTTGCATACTTATCTATATACCAACATCTTCCTTTGTATTTGACTGTCTTCTTTTATTTGCTTGTATATAGACCTTTATATTATTTGTTTGTTCATATTTGAGGATATGGTTTTGTTTCCTTTTGACTTGTCTCATTACTTTATAATATAAATAAGTTTCTATTTTAATTTGTTGTTAGAATTTGTTTAATATGTTTTACTTTCTACTTGAATATATTTCTATCCTTTATTTTGCCTTTGCTTTTTAATTCAAATGAATTCCTAAAATTATTGTGTTACTAAAATTTTATTAAATGAATTACTTAATAACTTATCTTTTATTTATTTCTCATTATTTTTTAATATAGATAAATTTCTAGATTTAATTTGTTATTGGATTTTACCCAATGTATTTATTTTATACATTATATCTTATATAATTTGTATCTTTATTTTCAAACCATTTATTTACGATTTAAATTCAAATCAAAAATATATATACATATATATTAAATTTTTACTCATATATGCCTGTATATATATATATATATATATATATTCACATATATACAATATTTAAAGTTTAAATGATTTATACCAAATTTATTTGAGTTTGGGGAAACTCACATCACTTTTATAAATTTATTTTACAATTTCTATTCAAAAAGTTAATAAATTATCAATTTAAATTTAATTAAAATTCGGGGTCGTTACATAAATGATCACATGTGCCAACATTATGAACTGCTGAAATAGCAAAGTAAAATTTGGTGGCTACAAAAAGGGGATCGAAACACGAAATATTTCTACTCCAAAATGTCCATGAGAAGGCACATAAACAAAATTCATGCTTTATTTGACTCCCAAGGGAATTATATTTATGACAGTGACATTATTCGTGAAGAGGAAATTACATATTATCAATCTTTATTTAATGGAGACAATACCATAGTTTATCCAAACATTTCAACCAGAATGTGTATTAATGAATTGGGGAGAGAATACTTAGCTTCCCAAGTTACTTTGGAGGAGATCAAAGCGGCGTTTTTTTCCATTGAAGACTCCAAGAGCCCAGGACCGGATAGTTTCTCGTCCAAATTCTACAAATTTCATTGGAAAGACCTACAAGAAGATATTTTTAAATCAGTATCAGATATTTTTCAAACGAAAACATTGCTACATGGATTGAATCACAATTTCGTCACTTTGGTTCCCAAAAAAGATAAGCCCCAGTCTATTTCAGACTACAGACCTATTTCATGTGCTAACGTATTTTATAAAATAGTTTCAAGATTCTTTGCAATCGAATTAAATGGTTCTTGCCCCTTTTGATTGCAGAAAATTAGTCGTCCTTCATTTCGGGTAGAAGCATTGGGGAGAATGTGTTACTAGCTCATGAACAGATTAGGGACTTTGCAAGATGGGGTAAACCAAAAATGTGTATTAAAATCGACTTGCAAAAAGCCTATGACACGGTGAATCGTAATTTTGTTTGCCATATGCTTATGTCCTTTGGTTTTCCTACATCTATCATACAACTAATATATGAGTGTTCTCTACTCTTACTTTTTCCATTCTAATTAATGGACAACGGTATGGTTTTATTCATTCAAGTAGAGGACTTCGATAGGGTGATCCGTTATCTCCTTACTTATTTTGTATTGCTATGGAATATTTTACACTTCTTATGGAAGAGGATATGATTAACAAGCGTTTACAACCTACATCAACTATTCAGCCTGCCATTGCCCATTTATTGTACGCTGAAGATGTTATGATTTTTTTAGCCGCTACTACAGAAAATGCTACACATTTATTGCACATTTATTGGGGAGAATTTACCTATACGGTACCTAGGTGTTCCCCTTACATCAGAGTACATTCATGCCTCGCATTGTGCCCACCGATACAAAAAAATTAGTTCCAAATTAGACGGTTGAGATAGTAAACTGTTATCTACTACTGGCCGTGCAGAACTTATTCACAGCACCATCACTCCAATTGTTCTATATTGGATATTAATCTACCAGTTTCCAGTATCAATTTTAAACAAAATTGATAAACTTTGTGCAGACTTTTTCTGGAAAGGTAAGATGCATAAGGTATCATGGGATACCTTATGCAGACCAAAACATGAAGGAGGTGACCAAACGATTTAATTAATTTATAATTGCTGTAAATTAATTAATATTTATGAAATATTAATTGTAAAATTTTGTTATGATCTAATGAATAAATATTATTAGATATATTTATAATAGCTATACATATATCAATCGATATATGATACCAATAAGTGATTAAATTGGATTTAATTGTATAATATTTTATTTGGGCTTAAAATGGGTTTAAGGCCACTCATAGGGCTGATAATTTCAGCAGCAACTAAGGGGAATAGGTGGCTAAAATTAGATTAGAAGGGCTTGATTTTAGATGGTTGTGATTAGAGTAAAATGAGTATGAGATAAGATCCACACTTCTCTCCTCCCTATCTACCATATCAGCATCTCTAACCTAATTTGATTTGGATCTTTTGGCCGCCTCCTCCTTCATTCTTTGCTAGCCAAAAATATCTAGTCCCTCTGTCTTTATTGAATCGAAAAGAGTTTCAAGAGGAAGAAATCACCTTTTCAAGATGTACTTCAAGACATTGGGATTAAGGTATGTTTTTAATCAAAATATAGTTATTAATTCTCAATTTTAATGTTTTATTATATAAGTATGTATGTATGTGTGTGTGCGCGCACGTGTGTATTGTTAGTTAGGTGACGATTCTGATATGCAAGTAACATTGTCACACAGTTGTTTGGTTATATGCATGTATATATAAATTAATTTTTTTTTAAATGTACATCGGATCAGTGCGGCTCTGAATAAAATAATATATTTTTATACTTTACTAAATTAATATATATCATTTAGTTACATATATATAGTTTATAATTAATTACAACATCATAATTTAATAAAAAATATAATTTTATATGTAAAGAGGTAAAGGTACGATAATTTTCGACGGTGAGAAAATATTTTTTATTGATATTTCATTATTATTTAAATCAATGTATTACATAAATAAACCATATTAATTCAAATATATTTTAAAACTTATATTTTATATTTATAAAATAATATTCACAGTAAAGAAGCTCTAAAAAACAATTTTTTACATTTTATATTAATTATCAAATTTTAGGGGTAATATGAAAGATTATTTTGAAGATAAAAATTTCCAAAGCTAAAATATCATTTAGGATTTCTTGGAATTTAAAATTTGAAATAAAGTTTTAAAATTAGTTTTTAATTAATATTTTTATTTAATTTCGAATGGATATCTAATTAAAATGTATTTTAAAATTAATAAAATATAATTTCTGAGCTTTGCGCAAGACCTTAACTTTTATATTTAAAAAAAATTATTTTAAGTATTTTATTAATATATATATAATTATACTATATTTTATTATACATATAATTATGTATATATATTTTAAAAAAATTAATATATTTTTATTTTTATTTATTACTCATGGTTTAAGAAAAATTAATTTAATATTATAAAAAAATTATTTTATATAAATCTACTAATATTTTATTCGTATGATAATATATATATATATATCTGTGTGTGTGTGTGTAATATATACTTGCATATTAGATAAGCTAACGTGTTCATTGCGATGTAAATCCCAACATCTATACATGGGCATGTTATACCTCAAACGGATTGATATGTTACACATGCACAAAATATATATGTATATGATATACATACATATATTTATATATACACATATATACATCACGACATAAATTAAATAAAATATATAATTTATAAATTTATATAAAATAAAAGGTTTTATTTAAATAAAATTTAGAAATGTTCTAAATGAATTAGACTTCATAGGCCCAATAAAGATCCAATATGGTAAAAAAAATTAAAATCACCCATAACTTCCGCTACGGGCTGGCCCGGTTCCATTAACTCCAAATCTCTTCTTAGATTTGTAATTCTAATAGTATGATATACCTTATTATACATATTCTTTTGGATTGGAAAGGAGAAGGAGTCAAATCAAAGGAATGGATTCAAATTTGGGAGATTGGGAAAGTTTGAAAGGTAGGTGGGAATTATATGATTTATTTATAACATTGAGATTTATATTATTGATTTTTATTTAATTATTATGTCTATGCAAGATCTATAGAGTTGTAAGCTTAGGAAGATGAAATCTCGCCTACTATTCTATAAGTTAGGTAATTGGAATATGGATGGTATTTAAATCCTAATGTGGAAATTTGGAAATCAGTCCCTATATTTGTTAAAGTTGAATGTTGATAAAGTTGACAAGCACCATTGTCCCAGTGGTTAAGTGATTCGACTTTGGTGCGAGAGGTTATAAGTCTGAAACTTGCGTAGCATGATTCGAACATATATTGACGTGTTATTTTTGTTATGTTGTCCCAGTGACATGTTGTATCTAAGTACCATTTAAAAAAAAGTTGTAAAGTTTATTCCAGATTTATTGTTATGGTGTAAAATGTTAGTACTAGTTTAGATTGCCTTAATTTGACTTGGAATGTAAATTTCTATGTTTTAATTTATTGGGGGCAGGGTACAATTTAATTGTATCTATTTCCATGTAATTTCCATAAATTATCTAATTCCACAATTGTATAAAAAGTGCATCGTTTGAATTAACACGGACTATACCAAATAGAAAAGTGATGGATAAAGTATGGATATTCTTCTTCGTAATTTGAACTATCTATTTCAATAAAAGGAAAGAGATAATTCCTTGTAATTTCAAACGAGGCAAAAGTCTCATATTTGGGTTTGGAAAATTATGACGGTATTCCTTTTTAGGAAGGATAACTCTAATAAATTAAAATGTGAAAATTAATATTATGAAATTCCTAAGCGTAGGCATTAATTTGTTAGTAATAGGAATATATATATAAGTATAATCGTGCCTAATGATTATATATATAGCATAATAAATGTTGATATTCGTATTAGTTATAATTGGGGCGTCAAGTTATAAATAGCGTAGTAAATTATAGGATTAGGAGGTGTATATGGAAAAGAGATAGTAATTCCAAAATTAATAAGCTAATAAATGTGTAGTTAATAGGGGGTTATAAGAGTTAAATAGGGACATAAATGTGTTTAATGAAACCGGTTAAAAGATTTAATGTGGTATTTATGGGAAGATGAAATATTTATAATAAGATTGAATTAGAACAAGTAAATAAATATCATTAGAGATTGTCCAATTTTGATATTGATGACCGTTTATTCGGACAATTGACATTTATTAAATATACGAAGGAAACGGGGAATATAGGAAATAAGCGTATAAAATAGGAAAAATTACGCAGCGAATAAGTAAGTGTTAGTACTATTAAATACACTTAAAAGAAATATAAATTTCATTGTAGGAAATTATATAGTCTTAATTATATGTTTAGAACAAACATGAATTAGTGGGCATAGCCAACACTTAGGCTTAAGATGATTTGTTTGATTTAGTGGGTTAGAATTCGAGGTCGGTAGAGTTGCACAACAAAAGTCTGTTATTCACCTAAAGGCTACCAGCAGTTGTGTATACTTACCACTGTTGTGGGATATCTCCAACCATAAGGCACATGAGGAAGGGATATATGTTTGTGTATAGGTGTGGAAAAATATACTAAAGGTTCGCCTTGGACTTGAAGTATTAAATGACTCGGTACTTTTAGGGATGTCAAGGGGTTTACTTTTGGGTTTGAGGTATTAAATAGATGTTGGATTTGCCTCCTCCCTATATAGAATTCTTAAATAACCTACGACGATACCTAATAGGAAAATGGGGTCCACTTCATTTCTAGAGGCATTAAGTAACTAGGATGGGTAATTTTCCTTGACTTACATTGGTTAGTCTAAATGGGATTTCGGATGTGGGAGGTCGGGAGGCTATGTAAGTGTTGTCGTTGGACCGGTATTTAGTGGTAGGATTGACATATGGGCTTTGACAACCAACGGTCCCACGCTGTTGTTAGCAAAGATCTAGTTATGCACCTGATAGATTTTGCTCCTATTAGTGTGGAATCCATATGGGACATGAAAAGAACTTAGAGTTTTATTTAACTATTTATTTGGTGGAGGTGGGCTAGTTTACACTTTAATGAGTCTTTAAGATGCGCTATTAATACAGTAATTAAATTATAAAGCCATTTCAAGAGGTCATCGGTCTCTGTAGCTAAGACCGATGGACTAGCATTTACGTTGCGGAGGTCCCGTTTTGGGGTTTAGGTATTATATAATCGTTGGGTCTGCCTCCTCCCTATTTAAGAAGTATTAAGTTGATGGATATTTTGGGTAGTACAACATTTAGATATATGTATGTATGTATATAGGCATATATATATAGTTATACCTCGGAGGAGGTTAGGCATATTGTGAGTGCATATAGGATTGAATGGATTAGCCTTGAATAATGAACATAACACCTAAATGAAAATCAATCGGCATAAACTAGCGTTATGGGTAAAGTATGTAAATTTCCACTCACTAGAACGTTGTTCTAACCTCTTCCTCATTACAACCCACATGACAAATTTAGATGGACAGGCTAGCAGTGCAAGATGGGAACGGTGGATGGCGAAGTCTTCTCATTCGTGCTCAGCGCTGGCAAGGCAAACATATACTTAAGGAATAATATTGATTTCAAGGTAGCAGCCTTAGTCAGTACGTATGTTCTATTATATTTTTATGTTCCGTTGTGAGTTTATATGGATCGCTCTCTGATATACTTATATTTATTACAGGTTATCCAAAACCAACGATCCAGACCCTAATGTACTTGGGTTTCAATTTAGTCGAAATTCAAGCTCATTAAGGTGCGGGTTGTTAAGCGATTTGATAAGTTTATGATTTCTTCGGTATATTCTACAAGTTTCAAGGATCGGTGCGTTTATTTTGTGAGGCGTACTAGGGAAATGGTATATCTTTTATTATAAGTTGATGATATGTTAACCGCATCTCAAAATATGGCTAGGTATCAGAATTAAGGGAGGAGCTCATTATGGAGTTTGACATGAAAGATTTAGAAAACAAAGAAGTTTCGATATAGAGATAGTCAGGGACAGGAAACATAGAGAGTTGGAGCTCACCAAGCTCAATACATTGAGAAAGTCTTATCTCAATTTGGTGTAGAGAACGTCAAACCAGTAGGCATTTCATTAGGCTCTCATTTCAAGTTAACTAAAGAAATGTCTTCCACATTAGTAGAAGATGAAAGGTACATATCAATTATACCTTACTCTAGTGTAGTTGGTAGCCTTGTGTATGTAATGGTGTGCCCTAAGCCAAATTTGGTCCATGTAGTGGGTGTAGTCAGTGGATAACCCGGGCAATTAACATTGCAGGCAGTGAAGTGGATAATTATGTATTTGCATAGTACTTTAAATATTGGCATATTATATGGTGGATTTTATAAGGATATTACTCTTAGGGGAAATTGTTATTTGGTTTACGCTGGGGAAAAAGATGGAAGGAAGTTGGTATTGAACCATTTTTTTACACTTGGCATAGATTCGATTTTGTGGAGGTCAAAGTTGCATTCTATATTAGCTTTATCAATCATCAAAACCAAACCGATATTGATTGTGGAAGCAAATAAGAAGGGATTGTATTCATTGCAGCTCTTGGATGATTTATATGTGTTGTAGATGACATTAGAGATATTCTAAGATAGTTAAAGTGTTATCCATCTTGTTCAGAACCAGGCATATAGCTCTCATACTAAGCACGTTGATGTTAATGAGTTCTTTCTTATATTGGAGGAGGAAAGAATTAAACTTAGGTTGTAAAAGATTCGTATGAAGGACAACCCTGCTGAAATAATGAAAAAGTCCCTTCGTAGAGGTAAGTTTGAGCATTGCTCAAACTTTATCAGCTTAGTATCATTTAGCTAACACCATGGGGAGCAAACCCGACAACTTTCAGTTTATTGTTGATAAATGTGAGATGCATGTATATTTAAATCATGATGGACTGTCGAATTTAAGTGATTCAAATATGTGTCGTATATAAAGGAAGACAATGAGTTGATTGATTCAGTTAAATAATTGATTATGCAATATGAGAAAATATGCGAAGAAGAGAAATCGTTGATTGATACATCAGTTAAATATGTAGTATAAGAAAATATGTAAAGAAGAAAAATTAATTGATTTAATATATCAAATAACCATGCAATACAAAGAAAAAAATGAATGAAAATAAATTATGCAATATGAATATCGTCATTATGTTAAGACTATTAGCTCAAGTGGAAACCGGTGAGGTGCTTTAGACTGGGGTTCTAAAGGTCAAGGGTTCAAACCCCTAAGACATCCAAATGATTTCTCTTCTTGAATCTTGTATGACTCATGTTCTTAAAAGAAATGTCCTCATTATTTATTTGCACTACAATATTACAAATCCAAATGTAACAATCTTGGTTTGGAGATTACCTGTATATATTAAATTATAACGGAAGTTCTAATTTAATATCGTAAATTAAAATATAATTGGAAATTTTAAATTGTTTATTTGGAATAAACAATGAATTTTGTAAATAAAATGAGAAAAATAAAGTTTGGAACTTTGTTTTGTTTATTTGGGAATAAATATAGGATTAAATATTGATTGGATAAGTATTTCGTTTAAATAAATTGAAATATTGGGTATTTATTAGTTTGGAGCTAATAAATTAATTAGGTGATGTATTTCAACGTTAAATTGTAGAAATAAATCTAAAGTAATGAAAATAAAGTTTTAAAAACTTTATTTAGAGAATTTGAGTAGAAAATAATCAAATTGCAATTTTATTTGGGTAAATACAATAATATTGGAAAACATTGTCAATATTAATCTTTTATTGAATTTAAAATGAGAAATATGAAGATAATATGTGTTTTATTAAAATAAAAGATGAAATATTTTTTGAAAATAATATTTTGATGATTAAAAAGAGTTAAAATGATTTATGGTAATTGACATGACAAGAAAACAATTTTTGTACAAATTTTTTGATTGAAAATAGTGTTTTTGTAATAAAATAGTGTAAATTGTAAAATATTGTTGAAAATAAGGTTTTATTTGTAAAAATAACTTTTTGTTGTTGAAATAAATTTTATTTTGTTACAATAACAATTGTATTCCATCCAAATAAGATGTATGCATTTTGTATGACTTTAAAAGGAAGAAATATGTGTATATAGTGTTAAATAGGAGAAAATGTGCTTATAGTTTTATATTTTCTTTAAGTATTTTGGCTTTGGGCTTAATAGGGTTTGGATGGGATCCAAAGTCCATTGTCTAGAGGCCTCTGGTATGAGAAAAACTAACAGTATGTTAGTTTTATCTCCTCCTTCTCAAAGTAATTCACAGTAAAAGAAAATATAGTAAATTAATGGCTGCCTCAAAATAAATCCAATTTTCACCAAATCTGCTGCAAATTAAAGAAGAGAATCATCAAACTAGAAAGTATACAAGGTAATCTCCACCAATACTTAAAGATTTCATCAAAAAATTCTTAGAACTTAAAATGAATTGTCTGTAATTTTTCCTGTTGTTTTGCATGTCTGTTTTCAAGCTTCTACATGTTCTTAGGGCTTCTATCTTCACCAAAGTTCACCGCTTGCATTCTAGATCACTGCTAAATCATCAAGGTGAGTTCAAGCTCACAAATTTCTAGCTGTAAAATGAAGTTCTTGTGGAAAAAATTTGCAAAATCGTTTACTGTATATGAATTTCTTCCTGTTAGTTGTTTCTTTGTTTTTCTGGTTTCTGGTTGCTACTTTGAGTGGCCATAACTTCCTATTTTCTTCTCGAATTGCTGTCGGATTTCTTCCGGTATGTAGTTTGAATGTTAGTTTATGAACTTGCCAATTTTCATGACCTAAACCCACATGTAGCTAGGTCAAAACTGAGCTCAAAGTTGGAATCGCGCAAGAAAATGACCTGGAACGAGGGGAAAAAATCACGTATGAATGGTCGACCTCCTGGTCGACCTGCATATGGTCTATATATTTTTGTTTTTCAAGTTTTTCTATAAGCTTATTCTTCCGATTCCGATGCCTTTTGTGGCAAATTCCTTTGCAATTTTGAGATGTTTTTTATGATGGTTATGGGCTATGATATCCATCAGTGGATTAGTCAAGTTTTGGAGGAATTTGAAATTCAAAAGTTTGAATTAAATTCGATTTGAATTTGAATATCGATTTAGTGTATTTCCTTCGTATTTCTTCGATTTCAAGCACTATTTCTTCCAAATAAATTGAGAAAATTTCTAAATAGTTTGGTTTAATATTTATATTAAAATATTTTCATATTATTTTTAAATTATTATTAAATTATTTCAAAGTATTTTAATATATTCAAGTAGAATTTTCAATAAAATGTCTTCAAAATGATTTCAGAAAATTATTTAAAATTATGTTTTCTCAAGTAAATTATTTTATAAATAATATACAATATTTACACTTTTTGGACGTATGAGAAAGAAAATTAAATGGTTTAGTAAAACACGTGGTATGGGACACGTGAGTTTACTTTATCGGTTAATTCCGGACTTGTACGATCGAAACTATCGGGGTTATGGATTTCTGAGTTATTTATCCAATTTATGGCGAGTTTTTGAGATTATAATCCTTATCTTTAGGAATTATCTGGGAAGGCCAATATTTGGTGAGTTGTGGTCCGAGATCTCCTATTCTAGGAGTATGATTTGTCCGAATCCGATATAGTGTTTTTCTTGCCGATGAGACGAGGCGAGTCTGAGTTTTTCGAGTTTTGAGATTTTATGATGATTTCTTTTTTCTAATATGGCAATGACTAGCGGTTAGTAAACCGTTAAGTGTGAACGTGTGGTATGGGATGCACGTTAACACTTTTCGGGTTCCTATTTGGGAGTTGTGACACATTCTGGGATTGCCAATACTATAGACCTTCGGGTCATCTTGGATTACGACTTCGGTCGTCAGGGATTTTCGACGTCGGTCGTCTGGGATTTACGACTTCGGTCGTCTGGGAGAGGTACCTAATATATATATATATATATATTACTGGTAGGATGACACGTGTAGCATCGCTTCGGCATGCAAATGGGATTTGGCCAATCTGGGGAATTTTTATGAGTTTTTTTATTTCGATTCACCAATTTGAGATGATGAATTTACTTATAGCCTTGAGTTAGAAAATGGCTTATATATATGTTTTATGGTGATTTCGATATTGGGATTATGAACTCTTATCGAGTTTCATGAGTTTTGATTTGGAGATTTTGATGATTTCACTTATAGCTTATATGTTGCTTATGTTCACTTACATTGTATAGCACTTGAATGTGAACATCTATGCCATGTTAAACCTTATCATGTGATTAACTTTGAGCCTTTATGGAATACCTATTCTTAGTTGTATAAATAGACTTTCTTATATCATTCCTTTGTATTTAAAGGAATGTTTCCCTTATGCACATGTATTCCTTTATCTTTTGCTAATATCAAGTTCTAGTTAGCCTGGCCCGTGTATTTATTACTCGGGTTAGACCGAGTTTCAGGTTAGCTTTTGGACCTATTCTAGCTTTACCTTTTGGATTTCACCATCGCTTTGGATATGGCTTAGTTTTTTTGTAGTAGTCTTTTGTTTGGGAACCTTATGATGTATATATTCTTTTATAGGGATGTATGTATATATTATGGTTGAATACCACTTATGACGGATTGTATTATATTTGATGTATGTGTATGTATATATATTTTGTGATGTTGTTTTGTGTCTTGTGATTGTTGTTATTATATTTTGTTTCTGAATCGATCCTGTAGCCACCATGGTAGTGTATTGGATAGGAATTAAGTATGTAGATGAAATGAAAAAAAAATAAGTGCCAAAACCGACATACTTAGCTCTTATCTAATGCCAGACTATGATGGTCGCCCTTAACCAGCTCTATTCTCCGCATTAGCAAACAGAATTACTACGTAATTCTCTTTGTTAATGTGGGTCTTGGGGTGGGGCGTCACAGCTTGGTATCAGAGCTGGATTCAGAACAAAATGTAATAAACGCAGAACAGTATACACGAGTACCATACATCAAGTATAATACAAGTGTAAACATCATCCCCAAAATCGTAGTGAACTCAGCCTTGTCCTTAACCTTTTGAGTTCTTTGGAGGTAGATAGAAAGGAATATGTCTAGGAATGTTAATTTTAAATTCCGTAGTATTCCTTATTCAATGAATTCTAATTGCTAATATCTACCCCTGTGAATAATCCTAGCTTATATTAACCTTCAGCAAATGGCTAGAAGAGAGAGAGGTCGCACTTCGGAGGCGGGACCGTCCAGTGGTTCTCGTCCGAAGGAGTTTATATGTCGACCGATCGGATTCTTGAGCTTCTTAAGAGCACTCAGCCTTCCGCTCCTACTCATTCCTCTCCTCCGTGCAAATCCACATTTGCGTGTATGTGTAGCGACTTCACCCATCTCGGAGACAGACCATTCAAAGGCTCCGAGACAGTTTTAGAGGTTCAGACTTGGCTCTGAACATGCAAGCGCATCTTCACTTGCATGGAGATTTTCGATCATCACCGTGTTCTTGTGGCATCGAGTATGCTGCAAGAACGAGCACTAGACTGGTACAAGCTCCTTACAACTGAGATAGATGAGTCTACTCTTACATGGTAGCATTTCCGAGATCGTTTTGAGCTTAAGTTCGTGCCAAAATCCGAGAAGGCTTTCCTTGCTCGTCTCTTTCTCGAGTTGAAGCAGGGAAAATCCTCTGTGTCATATTATATATCCTCCTTCGAGTATCTATCCAAGTATGGGCTCGAGTTCATTAGTACCCCATACAAGAAGAATCTTAAGTTTGTATATGGACTTAAGAAGTATTTGAAGAAGTCGCTCATGCTTCAGCTTAAGCTCTCGTTTGAGGAGCTTGTGGATTCGACGCTTCACCTCGAAGCCATCAAAAAAGAAAGGGATAGTAGTGATGAGGCCGAGGTTCGAATGAACCCAAATAAGAAGAAATTTCCCTTTCAGAGATCCCAATCATTTCCTCCTAAGAAGAAGATGAAGCAAGGCAATTCTGGTTCTCATTCCGGTGCAGCACCTCCTTCAGCTAGAGTGTTGGCTTGCTTCAATTGTGGTTCTAGAGACCATCTAGCTAGAGAATGTCCTCAAACCCCCAAGTGCCATTATTACAAGAAGGAAGGACATATAGTTTCAGCATGTCCTAAGAAGGGGAAGAGTTCAGGTTCGGGGAATCTGAATGTGGCTCAGGCTACTGGTAGTGCATCTCAGTCGCGAAGGTTCTATTCTTTTTCATGACTGTTCTATTCGAATCCTCTTCGATACGGGTGCTTGGCATTTATCCGTATTGGAGAAATTTGTGAATGCTATTAGATGTTTTGGTCTGGTTGCTTACTTGAGGATTGCGAATCCTTTTGAGGGGGTCTGCAATACTTGACGTGAGAATTTTGGGATTTGTTTCTTGTAGTTTATCTTTGCGTGCGTATTAGCACGCTGTTTTCTATCTTGAGTTTGGAGTAATTTGAGAGGGAGTGGCTTGCATTTTATCAAGCCACATTTTATGATTTGAAGGGTCCTATAGATAGGTATCCTAATTCAGTTGGTTGGTTATTTCTTGTCTTCGGAATATTGATTATGATTCTGAAGTCTCTGTATTCACTCTTGAGTATCGAGATGTTGATGATATATCTCGAATTCCCGTCATTGTGACTCTATTGATTTCTGTAAGTCTGTTCGGGTATGACACCCCATCAGGCAATCAAATATTGTATTGATCTCATTCCCGGTTCTTAGCCTTTCGGTCATTCTTCCACGAGGATGCCCACTAAGGAAATGAGGTGATCCTTGGAATTTAATTGATATTGCCATTCTTACCTCTTTTGAGATAACCTTTTTGGATACTCATTTATAGGCTCAGTAATATTACTTTACCTGAAGTAATGATTTGCCATTTGTGTTCTTCTTTTCTTTCAAGAAGATATTTTACCCTTACCCTTATATCTCGCTAATTTCTTATTCGATTTATTGGTGGTGCTAGGGTCTTTCTTCAGCTTGACCCTACATCGATTCTCATTAGCTACGAGTTGTGGAGGATAGTGTTATTTTACCGCATTCTGCACTCGTTATGAGTTTCTGAGTAGTTCGTTATACCATTAGGAATGACGAATACTCCAATATATTTCCTCAATCTTGTGAACCGAGTATATTCAGGGAACATCTCGATGAGTCTCTTTTTGTGTTTTTGATTTTGGGTATATGTAATGAATTGTGTTTTCAATTTTTTCAAAAAAAAATTGAAGATATATTTCTAAGAGGAATTGGATTTGTTTTTTGGGATAAATAAAGAACATTTTGAGAACTATGAGATACTTCTTTTATAGAAGATGATTTTTGTGTTAGGTTGGCCATCAAGTGCTTTAAGAATTCTGGTTGATATGCCAGATCAACGTTTACAATAGGAATTTCCTAAACGCTGTGATGAGACAATCAGACACGATTAATTGAGTTTTAATGAGACTAAATTTGGAAATAAATTAAAAATATTTGAGAACTAAATTTTATTTTGGATGACCTATGTAGCCATTGAACCATAGTGGGATTGGATGAGTGGCGAGGTGGTTTTGATCATTTGTCAAAGCTGCAGCCAATCGATAGGGTTATTCATTATAAATTAATGGCGGGGCAATGCCATTATGATAATTGGAATGTATGAGTTTGAATATAGTTATGTTGTATTGTTGAAATGATGAGTAATACTTTGTTTAAAGAATAAATGTTTATTGAATATTTTAAAATAAGTTATACATGTTAAAGATGGAGTTTGTTATGAGGATTTGGGTATTTGAAAAGAAAATTTGGAATAATAAGGGGAAATATGAGTTTGAAATTATTTGTCATTTTATAAGAACTATAGGAAGGAGTTTGGAAAATTTTCAACTGTTGAAAATTGAGATTTTGAATTTAAAGCCAATGAGTTTTGGAACTTTAAGAAGTTTAATTGTAAACAAAAATTTAGATTATGATTTTGAAGGTAATGAATTTTGAACTCTAATAAATTTTGATTGTAAATTAAAATTTATATCAATTGCGTTCCTCGTAATTGTCTTGTCTTAATGCAATAGTCTAACGACTAGCATTTTGCGGTCGTTTGAGTAGGGTGATCTTTGAAGTAACCATCTTTCATCGGGTCTTCGTACCTCAATGGTTGTTATCTTAGTATCAGTATGGCTCCTTCCATAGTAACACATGGAAAGTCATCATCTTATTGATGGGAGTTCAGATGGAGCGATGCTAAATCCCAACTTTATTTGAGAAACTTTTGTGAAATCAATCTCATTCGATTGATTTTGGGTTGCACTTTTGCTTTTGTGTTCTTGTTTCGATGGCGAGATGCCTTCGAAATCATGAAGTGTTGCTCGAAGATATTCCATAGTCCTCTAATCCCGACTTATATATTCGGGTAATCATAGAATTTATTGAGCAATTTTATCTTGGTCTTCTTTTATATTGAGTAGAGAGTGAGGAATTTTGATCTCGTGCTTGTCTATCCTTCCTTTGAATGATGAAATAAATGTGTTGAATATAAACTCTTTTCTAGAAATTGGGAGGATGCAATTTTGTTAAGGGAGGGAGTCTGTAACAACCTTGGTTTGGAGATTACCTGTATATATTAAATTATAACGGAAGTTATAATTTAATATTGTAGAACTAAATATAATTGGAAATTTTAAATTGTTTATTTGGAATAAATAATGAATTTTGTAAATAAAATGGGAAAAATAAAGTTTGCAACTTTATTTTGTTTATTTGGGAATAAATATAGGATTAAATATTGATTGGATAAGTATTTCGTTTAAATAAATTGAAATATTGGGTATTTATTAGTTTGGAGCTAATAAATTAATTAGGTTATGTATTTCAAAATTAAATTGTTGAAATAAATCTAAAGTAATGAAAATAAAGTTTTAAAAACTTTATTTTGAGAATTTGAGTAGAAAATAATCAAATTGCAATTTTATTTAGGTAAATACAACAATATTGGAAAACATTGTCAATGTTAATCTTTTATTGAATTTAAAATGAGAAATATGAAGATAATATGTGTTTTATTAAAATAAAAGATGAAATATTGTTTGAAAATAATATTTTAATGATTAAAAAGAGTTAAAATGATTTATGGTAATTTATTTGATAAGAAAACAATTTTTGTACAAATTGTTGGATTGAAAATAGTGTTTTTGTAATAAAATAGTGTAAATTATGTAAATTGTAAAATATTGTTGAAAATAAGGTTTTATTTGTAAAAATAACTTTTTATTGTTGAAATAAATTTTATTTTGCTACAATAACAATTTTATTCCCTACAAATAAAATGTTTGCATTTTGTATGACTTTAAAATGAAGAAATAAGTGTATATAGTGTTAAATAGGAGAAAATATGCTTATAGTTTTATATTTTCTTCAAGTATTTTGGCTTTGGGATTAATAGAGTTTGGAATGGGATCCAAATCCCATCCTCTAGAGGCTTCTGGTATGAGAAAACTAACAGTACGTTAGTTTCATCTCCTCCTTCTCAAAGTAATTCACAGTAAAAGAAAATAGAGTAAATTAATGGCTGCCTCAAAATAAATCCAATTTTCACCAAATATGCTGCAAATTAAAGAAGAGAATCATCAGACAAGAAAGTATATAAGGTAATCTCTACCAATACTTAAATATTTCATCAAAAAATTCTTAGAACTTGAAATGAATTGTCTGTAATTTGTTCTGTTGTTTTGAAATGTCTTTTTTCAAGCTTCTACAGGTTCTTAGGGCTTCTATCTTCACCAAAGTTCATTGCTTGCATTATAAATCATTGCTCAATCATCAAGGTGAGTTCAAGCTCATAAATTGCTAGCTGTATAATGAAGTTCCTGTGGAAAAAATTTGCAAAATCGTTTACTGTATATGAATTTCTTCCTGTTAGCTGTTTCTTTGTTTTTCTAATTTTTGGTTGCCACTTTGAGAGGCCATAACTTCCTATTTTCTTCTCGAATTACTGCCGGATTTCATCCGGTATGTAGTTTGAATGTTAGTCTATATGCATGCCAATTTTCATGACCTAAAACCACCTGTAGCTAGGTCAAAACTAAGCACAAAGTTGGAATCGCGCAAGAAAATGACCTGGAACGGGAAAAAAATCGCGTATGAATGGTCGACCGGGAGGTCGACCATACACTTCCCCAGGTCGACCGTACAGTCGACCTGAGGAAGTGCAAGGTCGACCTGCATATGGTCTATATATTTTTGTTTTTCAAGTTTTTCTATAAGCTTTTTCTTCCGATTCCGATGCCTTTTGTGGCTAATTCCTTTGCAATTTTGAGATGTTTTTGATGATGGTTATGGGCTATGATATCTATCAGTGGATTAGCCAAGTTTTGGAGGAATTTGAAATTCAAAAATTTGAATTTGAAAATCGATTTAGTGTATTTCCTTCGTATTTCTTCGATTTCAAGCACTATTTCTCCCAAATAAATTTTGGGAAAATTTCTAAATAGTTTGGTTTTGAAATCTTTATATTAAAATATTTTCAAATTATTTTTAAATTATTTCAAAGTATTTTAATATATTCAAGTAGACTTTTCAATAAAATATCTTCAAAATGATTTCAGAAATTATTTTAAAATCTCATTTTCTCAAGTAAATTATTTTATAAATAATATACATTATTTTCCCTTTTCAGATGTATGAGAAAAAGAATTAAACGGTTTAGTAAAACACGTGGTATGGGACACGTGAGTATACTTTATTGGTTAATTCCAGACTTGTACGATCGAAACTATCTAGGTTATTGATTTCTGAGTTATTTAGCAAATTTATGGCGAGTTTTTGAGATTATAATTCCTACCTTTAGGAATTATCTGGGAAGGATAATATTTGGAGAGTTGTGGTTCGAGATCTCCTATTCTAGGAGTATGATCTATGAGAACTTGATAGTGTTTTACTTGCCGATGAGATGAGGCGAGTCTGAGTTTTTCGAGTTTTGAGATTTTATGATGATTTCTGTTTTAATGTGGCAATGACTAGCGGTTAGTAAACCGTTAAGTACGAACGTGTGGTATGGGACGCACGTTAACACTTTTCGGGTTCCTATTTGGGAATTGTGACACGTTCTAGGATTGCCAGTACTATGGACCTTCGGGTCATCTGGGATTACGACTTCGGTCGTCGGGGATTTACGACTTCGGTCGTCTGGGATTTATGACTTCGGTTGTTTGGGAGAAGTACCAAATATATATATAGTACTGGTGGGATGACACGTGCAGCATCGCTTCGGCATGCAAATGGCCAATCCGGGGAATTTTTATGAGTTTTTGATTTTGATTTCACCAATTTGAGATGATAAATTTACTTATAACCTTGAGTTAGAAAAAGGCTTATATATGTTTTATGGTGATTTCGATATTGGGATTATGAACTCTTATCGAGTTTCATGAGTTTTGATTTGGAGATTTTGATGATTTCACTTATAGCTTATATTTTGCTTATGTTCACTTACATTGTATAGCCCTTGAATGTGAAACATCTATGTCATTTTAAACCTTATCATGTGATTAACTTTGAGCCTTTATGGAATGCCTATTCTTAGTTGTATAAACAGACTTTCTTATATCATTCCTTTGTCTTTAAAGGAATGTTTCCCTTATGCACATGTATTCCTTTATCTTTTGCTAATATCAAGTTCTAGTTAGCCTGACCCGTGTATTTATTACTCAGGTCGGACCGAGTTTCAGGTTAGCTTTTGGACCTATGCTAGCTTTACCTTTTGGATTTCACCATCGCTTTGGATATGGCTTAGTTTTTGCGTAGTAGTCTTTTGTTTGGGAGCTTTATGATGTATATATTATTTTATGGGGATGTATGTATATATTGTGGTTGAATACCACTTGTGACGGGTTATATTACATTTGATGTATGCGTATGTATATATATTCTGTGATGATGTTCTGTGTCTTGTGATTGTTGTAGTTATTACATTTTGTTTCTGAATCGATCATGTAGCCACCATAGTAGTGAATTGGATAGGAATTAAGTATGTCGAATACTCGAGATGAAATGAAAAAAAAATGAGTGCCAAAACCGACATACTTAGCTCTTATCTAATGCACGAATATGATTGTCGCCCTTAACCAGCCTATTCTCCGCATTAGCAGACAGAATTACTATGTAATTATGTTTGTTAATGTGGTTCTCAGGTTGGGGCGTCACACCAAACAAGTAATTTTATTTTCGACAATCAAATTACTCCCTATAGTAATGACTTTGTTCTCAAGTAATATATTTCTACAAATAAGTATCATACTTCTTCTTCATTGACATAGATAGAGATTTCCACATATATCAGATTAGAAAATTGAAAACCCTATTTCGTCTACTTTAGGGATTCTCGATTTTATCGAGTGTTCATTGCAATTCCTTTTGTAGTTGAGATTATCGAGATTCTTCACATATTTCTAATTTCAAATCACTTATTTGGCTTTTGTATCCTTTATTACATTGGTAAATGAATAACAGAAGTTGTTGGGTTCTCCGCGGACGTAGGTCAATATGACTAAACCATGTTAAATCTCTTGCATCTCCATTTTATTACTATTTCTGTTTGTTTATTTGGTGATTGGATAAATTGTTTTTATTTTTTGATATTTAATGGGCATGCTAGATTCTTCGTTTTTGCGATAATCGATAAGCTATCACTATAACGACCATTGGTGAGAATTGTCGTATTGTAGATATGCAAAGTCAAATTGTGTGAAACCAAATATAAAATGTATTTTTTTCCCTCTTCGTCTACTAATATGTTCCTTTTTTCCCTCTAAATAATATATATTTTTCTCTCATTTTTGCATTTTATGTTTTCTCCAAATTGTGTGAAATCATATTGCTAATTTGTTTTCTCGCATTTTCACAAGTATATCTATTGGTTCCTCTTGTTCTGCTTTCCAACTCCGTGACGAAAAATGGTTATCGTTTTATTTTTATACTTAACATACACTATTTCCAACATATGATTTTCAATTGTTCTTTACTCTACATTTTGTTAAGTATTTATAATATATGCTTCTAATTTATAGAAATATTTTTTATCTAACACAATATTGCGTTTAACTGAAACAAAAAAAGATCAATAGCAATTGTTGTAGAATTATACAATTTAAATGTCGATTCTTTCACCTTTATGTGGATCAAATAGTTACACCGAATATCATTCTCAATTGAAAATTTTAACAGCAGAAGTTTATGTTGTATAAGAGCATCTCCAGCATGAGAAATTTGCTAATGGAAAACTTTTTTTTTTTAGATTCCTCATGCTCCAACAGCGTTGATTAGAGCATGACGAAAAAAGAAAAGTGGGAGTTTCTCTCATTTTTTTTTAGCCTGAATTTTTAAACGACTATTTGAAAACTATTTAGAAAACAAATGGAGGTTTTAAAACCCATATAACTCTAAATGGCTTTATGAATATTGTTTATATTTTTTTTTAACCTTTTTTTTGTGGCAATCGCTCTGGAATTCGGCTTTTTTTTTTCTTTTCCTCTTCCTCCTCTTTTTAAAAATGGCATCCCTCATATGAAGATGCTCTAAATGTGAGAAAACAGTTACTTCCATCACGCAGGACGTACGACCTTTAAGCCAACAATAGCATCCAATATTCTTCATAATTTTGCTTTTACATCATAATAAAATAACGTGCTCATAAGACAAATGATATTTAATCATGCACTAACTTTAATATCTCAATTATATATAGCCGCACAGATTAGCTCAAACCAAAACAAGCATTACACGAAAACTCCCTCCTGCACACAGCTGATATAACCCGAACCATGTCGTCCGATGTCCAGCACGAAACAGCAAACACCAACCCACTCCAACCCCTCAAGCTCTTCGGCTTCCACGTCTGCAACCCCGAACCCAGCAGCAGTAGCAACGACGTTAGGAAGTACGAGTGCCAGTACTGCAGCCGCGAGTTCGCCAACTCGCAGGCGCTGGGCGGTCACCAGAACGCCCACAAGAAGGAGAGGCGCCTCCTGAAGCGCGCCCAGATGCTGCAGCAGCAGCACCAGTCTGCCGCGTTCCGATCGCCGCCCGGTGGGTTCATGTATCCGCGAGGCGGTATCGTCACCCCTCACTCGGTGGGAACCGCCGGCAAGGAGAGGGGTGCGAGGTGGGTGGATTTCGATCGAGGTGGGGCTTGCTTGGACGGATGGGGCCCGCATATGTATTTCTCGTTTGGACACGTGGCGGAGGATGAGGAAACGGGTGAAGTGGATATTGGATCCGGGTTTGGGTTGGATTTGAAGCTTAGACTTGCGCCTGCCGGTTCTTGAATTTTTATTTTTCTCTCTTTTATTGATTATACTTGCCTTTCTTGTGTTTTTTGTGGAGTGTAAAGTATATAATTGTTTAGATTAATGACCTTATTTCACTTTAATTATTTATGTGTCTAATTTTTTAGATTTTCGTAGATATTCTCATGCAATTGTGTTAGGACTTTTATGCTGTAAAGCCAGCAGTCGTTTATCGCTAGTGTTTCCAAAGTAATCACAGTAACTTATTGGTGATGAATATAGCAAGTAATGCTTTTCAACATTTTTAAAATGATTTTCAACTTAGGATCAATTGAATTATGGTTCACCGAATTTGTTCTTTTAAACGCTTATGGTTAACAGTTGAATTATGATATGTTTATTGTTTACATGTAATTAGCGTTGCTACAACATAAGCATCAACAATTTATGTTTATTGTTTACATAAATAATTAGCGCTGCTGCAACATATGCATCAACAACTCAAACTCTAATGGAGTTGTCTTAATATGTATTGTTAACTAATAATTTAACCAATCTCGAAAATATGACTAAAAGTAGATTTTAACAAAGGTAACTCACTAATATCTTTGAAAAATGGAAAATAAGGAGATAATGTTTGCAAAATTAGCAAAGACACACAGCGTAAAGTGTACGATCAACGTCGATTTACGTGCACTGTAAAGAATTTTTTATCGCTTTGCTTCTTTTACAATGATTGCTATTACAAGAGAAAATAACAAGAAATTACAATGTTTGAAAGCTTGTGTTCTTCACCCTTTATAAAAATGTATGTCTGACGTATTTATAACAGCACGGATCTGGGTTGAGCGGCTTAGATTGTGCAACTGACCTACTAAAATCACGTCGGGCCATTGATCGCGCCACCCGGGGCATGATGTGTGACAGTTGGAGTGCCAATTTGATTGTATGGTTCAAATGATTGTCAACCAGCTGACTGTGCTTTGAACATGCATTGATCAGGGTCAGGCGGCATGGGTTCAAGTAATGGTTGTGTAGGGGTGCTTTACTAGGGTGGAAGCAAAGAAAATAACGTGGTTACTGCACAGTAGCACTTTTGCTAGATGAACTTTGTTGTTTGTGTTTGTGCTAGCCTTTTAAAGAAACAGTGCATGCGAAGCTTCTTTTTGTAGAGGCAATTAGGTGCATATGACCAAAACCTGCTGAAACAAGACAAGAAGGCTTTAGAAGGAGTAGGTGGTCGATAGAGAAGTCGAGCGGGGGACATTACTAGGGGTTAGGTTGATGGTCGGGGCACTCAACTGCTGAGAGGCATGTTGCATACCGAGCTACCGTCCATAGCCGTTGTCCATTAACAATCGTTGGGAGCATTGCTTTGACTTGTGCGGGAGATGATGTTAGCCGGCCAGTTTCGATAGGAGAAATGGCAGCTCGAGTCCATTGCAGGCTAAGCGAAGTGGGAGAGCTAAATATACTAGCTTTTGGAAATACGCAAGTCGAAAAGTCCTAGATGCATGTGACAACCACCCTATACCACCGGCACAAATAGTATATAATTAGTGCTATGTTGTCCTGCCCGGTCGATTTAGGACGATCATCGGATGAATAATAACAAACACATCATATAACATGTCGTGTCTCACATCGCATGGATAAAATATAATATCACATATATAACAGAAGAGACAGTAATAACTATATGAACTAATCATCAAAGTATAGATCCATACAGTTATATACAAATGTAGTAGAATTTATATAATAGAAACAAACTCAATAAGTGTCCTAATATAATTAATAAGCAATCATTGTTAAGGCTCGCCAGTGCTGCACAGCGGAATAAGCGTACAGTCCATATAAGTATATACTACGAGTAGCTCCATCCAGCTCGTCCTTCGAACAGCTACTGCGTTATCTAGACCTGTTATATAGTCTACTAATTTAAGAGTAACCAAGATAATGAAAACAAAGTATAAAACTTTGGCTTAGACAACAGTCTAGTGTGAGCGGTAAATGAATATCAAAATACTACACTGGTAAATATAGTAAGGAGAGTACACGAACCATACCTGACATGTCCCTGCAACCAAAAAGTTAGCACATAATACTATAATATGCTGCTCTAGAGTATCATAAAGGTACTATACAACATAGAATGGTGGATGTCCAGATATCCCTATCTCCAGTACCTACTTCCAATGATATCCCCGAGTGATAGCCCACTAAAGATAGCAGCCAAAGCAACCACATTCATTAAACAATCCTAGTTATCACTCACCATATGCCTTGAATATATGATAACTTGTATTACCACAATGCTAGGAATTAATGGAAATTCCAGTTCTTGTTGTACTCTTGTATCATGTAGCCCAAAGCTCGATACGTGTCTCATTGCCCCAAAGCTAGACGCTAATCCAAAGCCACCAGTCCAGGGTATATCAATAGACCCATGGACGCTCCCACTTACAATACCTCTGCTTCGAATACAACTGAAAACACTCGGAGTTATTAATGATTCCTTGGCACTATCCTTCGAGCCTCCCTTGCTCCTTTTGGACATCGAGCCTTCTTGCTCAATCCAGATTCCATTATTCCAGAACCCACCACGTTCCATTCATGGCTTCCTCCTTTATCGAGCCGTCATCTTTGGTACATACTCCCACCACGAGCCATCAACTGAAGATCCATAGCTTTTATCATGCCATTATACTGCCATTTAGCCTTGATGCAAACGAGCCACTACCTCCAGTACGACTTAAAGAGCATACACTACCTGAGCTGTAAATTTCACCTCATCCCATGTAGTGTGATAATTCGGTACCGAATCATAGGCATAACTCAGCGCCGAGTTATACACTTGGCCAACCAATGGCTACCACTTCTTCCATGCATCTAGTACTCTTCTTTAAACACTTTAGATCCCTGACCTATCCATCCTAGATAACTCGGTCCTAATCCAAAGCTCCATCTTCAAGTTCTATAGATAACTCGGTATAGCATCCAACCCTTAGCCCAATACCCTGCACCTTGCTATGGAACCTATGCAGTTAAAGCACTCAGCAGATTCAATGCGATGGAGGTGCGAAAAATCATTGCCGGAATACAGCAAGGATACAGTGGGGATATATCAAATGACTCTAAAATAACATATAAAACTTGTACTTAATGTATTTGTAAGTATATAAATGCTAATTAAATGAATAATTAACATTAAATTTAATAGTAATTAATATAAATTTAAATTTGAATAAAAAATGTGTAAATATATTGTAAATAAACATAAACTGATATTTAACACAATTAAATTTAATAGAATATTAGAGTACTTTTGTCAATGAAAATATATTAAAAAATTAAATTAAACAATAATTTTATAATTTTTATAATGTATAAATGTCATTTTTCAATTCATTTTGTTTAAAGAAGATATAGCGGGAACAGCATGATATAACGGGATATAGTGGAAATAGCGGGGCTTAAAGAGAAAAGGCTATTTTAAGGCTATTTGGGAAAATCATAGTGGTAGAAATCCGCGATGGGATATAGTAGGGTTATAGCATGGCAATAGCGATGCATTAAATGCACGGTATAAAACATCTCCTCTAGCCAAGCTCTATCTATCCATGCCAACCACCGACCTATAGGAGCTACCCCTATAACTCGTCACCGACCTATCACTATAAGTCAGTACCGATTTTAGCCTTAGCTCTTCATGAGGTGCGACTTATAATGTAGGCTCCTAGTATGCTCCAAAGCCCCTCCTCCAAGTTTCTTCCAATTCTGACCAATTTTGCCTCTGATTTTCCCAATTCACCAACCTATCTTCCTATGCATCCAAACACTAACAAACAACATCAAAACACAATATACAAACATAAAATAACGTACACTCACATGTAATCACATAAGTAATACATGGAATTATGAACATATGAGTATGATTAAGTTAAACTACAAGATTATTACTCCAAATCATATTAAAATTCATTTATTTAGGTCATAAACATGTACCAACATGTAATTTACGTTAGAAAAGGATTTTTAGATCAAAAACCATGTTAAAACCTATAATTCTATAAACATGCATAGGATGGTGAGAAGTCATAAGCTACTCACCAATTACCAAATTCAACCAATTTGAATGTAGATCCAATCTGAACAGCAATGAAAAGAACTTCTAATCAACCAATTTGATGATCTCTAGCTTCTAATCAAGGATCTAATCTCTAATGCACAATCTAGTTTGATCTAGAGAGAAATTTGAATAAATTAGGATGGATCTAGGACTAATTAGGGTTTAGATCTAATTTGGAATGAGATTGAAAAATCTAATTTGACTCCTACATCCCTTGTTTATAGTAATCTCTAATTAGACTAATGGGTTCACTAATGGGCTTAATTAATTACACAATAATTTTATCTAGTAGCTTTCAAAACTTAAAACATGCATAACATTCTAACCGTAAGTCTGTTTTTCTATTATAACCACTCCACCAAATGGGAAACCATCATCATGAAGCAATGGAACTGGTTTGAGATCCTAATTCAACTCGTATCAAAAGTTATATCTCATACAAAGTTGTCAAGGTCAAAATGGTTGCATAGAAATTCGATACGTAAAATATGGGTCGTTACAATGCATGCTGAGATATTGGTTGTTTGAATCACGCCGGACAATTTAGGCTACACGGGCCGATTAAGAATTAAGTGTGAGAAAATCGAGCAATGGGTATGTTGCTTAGTAGACTTCTTAATGAGGAGATGGTGATGATGAATTTAATTAAGGGAACTATCAATGAAGAAAGATAAAATAATGGTTGATTGAAGAGGTGAACCATGCAAGTGGAGAGAGATAATCAAACATGAAAAGAGGTGTCATTGTTTATTAATGTGAAATATCAGGTCATTTGATGAAATTCCACAACAAGTTGAGAAGGGGGAAAGGATGAAGACATTAGGAGAAAACTAAAATAAACAAAATGAAAATAAGGACGATGAGGTAAATTTTGATTTGTAAATTGATCATAACATCCTATGTTTAAGCAAACGAAAAGTAAAAAAGAAAGGATTGGATGTTCAATTCAGGTGCATGTATCCAAATATGCAAACATGAGGAGGAATTCATTGATATAAGAAGCAAAAGAACATGGTGGAATATGTTAATGGTTGTGATATGGAGGTTCAAGACATAAGTTTAAATAGATTGAAGATGTTTGATGGGAAGGGGTAAGATTCACAAGAGCTAAGCATATCCTAGAAATTAATGAGAATAAATAGGGGTAGTTGGAAGGAATGACTTACAACTTTTCAACTCGAGGTAAAATTAATAGGGTATGCAAAAAAAATGAGGAGGTTCCGGGCGTAGAACGAGGAGATAATACTTTATATAAATTGTTTGAAAAAATAGTGGAAAAGGTAGAAAGTTCCCAAACTCGAGTTGGAGAAGAATATTTGTTTAGATTAAGATGGACATGCAAAGGAAAACAAAAGGCATGCAAGGAGGTCTTTGGGGGTATTACAAGCAATTTTGAATGATTGAGCATTGTTATGTTCGATAATTTTTTAGTAGCTTGTGATTTTCTTGAAGCATGAGCATTTTGTGAGCCTAAGCTTCGATTTATGTCATGATTTTCTTTAAACTCGGGTTTCGTTGAAGCATGAGCCGCAAATACACAGTTGATCAAGGACATGCATGTTGGAACTGGGCCAACCCGCAGCGGAGTTAAAGGGTAAATTTCAAAAAAATTCCTTATTGGATCTTTAATGGGCCTATGTAGTCTAAATCCATTTAGAGATTTTGAAATTTAGCTTTAAATAAAATCAATATTTTATTTAAATTTAAAATCATGTTTTATTTTATATACGTGTGTATCGTATATACACATATGTGTGTACATGCACATGCAACATGATAATGTGTACATGGATTACCATTATCGTGTATAGATGTTGAGATTTACACCGCAACAGACATGTTACGCCCTCTATATATAAATTTGTTGTCTAAATATATATATATATATATATATATATATATATCTGTGTGTGTGCATGCATTTAATTAATGTATAAATAAATGTGTGTGTGTGTGTATAAATTTAATCATATAATCATTATAAATATTAGTTATAAATTATTTGTATAAGCATTTATGAAATACACACACATGCACATATATATAATTAAATTACAAAATTATTTCATATATTAATTTATTAAATAATTTAGAGTATTTATCATATAATATGAAATCTAATTATATATATATATTATGAACGTATAACTAATTATAAATATATATATACATAATTTTTTAATAAAAATAAATTTACAGTTGCTCTCGGCCAGAAACTTTTTTTAAATTTTCTTCTTGGTTTAATAATATTTTAATAAAATACTTATTAAATAATTAAAAAAACTATATGGAGTAAACAAAAGAATATTAAAAAATTATTTCCAAATCATAATGTGTATTTTATTTTATATAAGATTTTTTCCAAATTTTATAATATTTATAAATGTGTATAAATGTATTTTATTTATTTAACTAATTTTAAATAAAACAAATAATTAAAGTTTAATATACATACATACATATAATAAATATATAAATATTATTGCCAAATATTTTTTATGTATATATATATATATATTATAATTTAATATTTTATATTAAGATTTAATCAATAAAAATTATTTAAAATATTATTCTAATCAATTTTTTTAGTCAGGCCATAAGCATGTAGCATGTATACTGAATAATAATATTAAATTATGCACATATAAGAATTATCCAATGTGACAACACAATTATTACATATTCATTATATTGATAACTATCTAAATTAACATATGATATGATGATATATCAAGCATTAATATATGATAATAAGTAAAGAATGATACCCTTCACCAGTGCCTAGAGTTTACATGTCAAAGCAAATAATAAAGCTCCTTAAATTGAATCTGAATTCAAAAGTTGCCAGCTCTCGAATGCAACAACCACCACTTCTGAAATTTCGATTGAACTTAATGTGTTTTTGAAATTGGATTTTTGGTCTTGAACAGGGAGTACTGGTAAAAGTTTAGTAAAAGTGAGGATTAAGTGACATTACATAAAGGAGAGATAATGAAGTGAAAATTGGATCACCATCCTTATTTCTTTTTTACCATTTCTTTCCTTTTTAACCATTCAAACCTCACCTACCTACCAACCCTTGGCCGACCTAATCTTGCCACTTCCTAGCCAAAATCATGATTCCCCATATGGGCCTCAAACCTAGTCCAAGCCCAAAAAAATTCATTGCAATTTAAATCCAATTTAAACGCGTACTGATATCGTATATCGATAAGTAATTTATAACTATTATAAACACAATGTTTAATATTGTTTAACAAACCAATAAACTTTTATAATTAATATTTCATAAATATTAATTAATTAAATTAATTACAACAATTATAAATTAATTAAATCGGGTGGTAAAAAAGAGTATTCAACGTTTCCGTTGTGTGACTCTTAGGTGTAAATTTGGTCAGCTATTAATATCGAACAATTCGAATATTAACGTTCACATTTCACTTAGCAAGTGGTGTGACATTATGGCAAAATTTCACTTACTCGATATTGGTAAAATCTAATTTTATTTTATTAAGCATTATGTGGTAGTGACAATTATTTATACCAATTTTCTTTGTCAAAACTATATCACTTTGGACTTATGGAATTTGGTAATGGTCAAAATTCCAATTCATCCATATTCAACTCTATAGTCCAAATACAAGTCCTTGGTTTAATAATAACAATTATTATTAACCGAGTTACTCTGGCCAGAGAAACTTTAAGTTGATCTCAATTGACCATGATACCAACCTCATATAACTGAGGAGACGAATCCTCTCTTATATACTGTTTCGCTTTCAATACTTCCACTCAACCCAACTATAGTCATTCGATGGACGCCATGCCACGATTTGACTATAATCAAAGCAGAGCTTTCATAACAATATTCAGAAGTCAAGAGAACTTAGTAAATTAGTCACATTTATATTTTCTGTTTATCCTTAGTTATATCAACCAATAGAAAACTATTAAGTGAGTCATTTCATAGTTATCTGATAACTATCAATACATAACCCTTTGATGACCCTAGCAGTCATGAGTAATACACTATCCAAATATTTGAAGAGTGTTACGTACTCTAGTCTCAACAGATGCATCCAGTCTCAATACATCTTGACTAGGAATATTGAAAATAATGTTTTTATTATATTGTGATACAATACTCACGGTTACAGCTATTTGTAATTACTATCATAGATACATCATTTATGGATTTCCATCAAATATATTTTAATTAAACATTTAATTATTTATAACACATTATAAAAAATATAACACAAAGAAAACACCTTTATTACGAACGAGAATTGATTTCAGAGTTAATAAATTACAATAAATTACAGAATTATCCCTAGTGCATACCCCTAACTCTATCAATCTCACACTTGCATCTTGGGGCCAATTATGGAATCTCAATCCCATCCCTTCAATCAGCTTCTCAAGAGCTAACCTAACTAGACTTTAGTGAATGGGTCTGCTATGATGTCCTTGGTATATACCTCATGTATCACGACCTCTTTCTTCTCAACGAATTCCCTGATGAGGAGGAACTTATGAAGAATATGTCGTGTCTTCTTACGTGATCTGGGTTCTTTCGCGATCTTTATCGCTACTTTGTTATCACAGAACAATGTCATTGGATTCTCAATATCGGAAATCACTCTGAGCTCACTTAATAACTTGCGCATCAGAACTACTTCTTTAGCTGCTTGGTTAAAGGCAATGTATTCGGCCTCCATTTCCAAATCAACTACTATTTCTTTATTAGAAATTTTCCAATTGATGGCTCTATTGTTAAGTGTAAAGGCATAACCAAACACTGATTTACTATCATCAACGTCACTCTGAAAGCTAGAGTCAGTATACCTCTTCATAAGGAGGTCTCTTGTAACAACCCACCACGGAACATGCCTAAATTTCGACCCAGAAAAGGTCCATTGAAACTTAGATTCATTCAAAGAAAGGCTGTTGGTTGGAAAATGAAATAACAATACATAGCCATAATTAATCTTTCAGAGCTCACAATGGATAGAATAAAATATAATAGCAAAGTGTACCCATTTATTTCAAAACCATAAAATATCACAATACAAAATACAATCAAATCATATCATAAATCCATTACAACAATTGTATAAATACATGGGTATACAAAGCAAGTAACAATGATAAATACTGCCACACGCCAAGCTTCTCCATCTCTGAGCATCGTCGCCGCCGTTTCTCCGTCATTAACCTGTGTTGTAATAAGGAAGGAGTCAGAACATAAAGTGTCTAGTGAATAAAAAACAACGAGTCTTACCTTTTCAGTACTTGGGCAGTATATTTCAAAACAAGAATATGTCTACGAACATAAAAACTTTAAAGCCATTTAATAGTTCTTATAAGGAAAGGAGGCGGGTCCTCAACCAACCACTTAATACCTTCCATTCTATAAGCCGGTTTCTAAAATCCCATAACCCAAATCCCACGTCATAAACAACTAGTAATGCAAGAGATAGTACCCAAACCACTTAATACCTTTTATTGGAAAATAGGCAAACTCTAGTCATTTAATACCTTCATTAAGGTAGAACCCATCATTTAATAACTATTTCCAGGGTGTGCTCCTCAATGGTACCATCTAGCTAGCATCAAATGGAATCTCAAGTCACTTAATGCTTCTTTATTTGGAAACGTGGACCCTCGATCGGTCACTTAATACCTTATCCAGAAGCGGACCCCTGTAGAGATACCACCTAACGTGTCCCTTAGGTCATTTAATACTTCATTTGAAGAAAAGAGGCGGGCCCTCAAACAACCACTTAATACCTCAAGGCCCCGAAGTAGGCCCCTTGTATTATGGCTCATACTCATAATGACATCTCACATTAGTTCAACTATTCGTAAGAATCGGTAGCCAAATTAGTTAGGCAGATTTTCCCTACATAATTTGGTACTAATCTCACATCATTATAAATATTTATCATAAGGATATCTCACATCAATAGGAAGTGCACACAACTGCTAGTAACCTCAAAGTGAAGGGCAAACTTTCGTCATGTAACTCTGTTGACCTCACATCCTTATAACTTAGCCATGAATTAAATACGCTCCATATATATGATAATATGCATCTCACTGTTTTATTAATAAGGCCTTATAAGGAATCTTCCATATTACGCCTTAGAATAATAATTAGGCTAAATAAGAGTTTCCTCTTATTTTCGCCTAACGATCAATTTACATTCCTAATGTGGGAAATAAATGAAAATAAATACCTAATTAACTACGCCATAGATGCAATAATTATACGTTAATTACAGTAATAGAGATAAATAAATATTCACACCTAATAAATTCTAAACGTATGGATTTTACATCCTAAACTAGCGTTAAATGTCAATTCCCTAACCAAATACTATTACAAGTCCTTTTTTCTTCAAATTCTCAAGATTTCAACATACCAATAAGAGATTCTAATATCCAAAATAAGTAATAAATATTCATAACCAACACTGCAATAATAGATTTGTAAATAAAATAGAAACTCAATATATTACACAGTTCAATAGAATATCCTAAACACTAGGAATTGCAATCTAAACTCCATATTCTATTCAACTCCTCTTTTACAAAGATATATATATGAAGGAATTTTGTGTGGAATAAGTGGTGTAAACTACAAATAAAATCCATAATCTAAACCTCTTATTTCATTGAAGAATCACAAATTCAACCAAAGAAGAAGGAGAAGTGGAATAGACTATGAAATTATCAAAAATTGCATAAACAATACAAATTCCATCAAATTAATGTAAATAATTGATAATCTCGACATAAATTTATATTTTGAAATAAAAAGGAATTTTGGGGGATTTTATCTATCGTATTTTCGCAATCCAAAAATCCTTAAGGCATATTCAAATCCATAGAGATACACTAAACAATTGCCAAAAAAGAAATACTAAGGTTTCCACTCACAGAATAGCCTTAGCTTCGCTTTCCTTGGATTTGCACGCCTTTCAATCTCCTCCAGAATCTCTCTCTTTTGATATATACACAATAGGGAAGATGTATATATTTTTATTAGATTCAGAATGGTTGGAGAAAGAACAAAATAAGAATAGATTGGAGGTATCAGAAATAATTAGAGAATGAATTGAATTCTTACCTGAATTCTCTACGGAGTCTCTAAATCTAATTTGGAGAGATAACAATGGCAGAGTTTTGTAGAATTCCCCAAAATAATATGAATAAAAAATGGAGAGGGTAGGGTTCTATTTATAAGGGTTGAAACGCACCAGAACCGTAGGATGGAAGTAGGTAAGAAACGAATATATCTGGAGCGTACAACTCAATATAACATAGCTTCAAACCCTAGCCGCCACTGGCAACTTTCGTTGCCAAGCAGTCGACGACTTATGTGCAACTGGTCGACTGCTATGGTCGACCGGTTGACTTATATTGGTCGACCGCTCCCTATTTCGGGGGACGTTTATTCTATGCCATTGCACAATTTATTTTATTTCCCAATTAACCGTTTAACATTAAATGTTTACTTAGCCCCTAAGCTAATTTATAAAATTTAAACCTTAAATTTATTTTTTCATTTGAATTTGAATTCAAATTAAATGAATTTAAATCTGAAAACTTCAAATGCTCATAACTCCTTTGCTTGAGCTCCGTTTTTAGCATATTATATATGGAAACAGATCAAAATTTTGCCACGAACGCAACGAAATAAATTTCTTGGTCAAATTCTTACTTATAAAATTTTCATATTCTGTCTTATCATATATAATTCAATTTAGTCCATTTAATTATGATTCATTTTATGGGATGTTACATTTTCCACCCTTAAAAAGGATTTCGTCCCGAAATCTTTCAAGGACGAACAACGTAATGCACAATAATATTCATGTTATATAATCAAGTTATCTACATAGTCATCTACTCAACCAATAGTGCAATGTGATTATGTACTGCAGAGATCTAAAATGAGCTCAATCCTAGCGTGAATGTGTAAACGTGTCATGCAAGTATGTATGCAAACACCCTAAACATGCATAAAATTTCTACATGAGTGCAAAGTAATTATAAAAAAGTGCAACAACCATCTCCTACCATCCAATCAGCAACCATGATTCAACCAAAATCCTAAAATTTGGAGAGAGATATTACCAGTGAAAAGATCTTGGTGAGTGTTCTTCATCTTCTCCTTAGTCTCCCATGTGCTTTCTACCGGATTATACTCCAATTGTACTCGGATCAGTCTAATTATTTTGCTTATCGGAGTCTCCTAGTTTCGTGATCCATAATATGTGAGATGGCATGGGGCACTGTCGGCTCCATCTCAAAATCCCCCAACTGATCAGACTCTACACTGATAGTTGTGTCATGAAGGTATTTTCTAAGGTGAGAAATGTGGAAAACATTGTGGACTCCTGCCAATTTGTCAGGAAGCTTTACACGAAATGCCAATTTTTTTCTATCCTTTCCAAAATTTGGAATGGCACGATAAACCTAAGCGCTAATTTTCTAGACTTTCCAAATCTAACAACCTTTTTAAGAGGGGAGATTTTAACAAACACCATATCTCCAATCTCAAACTCAAGCTCTTTCCTTCTTTTATCCGCATAAGATTTCTGACGGCCTTGTGCTGTCTTCGTGCTTTGCTTGATCAACTCTACTTTTTTCGTGGTATCACGGATCAAATTGGGTCCGAGTAATACTTTGTTGGGTAGTTTTCCACCAACAACTAGACAATTTGCATGGCCACCCATAAAGGGCTTCAAAAGGGGCCATACCAATCGTTGCTTAATAGCTATTAATATATGCAAATTCAACCAAAGGTAGATGCTGCTCCCAATGTCCTTTGAAGTCCAAGATATAAACTGTCAACAAGTCCTCCAAAATCCTATTCATCCTCTTTGTTTGTCCGCCAGTCCGTGGGTGATATGCAGTGCTAAGATTCAAAGAAGTTCCCAAAGCTGTTTGTAGGCTCCTCCAAAACTCACCGGTGAACAATGGGTCCCTATCACTGACTATGCTCATAGGAATTCCATGCAAACAAACTACTCCTTGATGTAGATCTGTGCGAGAGAAGTGGCAGTACTATTTCTAATGACTAGAATAAAATGAGCACTCTTAATGAGTCTATCAACAACAACCCAAATAGCCTCATTTCCCTTCTGACTTCTAGGAAATCCTTCCACAAAATCCATCGAAATATGCTCTCACTTCCAAGTCGGAATTTCCAAATGTAATAACAATCCACTAGGCTTCCCTTGCTCGGTTTTTGCTTTCTGACATGTCAAACACCTTGCAACAAACTCAGCTATTCTCTTCTTCATTCCATGACAAAAGAAAATCTTCTTTATGTCCTTATACATCTTATCTCCTTCAGGATGAATGCTCATCCTTGAGTGGTGACACTTCATAAGCACCTCTCTCAACAAATCATCAATCATCAGAACATAAAGGTGTCCATTCCTTCTCAAGCATCCCTTCTCGTCAACTGAATACCTACTAGCCTGGGGAAAATACTCTCCTTTCCTCAACTTCTCCAAAATCTCTGCAAACTTCTCATCCTTCATTTTCTCTCACGCTATGCGGTCCATCAAGGCTGGTTTAATTTCCATAACTGCTAGAAAACCTTGGATAGGTTTTGTTGATGTTTGAAATTTAAAATTCAAGAGAAACTTCAACTATCACCATTCATATATAGCAACTATGGTAGCATGCCTCCGACAAAGGGTGTCGGGGACTACGTTTCCTTTTCCAGGGGTGCACAGAATATTAAAGTCAAACGATGCTATATACTCCATCCATTTCTTCTGTCTAAGATTCAAATCGTTTTGAAAAAATAAGTATTTGAGTGATTTATGATCAGCGAATAACTCAAACCTTTCTCCTAAGAGATAATGCCTCCACATCTTTAAGGCAAAGACAATAGCTGCCAATTCCAAATCATGCACTGGATACCTCTTCCCATGATCCTTTAGTTTTCTACTAGCATAAGCAACTAGTTTCCCTTCTTGCATTAAAACTGCTTCTAACCCTATGCCACTAGCATCTGTGAAAACCGTAAACGGTTTGGTTCCATCGGGAATAGTGAGCACATGTGCACTAGTCAATGACTCTTTAAGCTTCTCAAATGTTGTAGTGCATCTTTCATCCCAAGAAAAGATTATGTTCGTCTTAGTCAATTGGGTCAAAGGGGACGCTATTATTGCAAAGTTCTTGATGAACTTCCTATAGTAGCCTGCCAACCCTAGATTAATTCTAACCTCCAATGCATTCTTAGGAACCTTCCATCCTTGAACAGCTTCCACTTTAGCGGGGTCTATAGCCAATCCTTGCTCTGAAAAAATATGCCCAAGAAATCTAACTTCACTCTTCCAAAAGTGGCATTTAGAAATTTGGCCTTGAGTTGGTGCCTCCTCAAAGTCTCTAATACCTCCCTAAGGTAGTCCTCATGCTCCTTCTTGCCTTTGAAGGAAACCAAGATATCATCAACAAACACCATGATGAATTTATTGAGTTTCCCTCTTTATACTTTACTCATCAAATCTACAAAGTATATTGGGGAATTCGTCAATCCAAAAGGCATTACTTTCCACTCGTATAGCCCATCTGGTGTGCACAATGCGGTCTTCGACTTGCTCTCATTTGCTATCTTTAACTAATGGAATCCTGTTGCTAGGTCTAATTGAGAAAAGACCCTAGCTCCTACAAGTTGGTCAAACAAGTCATCAATCCTAGGTAAAGGGTACCTATTCTTCCTTGTCAACTTGTTCAATTCTCTATAATCGACGTAAAGCCTCAAATAACTGTCTGCCTTAGTTGAAAAAACTACAAGGGCTCCCCATTCAGAAGTACTCCTACAGATGAATCCTTTCTTCAATAGCGCCGAGATTTTCTTGTCCAACTCCCTTTTTTCTTTGTGGGCCATATGCCTTAAAGGTAGGGCGACGGGCATTGCATCCTTCTCCAAATCAATTCGGAACTCGGTCTCCCTATGGGGTGGAAGACCTGAGACCTCCTTGGAGACATCAAGAAATTTACAAACTATGGGTATGAATGATGGCTCTCCAATAACAGATAGACTTAGTGAGTATAGATGGCTTAACTCAACTAAATATTTGGATGTACAAAGAACTTCTAGGTCACGACCAGCTCCTTAATCGTATGACCCCTCATATCACAATCAAGAATGGCTCCATGATATAATAACCGATCCATATCCACGATCAGTCCATACCCCTCAAAATTTAAAACGTACACATTACATATGAAATCAAAGTCACATATGTCTAACACTAGGTCTTTGCAAATAAGAGAGAGACGTGTTGAACCCCCAACAGGATTAGAAACCTCTACTGGGCTATTGACCATTTGGGTTTGAAGGTTTAAGAAATTTACTACATTCCTAGCTATAAAGGAATGTGATGCCCCTGAATCAAATAGAGGACGAATGGTAACCCCATAAATAAGAGTTATACCTTCTAGAGCTACTTTCCCTTGGTCTCTCGGTGGCCTACTAGCAATAGGAACAGCTATAATAGCATAGGCTTGTCCACTTGATCTTTCCTTTACCAACTTTGGACATTGATTCTTGAGATGCCATTCCTCGTGGCAGTTAAAGCACTTCCCTTTAAAGGCTTCCTTCATAAGACTAACCCTACAATCCTTAGCTTCATGACCCTTCTTTTAGCATCTCTTGCACACCTTACCATCCTTCTTAAACTTCCCCTTTGACTTCTTATTGGCCTAAAAGCTTCCCTTCTATGACCCTCCTTACTTTTGGGTCGGTGCAGTCTTCTCCTTTTCTACTCCCTTGGCTTCCACATTGGCTAGATGCACCATTGCCATTTCCACCAACATCTCCTATATGGCCCCAACAGGCACTTGGGTCAACAACATTTATCTTAGAGGGGAATTTAGGCCCTTCACGACCTTCATGGCCTTTTTTATAAGTGTATCTATTAGAATCGTTCCAAATTTAGCAAACTCAGTAAACTTAGCTATGTACTCCTTAAAAGTAGAATCTCCCTGTCTTAGCTGAGTAAACTTTTCCAATTGTAGGCTCACTTTTGCCCTAGACATAAACCTCATCTCAAATCTGTATTTGAATTCGTCCCAAGAGAATATTCTTCTAGGATGCTCATCAATCGCAAAGTTCCACTAATCTAAAGCTTCTCCCTTGAGGTTCCATGTTGTTATTCTTCTTCTTAGCTGATCATTCCAACCAAGCTCTCTAAATATTTTCTTGTAGTTACTTACCCATGCTTTAGCTTTCGAATATCCTTTAGTTCCAGAGTATGTCTTCCCTTCCATATTGAGAAAGTCCTTGCACAATTTAGGAAAATCAACAGGACGAGGTACTGCATCGGCGGGCGGGGCATTAGGTGCCACCGGTGCAGTTGAAGGAATAGGAATATACTCAATAGTCCTAATATATTGTCTAAAATATTCGAGCATTCCACAAATAGGTGGTCTTCCACGGGTAGGGTTCCCTTGTCTGGAAAAGGATTTATTATCAGCCATATCAACTATCTGTAGGTTTAAATTTTTAGTGACGATTTCCTAAGATAGTATTTATATGCTGAAAGAAAAGGGTTACCTAGTGTGTATGCGTATGTTCAAGAAAATATGGTATATATATAGTAAGAATTTTGAAATTCTTTTTGAAAAATCTTTTCAAAATAATAAGTGCATCTCTCATACTTATAGTTTTCCCCATTGATCGAGTAACCTAGGCTCTGATACCACATGTAAAAATCACCCTGGAACAGGCCTAAATTTCGACCCAGAAAAGGCCCATCGAAACTTAGATTTATTCTAAGAAAGGCCGTTGTTTGGAAAAAAATAACAATACAGAGCCATAATAAATCATTTAGAGCTTACAGTGGGTGGAATAAAATATAATAGCAAAGTGTGGCCATTTGTTTCAAAACCATAAAATGTCATAATACAAAATACCATCAAATCGTTTCATAAATCTGTTACAACAATTGTCTAAATACATGGCTACACATAAAAGCAAGTAATAATGATAAATGCTACCACAAGCCAAGCTTCTCCATCTCTGAGCATCGTCACCACCATTACTCCGTCCTTAACTTGTGTTGTAATGAAGAGGAAGTTAGAACAAAAAGTGTCTGGTGAATAAAAAACCTCGAGTTATACCTTTTTAGTACTTGGGTAGTATATTTCAAAATAAGAATATGTCTACGAACATAAAATCATTAAAACCATTTAATACTTATTATAAGGAAAGGAGGTGGATCCTCAACCAACCACTTAATAAGTTCCATTCTAGAAGCAAGTTTTTAAAATCCCATATCCCAAATCCCACGTCATAAATAGCTAGAAATGCAAGAGAGCCAAGCCACTCGATACCTTTTATTGGAAATAGGCAGACTCTAGTCATTTAATATCTTAATTAAAGTAGACCCCATGATTTAATACATATTTCCAGGGCGTGCTCCTTAATGGTACTATCTAGCTGGCATCATATGGAATCTCAAGTCACTTAGTACTTCATTATTTCGAAAGGCGGACTCTTAAGCAGTCATTTAACACCATATCCAGAAGTGGACCCCAGTAGAGATACCACCTAATGTGTCCCCTGAGCCATTTAATACTTCATTTGGAGAAAAGAGGAGGGCCCTCAAATAACCACTTAATACCTCCGGACCCCGAAGCAGGCTCCTTGTATTATAGCCTATACTCATAATGACGTCTCACATTAGTCCGACTATTCGTAGGAACTGGTACCCAGATCAACTGGGAAGATTTCCCCTATAGAATTTGGGACTAACCTCGGGTCATTATAACTATTTATCATAAGGATATCTCACATCAATAGGAAGTGTACACAACTACTGGTAGCCTCAAAGTGAAGGGCAGATTTCCGTCATGTAACTCTATTAACCTCGCATCCTTATGACTTAGCCATAAATTAGATACACTCCATATATATATATATATATATATATTAATACTCATCTCACCATTTCATAAATAAGGACTTATAAGGAATCTTCCTTATTACGTCTTAGAATCATAATTAGGCTAAATGGGAGTTTCCTCTTATTTTCGCCTAATAATCAATTACATTCCTAATAGGGGAAATAAATGAAAATAAATACCTAATTAACTACGCCATATATGCAATAATTGTATGTTAATTACGCCAATAGGGATGCATAAATATCTACGCCTAATAAATTCTAAACGCACGGATTTTACACTCTAAACTAGCTTTAAATGTCAATTCCCTAACCAAATACTATTACAAGTCCTTTTTCTTCAAATTACCAAGATTTTAACATACCAAATTAAGGTATTCTAATATCCAAAACAAGGAATAAATATTCATAACCACTGCAATAATGGACCTGTAAATAAAATTGAAACTCAATTTATTACACCAATTCAATGAAATATCCTAAATAATAGGAATTGCAATCTAAAATTCATATTCTATTCAACTCCTCTTTTACAAAGAAATAGATAAGAGGGAAATTTGTGTGAAATAAGTGGTGTAAACTATGAATAAAATTCGTAATCTAAATTCCTTATTTCATTGAAGAATCACAAATTGAACCAAAGAAAAAGGAGAAGTGGAATAGACTATGAAATTATCAAAAAGTGCATAAACAAAACAAATTCCATCAAATTAATGTAAATAATTGAGAATCTCAACATAGAATTGACTTTAAAAAAAGGAATTTTAGGGGATTTTAACCATCGTATTTTCGCAATCCCATAATCCCTAAGGCATATTCAAATCCATAGAGATACACTAAATAATTACTGAAAAAGAAATACTAAGTTTCTACTCATAGAACAGCCTTTGCTTCGCTTTCCTTGGATTTGCACGCCTTTTAATCTCCTCCAGAATCTCCCTCTTTTGAAATACACACAATAGGGAAGATGTATATATTTTTATTAGATTCAAAACGGTTGGAGAAAGAACAAAATAAGAATAGGTTAGAGTATAAGAAATAATTAGGGAATGAATTGAATTCTTACCTGAATTCTCTACGGAGTTTCTAAATCTAATTTGGAGATATAACAATGGCAGATCGAATCCTCCAAAATAATATGAATAAAAAGTGGAGAGGGTAGGGTTCTATTTAAACGGATCGAAACACACCAGAACCGTAGGATGAAAGTAGGTAAGAAATAGATAAGTCTAGAGCGGACAACTCAGTATAACATAGCTTCAAACCCTAGCCTCTACTGGCAACTTTCTTTGCCAAGTGGTTGACCGGTTATGTGCGACCAGTCGGGCGCTGCGGTCGATCGGTTGACCTATATAGGTCGACCGCTCCTCTATTTCGAGGAAAGTTTATTTTGTTACATTGCACAGTTTATTTTATTTCCTTATTAACCTTTTAACGTTAAATGTTAATTAAACGTTTACTTAGCCCCCAAGCTAATTTTTGAAATTTAAACCCTAAATTTAATTTCTCATTTGAATTTGAATTCAAACTAAATTAATTTATACCTGAAAACATAAAATGCTTATTACTTCTTTGCTTGAGCTCCGTTTTCAGCGTATTATACATGGAAACATATATGAATTTTACCATGAATAAAACGGAATAAATTTCATGGTCAAATTCTGAATTTTATATAAAAAAATTCCATCTTATCATATTTAATTCAATTTAATCCATTTAACCGGGGTTTGCTTTACGGGGTGTTACGTCTCCATTCCCGTATATGAGGAATAAGTCCCGAGTATTTATTAAATAATTTAGTATACTTTTTATAATAGTTTAATGTTTTTCTCCAATATTAGACTAGTATTGGCTTATGCATCCTAAGATGTATGCCACATTCGGTCTAGCACATAACATGGTGAACATAATGATCCTATAGCTGATGCATAAGAGATCCTTTTCATACATTCTTTCTCCTTATTTGTAAGAGGAGCGTCCTTCATAGAAATGATGATTCCAGTTGCGTTGGAACATTTTCATGCTTGGAATTCGCCATACCGAACCTTTTCAGTATGGTATCTATGCACAGGGATTGATACAATCCCAATAGCCTATTAGATCTATCTCTATAGATCTTTATGCCCAATATATAGGCTGCTTCTCCCATATCCTTCTTGGAGAAGTTCTTGGAAAGCCAATGTTTCACTGATTGATGTAACGAAGTGTCATTGCCAATCAACAAAAGATCGTTAACATATAGCACTAAGAATACCATAGCATTGTCTTATTCCTTTCTGTATACGCATTTTTCCTCTGTGTTCTGATAAAAACCAAACTGTTTGATTACCCTATCAAAACATTGTTCCAACTTCTTGAAGCTTGTTTAAGTTTAAAAATGGACTTTAAAACCTTACAAGCCATGCCCTCGCTCCTATTGACTACAAATCCCTCGAGCTACGACATATAAACGGTCTCTTCAAAATCACCATTTAGAAAAGCCGTTTTTACATCCATTTGTCAATTTCCTAGTCATAGAATGCAGCGATGGCCAGCATAATCCGAATGGACTTAAGCATAGCTACGGACGAAAAGGTCTTGCCATGCTTAACACCTTGAATTTAATGAAATCCTTTCGAAACTAGCCTAGCCTTATAAGTCTCTACTTCTTCATCTACATTTAGCTTTTTCTTAAAAATCCATTTCTAGTCGATGTATTTTATCGCTTCGGGTTCGTTCGACAGAGTCTATACTTTATTGTCGTACATGGAATCCATCCACTACTACAAAATAAGCCATTTGCATCGGTTATTTACCCCCTTTTGCATCAGTTCAACAACCGATGCATATGCAACCGATGCAACAGGCTTAACACTTTTGCATCAGTTCTGAAACCGATGCAAAAAGGTTCTTTTTGCATCGGTTGTTACTAACAACTGATGCAAAATATCATGGTTGGTTGCTTGGACACATCCCCATATTGCATCGGTTGTAATGAAAACTGATGCAACAAAGGAACTTGTTGCATAGGTTGTTGTTAAAAACCGATGCAAAGTAATCCCACTATTGCATCGGTTTTTTATAACAACCGATGTAACTAATCCCTCTATTGCATCAACTATGTATACCTGATGCAAAAAAGTCATTCTCAAAAACCATTATTACAGTACTCAAATAGACTATATATATTATTGATTATAACAAACAATTATTGCATGCAATATTACAATCATTCAAAATTAAATTTGATGGCAAATACAAACTGAATAACATAATACCAAAATAAGCATATATCAATTACAACGTTAATAATTTATGCAAAATAAGTGTGGATACATCGAACTGTGCAACCATCAACCAATTCCTTCTCAACCAATTGCCGTCATCACTATTTCTCCTCATCCAACAGCAAATAACAAAACATCATCACCTCTGCATTCTACCCATACCATCATTTCACCACTGCACAGTTTACTGCCTGTCATCCTTACCACTGCTACATTCCCATTTCAAACCATACAATCCACCACTTCACAAACACACTGCCTTTCAACCTGCTTCACCTCGAATCTCTTCCACATTACCAACCTGTTTCACAACAGTTCAAACCACCAACAACATTGCACTCAAACATCTTCATACATATCTCCACATCCCTATACCTCATAACCACCCTTCACTGCAATCAACATCACTACTACAATCAACATTCACAACAGCAAAAACTTTTGTCTAAAACTGCCAACTATCAAGTCTTCCTCCTTCTGCCAACTATCAATAGCATAAAACATAATGGCAACAGCAAAAATTACAGTAAAATAAACATAAGCCCAAAGGCAAACCGTGTAAATGAAGTAAGCAAGCATATTGGAAAAGCAAAGAATGCACAAATGCCAAGCATACCTATTAGGGGACTCAAATCCGAGGAGAAGCGTTTGAATTTAAAGCAACCTCTAGTCAAGTCATTGATGATCCAGCATGGATTAACTTGGTTTCACAAATCGAAACAAAAGGGGTAAAGTGAGTGGATTCCTTAGCAACTCTAGAACTAAGGGAAATTAAAATACCAAGAATTAAATGACGTTGCTAATATGGAACATAAGGAGGATTGACTCCCCTATCAAAAAATATGACGAAGCTAAGCACATATACAGACTCAGCCCTATTTTTGTTAGTTTACTCGAATAGAAACCAGAAGAGAATACTATTCATACTTATATTAAAAGTATTAAACCGTAGTGGGCTTATGATTACCCTGAAGAAATGGATAACAAGAGCAAACTGATCATACTCTGGGACCTTAGCATATGGTGTAGCAGCATATTCTTCAACAACAATCAAGCTATATCATCGCTATTACAAAATAAAGGAGGATTGAGAATTATTATCACAGTGATATATGGACTGCATACTGATGTACAAAGACAAGAAGGTGGGCCTGTATAAAAGATGCATGTAATAATATAAATATTCCATGGATAATCACTTGTGATTTTAATTGTATACCACTTGATATTGGCAGAACCGGGCTTAATGACAACAACAAGAATGCAAATGGTGACTTTTACAAGGTAGTTGCAACCGTAGGCTACAAGAATCACAATATATTGGTAACTATTTTACTTGGAGTGGTGGTAAAAAATCCTAGACACATAATAGGTAACAAACTAAGGAAACAAACATGATCAAAAATGTTACTGACCATCAATATTGTTAATGCAAGTTGCAAGAAAGAGGAAAAAGAAGACGATTGTAAAATAGTTACAACAGAAGGCATCTACTGCTTCTTTGACACAGACTGCCACCCTCCAGACCATCGAACACACCACTGAAACAACCATCATTCACTGCCACCCTCCAAACTGCTACATAAGTGGACATAGTAGTTAGTATAGATTAGAATGTACAAAACATAAAACATGAAATAGTAATGAAAGAAACAATACAGGAAGTGGGTTCAGGGTAAAAAGAACATAGTTTTTTGCGTGGCTCTAATGGTTCATATAAGAAACTCTGATTAAAAAAAGGGTAGATTGCAAATAAATACATTGCTCGTATGAAACTATTTTAATAAAAATAAGATAACTTAACTACTAAAAGAATTTAACTTTCTTCATATGGAATTACTGCTGATAATAGTCTGTCATCAACATAACTCCATCCCTGTTTCATATGAAACATAATTAATTACATTATTCTCATTAACAAATATATCTCATATTAATGTGTAATTTAAATGCAAGGTACCAGATATATTCGAAGTACAATAAGAGACATGAGGAGAAGTGTTCCGATCCATGCTGCTAGAACAAACCTCACTGGATCCTGAAACAAACAAGCAGAACAATTTGTCAGTCATTCAAATAGAAAATGGAAAAAATATTTTAAATATTTTGGATTATTTTCAATTCTGAAAGCTACCTTAGAAGGGTTGAAACTTGCAGCAGAGATAGGTGTTGGTAGAACTGTGAATGTTACTAAATATAAACCAAATGTTCCCTTTTATAAATTATGACAGTCAGAAAATTCTCAACTCATGCACTAGTTGTGGTATATATGCCACCATATTTGTAGAAACAAGTTACTATTATTTGTATTCATGCAGTAAGTGCCATTTGAATAACATATAAAACCCGAGTTTATATTAAAGGGTTGTCATTTTCTAACTTATATAAATCATCAAAATAAGTTTCTATAATAATTATGGAGTTCAATTCATAACATTCGTACTCATATTTGTATGTTTTGTTATATCTACTCATGTAAGAGAAAATCAAATCATGTACAATTTCATTTTATTATTCAGATAGACAATGCGATATAGCAAATTATAAGGGAAAAATATAGCTAACAATTACCCGGTTCTACTTTATTAATTTTATTTTGTAGATTAAGAACAGAGTGCTTAATCATATACTCATGTAAGAGAAAATCAAATCATGTACAATTTCATTTTATTATTCAGATAGACAATGCGATATAGCAAATTATTACCTGATTCTGCTTTATTAATTGCATACTGCACCCGAATCACCTGACCATCATCAAATACAACAATTTATACCAAACCGATACCTTATTCATCTTCTACAACATAACTGCACATTGACATCAGCATTGCCCACCCAACCCCCTTCTATACCAAACTGCCATCAGTTCAAAATCCACAGCTTCATCACCAGACTTATACCTTCAACACATCATCTTCAAAAAAAATTGTCACCACCACTTCACAGCACTTCTTCGATTTCAGCAAACCATTTCAGCAACATAGAAGCATACCCCCTAGTTTGCATCTGCTAAATTGAGAAGGTATATAAACAATCACCTATACTAAAGATATATGGTACATCATAGAAGCATACCCCCTAGTTTGCAGTATTTGAACAAAATACAAACTTGGCAAAAAATTTGTAAAAATATTACCTTGACACGTCACACTTGAGTAAATACATCATGGATGGAGAGAAGAATTTAAGTGAATGACATAATTCCATAACTCATACTTGTAATACTCCATCATTCTTTATTCAACTACCTAAAATAAAGAAAGTAATGCATATTATCTCTTTAATATGAACAGACCGTAATCGCAGGCAATGAAAATTCACATCTCAGGTAAAGAACAAGCCATGCCAGAATAGAATGAGCAAAATGTATAAATAAAAAACAATATTGAAGATAATGGAATGAAGACAAAATATAAAATTGCTTAAAATGGGGCAATAATGACATTATATTTAGATTAAAGTGTGTAAAAGTATAAAAGGACATCTCTCATGAAACTAACATGTGATTACATCAACAGTAAACCGTCTGCTAAATACATTCTGTCAAGACAATTACAATGGAAATATATCTTCTAAACTATATCTCATCACAACTAATTTATAAATAGATAAGTAATTAATAAATTAAGAAAAATGGCGGAGGAGTTGGTGCGACGTACACGTGCACGTGTGCACGTTGGTATCTGGTTCATTCGATAAATTGGGGAAGAAGAAGAATGCTCGGGGTCGAACTCGGGAATTTTTACGTGTGACTCGAAGCAGATGGTGTTCGGTGGGGGAAACTCGAAGTAGACTCGAGGATTTTGTTCGTTAGCTCGGGTTTTTTTGTGATGTATAAGTTGTGTACTCTGATTATGTAAAGACTATGTAATAGTTATGTGATATTATATTTTGTTCCGTTTCCGCAGTGAGATTCTGATGTGTTGTTGTTCATTCTTCTCTTCTTTTCTCTTTTCTATCCCTTTCTTTCTTATTAACGATATGACTTTCTGTTGAGAGAAAGGCGGGTCGTTACATTTGGTAGAAAATTCCATTTCAAGTCTGCATGAAAAATAAGACACATGAACCAATAACCTGAACCCTTCAGATTAATCTTCATATGATTAGCTGGAATGAAACAAAATGGCAGGTGATCACAAAAAGGAGTGTAACATTCTTGAGATAATTGAATAGACAGTGCATAGTTTATACCAGTGATATAAGCCAAGTATTCACAGTAATAAGTTTATGAAGGCCTCCAACAATTAAGGACAGGACCTTCATAAAACCTACTTGAAATGGTTTTAACAAAATATTGTAATCAGTTTTTTTGGATTATATTGAACATAAAACCTACTTGAAATGGCTATACATAGATGGTGGTGGTGCCTACTTGAAATATGCATTATATACATCTATGCCAGCTACAATTAATTAAGGCTACCAAGTAAGTCCATAGAACCTAAAACAACTACAATTAATTAAGGCTACCTAGACATATGAACTTAAAACAACCATCAGACAAAAATGCAAAAAATGGCAAATAAAACCTAAACATAGAACAACTACGAGAGATGTAACCAAAGTAAATAAACCAGACATTCGAACTATAATATAAATACTAATTATAATATAAGATAGAATCAAAGATAAATAATGTTGGAATACTTAGCTTTTTAAGCCTACTCGAACGCATCATCAGCCTGCATATCAACGAAGCAAAGTATATCAGCATGCATATGTTCCAGAACTTGATACATTTATCGTTTGCACCACCTCCAGAAGCCAATAAGTTGCTCTCAAAAGGGCACCAAACTAAGGCCTTCACTGCTGCATTGTGATCATCAAATCTGTGCATGTATTGGTTTTGGTTTCGGGGCGCATTCGATGATGACATGGAAATGTCCCATATGTGCAAAAGGTCGTCATTGCCTCCACTTTCCAATTGTCAACCAGAGTTTGACCATTTTAGTCCCCATACTTCTAGTGTGTGACCTCTATATGTTTGCACTGAGTGTTACCTTGATTGCCACTGCCTGGTTTTTGTTAAACAGTTGACTGTTGTAAAGCTGCTAAGATTGTTACCCCACTGCTAAGCTTGCATTTTCTTCAATCAAAGCCACAAACCGCCACAGTAACCCTACCACATACACATACATCTACAAACAAACCCATCAGCCTCCATTGTGCTACATAACCACCGAGACAAACTCATCACTGAACCAGACCCACTGTCCACTGCACACATATCCACTACAGAAACCCAAATCCTTTTCATCTCCTAAAACCACTCGGCAACCTTCCAAACTTCTGCATTTACCGGACCATAATCCTCGCATTCAACAGTCATCCAACTACCCATCAACACTTTTGCCTATCTGTTCAACAACCATAACGTCACATTGTCAATTACCACAATAACACCCAGCTGCAAGCAACAGTGCAGGATCACTTGCTCCGATTCAAAACAACATTAGGAAAACATTCGTCTGAACTTGATCTATATAATGGTTAATGTTTCTTTATCAAAGCATATGATCATATCCCATTAATTACCAACTAGCTAAAATAATTACACTGACTTGATTTCAAATCGTTCTAGCAAGTGATTTAAGTTTGTAATAAGTTTAGAAAATGATCTATGTCAGTTATTCTTGGCTGAAAGTGACAAATTTGAAGAAATTTTCCATCCAAGTTTACTTCATTCTATGTAACAAAAACCACATACTGACCTCATTTGCAGTTCCCATTGCTGAGCAGGAGTGAAGTCCTACAAACCATGATAAACGAATTCAAAAGCGAAGACGGCAAAAGCAACTGCCTCCTCCACCTCAACGATCTTCCAGGCGGTCCAAAAGCCTACGAACTCATCGCTAAATTCTGCTATGACATAAAATTCAAAGTAAACACTTACGCTGCGCCTCCGAGCACCTCAAAATGATAGAACCCTGCATAGAAGAGAACCTCATCAAGAAGACCGAAACCTTCCTAACCGAAGTGTTTGAAAACAACTGGAAGGAGTCCTTAAAAATCCTCAAATCATGCGAGCAGTTCCTTCCACACCGAGACAAACTTCATAAGATCCGGAACTGAAAACCAATCTCCGATACTGTAATTGTTTTTGTTGTTGTTTTTCTTTGCCTTTTTGATTTTGTGTAATGAGAAGCGGTGAAAATAATTTCTAGGGTTCTTTTTTTTTGTTTTGGAGGAGCCGAAATCCTAAAAGAAACTAATGGGAAATAAGTGGCACAGAAATTTGAGATGGCGGGAATTGAAACTATTTGCATCGGATGTTGGTGATAACTGATGCAAATTTGATTTTTTATGACCTATTGCTTTCCACGTACCAATTGCATCGGTTATTAAGATAGAACTGATGCAAATAGTTCTATTTGCATCAGTTTTTACTTCAACCGATTCAATTGAGGCGATGCAAATGGCCTGTTTTGTAGTAGTGATCTCGGATTTTATTGCTTCAAGCCAGAGTGTATAGCCTTTACTCTACAACGCTTGTTGGAAAGATAGAGGAGTGTCATCATCTAACAGGTAGTCTTCCTTCTCGCTACCCATGAGAAAAATTGTAGTATCTCTTTGGTGCACAAGATTCCCCACTGAACCTTCTAATGGGTTGTGTGTTTTCGTGTATGGGTGAACTTGGTTCTCCGGTTTGGTCTCCATATTAACTTCTTGGATCTCATCCAAGTCTACAACCTCTGTAACGACCCAGAATTTCAGTCATTCGGAATTCAGATATTTAATTAATTTTAAATATTCAGAAGTTAATTTTATAAGTTGAATAACTTATATTTCAAATATTGTGATTTATTTGGATAATTAAATTGTTAATTTGATATTTGAAATTGCAGAAATAATTGAATTTTGAATTTAATATGAATGAAAATGATACATAAAGTTGAATTAAATTCTATTTGAATTAGAATGATGTTAGAGAACTTTTAAAATTGAATTAAAAGTATATTTATTGAAATCGAATATTTTAATATTTAATTAACATGTAAAAATAGTCATTTTTCACACGGTCTCGGATTTCAATGAAACCAGTTTCATTAGATCTGTAATATTATATTATTATAGGATTTCAAATTTCGTGTCAATCGGACCTACAGTTTGGTCAGGGGAAGATGAAACGCGTAGAAATTTATTTAATTAAATTTTAATTTAAAATAAGTCGATTAGAAAACCTATCTTCCAAATACGATCGAATTGGCTCTCGGTATATATTCCATTGTGTTTGGAATAGGGGTAAAACATTATAAACGCCTGGCGTCATGCTTCGATTGGAGTTCGAAAAAATTTCGAATGAATAATGTCTTGAAATTTTCTATAAAAGGACTTCATAATTTTCTTTTTTCACTCAAAACCCTAGCTCTAGGGTTACAGCCGCCATTAACATTTGAATCCACTAACTATTACGTCTCGAATTCAACTACAAAAATGTAGAGCTCGGTGAGTACTTCAATCTCAACGGTGATGATCGTCTTTGGTGAAATGGATCGACGACAAATATCTCTCGAAGGCCGGCCGTTCAAGCTCGAATTCCGGAGCCTATGGGCGACCGAGTTCGCCATCGTTCATGGTGAGGGGGGAGCTAGTGATGGCCTATCGTATGGTGGTTCCTGATCGTCCTCTCAACTAGTGGTGGCGGCGCGACAAATAGTTGACAAACGACGGCTGTGGGTTTCTTTTGAAACCTAGAACAAATCGCGTAAAGAAAGATGGAGGGAACGGCCAAGATTTGATGATGATAATGTGCGGCTGTGATGAATTAGAGGTTAAAAATAAAAATAAAAATTGTAAATTGATTTATATAAAATCGTATAATCTTATAAATATCATAACTTCTTCATACGTATGTGCGTCTGCCTCAAAGCGGACATTGTACATATTTTCACATATGTATATTTGTTGCAAGTAACAGATTGGAGGGATTCAACTGGATTCTTCACCAGTATTGGTTTTATTTACAGATATTGATATATATGCTGTTATCATATGATATATGATATTTGGATGATATGATTGATGTTAATCACCTTATTTAGTGTTGTTGCAGCATTGGGCCATATTTTGGAATTTTAAAAATATTAAAGTGATGATTTCAAATTAAAAAGGAATTCAAAGTGATTTTGAAAATAGATGTTTTATTAAATTTTAAATTGTTAAAGGAAATGGATTTATTTTAAATAAATAAAAGTTATAATTTTTATGTTATAAAAATTATGATTTTTGTGAAATATATCAAAATATGATTTTTGGGATATGGAGTTTTATAAGTGTTAAAATGAAGTTATAAATGGATCTTATAAGTAAATAAGATTTATAAATTGATGAAGTTATAAAAGGAATTAATTTGTAAATAAGAGATTTATAAGTGAATAAACTTATAATCGGATTTTGGCATATAAATGAGATATAAATGGAATTGGTTGATAAAGGAATTTTGTATATTGAAGTTTTTATAAAATATAAATGTGATTTATAAACATTGTTTTATAAATCCGAAATCAACTATTTTGATAAGTTAATTATGAAAGTTTATTAAAGGAATTATATTCACGATTTTGGACAGTGGATAATCCTTTAAATTAAATGTGTAGAAGCAATAAATTTGGTTAGAGAATTATATTCACGATTTTGGACAGTGAATAATCCTTTAAATTAAAATGAATGTTTTTGGAAAGTGATTTTTAAATGAAGTTAAATGGTTCGAAGATGTTTTAAAAAGGTGTGAGCATCGAATACATAGATTTCAACATTCATTGTTGAAATAGACTTTTTCGAGAAGTAAGGGAAGCATGGACTATAACACTGTTGTTATAGTAAATGATTTTCGAAAGGAGGTGTTTTGTATAGTATATGGGATTTATATATCTATCTAATTATCGAATCCATATACTAATGATTTTGGGTTGTCGTAACGATGTTTTACGCAACATTCATTTTGACCCAAATAAATGTGTTTTATACTTAATCATGATTTAAGTATATGTAATATTTTCTAAGCATTGGAAATAAATTGATTTGTGAATTACTTATTATTAAATAAGTATATGGAAATGTTTTCCAAATAGTGAAGTATTGAAATGGTCTTGAGAATATATCTTTAAAGATAATTTGAAGTGAATATTTGGAAAGTGATTTAATTAATAAAAGATTAGTTGAAAGGGCCTAGTGATTGCTTATGGTGCTAGATATTTGTTTGTTGCTTTGATAGTTAAATAACCGACTATCAAATTTGGGCATTTTTAGTTACTCGACTTGATGTGGGAACTATTTAGTCATACAGTTAGTACGTAGCCATCTGTGTAGGCTTGATTATCGTTTGCATTAAGGATGTTGATTCGTGTAGTGCGGAGTATTACTCCAATCTATCGAGCTTCCTTCTTGGCCGAAGGATAGCAAGTTGAAAGTTGGAGACGTGATAAGTCTATGAGACTTAGTTTCTGTGTGAGGTTGAGTAACTCTTTTGCGTTGTTGGTGCGAAGAGACCGGGATCAGATTTATCTGAAAACCACTTTGGACCAATGTATATATGTTCGATTGTGCAGGTTGTGATGATATTGATATTTATGATTTTCATAGTGAAGGACTGCTTGCTAATCATTTGGGGTTAAAATCCCAATACACATCCAGTAGCAGTAGTCTTTTTGTTATGAAATATCCATTGCAAGGACTGTCGCTACTAATCCTAGGGATTTCTCGACAGGATGTGGTAGGAGAGTACCTTCGGTTTGTCCTGTTCCTGGACAACTTGTATGGATGAGTGTCTGACATTGCATTTCTAAAGATTACGTACATTGGTTTTTACAAACATACATCAGTGGTGGAGGAGAAGGCGACTTCTTTTAGCTTAACACCATCCTTGAGACATACGAGCTCAAGGGTTGTATTTTGTGGAAGGCAATTAGTAGTCAACGGAAATGGCAATGTGGCATTCAAAGTGATGTGATATGTGAAAGGTAATCGTTACCTCAGGCCTCATCAACCGGAAATGACCGAAACAGTATGAGATAAGGCAAGGCTAAGTGGGTCATTCCCAATTAGGATATGATCATCCTCTTCTAGATATATTTCTTCCCGCTATGACATTCAGGATGTAAATTAATGTGGTTTGTATGCTATGAAGGCCCTCGAAAATGTCGGTAACGACCGAGGGATGATATATTCGGTACTACGTAGTTATATAGGTAGGTCGGTCTTGTGTTGGTAGAGGTTCCTTTATGATGCTCTTCGGTACATTCCTCTAGAGATGTACGGCCAGAAGGTAGTCCCTTCACCTGGTCATTTGTATGGAAATTCAAACTCCACTACGTGCCTGCCATGTTTGTAGAGCCTAGTATGCTGGAATTTAATAATGGTAACAATTGGCTATTTTAATATTATTTGTGCAATAGACACTATTATAATATAAGATGATTTGATATGAAAGGTTTTGGTTATCGTAAGGTAAAAACATGTCCGTGTTTATGTGTGGGCATGTCTTACGAGATACTTTTGTTTTGAAAAGGAAAGTTTTGGTAATTTAATAAATTCAGTTGAATGTGTTTTCTCATGCTGGTTTACAAGACTGATCCGGGCATTCTTCCCTTTCAATGCTCGGGTCAAACCGAGTATATTTATAGGTTCAGATTTGGTGCTTCAGCAGGAGAGATGGAGGTCTTCATTTTTGTATACACATATCTGTTTATTATCCTCTGCTTTGTTGTTTATATTATCTGTGATTGTAAGGACGGGTTATTATAACTGTCCAAGCTGATGATTAGTGATTGATTGTTGAACTCTGATTGATGTATGTATATACAGTTTCTGTTTTATAAAGATCATTGATATGATATTATATGTTTTCTGCTACGATGTGAGATTATGTATTGTTCTGTTTTGTTTTCTCTTCTCTTCTTCTCTCTTCTTTTCTAACTCATGACTTTCCGTCAGTCTGTGCAATTTGGATCAGACATGTGTAGCTTATTGTCGATTCAAACTGTACGGATTTGCGGGTCGTCACAAACTCACTGTTAATTTCCTTTAATAGAAATTTCTTTTCCAAAAAGACAGCATGTCACGAAACAATAACCTGTAGTTCCACGGTGTTGTAGAATATATATCCTACTAAGTTTTTGGGATATCCCATAAATTTACAAGTACCGACCTTGCCTCTAATTTATTTGGACCAACATTCTTAATGTAGGCTGGACAACCTCACAATTTCAAATACTTGAGTTGAGTTTCTTTCCACAGCACATCTTATATGGTATTTTTGGCACAGGTTTAGTGGGTAACAAGTTCAACATACACGCTGCGGTTTCCAGCGTATATTTCTAATAGGACAGAGGTAACTCGGCCTTACTTATCATGGAATGAACTATATCTAATAAGGTTCAGTTCCTTCTTTCCAACACACCATTGTGTTGCAGAGTATAGGGTAGAGTAACATAAGAGATAATACCATTATCTTTTAAGTATTATTGGAATTCTTGTCTAACGTACTTGCTTCCCTAATCAAATTTAAGAATTTGATAGCTTTCGGTTAGTTTAATTTTTAACTACGCTCTTATACTCAATAAATTTATCACAGACATCGGATTTGTTCTTCATAAGATACAGATATCCTAGTCTTGTGAAATCACTAGTGAAGGTAACAAAGTAAGAACTATTATCTCTAGTGATTATAGGCATCAGGCCACATACATCACTATGTGCTAACCCTAAGAGTTCATCAACTCTTTCATTGCTCCTACTAAAGGGGTGCTTGGTCATTTTACCTTTGTAATATGACTCACATGTGTCAAATGATTCGGAATTAATTGATTCGGAATCAATTGATGGTCGAAAACCTTCAGTTTTCAATTTGTGCAATGGTTTCCCACTAATATGGCCAAGCGTATAATGCTAAAGATAGTTATCATTTATATTGCTATTAGAACAACTCACAGAACACACATAATTCATATTTATGACATAAATGCTATTTTCAAGAACTCCTTCACATACTTTATTTCTATTCAAATCAATTTTTGTATTATTTGCACCACGAAACACATATCATGTGACAACCCACACCTCCCGACACACTTATCCAAAGTCTAGGGTGACTTTCGGACCCGCGTCGGTGCGACGAAGTACGAGCCATCGGCTTTTTAAAAATTGCAGAGATTAAGAATATATGGATAAAATCTAAGGCATTCTACACTTTTAGACCTTGAAATAGAATATAAGTACTAAAAATAGACATTTTAGAAAACAATCTCTAAAATACTTAATTCATATACACTGATTCCAAAGTACAATATAAGTTTGATAAACATTTAATACAATAAATATTCACATGAGGAACAACAAAGAATAGTGGAACTCCAACACTTAGCTCTTTTCTCCGCATATTATGCCAAATCGATGGTGTCGTATCATCATGTGGTGGGGGAAAAGGAAAGGAGTAGGTAAACAAAAGTTTAGTGAATGAGTTACATCATTAATATATGGTGATCACATGCAATTAATTTCACCAATACTCTATGTGACCTTAGAGTCCTACTAATTTCCATGAATTACTCACCTCATGTATCAAAGGGGTAATGTTTTAAACATACCTACACTAATAGCTTGTGAAGGCTCATACCTAGGGTCGAATAACTAATCGAACCTCAAGACAACTAATGATTGGCTAATGGTTACTGGTACTATTCCAACATACGATTATCCTACAATTTCAACCATAGGTCTACATTTCCCCATTTTGACTACATGTATAATATTTATGCATTGCAGGGGAGCCAGCAATGCCGACTCATGTCAAAAACATCAAGGTCTGCCGCATCTATGTCCATCTCTCAATGGTAACATAATGCCTTTTATTGCACCGTGCCGAGATCCATCAACAAAACAGTATCACATCACGCCCATGAATACCATGGACCTCCCATTTGTGCCGGGCCACACATTCCATCAGGCATCATCGTCAGTGTTGTGCATTTACCATAGAACCTCTTGTGAGTGCAGTTTGCGATAGAATCGCCCTAGTCAAATATCAACCCTGCTGGATAAATAGCATATATCCAGTCACGTGACATTTAAGCGTCGTCTACATAGGGAACTAACTTCCTTATTTATACTAACATCTATATATATACAAGTAATATATATATACTACAATTTAATTTATAATTTTGGGCCTACGATCAAGGTTCAGATCACGCCCTGTTCCAATCACCGGTCGACCGCTTACAATTGATCGGTTCCAGTGAACCTGTCAACCAGTTGGGGTGTTTGCTGTTTTGAATTATTGGTTATCATCATTTTTGTTAATCATTGTTGTCCCAACTCGATTACAGTAACCTTTAATTCCAATTGGTATACACTAACCCTAATTACAGTAATCCCAAAATTTTAAATTTATTCATAATCGTTCAAACTTCATATATGGTATATTCAATTGCAGTAAATTAATTTAATCTAGGTTTAGCATCAATAGGGTTATCAATTCATATTTAATTTGAAAAAAAGGGTATGCTCAACTTGAATCATTTCTTAATTAATAGATTTATAATAACCAGATCTAAATTAAAAGAAAGAGGTTATATTCATATAGGTTTTAATCACTGTTAGATTCTCAATCTAAATATATAATGTTTCTAATTCAATTTAAAAGAATTCTAGATCAAAATAGGGTACAATGAAATTAATTACATGTATATCATCTTACTTCCAAATCATGAGCCCGTTCACCTCTAAAAAAAGCTACCCCTCTTTGATTTGCTCAGAATAGTCCCCACTAAGTATGGATCTCCTCTTAGTTTTATTTGATTTAATCCTTTCTTCAATTTCTATAGTTTAATTTTTATTTGTTTTGAAGAAATCTGATTTGAGGAGAAATATAATTTTGATAGAATTTAGACCTACTACTTGATTATTGAATCAGGGTTTAGGTTAGGGTTATATTTATAGCAGCACAAAGTAATGTCGACTGTTGATTATTTTTTATTTAAATCCAGACATTAGCCTACCTAAACCCTTGCTCGATACGCACGACCAATCGACCGCCTGACTTAGAGAGATCGACTGCCAAGGGTCGACCGGTCAAGGTCATGGTGTCGATCAGTGGAACTTTCTATATTTGATTTTTCCTCCTTATTTATTGTTTAATTAGTTTCGATTCTAAATTTTTAAATGTTAATAACTTTTTCATATTATCTCCGATCCTAGAACATTATATATAAAAGTTGTCCAGAAAATCGCTACGCACGCAACAATGAAAGTTTCATAGCCAAATTCATATATTTATAAAAATTCCATTTTTACCTTTTCTTTTTATATTTAATTCTTTTATTAAATTTTTGACTAAATTTTCGAGGTGTTACATTCCCCCCCAAAGGATTTTGTCTGTAATCTCCAAGGATGGGGAAGTGTAACTCTTACGTACAAAAATTAATACTACATCCATCAACCACTGGCAATCATCATCCTTAATTCAATTTCTAATGCAATATATACATGTAGGCATGGAATGCATATGAACCTATACTAATGCAAATGTTAGGCGGTCTCCTGATCTTCCATAATGTTCGCAACAATCTATGTAAATATACTGGCAATTCTACATGTATGTGCAATCATTCAATCCATATGTAACAACTATATGCATATAACTCAATGAAATAAAACAAGTGACAGTGTGATTATATGCTAACTTGAGAATATGTTTGCCTAAGTGTGCAAAGATCAATCTAATAAATACATCCATTATCATCCACCATCCAAAGCATGTCCTAATGACACGTTAGCAACCAATCCTAGCATCCAATTGTCCCTACCTATGGTGTATACTAAGCTAGAACCTAGACACATAAGTAGTTTATACTTATTTAACTAAAATGGAAACGTACCAGAAAAGAGTCCTAGATGGGTTGCTCGGATCTTCTCCTTAGGCTCCCATGTACCCTCTGCTGGGTCATCTCCCTACTGGACTCTAACCAGTTTAATTATTTTATTATGGAGTCGCTTTGTCCCATGCCTGATAATGCGGGTTGGTGCATGACGAACAAGCGACTCAATTATCCACCTCAACTTCTCCTTACCGACACAGTTCGACCACTATAGCTGCATCGTATAAACAATTCCGCAAGTGATACACATGAAAAGCATTGCGAACTGCCACCAACCTTCCAAGAAGCTCCGCTCTGTAGACTAACTTCCATACTCTATCCAAAATTGAAAAAGGCCTTATAACTCTTGGTGCTAACTTTTCTAGACTACCGACCCAATAACGTATCTAAGTGGCAAGATGCAAACATAGACCATATCGCCTACTGTAGACTTCAACTCCATGTGCCTCCTGTTAGCATATGCCTTCTACCTATCTTGTGCAGTATTTATCCTTCTATGGATCAAACCCACTTTCTAAGTACTTCTAACTGGATGTTCTTCTGACTATACTTATCATTTTTAACACTGGCATGTATCTTCAATCCAAATGTATATGCATGAGCAACCCTTTGCAGCCCTTGCTACTAACCCAAATAAATGATGTTGACATGCACCATACTAGGTAACTTGAGAATAAGTATGCTGCAATAGAACTGTAGGCTTATGTATTCCTCAATGCACATAGACTATGCCTTAAATCCTTAGTAGTATACCTGATCACTTCATCTTCTAGATACTAAGGTAAGACAACCTAAAAGTGGATGGTGTTCCTTCCCCAAGTATTTTCTACTTAGCTCTTTTGCTATTTCTCCATTTCACCAAAGGATATCCAAACCTGATGATTTCTTAAATTATTGAAAATAGCACAACTTCTTTTCCATATTGATTCAACTTAAGTTATCTCATTCTGCTTATGATTGTTTCCCTGATCCTTCAACAATCGTGGTACCTAGGTATCACGTTTATAGTCTGCAGGGATTTATCCTAAGTTTTACAAGTATGTAAATACTCAAATATTATATTAGGGCAAACTTGGTTTATTTTCCTATTTAAACCTAACAATTAAAATCGTAAATCTAAGTGAAATACTAAATTTAAATGAAATTGTAACTTAAATTATTTTAGCATTGACGGTAATCACCTAAGTGATACTTCGTTTACATGTAACTATATGCAACACAACTATGTATTCTAAGTTAGTCTTTTATGTATTTCCTTACATAAGTAACCTCCTTCTAATATGAGGGATGATTAAAAATAAATCTATTATCCTTCCTCCAAATCTTATCGAAAATTCCCAAGTCTTATTTTCTATGAAAATCGCCTTCGCATTCTCAATGCATGCAAATTACTATATCTTTTACTTAACGAAAACCCAAATCCTTGAATTAACCATTCCTTGCACAAGCTTGACTCCAACTCCCCTTAGGATATCTTTTGTAGTTTGAACTTTCAAAATTTACCATCCCCTAATGCCATCCCATCAGTGGGACCTTTTCCTCAAAAGTAACTTCTCACCATTTTATTCCAACTATTTTGTGGTCGAGACAACTCAATACATAATGCTGCCTTGCCATTTTAATTTGTTAGACATAATGGTCAACACTTAATTAACATTGTACCAAAAAAATCATCTAGGAACATCTAAAATGGACGATGTCCCAGTCTACTAAACACCTTATGGAACTCAAGTCACCTTATCCCCAACAACATACTTGTAGTTGCAACAACATACTTGTAGTTGCAACAACAACTCAAGTACTAACTTATTTATAAATATCATAGTGTGACGTATACTATAAGACAATAACCTACTTGCTAGGTTACCTATAATTCACTAAGTCAAACAAAACAGGCCTGGTACCTATAACTTCCCAAACCAAAAGCAACATGTGTGGCGTAACATTACCCGAAATATTGGATCAACGCTACCCACCCACAAGTAATCCAAATCATCTTCCTCTTTCAGTAATGCTCAAATAACTGATACTTTGGGGTCTTATAATATATATACAACTTAACCACCTCCAATACTTGAGAGCAAAATAATAGTTGTCATCTCAAGATCGTGGGTTAAATAATTCTACTCATACACTTTCAACTATTGACTAGTATAACAAACAACTCTCTCATGTATCAAAACAGCGTCCCATCCTGTATCGCAAGCATTGGTATACACATCGACTGCCTTCGAAATATCAGGGGGTACGAAAATATGTGTACTAGTCAACAACTTCTTTAGCTAACTAAAAGCTTGCTCATATTCCAAGTTCCATGAAAAGCTAATTTCTTCTTATAAACGCCAACCAAACTAGGAAAACATCTTGTATCCATTGTATTCTTTGATACAATAAAACATCTTGGCTTACTCTTTCTTTGCTCTTAAATATGTTTTATCCAAATCATACTTTCCAAACATTCTTGCGCAAAGACTCTACAATCCAAACCATACTTGGGTAGAAAAACAAAAAGCACCCTTCTCTATTGCAGGAAGTTTGATATGATACTATACTCTTCTAATTCAAACGTTGATTGTATAGGTCACTAAATCTCCCTACTACTTCCTTTCACTACTCCTAGATATCTCACTGCCTATGAACTCCATAACTAATTTAATCCTTGTAGGCTTTGTAAGTCTATTTATCTACTCCAATTTAATTCTTTTCTTTTGAGTTTAAGTAATAGTTATAACTTTAATCTATCTTTTAAATCAAAATCTTTGATTTTAACATCATCTCTACAAAACTAGTAAAGTTCTAAAACTATAAAACCCTCCATTCATTTTTAACAACCATTCCCTTTGTTACAAGGATCATGGCATTTTTCTTTAATTTAAATAATCAAAACGGTTTAGCTTAACTTAATAGTGTATACATAGAAACATATCTTTCTAAAATTTTCCTTTATAAATAAGAAATTCTCACAAAAGTAAATTTTTAAAAGAGAACATGATGTTTTAACTTACTATTATTTTTATTTTAAAGTATGACAGAAACATTTATAAAATACATTTTCAAACTCTGACTATTTCTTATTTATAAAAGAGATTCAAAAATTGGGTCTCACATACTTCTCGAATATTTTAATTGTTAAAAGCAAAGTACACCTCAAGGGTAAGTGCTACAATGTGCCTAAAACAACAAAAGCTCTAAAGTGGATATTGAAAATTGCATTTTGTCAAATTCTTTTAATTCTAATTTTTAAATAAATTTCATAAAGTTTGTCTTTTCTTTTCAAAATATCAATCATCTACCGTGTCTAACTTTTAAAAAACATTTCCACTAGTTTATCGCTTAAATCAGAGTAGATAAAAATAACCTAGTTTACACAAGTCCAGCTATACTTAATAATGCTTTAAGTGTATAAGGTTTCCATCCTTCTTTTCAAGGATGGTTAACTCATGTTTATCTTCCAATACAGTATCCATCCAATATAGAAACACTCTATCTATACATTTAAATAAAAATGAGTCTTTGCAACAACTACCAATATAAAAATAGGATTTCCACTTTAACTGGGGAGATTTGCTCTAAGTTTTTGAAATCCTTCTTTCATGTTCCCTTTTTCGCCTTAACACATCCCACTTTAATTATATGGGTCCCTGGTACTAATCTTCACTCACCCTTAAATCCATAATTTACCTTCTACCGTTAGTTGGTATTGAAAATTTCTACAAGCGTTTCTTTATGGAGCAAATCATAATAAATGTAAAGGGTTTATTTTTCATCTCAACCGTTATAATTTTAATATTTCTCTAACCAACCATTGCTTCTTATATAAGGGATCTCTGTTGTTAATATCGGATAATATCGTTGATAAATAGTCGATATATCTCATATCGCTCCTAAGCCGATATTTTTTGTAAAATATCGCTTAAAATATCGTTAGCGATTTATCGCCATATATTAGTCGATATATCGCCAAGATATTTAGTGTAAAATACCCAATAGATTTTAAGAATATCGTTCATTATTATATGTGTTGGAAAATTTTATTTACAAATAAATATCTTCACATTCTCACTAATTGTTTTTTGTATATGGTGAATGACAATACGTATATCCTATTAGAAATCCTAGTGCAATAATTTTTTAGTTTTAACCATACACTTTCAGTCTTCTTTATTAGTCTTTAAATAATGAAAATTCTACTTATTCCAATATTTTATATGTTGTATTTTCCAGTGAAGTGACAATACGTATACCATATTAGAAATCCTAGTTCAATATTTTTTCAGTTTTAATCATACACTTTCAGTCTTCTTTACTAGTCTGTAAATAATGAAAACTCTACTTATTCCAATATTGTATATGTTGTATTTTCTAGTGAAGACTTTATCACTAAAAATAAGATCATGAAAGAGCTACTTCTCTTTTTAGTTATTTTTTTGTTTATCATTTCTAATTGGTAAGTTAGCTTATGAATATTCATTTTATTAATTATTATCATGCAGCAAAATCTAAATGCTGAAGTGCAGTAAAGATATATATTTGACATATCGATAAAAAAACGAGCTAAAGTAGTAATTGGTATCAAATAAACATTGCTTAATTGATAAATTAAGTGAAAATAAATACGAAGAAACTATAAATATGGAATTGGTAAAGTAATATAGATGACTAGATGACTAAAAACATTGAATATAGTATAAAAATAACGAAAATAATAAAGATGCACATTATATGAATTTCATGCTTTTTATTAGCCTATATTATGATTTGAATGTAATAGAATATCCTAGAAAATATATTGTAATCTGTAAACTATATGCAATCAGTCTTTGATAGTACTTTGGTATTATTAAACCAAATATTTGGAAACTTAACATCAATATAACATAATAACATAGTACATTATCGTTTATAACATGTCCTATACATGTCCGATATTTTACCGATATTTTCCGATATTATCATGATATTTTAAAATATCTCATATCGGTACTTTATCGATACATACCCGATATTGATATTAACTACTTTGTAAGGGATAAGCCAACAACTACCTTATGATTCAATGTATAGGGTGTTGAGTATTAATACACATGTTAGAAAATTTCAAATACACTCTCTCGGTCGGACTAGGCTAAGTTTGTCTCCTTGCTTGCAGAAACCGACAGAACCATATAAAGGTGTTCATGCCCGGAATCTTAGCTACCTCACTTGAGCCATCCCCCATCGAAATTACTCATTCTCGCCATTTATGATTATGAATTATTTTTAACTTTTCCAAAAATAGTACTAGTAATAATAAGTGATAGCATTCTTTATTGTTATACTTTTATACATGTAAAACCTTTGTAAAGTTTTATATATGTGTGTGTGCGCGTGGGCGGATGTGCGCGCGCGTGAGCAAGCCCGCGTGTGCGCGTGCGCACGCCCGCGTGTGCGCGTGTGCGCTTTTTGGAAACCCATTTAGAAAAACTTTTTGAAAACCTTTTCTTTTTAAAATATTCAAGTATGTTCTCTCAGTATGTACCTAACTCCTAAAGAATCTTAAACCTCGCTCTGATACAACATGTGAAAACTCGCACCTTTCGACACACCGATCCAAAGCCTAAGGTGAATTTCGGACTCGTGTCAGTGCAAGAAGTACGAGATATTGGGTTGTTAAACATTAAAGAGACTAAGAATATAAGGACGAATTATAAGGCATTCTACACTTTCAGATCTCACAGTGGAAGGAAATAAAATAAAAGTAGTGAAAATAGATATTTCAGAAAATAATTTCCAAAATACTTAATTTATATACATTGTTTCCAAAGTACAATATATGTGCAATAGACATTTAATACAATAAACAGTTACATGAGGAACAACTAAGAATAGTGGAACTCCAACGCTTAGCTCCTTTCTCCATGTATTATGCCAAATCAACTGCTGTCATGTCAACCTGTGGTGGGGAAAATGAAAGGAGTAGGTCAGACAAAAGTCTAGTGAATAAGTTACATCATTAATATATGGTGATCACATGTATTTAACTTCATTAATACTCTATGTAACCTAGGATGTCCTACTAGTGTCCATGAATTACTCATCTCATTTATCTAAGGGGTAAAGTTTTAAACATACCTACACTAATAAGTTGTGAAGGCTCATACTTAGGGTCGAACAACTAATCGAACCTAATGATCGTCTAATGACTACTAGTACTATTCCAACATAGGGTTATCCTACAATTTCAACAATGGGACTATGTTTTCCACATTACGACTACACGTACAATATTTATGGATTAAGGGGGAGCTTATAATGTCAAACTCACGCAAAAACATTAAGGTTTTCTACATCTGTGTTTGCCTCTCAATGGTAACATAACGCATTTTATCGCATCGCACTACATCGGGATCCATAAAAAACATAGTATCATGTCGTGCCGTGAATACCAAGGAACTCCCGTTAGTGTTGAGCCACACACTCCATTTGGCATCATCTTCAGTATTGTGCATCCATCGTAGAACCTCCCATAAGTGCAATTTAAGATGGAATCATCCCAGTCGAATATCGACCCTGTTGGATGAAAGCATTTATCCAGTACCGTAATGTCTAAGCGTCGCCTACTTAGGGAACTAACTTCCCTACTTATACTAACATCCATATATATGCAAGTAATATATATACACTATAATTAAATTATAACTTTGGGCCTTAGGGAAAGGTTCAGGTCATGCCTAGTTTCGATCACCGATCGAACCCTATTCACTGGAGCGATCGACTGGTCCCAGTGAATCTGTCGACCGATCCGAATGTTCAATGTTTTTAATTATCGATTATCGTCATTTATTATTGTTAATCATTTTTATCTCCAACCTGATTACAGTAATATTTATTTCTAATTTGGTATACACTAACCCTAATTACAATAAACTCATATTTTTAGATTTATAATTCATAATCGTTCAAACTTCGTATTCGGTAATTAAATTGCAGTAAATCAATTTAGTCTATGTTTAGCATCAACATGGTTATCAATTAATATTTAATTTGGTAAAAAAGGGTATACTCAAATTGAATGAATTCTTTATTAACAGATTTATATTAAACATATCCAGATTAAAAGAAAGGAGTTATATTCGTATATGTTTTAATCACTATTAGACAATCTAAATAAACAATGTTTCCAATTCAATTTAAAACAATTCTAGATCAAAATAAGGATCAATAAAATTAATTACATGTAAATCATCTTACTAATCATGAATCCACTCACCTCTAAAAGAAAGCCAACCCACTTTGATTTGCATAGAACCGTCCTTGCTTTGTATATATCTCCCCTTAGTTTGCTTTGATTTATCCCTTCTTCAATTTCTGTAGTTTAATTTTTATTTGTTTTGAAGAAATCTGATTTGAGGAGAAAGAAGATTTTGATAGAGTTTGGACGTACTGCTTGATTAGTGAATTAGGGTTTAGGTTAGGGTTATATTTATATCAGCATAAAGCAACATCGACCGTTGATAAATTTTTATTTAAATCCAGGCGTTTGCCTACCTAAACCCTCGCCCGATACGCATGATCGGTTAACCGCTTAACTAGAGCGGTCGAACGCTAGAGTCGACCGGTCAAGATCATGGCGTCGAGTGGTGTAACTTTCTATATTTAACTTTTCTTTCCTTGTTTATTGTTTAACTAATTTCGATTCTAAATTTTCAAACGTTAATAACTTTTTCATATTAGCTCCGATTCCAAAATGTTATATATGAAAGTTGTCCAAAAAATCGCTATGGATGCAACGTTGCAAGTATTGTAGCCAAATTCAGACATTTATAAAATTCTATTATAATCCTTTCTTATTTAAATCTAATTCTTTTATTAAATTTTTAGCTAAATTTTTGGGGTGTTACATATCCATTCTCATACAGTCCAGAAATAGATACAGTCGCATGATAAAGTATTTTACAAAATATAAGTAATTCAATAAAAGAAATGGCAGACATAAACGAAATTCTCCTACTGTTGTTGCATCTACAATAGATCCATTAAAAATATGTAGCCTCAATTCGCCCTTTGCCATGCGATGCCCGTTCCTAAGCCCATGTAACAAATTACAAATATAATCTCCAAATTCAGTATTCGAAAACCAAGATATTTTATTGATTCCAAAACAATTTTGAATTTTAAATGCACCTGACGGAGCAGCATAACCGTTTTTCTTTCTTAACAATCTTCAGGTATTCTAGATAATTCATCTTCCAGTGACCTTTCCTTTGATAACGGTGACATTCACCCTTGTCATAAGAGGTTTTCTCAGTCCTTTTATTCTTCTTGCCATCTCTCTTCTGCTTCTTCAAACTCTTTGAAGATGACGCCCCATCCTTAACCGCAAGCATGGTCCCTTAATCCTTCGATTGTGTCTCGACCGATCTCAACATATTGCGGAGCTCCACGAGATTCACATTCAGTTGGTTCATATTATAATTCAGCATGAATGGTTTTTACTGGGTAACTAAGTGAACCAAGGATCAAGTCTACCTGCAACTCATTGCTTATTGCTACGTCCAATCATGAAAGCCTATCATTATAGCCCTCGTCATTAGGACATAATCGTCCACCTTCTATTCCTTCTGTATTTTGGTGATGAGAAATTTCTTAGTAATCTCGTACCTCGTGGAATGAGATTGCTTACCAAACAGTGCCTTCATACTATCAGATATCTGATGGATAAATAAGGTTTCATGCTGCCTTTGCAACGGCTTGTCTAATGTAGATAGCACGAAAACCTGGGAAATTTCCAGGTCAGCGGCCCACTTATTATAAGAAACCTGCAGTTCTGGGTCAACATTATCAGCAGGTCTTGTCATAGGAGTACAAGTAACAAATCACCAAAGACGATCATACGTCAACGCTATCTTTATAGCTCTTAGCCAATCGACAAAATTGTTTGGTTCAGTTAGTTTGTCGTCTACAAGTTTTAATTGGTAGATTATTATTAAGACAAAACCATAGTATATGTCCTTATAATACTATTAAGGCTAAACTTTATGTTTCACTTTACTAATAAGCTCCCACTAGTCTTTTATGTTTGGCCAAACCCTAAGTCAAACATAGAAGTGTTTCAACTTCACTAGTAGGTGTTAGGACTCATCTATCTTGGGTTCTGACCTTGAATTTTCTCAACAAGTCATATCTCCATAGACGATGGATAACTCCTTATCGGTTGTACCATATGCAACTCCTAATCCATGGTACCTTATCCTAATTTCTCTTCAACCTTGAGTTTGCTTGACAAATCATAATGAAATTATTCATCTGTACCTACCATATTGCGACGACCTAAGTATAGTATATGTACCTTGAGTTTGCTCAACAAATACATATAGTTATTTTTCCTTGTCTATTCAATATATTAATAATACTACACATAACATCCCTAGCTTAAGTTTCCTCATCAACCAAGGAGTATGCAAGTAATTTATTAATATATATGGTAGAGGATAACACTAGACTAAAGATTCATAATCTTCGGTATATTATATTAAGTGATATTGATATATGTATGGAATAATGTATTTCTTATAAAATATTTTCATGATTCAAGTGTTAGACACATCGGGAATTACGGTATACATATTATCTACATATGTATTTATTCCTTAAGTCTATTTAGGGCATCTTTAATGTTTCACCTTTAGTTTATACATTCGTATTATATAAGTTTTTTTATTATATTAATTATATATTTTAGTTGACTTATATAATAATTTAATGTTATATAATTAATTAAACCATATACAATTATTTTTAATTGGTTAACCCTTTAATTAATTGTACATTATTCAATTTCAACATTTTATATTAAATATTTATATACTATAACATTTATAGTATAATACATATATCTTATATATATATATGTTATAATTTAATTAAATTTTTATAATTAGATTTTATTAATTTCAAAAATTAGTTTATATACATACATGTATAATTATATTATCTTTAAACATTTTAAGAGAACAGAACATATATTACTATATATTATACATGCATAAATTATATCTAATAATTAACTTGTTTAATTATTTTATTTATTTTATTAATAAATTTAATTTTGAAATTAATATGTAGTCATATATTTTCAAACATTTTGAAAAATCTTATCAAATTTACAAACACTTCGAAAATTTATGTCATATCATAACTTTTATAATAAAAATATTTTGTTTTAAATTTAACTTTTAAATTTAAAATCGTTTATTTAATTTTCAGAATGATTTTGAAAAAGTAGCCCAAGATCAAATTCAATTTGGGCCTTTTCTATTAGGAGCAGCCTTTAGGCTCACTTCACCTTTCAGACCAGGTTGGTGACCAGCTAAGATATGGTACTTGATTACCAATTCCAATCCTAGACATTACCTTTCTAGACACTGTACTAAATGGGCAAACTTAATTAGTTAACCCTAACATGACTAATTTAGATAAGGGTAAATTTCAAAAAAAATTCTTTTATTGGATCTTTAATGAGCCTATGTAGTCTAAATCCATTTAGAACTTTTCTAATTTTGTTTCAAATAAAATCATTATTTTATTAATTTTTTTATTTTATATTATTTATTTTATATTATATATGTGTATCGTATACACATATGTGTACGTGCATGTGCAACTGATAATGTGTACACGGTTTAACATGCCCGTGTATAGATGTTGGGAAACACCGCAACGGACATGTTACGTCCTCTGTATATAAATATGTTGTCTAAATATACATATATGTGCACCAAACTATTGTATAAATAAACATGTGTATATATATATAAACATGTGTGTATATATATATGTATAAATTTAGTTATTTAATCATTAAAAATATTAGTTATAAATTATTTGTACATGCATTTATGAAATACACACACATGTATATATAATCAAATTGAAAAATTATTTCAAATATTAATTTCTAAAATAATTTAGAGTATTTATCATATAATATGAAATCCAATATATATATATATCATATAAACATATAATCGCGTATTAATTAATTAATATATATACACACACAATTTTTTTAATAATAATTTTTTTTGCTCTCGGCCAGAAATAAATTTTGTTTAATATTCTTTTCGGTTTAATAGTATTTTAATAAAATACTTTAAACAATTAAAAAACCGTATGGATTAAGTAAAATATATTAAAAAATTATTTCCTATATCATAATGAATATTTTATTTTATATAAGAGTTTTCAGATTTTTATACTATTTATAAATGTTTATAAATGTATTTTATTTATTTAACTAATTTTACATAAAACAAAAAATTAAAGTATTAATAATTCGAACTGTGGGCTATTCATGGAAATCGTACTATTTTCTTTGAAAGAAACAAGATGCTTGGTATCTATACAGGATCAAATCAAAATTGAGATAAGAACGCAATCGTTGGTCAATCAAAGGCTTCTGTCTAAGATCCGGGACACATAGAAAACGATTTTGAAAGGATTGAGATACAAAGTTTACTGTACTATCGATAAGAACACCTTAGTTACATTCCAAATCGTGATTTGAAAATCATGAACCCTGCTTTTCGTATTTCGAATGATTTTGAAAATAGAGATTCAAGGCTATCGGGTGGGCCTGGAAGAGAAGAGTAAGGCGATGCTATTTTCGTTTTTCGAACTTGATGTTCTCAATCGATAATTAAAAGGGAACATATCCTGCAATTCGTACTGCAATGGCATAAACTCAAACAACTCGTCAGCATAGTTGTTGCTTCCCATTTTTTTAGATAATCCTCGATATTTGCTCTGACAGCAACGTCGAACCCAGCTCTAGAAGTTTGCAATCAACGTTTTCACTATTTAGGGTTCTACATTTTTACGATGGGATAATGAATCGCAGAAAGAAAGAACAAAAAAAAAGTGCTCGTTTCTTAAAACCAAACCCAAACGCAAAACAAGGAGCGCGTTTGGACACAACAGAGAAGATGATGGCACATGGCTGAGCGATGGTTTGGAGCAGTCTGAAATGAAGGATCACGTGACAGAGCTATAATTGAATTGAGCGGGTACAACGGCTGAAAGGAAACTCATGAATAATTGAAGATCTCACGTGAGGGTCTTTGGAAAGGCACTTTAACTTAAGATTAAATTATGGATACTTGGCATAATGGATTACTTTTTAATAAATGAAAGGAAGGGTGAATATAGTATGATGGATGGCGTAAAGTTAAGTACTTGGACGACTGCAAAATTTATTTGATGATTGCTACAAGTACGTCAAAAGTAGTTTGCAACTATGATGAATAATGATGCATCGTTATTTGTTGCGAGGCCTATTATTGCTGGAACATATTATTTGATTATACTTTGTAATTTTATATTATTAGCAATAAAAAGGAATTAATTTTCAAAAATAAAATAAATAAATATATAAAAATTTACTACCGAATACTTTTGAAATATAAAAAAAATTAAAATTTTAAGATACACATATATTATGATTCAATATTTTATATTTAGATTTAATCAATAAAAATCATCGAAATATTATTTAAATCAATTTTTTTAGTCAGGCCATGAGCATGTAGCATGTATATTAAATAGTAAATTTTTATTTTTTTTATTTTTATACACATATAAGTGATAATAAGTAAAGAATGATACCCTTCACTAATGCCTAAAGTTTGCATATTGAAATGAAAAATAAAGCTCCTTGAATCGAATCTGAATTCAGAAGTTGCCAGCTCCCGAATGTAGTAACCACCACCACTGGAACTGGATTGAATTTGATATGTTTTTGAGTTTGGATTTTTTGGACTTGAATGGGGAGTTGTTGGTCGAAATTTTGCAGCAAAGGAAAGTGTAACAAGTGTTCTAATAATGAGGGTTAAGTGGCATTGTACAAATGAAGGACAATGGAGTAAAAAGTGGATCACCATCCTTATTTTCCTCTTACCATTTCTTTCAATTTTAACCATTCAAACCCCACCTACCTACTTACCCTTTCCCAACCTGACCTTGCCACTTCCTAGACGAAATCATCATGCCCATACGGGCCTTAAACCTAGTCCAAGCCCAAAAAAATTCGTTGCAATTTAAATCCACTTTAGACACCTACCGATATCGTATATCGATACATATGTTTATAACTATTATAAACACATTGTCTGAAAATTTTAAAATTAATATTTCATAAATATTAATTAATTTGGTTAATTAAAACAATTATAAATTAATTAAATCGGGATTTAATAAGGGGTATTCAACGTTTCGGTTGTGTGACTCTTAGTGTAAATTTGGTTAGCTATTAATATCAAACAATTCGAATATTAACGTTCATACTTCACTTAGCAGATGGTGTGATATTGTGGTCAAATTTATAGCTTACTCACTATTGGTAAAATCCAAATTTACTTTATTAAGCATTACCCGTTAGTGACAATTATTTATACCAATTCTCTTCGTCAAAACCATATCATCTTGGACTTATGAAATTTGGTAATGGTCAAAATTCCAATATCATCCATATTTAACTCTATAGTCCAAATACAAAGTCCTTGGTTCAATAATAAAAATTAGTACCAACCGAATTCCTCTAGCCAAAATTTTGACTATGAGTTGACCTCAGTTGACTGTGATACTAACCTCATATAACCGAGGAGACGAATCCTCCCTTGAATATATTTCACTTCCAGTACTTCCGCTCAACCCAACTATAGTCATTCTAAGGATATCGTGTCGTGATTTAACTATAATCAAAGCAGAGCTTTCATATTGAAGGTCAATAATATTCTCAAGTCAAGAGAATTGTATAAATTAGTCACATCAATATTTTCTATTTGACCATAGTTAAATTAATCAATAGAAAATTATCGAGTGATTCATTCCACGGTTATCCAAAAACTATAAGTACGTAACCCCTTGGTGACCCCGGTAGTCAAGAGTAATACACTGGCCGGTATTTGGAGAGCATTACATACTCTAGTCTCAACGGATGCATCGATATCCAGTCTCGATAGACGTTGACTAGGAATAATTAAAATGATGTTTTTATTTTATTGTGATACCATACTCATGATTACAACTATTTGTAATTACTATCACAAAAACATCATTTATGGATTTTACATTAAATATATTTTAATAAACCGTTTAATCATTTATAACACATTTTAACTAATATATAACAAAACGAAATCACCTTTATTATGAATGAGAATTGATTACAGAATTAATAATTTACAATAAATTACAGAATTTCCCCTAGGGCATATTTTAACTTTATCAATTCACAATAAGATAGTTTGATTAACATGAATACCGAGTTTGTGTTGGAGTGGTGTAATTTTGTATCAAAGTGGAGTGTTTTTTATTTCTGATACAAAAATCATATTTAGAGTAAATAAATGTTAAATGAAGGAAAACATACATTTGGACGTGCCCAAAGTATTATTAATTATATGGATATGCATAATATAATAAAAAAAGATGATTTTACTCTCATAAATCGAGGGCATGGTGATTTGAACATTAAGTAATTGTTTTATATAAATAAAGCATCATTTTTCTTTTAGGTTACATGAATTATTGCTTTAGGTTTTTGGTTTTGAGTTTATTCTCAAATTTGGACTTTGTATTTGCTTTTGAAAGCATCTAATAAAATAGGGTTTAGAAATATTTATCTATATTTTTTCTTCATTTCCTTTCTCTTCTCCTATTTATTAACCTTAACTATTGAGGATTTTTGTTAGACTAGATGTAGAATTGTAATACACTCGAACATACAGTTTGACTTGAATATCTCTTTTATTTATTAGACTTTAAATGTATCATCATGAATAATATAGTTTACATTAAATCGTATCTGATGTTTATTATTCAAGTTTGATTTGAACTATAGGTTATATTATTAATATTTACATGAATGGTATCTATTCGAATGTGAGATTTACTAAAATAATTCCATTGTCGATTCTTATAAAATTTATTTAAAGTAATCAATACATTTAAAATAAACTTAGTATTGATTTGAATAACAATTATCCCAGTATGAAAGGTAACGAAACTACTTTGTTATTAATTTGAATAATATTTAGTTGAACATACCATTTCGTGTATATACAAAAAATAATTGTTAATTAGAATAATGTTAATTATTGTTTGAAAAAAAAGGCACTAACACCCAATAAAAAATAGAAGAGAAAAGATAGTGAAGAAAACAAATTAAAATGAGTAAGAAATGAACATACAGAGTTATATAGTGGTTCGGAAAACTCTGGCCTATGTCTATTTAATGATTTTATTGCTTAACTTCTAACTTGGGTAGCAGAAGTTCTTAGGGGTCGGTACAACTCTGACCCTTAGATTTTCAGAATGACAAGAATATAGAGCAGATTAAAGTTAGAGCCAAAAGATCTTGAAAAATGAGCCTAACCCCTCTATTTATAGAGGCAGGGAGCCTAAAATATTGCACAAAATATCTCCAGGCCATTCTCCTTGCTATAGACTAGTTCCCTATGAAAATAGGGTGCCACATCATCACTTTGGTACGGGTACGACTCCAAGGTTAGGGGTCGGTATCGACCCCTAAAATGGACAAACTGGTCACCATGAACTCTTCGCTTCGGCTAGTCTTAGGGCTAGTTTTGTGATTCCATAGTTGTTTGCATCAATAATAGCTTGTTTTGTAGTCCAAATGATGAAGTTGCAGATGAAAGTAGTCGCTGATTTGGGAGTTCGTGGGGATCGATAGAGAATTGCATTGAATCAACAAAGCAACATTGGAAATGGAGTCTTGATGCTAAAAAGGGTTCATAGGCAGAAGATGGGCCCCTTAGAAGGAGGTTCTATGGGTCGGTATCGACCTTTAGGAATGGGTCGGTACCGACCCCACACTATGGAGCTTTAGGTCCTTGAGTTCGTGTGGTGATTTGGTATTTGTCCTATGATCTTGGTTGTACTTCAGTTTTTGGGCTTTATGGTCATCTCTCTAGGTGTCTTGCCTTGACAACTTCAAAGTTTGATTCGTCGAGTCTGTCCGTATACTACCTGGTCAAAAGATAGGATAACACTTTCCTCCAATGCATGCCTTGCAAATGGAAGGCGTGCTTTGGTCGAGAACAAATGCGATGTCAATCTCCGATAGTTGAGCTCTCTGGCTAGTTCAATCTTGGTAAATCGTCCAGTTCCTTTGGATTTTCTCACCAATTATGGGTCGTTCCAGACCTATCATAGCCTAGGACTCTAGACTCTGTCTAAGTGTTGTCTATACATCATCATAATTCCGATTTCATTCAGAGTTATTACATCACATGTCAAAACCATCCCGTGTTCATCCGGGATTTACATCACTATCATTCTGATTTCATTTAGAGTTATTGCATATCAAATCGACCCGTGTTCATCTTGGATTTATCATTTTTTTTAATTTCAAGGCGTTCGAATCCTTGTATCAAATCAGCATATGTTTTATGATTTGATCTCTCCAGATCATATCAGATTCAATTTTATGCACGATTTCTCTGAATCGTTTAATGTCCAGTTTTCAACGTGCGATCTCTCCGAATCATTTTATAGTCAATTTAGTATGCGATCTCTCCGGATCGTTTACTGCTCAAGTTAAGGGGATGATCTCTTGCCATTAATTGAGTTCATAACCGTTCAGGGATGATAGTTAAATCCGCGATCTCTCCAGATCAGTAATCAAATTCATGGTCGTTCGGGGCCTATAAGCTAATCCATGATCTTTTCGGACCGTTAATCAAATCCATGGTCCCTCCAAACCCTTGCTAAGCTCGACCCGGTCGCTCTTCGACGAAGGAACTCAACGACAAGCAAGCCCATCCACTCATTCTCCGGTGAGGTGACTTACTCCGTGAATATCGGTCCTGTCTTTCCAGATGGGACTTAAAGCAATTCAAGTCCATAGTCTCTTCAGACCCTTGCTGAGCCCAATCCGCACACTCTCCATCGAGTGGAGTCAATGACAAGTAAGCCCGTCCGCTCATGCTCCGGTGAGGGGGCTTACATCTTGTACTCTGGTCCTGACTTTTCGATTGGAACTTTGTAGTGATTCATATTGTACTGGTCTATTTGTCTGCTCTTCGACGAGGGAACTTGTACCTTGCACACCAACCCCGTCTCTCCAGATGGGACTTTAGAGCGATCATTGTCTATCATCACATTCAATATGGATTGTAATAATCAAATTCAAATATCAAAACAACATAAAATCTAAAATCAAGGTAACTGCCTCGCCGGGTATTACAGTCTAGCATCTAGCCCAGAGCGTGCCTAGGGACCGTTAGGGATCCCGTATATGAGTAAGTATCTAGACTATATTATTGCATGGTTTATTGAAAAAAAGAAAATAGAGTGTGAGAACCAGACCCGATTCCCTGCCATCTTGATCAAGAGATGACTATCCTTGACCTTGATCCAAGGCCATTTCCATTTGCTATGGTCGATGGCTGCTCCTGTCCCACCGCCATTGTTCGATTCCTTACTTGTTGCTGTAATTGGTTATCTCTGTCCCATTCCTCGATTATATCCCGCAGGTGCCTGCAATCATTTGTGTTATGCCCATCCAGCTCAGTGAATAAGCAGTATTTTCCACATGCCCTTTTGCACTCCATGGGCTCTCTTCTTGCCAGCTTCCGATAGAGGATCTGTCCCCTAGTATCTAGGTAAATATGCTCCGGGGTTTATTTAAGTCTGTGTAAGAAGAGAATTCGATTCCCTCCTCTGTCGCTTTAATCTGTCAAAGCTGTCATCTGTCTTTCTTTTTCCTTTATCCTTGCTTGATCCAGCTCCGAGCGATCCTTCGCCATCCAAAGCATTGACCTATTCCTTATCGGCTTCAGTGTCCTCCTGGCATAGAAACCTTTTAGCATCGTGATAAAATTCAGTGAGATCCCTAGGAGGATCCCATTCCAAGGCCACCTTAAAATATGTCTTCACGACTATCCCTGAAACTGCCATTAAAACCATCGAAGGGTCTGGCTTATCAACTGCAGTCGCCGCTGCATTGGATCTTGTCAGAAAACTCCTTACGGTCTCTCGAGCCCTCTGCTTCATACTTTATAACGTCGTTACATTCTTGGATCGTGAGATTTGGACCCAGAACTATTTCACAAATCTATTTACTAACTCGGCCCACATGCTAATGGAATTGTTCTCCAGTTGTCTAAACCACCAAGCTGCCAAACCTATCAAATATAGAGGGAAACACCATTCCATTACCTCTTCAAACGCACCCAACACTTCCATGTGCCAGATGTACCATATCGAGTGAACCATTGGATCCGACTTCCCATCATACATTTCCAACTTGGTAACATGAAATAGGGCGAATTCCTAATGTATTGAATATTCGGAGTGAATAGACTCATGTTCACATCTTCTATGTTCTGATTCGGCAATCTACCCCTCATAACTCGACTCACCATCTTAGCAAGTCTGTCATCGTCGTTCAAAGGGATTCTAAGGTTAGCATTCTCAGCTTGCCCCAAACTCTACGAGGGAATTTTGGTACATACTCCTCCGGCTGTGCTTCTGCATTCCAATTCGCATCCAAACGCACCGCTTCAGATCTAAAATGCATGTCATTCCTTCCAAGGCCACGATGACCCATGTCCCCAAGCCCTTGAGGGCTGGTACAAACCCCTAGGGATGGGTCAGTACCGACTCGTATGTTTGGATCGGGGTTTGCCTAGGTCGTTCTACTCCAACACCATCTACCTGCGCTTTGGCTTCTTGTCTCTGATTCCAATTTGCTGCAACTCATGTTGTTCCCATCTGTCTCATCCTTTTGAAGAAATTCTCCATCATCTCTTTCTGGTGGGCCATTATCATTTCCCGCAATCCGTTCATCATAGCCTTTGTCTCATCCTTGGTAATGTATATTGATGGAGGGTTTGCTCCTGAGGATGCCTCTTAGCTACCCCTAGGTTGATTTCCTCTAACAACAGTCCTTCTAGTTGATTGTCTAGCCATTTAGAATCTTCGCAAGTATTGAATCAGCGAGTTCCAGTGTTTCTCAATGAAAGCACCAGAATGTTTAAGCCAAAAATGGCACAAACACCCAATATAAAATAGAATAGAAAATAAGTAAAGAAAACAAATTAAACGAGTAAGAAATGAACACACAGAGTTTTATACTGGTTTGGCAAATGTTGACCTACGTCCACTTAGTGATTTTATTGCTTAGCTTCTGACTTGGAGGGCAGAAATTCTTAGTGGTCGGTACAGTTCCAACACTTAGATTTTTAGAATCACAAGAATACATAGTAGAGTAGAGTTAGAGCCAAAAGATCCTTAAAAATGAGCCGTACCCCTCTATTTATAGAGCTAGGGAGCCTAAAATATCGCACAAAAGATCTTCAGGCCGTTCTCCTTGCTATAAACTAGTTCTCCATAAAAATAGGATGCCATATCATTACTTTGGTGTGGGTACGGTTCCAAGGTTAGGGGTCAGTACCGACCCCTAAAATGGCTAAACCGATCATCTTGAACTCTTTGCGTCGACTCGTCTTATCACTAGTTTCGTGATTCCATAGTTGTTTGCATCAATAATAGCTTGTTTTGGAGTCCAATTGACAGAATTGTAGATGAATGAAGTTGCCGATTTGGGAGTTCGTGGGGATAGATAGAGAATTGCATTGAATCAACAAAGCAACATCGGAAATGAGGTCTTGACACTAAGAAGGATTTATAGGCAGAAGACGGGCCCCCTAAGAGGAGGTTCTATGGGCCGGTACCGAACCCTAGGAATAGGTCGGTACCGACCCCACACTGTGGGGCTTTGGGTTCTTGAGTTCATGTGGTGGTTTGGTATTTTTGTTTTGATCTTGGTTGCACTTTGGTATTTGGGCTTTGTGGTCATCTCTCCGGACATCTTGCCTTAACAACTTCGAAGTTTGATTCATCAAGTCTGACCGTATACTGCCTAATCAAAAGGAAGGATAACAATTATTAATTTGTTTTGATCTAAATTTAAAATTATTAATGTCATGATTTATTAAGTTTCTTTAACGGTGTAAATATTTCATTGACAAATTAGTATTTTAATGTCTAATTTACAATGTCATAAGCAAGCGTATGATATGGAATTTAATAATATCAACGTGTCCTAAATTTTAATACGACCCCATGACGAAAATTTTAAGAATCGCAATTGTAGGGGTTAAATTGTAATTAATAATATATTTGGGACTCGAAAAAAAGAATCACACATACCTAATTAATTCTTCTTCAAGTTGATTAACCCTAATTATCTTAACTTGTCTTGATCAAAGTATGACCATATCGCGACCATCGCTATCACCGCTTCCACACCCTTGATATCGACTACATAGATCACCTCCTTCCCATTAGATCTGCAAGCCTTAATTAGCAACCACCATTACTACCTCGCCAATATTATCGGCGTATTGCCTAACTGGTCACACATGATCAGTTATGACTCAAGCCAACCCCACCATGCTAAGACCGATGTAATATTCAGACCCGTTGGACGATGATGTATATAGGGTATGGATGATAATGGTTATGCATTTGGAAACAGAGATTTATAGTAAAAAGTTGTATAAATTTTCTATTTTTCATATAAATAAAATCATTCATTATTACGTATGTATAAGTTAATTTAAAATAATTTTAATTCAAGAATCTTTAATAATCCTACCAATTGATTACATTACAATGATCAAGAACAATTTTCGAACACAATAATGGAGTAGCAAATTTCACCATTAAGATATAATTAATGAATGAAGAGAGGCTGAAGAAAATTTGTATTTTTAAATAGAGGCTCTTTGGGTTTCTTTATAGCATAAGATGCTACAAAAATATCTCCTTGTTGTATTTCCATGTGCGATACTATTATTTGTTAGTTAAGTCTATCAACTCAATTAATAATAGGCCGTTTAACTATTAACAATATGGCTAGTCCTATTATGATTAATCAATATTAATATTACCATACGATAAATATTGGTTTTAAAATTATTTTCGGCTTATATGAATAACTATATAAGTATATATCAAATATATATTTTGTTAACTAATTTTTCAACCCTATAATAATATAAATAAAATAATAGTTAAATAAGCATAATAATTATATTGATTTCTTCATATTACAACTTTTATAAAATACTTCATTAAATTATTTTTGATCCAATACTAAGAGTTGTGGTTGTATGACTCCTAGGTGTGAACTCCATCCTTAATAATATTTAAACAATTAAATATTAAAGCCCATACTGACTTTGTTGAAGCACAATATTGGACATAAGTTCAGTTGTTTACATATCATCTAAGTGAAATTCAATTTTTTTCCTTTTAAAATGACACCTTTGTTGTGCATGTTTTCTATTTATCATTAATATATTACATAAACATCTATAGCTCGGTTATTGGTCACTCAAATAATATCCATGGTTAATTGTGACCTCGAACATTAAAGTTCATGGTTTAATCCTATAATTTACATTAATTAATCTATTTGCTTCGACCAAATCCTTTGACTCTAAGTTGATTCCTAATTATGGTGATGCCAAATCCCTATCGGAAGGAAACAAATTCTCACTTGAATGTTATTTCACTTCAAGTGGTTAAATTATACTCAACTATGTCCTTGATATAATTATCGTTGCTATGTATTAACCATAATAAAAGTATAACTTAAACATTTAAATTTCACAATATTCTCAAGCCAAAATACTACTGCACTAATAGACCCTTTAATGTAGTTTACACAATCAACTGCGTATCTTTATAGAACTTTTGACCTTAAATCAAACTCTAGACATCTTAGCAATACAATATTGACGAAAAGAAAACATGTACAAAATTTCGTTACCTAGTGCAGCTTAATAAAGAATAGATATTGGATAGAAATTGGATTTCACGTAAATGATCTATAAGTGGATAACTTGTGCTTGATAATGTACTACAACAAACTCCATACAAGCTTTAGTATTTGAATTGTTTAAATATTGACTGAGGACTGAGTTCACACTTAATAGTCAACACAACTATGGTGTTAATTAATTTTTGAGTTCTACTAAGGTAAAATTATTTTATAACTTGTAAAATAATAATAAAATTAAATATAAACATTGTATTAAATTTTAAAAGCATGTTAATTATCTATTTGAAGCCTAAAAATTAATTAAAATGATGTATAAAAGTTATACATTAATTTAATTAAAACCCCATTCAAATAAATTGATTAAATAATTATTTAATAGTCGAATCAATTTGGCCTAAAGACTGGAAGCCTAATTTAGTGGGGTGGCCATAGCATGTAGAGGTAAGGGGCGACTTTGTCTTCAAATGATAGAGAGAAAGGGGCTAGATATTGTTGACGGTGGTGAAGTTTTGTAGGCAAAGTTGTATCCCTTGGTCAAGGAGAAAGAACAAGGTTCAGCAAAGGATTTAACTAGCAATTAAGGTGTTCGATGATCGACATGATCACGATAAGGTAAATATTTATTTTGTTTTTTCATATACATACTTATATCTATATATGCTTGTCATCCCCTTTATTTAATTCGACCATTAAAAATTTCCAAAATAAATATAATTTCTAGTTAATTAAATAAATATGTAAAACAGTAAAATATATTATGTAAACTAACAACGATGTTGCGGGAAGATAATTTCAAACTTCTCCAATCTATATCCAACGGTCATCGTTTACACGTAATACTTCATGATTTACAAACGGATCATAAATAATTCTAATGTATATGCACCCAATGACATAACCATAAACTATTACTCAAGGCTGAATGTTCTAATTTTTGAAACCTCTCTTATGGCTTTTGGATTGTAGAGGGTGACTTCAATGTGACCAAGCACATTCGGGAGCAAACACCAAAAGAGGGCGACTAAGTTAACATGGAAGAATTCAATGGTTTGCTTAACCTAAATAACCTTATTGAATTACTCATTATACGTAGAATATTCACCTAGTCTAATGGTAGAGAGTCCCCTTCTATGGCCTTATTAGACAAATTGTATATGAGCGAGGATTGAGAAGATAAATTCCTATGATCCAAGGCTTATGGCCTTGCTAGCCTCATCTTTGATCATTGTCCTATCATGCCTGACTCACATGATCAACTGCCAAAAACAAACCTTTTAAATTTTAAAAGATGTGGTTGAAAAAGAAAATTTCAAAAATCATGTAGTCATGAAATGGAACTCAATGAATAACCATGTATTCAACAACGAAGCAAAATTTTGGGTTTTCAAACATCGGGAGATAAGATCATACTTAAAGAATTAGTAAATTAATGTGTTCGACATTATCCATATTATAAAGGGCATCATCCTTAACGAAATTCTAGATCTGAACAGAACAAGCAAAATCAGAATCTTAAATAGCGAAGAAAGAGCTAAATTGGGTAAATTAAATTTGGAACTAAATAAACTAATAGACCAAGAAGAAATTATGTGAAAGCAATGATCTTGGGTTCAACTGATCAATGAATGGGATAAAAACAATAAAATTTTCAACTGTATGGCTAATGGTAGATGTCGACATAATTGGATCAAATCAATTAAAATTAATGAGACAGAAATTAATGAACATGAAGATTTAAGCGACAACTTCGCCAATTATTATATGGAATACATGGTAGAAAATGAAGACGTAGAATTCAGGCGTATTAGGTGACTCTATCTCGAATTTGGACTCCTCTCTTTACGATTTAGACTCATGAGGAGGAGGTCTGCTTGGCTATAAATGCTTAGCTAGTGACAAAGCACTAAACCAGACGACTTCTTGATGATTTCCTACAAAAAAAATTGGCACACTTTAAAAAAATGACATAATGCACTTATTCGATGAACTTTACAATGGAATCCTTCAACTATTGAGTTTCAACTATGCTGATGTTATTTTAAACCCTAAAAAAGAAAAACTCAAAGAACTTACAAATTTCAGGTCGGTTTACCTAATCAACTTTCCAGTTGAAATAATCACCAAATAGCTAATAGGTTGAAGATCAAAATGGATAGTTTAATTAATAAATCACAAACGACTTTTATTCAACGTAGGAATATCATGGATGGGTTTGTCACCGCCCAATAATTTATCAACTACCACCACACAAAAAAATATTACAGGCGCTCTACTTAAACTGGACTACGCCAAAGCCTTTGACTCGATTGGCTGGAACTTCCTGATGGACGTTTTGAAAGCTAGAGGATTTTAAAAAAATGGATCTCTTGGATAGATCTTATTTTGAGATCTAGTGTCTCTTCTATTCTAGTAAATGAGATTAAGGGAATAAAATGCAATCCAAGTGGGGTATCCAGCAAGGTGACGCCCTCTCACCCTTGCTCTTTAATCTAGTGGTAGATGTATTTACTAAAATAATTAAACTAGCATCATTAATAACATTTTACCTAGATTTGGGGGAGATATTACGGGTGTTTCTATTCTCTAGTATGCAGATGATACCCTATTATTCAACTCTCCCCTCCCTCGTCATATTGCATCACTCAAAATAATTTCATATACTTTTGAATTACTATCAGGTCTTAAAATCAACATCCATAAAAGTTTGGTGTTAGTCTTCAATGATAACTTTAACAAAACAAATGTGGTGGCTAATACTATAAACTATAAAATCATGGATTTCCCTATTAACTAACTTATACCTATCAGACAAACAAAACCAAAAAGAGTAGTCTGGAACACAATCATTGATAAAGTAAGCAAAAAGATGTCATCTTGGAAAGCCAACTACCTATCGAGGACAGGCAGGGTGGTCCTTATAAACTCGATTCCGTCGACAATCCTGGTTTATTAGATGTCACACTACCGATTCCTTAATTAGGTGCCTAATAAAATTGATTATATTAGAAGAAACATTTTATGAAAAGGGGGAACAAATTACTCTAACTTAAATTGCCTAATCAAATGGGATCTAATGTGCAAGCTCAAAAGCTAAGGCAGTTTGGGCACTACAAATCTAAAATTTCTAAACATATTCTTCTATGTAAGTGGCTTTGGAATTTCTAGACAACTGTACAACAAGTTGAAAGAAATAATAAGTAACTTTTATTACAATGATTCTAAAAATTTATATAAATCTAATGCACAATTATTCTCCTTCTTTTGGGAAAATATACATAATATATTCCTCATATTTAAACCGGGTATCCAATTTAACATACTCTTAGAAAACAAAACCTTCTTTTGGAATGAACCCTAAGCATCTTTGATTGCATTGAAAAATGAATTTCCTGAACTCTACATTACATCTAACTACAAAAATGACCTTATCATTGACATTTTTATGCAGCATGAAGTATTTAATTGGAATATCTCTTTTAATCAGAGTATAGTAGGAAACATGTTTAGTCAATTTCAAAGACTTATCAATACTATTGACCACATTCAAACAGATGAGGATCAGGGCTATCTGATTTAGTGCTGGGACAAAAGAGAAGTTTATACCTCCAAATCTATATGTAGATTTTTGAATTTATTGGAGATTCAACTCTTCGTTATAACATATAAAAGATTATTTTAGCCATTACTTTTTTTTATGTTTGTGTTTACAAAAATGTTTCACAACATTATGTATTTATTTACAACAATTGATATTGAATTAAACCCTTTATCTCACATAATAATTCAATTAATTCCCAAATCAACAAAATATCATTACTCACCATTTATTTCCATCCAAACCATGATAATTCTATTTTATTTTTCCAAAACTCATTGTTTATTTAAAATAAACAATTTTAACAGATTTTACATCTCCAAAGTATTTTTGAAACTTGAAGTAAACGCATGAGTTGGGTTGAATTTGAAGTAAAATAAGATGTTGGGAATAGATTGAGTTTCAAAATTTATATTTGAAAGAGAATAAACGATTTAGTAAAACATGTGGTATGGGACACATGCGTTTACTAAACCGTTTATTCTCTTTCAAATATAAAATTTGAAACTCAATCTATTCCCAATATCTTATTTTAAATCTATTTCCCTCAAGTTTCCCCCAAATAAAGGTATTTCCTTTAAAACTCCATATTTAAATCATTTTCATTAATTTAACAACCATTATCTCAAATTTTCGCAAAGAAATTTCAAATCCCAAATTTAAGATTTTACCTAGATAATGTTTGATGTGTGTTTCTTGTTTGATGATAACAAAATATATATCAATTTATAGATGTGTTTGCAGATTGTACTATACACATATAGGAATAAATATTCATATTGAATAATAATACTATTGCACAGAATTTATATAATTCAATCAGTATTTTTATTCAAAATAATATTTTATTTCAACACTTAAACAATACAAAGTTTTCAGCTCTCTCTATATACATACATCGGTTTCATACATTTCACATTTACATTTATTTCTCACTACAACACTCAACACTCAGTTATTTCACTCGGTCTGCACATCTATCTGCATTGTCTAGCTCCAGTTCTTGTCCTGTCTTCTGTGTACCTGTATAATTAACAACTACAGCAGTAATCTGAAACTAAACAAATTTGAATTTGCAAAAATATAAATTTGTTTTTATTGGCGCCTCAGATATATGGGTTATTGTCATCATTTTTGATTGTGTAATATCTGTGCATATCAGTATTCTTATCAGGGACAGGTAATCGTGAGTGGCTGCAATACACACGTGTACATTTATACACGTGTGCACTGCCTCGCCAACCCGTGTGCACAGTCGAGCCAAAAGACAAGCTGGATACAACACAAATGCAAATGGCCTCGACCAAAACCCAAATGTACATAACCAGACACAGGAGCCAGGGTGAACCCAACAAGTACAACAATGAACAATATCAAGTTCAATCCCAAAGCAACCACAACATCACTATCAAGTACAAAGGCAACTGCAACAATACAACTAGAGAAGTGCACAAGCATAGTTCAATATCACAAGACTCAAGTAAGTGCACATCCAATCCAACAAACCACTGGAAAACAGTTGCAAACAGTTCAAAGTGGAAATACCACATAAGTCAACAATGCAAACAATGGACAACATAAAAAAGACTTCAAACCAGTGCTACTAAACAAATAATCAGATCAACCAGAGCAGTGCGCACAAGAAAAGAGACTCAAGGCCAAGACTACAATGTCAAAGCACAGAGCAACCCTGTGTTCAACAACAATGCAATAGTGTCACAATGTCACAGCACACAAGGTGCACCAGATCAGGCTACATGATGATCAAAGTCAACAGTGTCAATAACAAGTGCAGTAGCTACAACTTCAACCACAAAACCAAAATAGTGAAGTACAACATCAACATCTACAACAGCAATGTATGCAACATGATAATGAACTGCAGACTCAAGTACACAAATAAAGACTACAAGAACATGTCGAGTATGCTACAGAAAGACGAAGCCGTGAACATCACAAGGCCAGGAAATCACAAAATCAAAGTTTACAAAGTCAACCGCAGTTTCTAGAAATCACAGGGGGCCAGAAAGAAGAAGTCAACCAAGAATTACAAAATATACGTGTATATACGAAATACAAATCAAAGTCAGAAATGAGATGACCAGGGAAAGATCGAACAAGTCAAATTTCAACACCGTGGTGACCACGATACCAAGAATCACGTATATACGTATTTTTGAAAAGGTCAAAAATCATCTCAACATCCAACAATAATCGAACGGCCGAGCAAAAGATGTGACAATTTCAAAGAAATCAAATCAGACGAAAATCAAGGAATTCGTATCCTATATAACAACCCAATCATCATCGACTAAAGATCATCAAGTTCAAGCAAAGCAAAAATCAGTAATAGCAAGAATAACATACCAATAAAAATTCGAACTTGGTCGAATTGGAGTAGCTGGAGGAAAATTCACAGAGAAAGCTACTGGAATTATCTATCGGAGCTATTGAAATCGGCGACTTTAATAAACATCACAAAGCCCTAATTTCGAGCAACCATACAAACAGAGAAAAGGAACAAAGCCACAAATTGTCAGAGGATCGAAGTCGAGCAAAGCCCAGACTCAAGAGCTTAACAGTCGAAGCCCTAATTTGGACAGAGAGGAACGAACGATCGGAGAAGCCATAATTTTTCACAAGGAAACGGGGCGACATCTAATAAAAGAAAAAATGGCTGATTTTTCTTTTATTTAAGTGATAATAGTTTGGGTTATTTTATTATATTAATTAGGCTTGATTATTTCTTTTTTAAATTAGGGTTGTTTTTAATTTGTTTTTACTTTCTGTTTTTAAAGTCTAAACTTTGGTAAATCTCCACCTAGAGGTTAGGTAGTGTCAGATTGTCTAGTTAGGATTAGTTCAGTGAGCAGGGTTTGCGAGTTTGCAAAAACTCTATAGGAGGTAGTAGGGTTTGCGAGTCTGTTAGAGTGTTTGTAAGCGGGAGACTAATTAATTCTAATAGTAATCTGGGAATGCAACAGTAGGCAAGGGTTTGCCGAAGCTGGGTAAATTTTGTGTGTGATTTACTTTACAGCATAGTTATTTTTCTGCAGTTTGTTTAAATTCAAGAAAATTTGCTATAACCCTATTCACCCCCCCTCTAGGGTTAATCTAGATCCTACAAGTGGTATCAGAGCGAGGTATTTTTTTTAACTCTAGAGTCATGAATCCACCAAATAATGCTTTTTCTGAGGGGCAATCTATTGCTAGGCCACCCATGTTTAATGGGAATGATTATGCTTATTGGAAAGTTAGGATGGGTATTTATCTCAGTTCTGTTGATTATGATGTTTGGGATATTATTGAAACTAGCTATAAATCTCCCACTATAATTGTTGGTGATACTGAGATTCCTAAACCTAAGGATAGGTGGGACGTTAACGATAAGAAATTAAAAACTACAAATGCTAAAGCCATGAATGCTTTGATCTGTGCTCTTGATAAGAATGAATTTAATAGAATTTCTCATTGTAAAACTGCGCAGGAAATTTGGCATACCTTGGAGGTGATGCATGAAGGAACTTCTCAAGTCAAGGAGTCTCGTCTAGCCCTATTCAGCAATGAATACGAGAACTTTGTGATGGACAAAGGCGAGAGCATAAAAGACATGTTTGGATGATTTTCAACTTTGGTGTACAATGCTAGAGCGCTTGGGAAGGTATTCACTGAGGTAGAGCTTGTGAGGAAGGTGCTACGAGTCTTACCGATGAACTTTGAGGCAAAAGTCACGGCAATACAAGAATCGAAAGATCTGAGTAAACTAAGCATGGAGGAGTTGATTGGCAACTTGATGACATATGAGCTTGAGCTAAAAACAAAGGAGGAATGCAACAACTCCAAATCAAAGAAGAAGACTATTGCCTTAAAGAGCAAAGAAGAGAGCGATGAAGAAGAAGAAAATCCAATTAAAGAGCTTGCAATGGCTGTCAATAAACTTAGAAAATGGTCAAGATTCGGGCCACGCAAGAAGAAAACAAATGGTAATAGGTCAAAAGATTCTGACAACTCCGATAATGAATTGACCTGCTATAACTGCAATAAGCCTGGCCACTTCAAACAAAACTGCCCACTTCTCAAAAACAACAAAGGAAAGAAAAAGAAGAAGAAGGCATTTTCAGCAACTTGGGATGATGAAGAAGGAGAGGAAGTTTCAAATAATAGCTCAGAGGAGGCTAACTTATGTCTTATGGCAAAATCAGATTCAGAAGCAAGCTCGGAGGAATCTAGTGAGGTAAGTGACTATTCTTATAAAGATCTTGTTTTGATGTGTTGTGATCTTACTAAAACAATTGATTTCTTGAATCTAAAATTGAAAAACTGAAATCTGATAGGAGAGAACTCGTCCATGAAAATACTAGGTTAGAAACTGAACTTGAAAATATTCAAAACCTAGACTGTAAAAAATGTAAAATTTTAGATTCAGAATTATCAAAACTTAAGAATAGCTTTGAGAATCTTGAAAAAGAAAACTTGAGCCTTAAGGAAACCATTGACACTAGGAAAAAGGATTTTATAAATAGATGCACCTCACTTGTGACTGAAAACGCAACACTAAAAACCAAAGTCCAAAATCTTGAGAAAACTCTAAATAACTTTTCAAGAGGAGAAAAATCATTTAACATGTTATTGGGAAATCAACTTTTTGCTAACAACAGAAAAGGACTAGGTTTTGGGAAAACACAAGTTGATGATAATGCAAAAGGTAAGAGTATCTTTGATAGATGTGTAAAATGTGGAATAATTGGACATCGTGCTGAAAATTGTAGTCATAGGGAGAAGAACACAAAATTTATACAAGTTTGGGTTCCTAAGAATTCTACAAACAAATTTCATGTCTATTGGAATAAGAATAAAACGACAAAACAAGTTTGGGTTCCAAAGGGATTGTATATTCACAATGCTTCAGTCAGTAATATCATTGGACCTAAGAGTTTCTCTAGGTCATCTTCCTCTCTCTCTATGTAGGTTTGTTGGTGGGCTAAGGAGCAACAAGAATGGTATCAAGACTCAGGTTGTTCTAGACATATGACAAGTGACAAATCAAAGTTCCTTAGCCTAGAGAATTTTAAAGGTGGAAATGTGATCATGGGAGACAATAGCAAGTGTAAGATTATTGGTAAAGGTGAAGTAGGTAACGATACTTTTTCCTTGACTAATGTTTTATACGTTGATAATTTGCATCACAATCTCATTTCTATTAGCCAACTATGTGACAAAGGTATGAATGTGGTTTTTGATAGTGATACTTGCAAAATCATTGATAAATCTTCTAATAACATTGTTTTTATGGGCAAAAGAAAAGGAAATGTTTACACGCTTTCTTTTGATAATCTAAATCTTTCTAGATGTTTGGTAGCCACTGACGAAGAGGAATCCTTGTGGCATAGGAGACTTGGACATGCTAGCATGGGCCTCTTGGAAAAACTTGAAACAAAAGAATTAGTCAGAGGGTTACCACATCAGAAATTTAAAAATAATAAAGTGTGTAAAGCATGTTCTTTAGGCAAGCTTAGTCGATCATCATTTCGCCCTAAAAACATTGTTAGCACATCAAGGGTCCTTGAATTAATTCACATGGACTTATTTGGACCAAATGAAATTGCAAGCTTGAATGGAAAACGTTATTGTTATGTATTGGTTGATGATTATTCTAGATATACATGGGTTTATTTCTTAGCCAAAAAATCTGAATCTTTTGATTATTTTTCAAAGTTTGCAAAACTTGTTCAAAATGAAAAAGGAGTTTCAATTAAAACTTTGATAAGTGAACATGGAGGCGAATTTGAAAATTTGGATTTTGAAAGCTTTTGTGAAGAAAATGGTTTAAAACATGAATTTTCTGCTCCACGAACACCTCAACAAAATGGGGTGGTTGAAAGGAAAAATCGTACATTGCAAGAATTGGCTAGATCCATGTTGAGTGAGTATAAACTACCTCTAACCTTTTGGGCAGAGGCAGTAAATACTTCGTGCTATGTAATGAATAGAGTAATGATTAGACCAATACTTGGCAAAACGTCTTATGAATTGTGGCATGAAAGAAAGCCTAACATTTCTTATTTTCGTGTATTTGGATGTCCTTGTTTCATTCTTAACACAGGTGATCAACTTGGAAAATTCGAATCAAAGGCTGATGAGGGAATTTTCATGGGCTATTCAACAAGGAGCAAGGCTTACAGGATATACAACAAACGAACAAAAACAATTGTTGAATCAATCAATGTAAAATTCGATGAATCCGACTTGGAAAGGACGACTGAAAAGGCGGTTGACGATGGGGTAGATCATGAAAACATTGAAGAAGGAAAATCTAGTGAAAAAGCTAAAAGTAGGACTGTTGATGCTGATAAATTGAAGTTCAAATCCAATCATCCTCCTGAATTGGTTATAGGTAATCCTACGGAAGGTATACGCACTCGCTCTTCATTTGATAAAAATTTGTGTGTGTTTTGTTGCCACAGTGGTTTTATTTCTGAGACTGAACCTGATTCTGTTGAAATGACTCTTAATGATGAAAGTTGGATTTTAGCAATGCAAGATGAACTTAATCGATTTGAGAGAAATAAAGTTTGGAAATTAGTTCCTAGGCCTAATGACTATCCAATTGTTGGAACTAAATGGGTGTTCAAAAACAAACTTGATGAATCAGGAAATGTAATTAGAAACAAAGCTAGGTTGGTCGCAAAAGGATATAACCAAATAGAAGGCATAGATTTTGATGAAACATTTGCTCCAGTTGCTAGGTTAGAAGCCATTAGGATTTTGCTAAGTTTTGCAATTTATAAGGGTTTCAAACTTAAACAAATGGATGTAAAAAGTGTCTTTCTAAATGGTGATTTGAAAGAAGAAGTTTTTGTTGAACAACACCCCGGTTTTGAAAATCATGATTTTCCAAATCATGTGTATAAACTAGAAAAAGAATTATATGGTCTTAAGCAAGCTCCTAGAGCTTGGTATGACTGTCTTTGTACATATCTTTTGGAAAATGGTTTTAAAAAGGGGAGTGCTGACACGACATTGTTTCTATTACATAAAGAAAGTGATTTTTTGATTGTTTAGATTTATGTGGATGATATCATTTATGGTGCTACTAATGAACTCTTGTGCGAGAAATTTGAACAAGTCATGCAGGCTAAATTCGAGATGAGCTTGGTTGGAGAATTAAAATACTTTCTTGGATTTCAAATCAAGCAAAGCCGTAATGGTATTTTCATTTCACAATCCAAGTATGTGTTGGAACTATTGAAGAAATTTGGAGTTGAGAACTCCAAACTATTGAGAACTCCTATGAGCCCATCAACAAAGTTGGACAAAGACGAGAAAGGAGTTGCTGTTGATCAGAAGAAATATCGAGGGATAATTGGTTCACTTCTCTATCTTACTGCTTCTAGACCTGATATTATGTTTTCTGTGTGTTTGTGTGCACGTTTTCAATCTAATCCTAAAGAATCACATTTAAAAGCCACTAAACGAATTTTGAGATATCTTTCACACACACACAAATTAGGACTATGGTACCCTTCTTGTGGAAATTTTGATTTAGTTGGTTATTCAGATGCTGATTATGCGGATTCATTAGTTGACAGGAAAAGCACTAGTGGGACATGTTTCATGCTAGGACATTCATTAGTTTCATGGTCTAGTCGAAAACAAAATTGTGTTGCATTATCCACCACCGAAGCAGAATATATTGCTTTGGGAAGTTGTTGTGCTAAAATTTTATGGATGATGCAAACTCTTTCAGATTTTGGCTTAGTTTATAAACAAGTTCCATTAAAATGTGATAGTAAAAGTGCAATAGACTTGTCAAATAATCCTGTTCATCATTCACGCACAAAACACATTGATGTGAGACACCACTTTCTTAGAGATCACATTGCTAGGGAAGACATTTGCATTGAATATATTTCAACTGAGATTCAACTTGCTGATATTTTCACAAAACCCCTCCCCGAAGACAGATTTTCCAGATTACGTTTGGATTTGGGGATTATAGAAATTGACTAATCATTTTCCATTTTTTTGAAATATTCTTGGGTATTTATTTTCAACTTCAGTTTCTAGAATTCAAACCAGTTTTGGATATTATTCAAAATTGATTCAAATATGGTATTCAGTAGTGGAAATATGTTTTGTTTTTATTTAAAAAAAAATTCATAATATAATTAACTTGGTAACTTATTTCACGATCATTTCTATTTCTACCATCTTTCTATCATTCATAATGGTTTTGAAAAATGAGAAGAGTGGTTTCTTTTTGTAACGACCCGTAAATTTCAACTGTTTTAATAACGTAATTAGTTGAAATTTTGTAAAATTTTAAACGATAAAATTTTGAAATATAAATTTAATATTTGGAATACTTCTAGTTAAACATAGCAACTGGTAAATTTTCGTCCGAAAATACGAAAGTTTATTTCGCGCGTAAATTCACTTCAATTCAATCAGTTAAAAAGCGTTGAAAATAAAATGTTTCCGAAACCTAAATATTTTTACATAGGAAAATTCTAAACCATCTTCTGAGCAAGATGTCAGTTTGTAGTTTTTCCAAATTAGGACATCTTTGGTTCCGTCGATCTTATTTTTCAGTGTTTTTCTCGCATTTTCCGCCGGTAGAAATTTCGAATTTTTATAATTCAATCGTACCACTGATATTTGTGTACCGTTTTGATCGTCCCGTCGTGCCGATCTCTATGGTATATCTGATTGTCAAATTCGAAGTCAAGTATGCGGTACGATCTACGAAATGCCCAATGTATCGGTTCGGCAACAAAGTCTCTTGGTTTTTTTTTCTGTCCCTTCAGTTTTCCGTGCATCGATGCCATTCTCTTTTATAACTCATGCATTCTCATTTAGACTATTTCTATTTCAAAAAAAAAAGAATATGATGAGTCACGCGTGGTATAACTCATGCATTCTCATTCAATGCTACTTCATTTTCAAAATCTTTTCATGTTCTGGCCATTCGTTTTATCTTTCCAGTTTTGTTGCTTCCCCTTCCAAACCATAATTGGTCTCACCTTCTGCCTGTGATGTTCAATCTGCTATTACATTTACTTTTGCCTTCCCTCTTCAAACTCAATGCCTAGAGGAAATAAGAATAATACATAACTCCACCACTCAGTTTTTCTTCCTTCACTCCTCCACTGCCATAACAGCCTACCGCCTCTGCACCCTCCAACAGACAGCCTTCCACCTCAGCCAGCATCCCACTTCGCCCTCCACCCTTCCTCACGCATAGCCTAGGAGCCTCGCACCCCACCCACCATCACTGCCCACGGCTCCTCCATCCACCACCTCACTCACGTCCCCTCACCTTCAACCTCCCTCCTCACCATCGTCATCTCCACACTGAGCACCAACAGCACCGGCTCCAAACCCTTGAACCCGAACGCCAACAAACCTAAACCCACTGCATTCCTCCTCCATCCGCGTGCTCCTCCTCATACCGAGCCACCTCACTTGCCGACTTAACACCACCTCCGCGTCATCCGCCTCAGCCCGGGGATCATTTTTGCCGTGCCGTCTGTGCCACCTGCTTCTAAACCCATCAGGCCGAGCTCTTCATCTACTTTTCTTTTTCCTTATTTGAGGTATATCTCTTAGATATATGTGTTTTGATTTTGCAGTTATATATCAGTTATACATTAGTTTTTCCGCAGTCTGTTGTTTATAAATTAATATAAGCTACATGTAGACTTTTGCTTGCGTGGGTTTGTAGTCTGCATTATTATGGTGTTAGTTGTATATATTATAATCATCATATCATTTGTTAGTGGAATACATTTACATATGTATTTGGTTTATAAATTATTTATGTATATTCGTATTCACATATTGTCTGCATATAAATGTATATTTTCACAAACATATGGACTGCGTATGATTTATCATGATATATATACGTTGGTTTTAACTCATATATTTTGTATAATTAGTTATAAGAAATCAATGTATACGTCCGTTTATGTAATTGTATATATATACTTGACTTATATTTTATATTTCGATTTGAGTTATAAAAATGGTATACAGTTAGTTTATAAATGATCGTTTGGTTTAAAGTGTCATATTAGATACGTTGGTACTTTCGAAATGAATAAAATATGATATATTGTATTTTGCACTTTAAATAAGGATATATATTAATGTTAGTACTGTAAACCGAATAAAAACATTTTTTTTAAATCTTGTTCTGGTTATGCCTTGTTTTAAACATGTATATAAAGTTATACATTGGATTTATGTAATAGTTTATAAATAAAGGTATCCTTACGTGATGGGATTTAATATAGATTTGAAATTTTATGTATATATATCTTATTTTAAAATGTGCATTTTAAAAGTTTGGGTTAAGAAAATTTATAACATATATCTGTTTCAGTCTATCAAGATGGTTCTAATTCGTTTATCAATTCCTATTATCAGCTTGTCTCTCGAACTCACGTCCATCTTGCCTTGCTTTGAAACCCGTGCCAATCTAGCATTGCTTTGGAATTCGTAGCTCATTTCATTGCCTATCTCTCTAGCCTCGAAAGGTGAGCACTCACTCACGATTAACGTCCTTTTATTTATTAAATTTGATTTCAATTGAAACGACAATTGAAATATGCTGCTGTTAGATATTTACACTGTTATTACCTGTATCAGTTTACCTGTGACATCTAACACCATTATTTGTTAATTATACGATGATAATCCTGTTTGATTGATAATTGATTGACTGTTGTTGTTTCTATTGGATGTTAAATTGAAATGTATAAAGTGATAAATGCTATGCAAGTAAATTTGACGTAGGATAATTAAAAATTTGAATTGACATATATGTTGAATTTGATTAGTTGAATATGACCCCTTTAATTGTTAAATTAATTGACATGTAGAATAGTCATAATTACACTTTGAACCATCGACGTATATTGGACTAATTGTTGTAGTGTAAAAATTGAAATTGAACGACAAGTGAAAACCGTAATGTAATAATCTTTAATCTACATGAAATGATAGTGTAGATTCTAGAAATAATTATATTAATTCGTACAAATAACAATGCGAATTAATACGGTTATTTCGGGATTATTTGAATTGATTATTGGATTGATATTGATTGTTGTTATTGCTTGTTTATTTACTTTGACACCATCCCAGTTATCACACTGCAAGTTCCCTTTGATATGTTTTGATTTTGAATTGAATTGGAATCGGGTTGAAATGATAAATACCCAAATTGAACTTTGACCTAGGATAGAAAATTAAATAAAACCCGATTGGTCAATAATTTGATTTATGAATAAAACGAAGATTTTATTTGAATAAAGAATATGGTTTTGAAATGAAGTTGAAATTTGAATTTTTGATGAAAGGAAAATGGTAATATTTAATAATCTGAAACAAAAGATTAACAATGTAATCAATGAAAGAATGTTGTTAAATTTGAGAAATGATTGAATTAAGTTTGAAATTATTAAACTTTGAAATTATTTAATAATTAAGTTTGAACTATTTAATAATGAATTATTAAATGATTAAATTGAATTGAAATTCTTTAATAAGAAAAATTGAACTTTTGAATAAGTGAATTTTACTTCGTAAATAATTGAAATTGAGTTTCTTTATTAATTAAGTTTTGGAAAATTATTTAAGTAAGTAAATAAGTGAAATGGAATTTCTTTAACAAGAAATGAAAATGTGATATTTTGGAATTAATGTAAGACTTGAAATGTAAAGAATTTGATTTGATGAATTTAATTTAATTAAATTTGTAAGTTTTGATTTAATGAAGTTGAACTTAAGAATTGATTTAATGAATTGGAAATTTAATAGAAATTGTTTTGAATGATAAAGTAACTTAACGAATATTGAATGAAATCGATAAATGAGTTTAAATTGATTTAAATGTTAAATCAAATTAATTTAAATGATTTCGGAATGAAACTTATATACGAACTTGAATCAATATTTGAATTGTTTTAAATAGAAATTGAAATTGAATTATAAGATTTTGAAACGGAAAATTGGAAGTTTTGAAACGAAAATTTGGAAATTGTTTTAGAAAGACAAATGAAATGTTGATTTACGAATTCTATTTGAAATTGAAATTGATTTGGTTTTTGAAATATATAAACGACCAATCGGTGTAATAATTACGAAAGTTATTAAAGAGACCGGGATCGGTAATGGATATACTCTCTATCTGAACCGAAACCACTTTAATAACTAAAACGCGGAGTGTTGATCCAGAACGAAGTGGATGGTTTTGGTGAATGCGTTGACTGAAGAAAGAGAACGATATTGGATGACCCCTGACATGACTAAAACAGGAGCCGCGCCGGGCCATTGAGGATCGCCATCTCTAGCGGACACACTTCTTCGTTACCATATCTATTACTTTTGTGATTCGATTTGGGTGCACCCCTCGATTTGGGAGTGTTGTTTCGCGGTGTTGGGGTAGTAGCTGCTATGCCCAACATCAGTCCGGATCAGGCAACTACTAGTATCCTAGTTGGTATCGCCTCATGTACCTTGTCATACTTGTATTCCATTTATGCGCGACCACTACGATTTTGATTTGTACCTTTAGTATATGGATTGCCCTCTGGTGACTTCCGGTTTTGGGGAAACTACGGTCTTGTATATGCTTTTGGGAATATAACTGTGTTAAGGGTGGAATGGGCCATGACTTAACGCTATTTTGATATCTTCTTATATTACTGATAGACATTATCTACTTAGCGTACATTACTACATAGTAGATAGTTTAACGGATCCTTAAAGGATGGTTATTCCAAACATACTTTGAGTTACTTGTATTTCAATTGCTATTTCACTTGAGTTGGATTTATTAATATAAGAATGTTAATCCTGACTCGAGTGTCTTGTGTTTTTGCTTTACGCTCGGGTCAGACTGAGTAGTTCAGCTTTCGAGACTCATCTTTGGAGTTGGAGCTTCGCTTGGAGATCCAGCTATCTATCCAGCTTTCAGATATTCGATGATTCCAGTGATTTATTCTAATTTGTATCTGTTACCCTTCCGTTGTATCTGGTTTAACTCTGATGTATCGTATTACTCTTCTGTTGTAAACTCTGATGTATTTTATATATTCATATAGTAGCTTCATGAACTACTATCTCTTTTATTTCCGCTGCATTTATTACTCTGTGTCTGTGATCTGTGATTATTTTATTTACTGTATATGTTCAGTTTTGCCAAATTTAAATTAACAACGCGGTATTTTGAGCAATTCAACTCCGGCATGAGTGTCTACCTATACACTTATAATGGATGCGAATGGTCCAAAATTCCGGGTCGTTACAGTTGGTATCAGAGCTTTGGTAGCTCTAGGCAAAACTTAGCATATAGGGTAAATGTATTTACAGAATCACTCTCATTCGAGTTTCAATCTCTTCCTTTCGGCTCGATTTCTTTGAATTTTGGAACGTTCACTGCGGTTCCAAAAATTCATTCGTGTCCCTCATTATTCGTCTTCTTTCAATTCTGGAGCACCCCATAACTCCATTTTGAATGATATCTATAATAGATCGGCGGTCTCGCCAATCTTCGAATGATTTGTAAAGGGGTGAAACTCCTTTACAATAGGCATTGATTTACCGGAGATTTCTGTATCCTCGGTTTACGATGCTATCTATTCCATGCTATACCTGAATTCCATCTCATGAGATCGAGTGTTGATTTACCTCGGAATTCAGCATCGATCTTATTCTTGAAGTTACGGACGACTCGGTTAAGGTTGCCCGTGAATTGAATAAAGTCATCCATCTTCTGATTGTGGTAATTGAATTATCTTATCTTCTGTTTCAAACTTATTTTCGAATCAAAATTTCTCTTTGATTTAAGTCCATCAAATTTGAATCCCTATCCTTATTTTGAAAATCCATTCCTGTATCGTCGAGCAAAGAAATGTATTTCTAAATTTATATTAAAAATGTTGTTTTCAAATTTGATAAACAAAATAGTTTTGAATGATTATATTATATATAAATATAAGTTTTCTGAAATTAAATTGTTAATGAATTTGTTGTCTGAAATAATAATATTTGATTTTCATTTATTGTTTTGTAAACCATTGACTATTGCATAATATAAATAAATGAATTCATAAACTTGGTTATAAATTGATTTGAAATTTGAAATGAATTTAATTCAAAAATTTGAGAATTTAGTTTCCGGTGATTTCGAACTTTGGTTTTAAAATCTTGAAGTATATATTATTGAAATATTTTCGAATAGAAATCGTTTTCAAAGAATTTTAAAATGTTGAAATCAGTGCTCTTCTCTTTGTCGCTGGAAAATAATTTCGGTGATGGCGGCCGCATCATCGATATTCATTTTCGAGTTTCGAAGTGGAGATACTATTTTGTAGCTTTGCTACGGTTTTGTTTTGAGAGAAGAAAAAAAAAGAAATATTTTGATTTGAATTTCTTCAGTATATTTTGATTTACATATATATAGGTATCTTATCTTAAAATTTAATTTGATTTGATATAAATATATTATATATATCTCTAAATTGTTTAAAGTTAATCGGAAATCTAATTCTTAAATTTTGTTAAAGGTTGATTTTAATTATAAATAAAACCAAAATTTAGAATAAATATTTAAACTTGAATAATTGAATTGAGAAAATTTTATTCAACTGCATTCTAATACGACTTACCTTAATCATTCAGAAGTTGAATATGTAATTGGATAATATATAATATAAACTGAATTTATAAATAAAATTTGAGTGTTTATAATAAATGTTATACACTAAATTTTGATTATAAAGATGTTAACAACGTTAGATAGGATAATAAGTAAAACTCAGTTAATAATGAAATAAATTTGTTTTGAAAGAATTAATAAATTGAAATTAGATCAACTTATGGAAATACCTTGAATTTAAAATCAATTAATGAACATAAATTAATTTAAATTGAAATTTATATGGTTTAAATTAATTTATATGGTTTAAATATATGTAATAAGATATATTAGGTAAAATAAACTTAATAAGAATTTGGAATAAAGAAGAATTTAAATTGTTGAAAAAAAATATGAGTATAATAAAAGACTTTTCAAATTTATGGTTTTAGAAATTGTAAATTTAAGAAAATGGGATAATGAGATAATGAATTTAGAATAGTTAAGATTGATTTTAGTGAAATCAAATGGATTAAATAAATTATTAAATATCAATTAATTTAAATTTGAATTTATATGGTTTAAATTAATTGTTATTTTTGTATTTCAAATCTGTTTTTCTTTCTGGTTGTGTCTATTCTCCTACCTCGTTCCTTTTCGGGGACGAAAAGTTTTGAGTGGGGGAGAGTGTAACGACCCGTAAATTTCAACTGTTTTAATAACGTAATTAGTTGAAATTTTGTAAAATTTTAAACGATAAAATTTTGAAATATAAATTTAATATTTGGAATACTTCTAGTTAAACATAGCAACTGGTAAATTTTCGTCCGAAAATACGAAAGTTTATTTCGCGCGTAAATTCACTTCAATTCAATCAGTTAAAAAGCGTTGAAAATAAAATGTTTCCGAAACCTAAATATTTTTACATAGGAAAATTCTAAACCATCTTCTGAGCAAGATGTCAGTTTGTAGTTTTTCCAAATTCGGACATCTTTGGTTCCGTCGATCTTATTTTTCAGTGTTTTTCTCGCATTTTCCGCCGGTAGAAATTTCGAATTTTTATAATTCAATCGTACCACTGATATTTGTGTACCGTTTTGATCGTCCCGTCGTGCCGATCTCTATGGTATATCTGATTGTCAAATTCAAAGTCAAGTATGCGGTACGATCTACGAAATGCCCAATGTATCGGTTCGGCAACAAAGTCTCTTGGTTTTTTTTTCTGTCCCTTCAGTTTTCCGTGCATCGATGCCATTCTCTTTTATAACTCATGCATTCTCATTTAGACTATTTCTATTTCAAAAAAAAAAGAATATGATGAGTCACGCGTGGTATAACTCATGCATTCTCATTCAATGCTACTTCATTTTCAAAATCTTTTCATGTTCTGGCCATTCGTTTTATCTTTCCAGTTTTGTTGCTTCCCCTTCCAAACCATAATTGGTCTCACCTTCTGCCTGTGATGTTCAATCTGCTATTACATTTACTTTTGCCTTCCCTCTTCAAACTCAATGCCTAGAGGAAATAAGAATAATACATAACTCCAACACTCAGTTTTTCTTCCTTCACTCCTCCACTGCCATAACAGCCTACCGCCTCTGCACCCTCCAACAGACAGCCTTCCACCTCAGCCAGCATCCCACTTCGCCCTCCACCCTTCCTCACGCATAGCCTAGGAGCCTCGCACCCCACCCACCATCACTGCCCACGGCTCCTCCATCCACCACCTCACTCACGTCCCCTCACCTTCAACCTCCCTCCTCACCATCGTCATCTCCACACTGAGCACCAACAGCACCGGCTCCAAACCCTTGAACCCGAACGCCAACAAACCTAAACCCACTGCATTCCTCCTCCATCCGCGTGCTCCTCCTCATACCGAGCCACCTCACTTGCCGACTTAACACCACCTCCGCGTCATCCGCCTCAGCCCGGGGATCATTTTTGCCGTGCCGTCTGTGCCACCTGCTTCTAAACCCATCAGGCCGAGCTCTTCATCTACTTTTCTTTTTCCTTATTTGAGGTATATCTCTTAGATATATGTGTTTTGATTTTGCAGTTATATATCAGTTATACATTAGTTTTTCCGCAGTCTGTTGTTTATAAATTAATATAAGCTACATGTAGACTTTTGCTTGCGTGGGTTTATAGTCTGCATTATTATGGTGTTAGTTGTATATATTATAATCATCATATCATTTGTTAGTGGAATACATTTACATATGTATTTGGTTTATAAATTATTTATATATATTCGTATTCACATATTGTCTGCATATAAATGTATATTTTCACAAACATATGGACTGCGTATGATTTATCATGATATATATACGTTGGTTTTAACTCATATATTTTGTATAATTAGTTATAAGAAATCAATGTATACGTCCGTTTATGTAATTGTATATATATACTTGACTTATATTTTATATTTCGATTTGAGTTATAAAAATGGTATACAGTTAGTTTATAAATGATCGTTTGGTTTAAAGTGTCATATTAGATACGTTGGTACTTTCGAAATGAATAAAATATGATATATTGTATTTTGCACTTTAAATAAGGATATATATTAATGTTAGTACTGTAAACCGAATAAAAACATTTTTTTTAAATCTTGTTCTGGTTATGCCTTGTTTTAAACATGTATATAAAGTTATACATTGGATTTATGTAATAGTTTATAAATAAAGGTATCCTTACGTGATGGGATTTAATATAGATTTGAAATTTTATGTATATATATCTTATTTTAAAATGTGCATTTTAAAAGTTTGGGTTAAGAAAATTTATAACATATATCTGTTTCAGTCTATCAAGATGGTTCTAATTCGTTTATCAATTCCTATTATCAGCTTGTCTCTCGAACTCACGTCCGTCTTGCCTTGCTTTGAAACCCGTGCCAATCTAGCATTGCTTTGGAATTCGTAGCTCATTTCATTGCCTATCTCTCTAGCCTCGAAAGGTGAGCACTCACTCACGATTAACGTCCTTTTATTTATTAAATTTGATTTCAATTGAAACGACAATTGAAATATGCTGCTGTTAGATATTTACACTGTTATTACCTGTATCAGTTTACCTGTGACATCTAACACCATTATTTGTTAATTATACGATGATAATCCTGTTTGATTGATAATTGATTGACTGTTGTTGTTTCTATTGGATGTTAAATTGAAATGTATAAAGTGATAAATGCTATGCAAGTAAATTTGACGTAGGATAATTAAAAATTTGAATTGACATATATGTTGAATTTGATTAGTTGAATATGACCCCTTTAATTGTTAAATTAATTGACATGTAGAATAGTCATAATTACACTTTGAACCATCGACGTATATTGGATTAATTGTTGTAGTGTAAAAATTGAAATTGAACGACAAGTGAAAACCGTAATGTAATAATCTTTAATCTACATGAAATGATAGTGTAGATTCTAGAAATAATTATATTAATTCGTACAAATAACAATGCGAATTAATACGGTTATTTCGGGATTATTTGAATTGATTATTGGATTGATATTGATTGTTGTTATTGCTTGTTTATTTACTTTGACACCATCCCAGTTATCACACTGCAAGTTCCCTTTGATATGTTTTGATTTTGAATTGAATTGGAATCGGGTTGAAATGATAAATACCCAAATTAAACTTTGACCTAGGATAGAAAATTAAATAAAACCCGATTGGTCAATAATTTGATTTATGAATAAAACGAAGATTTTATTTGAATAAAGAATATGGTTTTGAAATGAAGTTGAAATTTGAATTTTTGATGAAAGGAAAATGGTAATATTTAATAATCTGAAACAAAAGATTAACAATGTAATCAATGAAAGAATGTTGTTAAATTTGAGAAATGATTGAATTAAGTTTGAAATTATTAAACTTTGAAATTATTTAATAATTAAGTTTGAACTATTTAATAATGAATTATTAAATGATTAAATTGAATTGAAATTCTTTAATAAGAAAAATTGAACTTTTGAATAAGTGAATTTTACTTCGTAAATAATTGAAATTGAGTTTCTTTATTAATTAAGTTTTGGAAAATTATTTAAGTAAGTAAATAAGTGAAATGGAATTTCTTTAACAAGAAATGAAAATGTGATATTTTGGAATTAATGTAAGACTTGAAATGTAAAGAATTTGATTTGATGAATTTAATTTAATTAAATTTGTAAGTTTTGATCACTACGCCATAAATGACCTTCTGCAACATTTTTGCAAGGTGTTGCCAGCTAAAATGTTGCGATAGCTATAGAATTTTGGTCCTACTGCAACGTTGTATTTTTGGTGTTACCTTAGCCATAGAAATGTGTTGCTCTAGCTAAACAAGTGTAACACGATGCAACATTTTTATATAGTGTTGCCATAGATGTTTTCAGATTAAAAAATTAAAAAAAAAATTACACCTCAGCGATCCACACCACCATTTAAAACAAAATCTCAACCGTCGATTCACACCATCGATCCACACCTTACCAATTTCCATTTCCCGCTTTACTTTTCACTCATCCGCTTTCGTTTCTCACCCCCAATTTTCCAATCCCTAATTTTTATTCCGCTCCTCCTTGTTTCTTCGATCTGGAGAATAACTGGCTTTGCTTTTATCCCTTGTCGGCCATATCAATTTCCGTTATTTTCTTTCGCCTCGCGTCAGTTTTCCTCACTACTTCCGGATTTGCGATTTTGTTCAGGTTTTTGGCGATTCTGGTGATTCGAGGTAAGGTTGTGGGATTGCGATGGTTCAGGGAGTTGCTGATTTGGTCGCAATTTCGTGGTTGGGGCCTGATGTCAGAGTGGCAGGGGGTAGTCGAATTGGTTTCGGTGAAAACTAGGGCACGCGATTCTAATTGCTTTGATGCTCTGATTGATCGAATCTAGTGTGAGAAACGTTCCTGGTAGCTTGCTCCTTCGTTCTCCTTGATTGATTGCTTGAATTGCTTTGACTTCGTCGTCGGGTGCGATGTGATATTATTTGGTATGTTTTCTGCCTTCAGGTTTACTTGAATATTCTTGATATTGGTTACACTCGCACGCTTTTGCCGATGATGAATTGGGATTTATTTATAGGCTTTATTTCCTATAATCTCGAGTTTAATCTTTCTGTTGGACTTTGAGAAATCTGGTATGTTGGATTGCAATGATGAATACAAACATATGTGTGTTGAGCTTTGTTGGTTTTTCTTGGTCTGGACTGAACTGGTACCATGCTAACCTTGTTCTTTAACATGAACTGATGCTCCAAGTCCTCTGTATATCATGTTACTACCTAGGTTTCTCTTGTACATGCCTGATGCATTCACTGTTTTTGCTTGATGGGCTGCCTATGTGTACTGCTGTGTTTCTTGCAATGGCTTGTCTATATTTTGCTGAACCTAGTTCTTGTTTGTTTTGTTGGTTGCTTGGCCCTGAGTTGAATCCAGTCGATGACTCGGGTTTGACCTTGTGCCGTGTCCGTTTTTTTGGCTTGTCTACATATCTGGCTGCACTTGAGTATGAACTTGCACTTGAGTAGTTGCACTTGAGTAGTTTCTTGTACCAAGCCTTATGATGCTTGTATGTTCATCCATGTACATGCATTTCTTGGTCATGTTATGTTGCTTGCTGTGTTGAGTACTACTTTGTGCACTTGGCTTCTCCTTTGTGCATTTTTGCCTGAACTGTTGCTTGCTGTCTTCCATACTGCCTTGTATCCATGTGTTGCATTCATGTTTGGCTTATGCACTTATGAAAAGAAACAACCCAAATACCTGAGGCAAATAATATAACAAAAACATTTTCATTTTCTATTCGAGTTAAATATTATTTTCCAGATTACTGCTTTTGAATTATATGTGACAGGTATTGAAGACTGGACAGCTGGATATAAGCTTGAAGACAGAGTAAAATCAAATGTGCATGAGCTTGAAGACAGGTTTCAAAGAAGGCTCGATCTTCCGAAATCGGATGAATCGGGCGGTGCCCCGGACCCCCGCCGGCGCTGCGCCCGGACCCGCTTCTCGGCTCGCCTTCGGCTCGGCGCTCGGCTCGCCTTCGGCTCGACATATATTTGTCAGTGTCGGTGTCTGTATAAATTGAAACTGCATATGTAATGAGTGAACTGAGTGATGTAGTGAGGAATATCTGTATATGTGAATATCAGTGTTATATATCATTGAATTGTAAAATAGTGGAGTCTGGATTTGTACTATTTCAAATGTTGAAATAAAATATTTATTTAAATAAATTACTGTTTAAGTATCAAATTCTGTGCAATAGCATTTTATTAAATAAAATATTTATTTTTATTAAAAAATCAAATATGCTCTACATTGTGGGCCCCACAAATTCAAAAAGTTCATATCTATAGCAACATTTTGGAATGTTGCTATAGATACCTATGGGTGTTGCCATAGACTACAATGTCAAAGCACAGAGCAACCCTGTGTTCAACAACAATGCAATAGTGTCACAATGTCACAGCACACAAGGTGCACCAGATCGGGCTACATGATGATCAAAGTCAACAGTGTCAATAACAAGTGCAGTAGCTACAACTTCAACCACAAAACCAAAATAGTGAAGTACAACATCAACATCTACAACAACAATGTATGCAACAGGATAATGAACTGCAGACTCAAGTACACAAATAAAGACTACAAGAACATGTCGAGTATGCTACAGAAAGACGAAGCCGTGAACATCACAAGGCCAGGAAATCACAAAATCAAAGTTTACAAAGTCAACTGCAGTTTCTAGAAATCACAGGGGGCCAGAAAGAAGAAGTCAACCAAGAATTACAAAATATACGTGAATATACGAAATACAAATCATAGTCAGAAACGAGATGACCAGGGAAAGATCGAACAAGTCAAATTTCAACACCGTGGTGACCACGATACCAAGAATAATGTATATACGTATTTCTAAAAAGGTCAAAAATCATCTCAACATCCAACAATAATCGAATGGCCGAGCAAAAGATGTGAAAATTTTAAAGAAATCAAATCAGACGAAAATCAAGGAATTCGTATCCTATATAACAACCCAATCATCATCGACTAAAGATCATCAAGTTCAAGCAAAGTAAAAATCAGTAAAAGCAAGAATAACATACCAATAAAAATTCGAACTTGGTCGAATTGGAGTAGCCGGAGGAAAATTCACAGAGAAAGCTACTGGAATTATCTATCGGAGCTGTTGAAATCGGCGACTTCAATAAACATCACAAAGCCCTAATTTCGAGCAACCATACAAACAGAGAAAAGGAACAAAGCCACAAATTGTCAGAGGATCGAAGTCGAGCAAAGCCCAGACTCAAGAGCTTAACAGTCGAAGCCCTAATTTGGACAGAGAGGAACGAACGATCGGAGAAGCCATAATTTTTCACAAGGAAACGGGGCGACATCTAATGAAAGAAAAAAGGGCCGCTTTTCCTTTTATTTAAGTGATAATAGTTTGGGTTATTTTATTATATTAATTAGGCTTGATTATTTCTTTTTTAAATTAGGGTTGTTTTTAATTTGTTTTTTACTTTCTGTTTTTAAAGTCTAAACTTTGGTAAATCACCATCTAGAGGTTAGGTAGTGTCAGATTGTCTAGTTAGGATTAGTTCAGTGAGCAGGGTTTGCGAGTTTGCAAAAACTCTATAGGCGGTAGCAGGGTTTGCGAGTTTGCAAAAACTCTATAGGCGGTAGTAGGGTTTGCGAGTCTGTTAGAGTGTTTGTAAGCAGGAGACTGTTTAATTCTAATAGTAATCTGGGAATGCAACAGTAGGCAAGGGTTTGCCGAAGCTGGGTAAATTTTGTGTGTGATTTACTTTACAGCATAGTTATTTTTCTACAGTTTGTTTAAATTCAAGAAAATTTGCTATAACCCTATTCACCCCCCCTCTAGGGTTAATCTAAGATCCTACAAATAATTCATTTAAATTATCTATCCCAAATTATATTTATCTCTTGATTAATAAATTATAATCTCATCATAATTTATTACTATTTTTACTAATAGGTAATCGCCAAAACCGGGGTTGTTACAGATACTTCAAATACATTTGAAAAATTGATGATCCCCTTAAAGTTAAAATCCATATGTGGATTGTGTTACACGATAAACTTAACGCCATTACTTATCCAAATTCTAAATTTATAAATAACCATATCAATAATCCATGCTTGCAGCATAGTCCCGGAAACCACCACATATTTGTTATTCAAATGTCACTACACACATGATTTAGTCAGCAGCTTACTTGTTATGTTTGAAATTGACTTTAATACGACTTACCCATCCCTATATGAATAATGGACCTATTATAGATTCAACTTTAACTGTTCGCTTAGGAAAATATTAGACATAATTTTTTATATTAAATGTTGAAGTATATGGAACGAAAGAAACCAACGTTTGTTTAACAATTCATATAGAAATTCGTCTGGGGCTAGTAGAAGGCAGGTAAAATGGAGTGCTCTTCTTGACTAGATCATGGGCAATGATGCACCTCATGACGACGCTCATACCCTTCCACTCGAATACCGTTCCAGAAATTGGAATAGTTGCCTCACATCATGAATGCACTAACTCTGGCTATGCAAAACTTATTTCCAGCACATATTATACCAAGCATGATGCATCTCCTCTACGCTCCTATAACACACCCTACTACAACACTTGGCGATGAACTTGGTAGCAGTTTTGGTTCCACTTACCCCACATTTACATAATGTTCTTGGAAAATCATTATCTTACACTTGCTATTTTATTTGGTGACCCTCATGTCTGGTCATGCTGCTACAACAAAACTAGATGCTTCACATGCCAATTCACATGCCAGGCTATTCACACTTTACATGCAATTTTTTCTATCAAGCCATGTTTATGCTTCAGCTACTCCATGCACATGCTACTACAACAAGCCTTGCATCCCCTACAGCAACTTCATAGATTCCGAATGCTTCTTTCTATTCAACAATATTCTACCTCACACGCTTCGGTCCATGTAGAATCTCCTAACCATACATGCATAGTACTCCACCCCACTCTATGTAACACAATTCCTTCTACTTAACGATAACCTTTTCAACAACTACAATCATACTTCCTTCTAATCAACATTCCATAACTACTTTGGTCCATGCAACACACTTACTTCGGTCCATGCAGCAGCCCTGATTCAACCTCGCCCCTTACAAGAACCTTTTCAACAACTTCGAACACGATTTGATACACATGCCTCACATCCTCTTTACTCCCATAATGGCTTGAAGTCGTGCAACATCTCATCTCTATTCCATAATACTCATGATGTAGTTCTATGCAGCAACTTGATTTCCATCTCAATCCTTCTCGCATCGGTCTTCCCTCCCACTCAGCAAGCAGCCTGAACCGATCCCATGCATATCCCTGTGCTTCAGCTTCAATGCCTGCTTTTTGTACCATGCATTGCTCACTTATTTTCTTAGTGAACCCTCAGTCCTCTTCCTGCAGCTTGGCTCCACAAGACATTGAAGCTCACATCTTATTTGCATAACGTACTTTATTAGTAGCTTTAGTCGATGGTACACATTGTATATATTTTTACTTGTTCAAACTTTCCTCTTTTGTTGATTATCTATGTAAAGATCTTATAACTATAATCACTTCTATCCGTCAGACATGTGTATGCATTTTGGTTAATATTATAATAAAATTTAGGAGTGCTCTACTCCCTAAAAGACCATTTTTCATCAACAATAATAATATTATATGTACATGTTAAATTCTTATCATTTTTTATCCATACATATACATACACACACAGATGTGTGTGTGTATATACACAAATAAATATTTAAATCTTAAATCATTTATAAATTAACGGTTTCAAAACTAGTATTTTTTTTGGCCCCATAAAATAAAAACTTAAAAGTTTTCTACAATATATATATAATGATTACGTAATATATACATATATATTAAATTGTTAAATACGTATATATTGTCAATTTCGAAAAAGTATTTTTTTTTAATTTCGAAATTTCAAATTGTTAAATATATAATAAATACAACTATATATATGTGTTTGTATGGATTATTACATCTAAATAATTTATTTTCACTACGCCATATATGACCTTCTGCAACATTTTTGCAAGGTGTTGCCAGCTAAAATATTGCGATAGCTATAAAATTTTGGTCCTACTGCAACGTTGTATTTTTGGTGTTACCTTAGCCATAAAAATGTGTTGCTCTAGCTAAACAAGTGTAACACGATGCAACATTTTTATATAGTGTTGCAATAGATGTATTCAAATTAAAAAATTAATAAAATTAGCAATCTGCGTGAATACGATCCAACGATCTACATTTAATCTGGTTGTTAAAATGGATCACCACAGCAATTTGCCCCAAAATTTCATTTTCCCGCCTAGTTCAGAGTAGATCCCCTTTTGGTTTTCATTCCAATTCGCCTCCTCCCATTCGCCTCCGCCACCAAATTGTCACCCTCCTCTTCTTCTGCTTCCTCATTCGCCTCCGCCACCAAATTGTCACCCTCACCCCCAGCTACCACCTGACCCATCGCGACCATCTAGCTCCAACTAGAGCCCCGTCACGACACCAAAACCCGAAGCCAAACAAAGTTTTCCGTTCAAACCCCTTTTGCCACCGCTGTCGTCGCCATCAGCTCTCGCCTCCAACAGAAGACTTGCTCGCCACCAACCCCTCTACCTTTCTCCTTTAGACTACTTCACCTAAAAACCCTTCTAGCGCCTTAATTTCTCCCAAAACCCGAACTGCTGCCCTCGAGATTTAGCTGTCATTCTCGCAACAATTAATCCGTCCACGGCTCCTATATCAGGTACATCCCAGGCTGATCTCTTTGTACTTTCCCCTATGATTGCGGTTGCTTCACTTGGTACTGGTAATTTCAATAAGATAGTACGCCCCCCATATGTTTGTGCAAATGCTCCTTTGGAACTTGTTAATGTTTCAGAATCTGGCTGGGTATCTACTGCTTCTGGATACCCTGTGCCTCCATCGCAAGTTCATAACTCGAACTGAGTGTAGAGTGATCTTATCTAAGCATTAAGGTTGGTTGGTTCACCATTGAATCTGGATGTAGTTGTATTGGTTGAAGGTTGGTTGGTTGGTTTGGTAAGTTATGGAAGTGATGGTGGAAGTTGGTGATGCAGAGGAGTTTCAGTTGGCAGTGTGATGCCTGAATGTTGGCAGAGGGATGTAGACGGAGTTTGGAGTTTGATATTGCAAGAGTGTGAAAGTGGAGGATTGCAATATGGTGAAGGGTGGTTGCAATTGCATTTTTTTGATAGTGAGTTGCTGTTTTGCTTTTTTGAAGAAGTGATGTTGGTGAAATAGGGGGATGGAGGAGCATGCAACTGTGAGGCTTTGGAGATTGTTTGTATTGACAATGGTAGAGTGCTGCTGTGTATTGGTTAAGGAGAGAAGCTAATGTGGTGATTGGAAATTGAAAAGAGTTTGCAGTAGAGTTTTGGTGTTTGGCCGTAGGGGATTCAAGCAGATTTAGGCGAGGAGATGGAGGATAGGAATTAAGTTCAGTCTTCATTTGTGCATCATTTTACGTCGTTTCAAAGAAGGCTCGATCTTCCGAAATCGGACCCCCGCCGGCGGTGCCCCGAACCCCCGCCGGCGCTGCGCCCGGACCCGCTTCTCGGCTCGCTTTCGGCTCGGCACTCGGCTCGCCTTCAGCTCGGCACTCGGCTCGTCATATATTTGTCGGTGTCTGTATAAATTGAAACTGCATATGTAATGAGTGAACTGAGTGATGTAGTGAGGAATATCTGTATATGTGAATATCAGTGTTATATATCATTGAATTGTAAAATAGTGGAGTCAGGAATTTGTACTATTTCAAATGTTGAAATAAAATATTTATTTAAATAAATTACTGTTTAAATATCAAATTCTATGCAATAGCATTTTATTAAATAAATATTTATTTTTATTAAAAAATCAAATATGCTCTACATTGTGGGCCCCACAAATTCAGAAAGTTAATATCTATAGCAACATTTTGGAATGTTGCTACAGATACCTATGGGTGTTGCCATAGACCCAAATAGGGTTCTATTGCAACAATATTACTTATATTGCCTTAGATAGTCAAAATGTTGCCTTTGAGGTCTAAGGCAACGGCAAAAATTGCATCACCCTAAAAGTGTTGCCATAGACCTATGGCAACATTTTTCGGGCCTGAGTCAACATTTTTTTTGTGTTGCAGTAGGCCATTTATGGCATAGTGTTTACATAAATAAATATATATATATTGTTAGCACCAAAATTGGTCACTAACCTCGTTCAGAAAGATTGTGTAGAGATATAAGTGATGAAAGCAAATTAAACAGAGAAGGCAATGCTAATTTAAATGCAGAAAGTAAGAACACCAAATTTATAGTGGTTCGGCGTAATTGCCTACGTCCACTTTGCTCAACTTTATTGATTTCCTTTATGGTTGATTACAAATACAATTCGTGAATCAAATGCTTGAATGAAGTCGTTTAAGTAGAGAAGATGAGTCTTGAAAATGGCAGAGTCTCCCCGTATTTTCTCTCCAAAAAAGGATCCATTTCACTGTGACCCTGCCCCCTATTTATAGGCAAATATGGGCTGGACTTCCCAAATGGGCTGGGTAGCCGAACGGTCAAGCCTCAGTACAGTGGTCGCTGCATGCCGATCCTGATATGCCGAACGCTCTGATGCCGAGCAGTCCTTCCCATGCCGAACGATGCTTTCCATGCCGAACGGTCCTTGTGAAGTTGTGCATACCGAATGCCTTCTGAATGTCGAGCGCTCTCGTTGCCAAGTTATCCTATCGCCGAGTTCTACTGATGTCGAGTACCTTGCGATGCCGAGTACTCCTGATGCCGAACACCACTTGACGCCGAGTACTTTGGGATGCCGAGTACTCTTGATGCCGAGTACTACGCCGAGTACCTCTGGGTACCGAGTGCCAGGGGACGCCGAGCGCTCTTGCAGCCGAGTGCCAGTTGATGCCGGATAACACTTGACGCCGAGTACCTTGGGATGCCGAGTACTCTTGATGCCGAGTACTACGCCGAGTACCTCTGGGTACCGAGTGCCAGGGGACGCCGAGCGCTCTTGCAGCCGAGTGCCAGTTGATGCCGGATAACACTTGACGCCGAGTACCTTGGGATGCCGAGTACTCCTGATACCGAACACCACTTGACGCTGAGTACTTTGGGATGCCGAACGCTATGGATGCCGTCTCCCACTGGATGCCGCGCGCTTCGTCGAGTCCTCCTGGATGCCGAACGCTTGCGCCGAGCATTGGTTATCGCCGAACACTAACTGACGCCGAGCACTACGGATGCCGAACGCTATGGATGCCGTCTCCCACTGGATGCCGCGCGCTTCGCCGAGTCCTCCTGGATGCCGAACAGTCCTTCATGCCGAGTAGTGGCCAATGCCGAGCACTCAGTTGCCTGGTCAAATCTCCAGGAAACACTTGCCCCCCAAAGTGTATCGCGTGGCCGAACGTGGTACGCTTTGAACCGTGCAACCTTTTCGTCACGTCTTAAACCCTTGGCTAACCTTGAACGGAGACGCCCCTTTTGTGGGATCGATGCGTGCCGGACGTGCTCCAAATGCCGAACGAGACATGCGCGTTCGAACGGTGCTTCCTCGCCGAGTGATGCTTCAGCGCCGAACCGTTATGCGCCGAGGCCGAACGCTACGACCTTGACCGGTTCTACCGGTCATGGCCTTTTCGACTTCTAACTCCCTCTATATAACCAGGCGCCCTTCCACCATTTTCTCTTTACGCTTTCTCTTCTATTATTCCCAGAGATTTGCAATTCTCGCCACTCGATCAGATATAAAGTCTAGTTGATCCTTCCTCAACCTCGATCGTCGAACTAGGTATCATTCCCTCCACGATTACATTACTTCAACTTTAGGTTCATCACATGGGATTGTACTGGTTCGCACGTTCGGAGTCGCCGAACGGTGCATGGTAGTTAGACCTAGCTCCTTTGTGCTGATCAAGATTGGAAGAAAAAAGGAAGATGGGGTGTCGAACGGCGCAACCTAACCTTCGCCGGGCGATCTTGTCTCTGTCGTTCGTCGTAAATGGAGAAAGAGCAGGGCGGAGTGCTGCCTTAGCCGAACGAACTAAGGCCGAACACTACCCTTATGCCGAATAGACATATATGCCGAGTAGCATCTAGACCGAATGACATAATTACCGAACAACTGTCATGCCGAACAGCTACATACCTGCCGAACAGCTACATACCTGCCGAACAATATAACTGCCGAACATTATATTCGCCGAACATCAAAAATGCCGAACAATATAAATACCTAGGCCGAACCATATACGTGCCGAACTATACTTAGGACGAACAATACAATTGTCGCACAATAACTCAAGCCGAACAACATTCAAATGCCGAACAAACATATATATGCCGAACAATTTCAATGCCGAACACTTGACAATGACTTAACCGAACCAAGATACATGCCGAACTCTTCTCAGGACGAACAATGTAACCGCCGAACGACATTTAAATGCCGAACGATATAAATGTCAAATTAGACTTAAGCCGGATACTTCATAAATTACATGTTTTCTGAATCTTGAACTGTAATCACCTCAAGGCAAGCTTTTTGAGACGGTCAGCGATGACGGTCTTCGAAGGCGATGATTCGAAGCTAATTATTATATCTTTAAAACCTTCTTATTGTCTGTACACAATTGCTTGCACTAGTTCACACACCACGTGGGGGGAAAACTCGTGTTGCTAATTCTAACGCTCAACGTTTTTCAAGTATAGCTTTCTCAAGCATTTAGCCAGGTTCATTATTTATTCGGGATGTCAGGAAAATCTAGTTCTGCCACCATATCTGACAGGCCTGGGCCGTCAGCAAAGCAAGGAGCCGCAGATGCTTCCGACCCGTCAATCTCTCCCGCTCATAATCTGGAGCCCGATGCTCTAGAGTCAACCATCTTACTGGACAATCCGGTCGACTCTCAAGCCTCGAGGATCAATGAGGCCGCTCTGCGACGGATATGTTCCATTCACGGAATTCCCTTTACTGACGTGTTAGTTCCTTCGAGACACGACCGTCCTCATTTGCCCCCAGTCGGGTACACGGCCTGCAACAAGTTCATGTGCTGGATGGGCAGCGTGCCTCCGTTTAACCTATTTCTCCGGGATGTGCTGTAGTATATAGACATCGCTCCGTCGCAGCTGCACCCGAATGGTCATGCATTCCTATATGGGACTTACTTACTCTTCATGGTTGTCTTCTCCAGACCTCCAACCCCCGGTGATATTCGATACATTTATATGTTCAAGAGACGGAAAGATAGCCCTTCCTTCATTTTCCTCGAGCCGTACCACAAGTGCCAGATCTTGACAGGGGCCTGTAGCAAGTTCGCCCTGTACAAAGAGGAATGGTTCTATGTGCGATGCCCGTCTGGTTTTGCTAGGAGATGGGTTGAAGGCAGTAAGTCTCTCTGCTGAACCGTTACTCGTACTTAATGGGAGTCACGTTTTTCTTAACTCTTCATTTCGTCTTTTCAGGTATTAACCCGCGTCCGGAAGGCCGAGGATATTCTGATGCTGTCGACGCGATTAGAGCTCTTCCGGCCGAGGATCGAGATATTCGAGCTATCATTTCAAATGAATCGCTGTCGGGGTTCGGCTTGCTAGCTCCTAATCGTCGGGTCAGCCTTCCAGAAGGTGTTACAATTCCCAAACCTCCATCTGGTAAAGGGAAAAAACTTGCCGGCCCGTCGTCGCGTCGCGCTCTCGACGCGCACGAAGAAGGCGAGCGTAGAGAGGATGATGCACCCGACACTCAGGGCGAGAACGTGGGTCCTGCTTGGAATCCGGCAATCGAAGTTCAGGACATTGAGACGTCATCCTCCCCTTCGAAGGGAAAGAAAAAGCTGAAATATACGGTTCAGAAAGAGAAAGTTGGCGACACCTCAAAATCTACGCCTATCCCTCCTGAAAAAGAGGCTTCTTCGCAGCGTCTGGAGAGTTCTCTGAGGGGTCTCTCGAACCTCTCTATTCCCGAAGACATACTTAATTACGGGTTCGATGATCCTGAAGCTCTCAAATTCTCCTCGCCCGCTAGAGGCAATGTAGGAGTTCAACTCCCGGCTCACAGAGACAATACTCCGATTAGCAAAGACAAACGAACGGGTCCGTCGGGGGGAACACTTAGGACACACACGCACATGCGCATTCCATAACATACTTCAAGTCTTTTTAATTTGCGAATTCTCCTTAATTCGTTGTTATCTTCCTTCTTTGCAGGTGATATGGGCCGCTCCCACGGACTTGATCGCCTTCAGGGGTCTTCAATATTTCATCACTCCGGACGGGATTCCGGTTCAGGCAGACGCCGGGACCGAGGTGATTACGAAGATAGGGACAATCGCCCTCGCGAGTCGTCTCACCGCAAGAAAGCGCACTATCAATCCTCTCAGTCCCGTGATCTTCCTCCTACCGCTGAGCCGGATAAAGAGAAGTCTTTGCAGAAGGGTTATCAGTCTGATGCTGCTCGAGAACAACATTCCAGTTCATCGAGTACGAGGCAAGTTCGAGAGCCGCGTAAAAGAACGGAATTCTCTAAGCCTCCTCCTCCTGCTCCTGCCGTGGACCCGACTGTTGCAGAAAAGATGGTCGACCTTAAGGCCAAGTTTCCGAAAATTTGTTTTGACGGTTTGAAATTCCTCCCGGCCATCCATCACATTCCTGGGCACGTGAAGCAAAGTGCCATTGCATGCAACAATGACGTCTATGTTCAACATGACGCATTCGTGCACTTGGTGGAGAAGATATCAGAAGTATCTGTTGAGCGTCAACACGAGATTGACCGTCTGACTCTGGAGGCTGACAGCGATAAGAAAATCATCAAACTCCAAGACGAAGAACTCGCCTCTTATAAGTTAAAGCTAGAAGCCGCTGAACAAGGTGCAAAAGATACTGCCGAGGCAGTTACTCGCTTAGAGGTGGCTCACAAAAAGGAGCTTGACGAAGCAGTTCAGCGCAGCGGCGCCCTTGCCCTAGAAAAAGACTCTGTCCAAAAAGAAAGGGACGCGCTCGCTACTCAAGTCAAAGAGCTGAAAGAACAACTCTCCAAGGAGAAAGAAGACAAGATAGCCGCTCAGGAAGAATCACAGCGGTATTGTGATGAGATTGTGGCTACCCGGCTCCTGAAGGCAAAGCTCGACGGTGAACTTGCCGGGGTCGAGAAAATGAAGGATGAGGCCCGTGAGGAGGGCAAAAGAATGGCTGAGGAGGAGCTTGATTCTCGCCTGGAGGCGGCCGCAGAGACCGGCAGGGAAGAAGTCAAAAGTATGTTTGACCCGTTGATCGCCGAGTACGGAGCCCGCGTCCTTATGCACCGCGACTTAACATTCTTGGGCGACGGCTACCATGAATCTCTGGCCGAGGCGTGGGAAACTCTGATAAAGATCAAGAAGGTCGAATCAAGCTCCGAAGAAATCGACGAGGATGCACTGGTGAAGGAGTTCCTGAGGGGGAATGAGCCATCGGATTTATCCGTAGCATTGGCTCTCTATGGCAAAGGCTCTTCCCCTTCGAAAGAGAAGAATAACGAGGCTGGCCCGTCAGAGGCCGACACTACTACTCCTCACATCGCCGCTCCTTATGCAGCTCAATCGGCTGGTCGGTCGACGCTTGATCCATTCGAGCAGCATGCCAGCTACGACCCCGAAGATCCCGGGCTCGGCGTTCATGTGCTGTCACCTATCCTGGAGGGTGAAACCCCGCGCGCCACCGACAGCCAACCTGATCCTGGTAGGAGATTCTTCTTTCTCTAGAAGTCGAAGTGATCCGTCATTTTTTAGCAGTGGTTATTCGTTCTAATGCCCACTTCTTATATTTCTCACAGGTTGTTCTGACACTGAGCTAACTCCGAGGAGCGATGACGCCAAGGAGGAAGCGGGGAAAACAAGCGACGTTGTTCACGCAGGGGTAACTCCCGGCCCAGACGCTCAAGTGATCGGGGCGCTTGACGATGACAAACTTGATACCCCGTCTCCTGCCGAAGGAAGCGACGAAGTTAAAATCACTGGCGCCTCTGAACATACTTCAGAGATGAGCATGAAGGATCGTCTTGCCGATGAGGAGAAGAGAAAGGTCAAAGTCAAAGTTGAATCTGAAGTCCTGGAACTTACTGACCCGCGGAATAGACCTTTGAAAATCATTCTCCCGGGCAGGTCCAAACCATTAGATGTTCCGTCTCCTACTCCTGACTCCGTCTCTCTAGCAAGCAAAAAGTCCAAGAAGAAACGTGAGGGAGAGGAGTCGTCGGAAACACCGAAGGCAGACAAGAAGAAGAAGTCGAAGAAATGATCGATGCACTTGTTCAACAAGTTTTTGCTTAAGTTTGTAACAGTTTCTATCTTTCATAACTTGTAGTTTGTATAGGCCCGAATTTTGTAGGAGTGATCTTGTATCCCTATTTTGGACTTATCGAATAAAATTTTAGTTTCTTCTTGTTTGAATGATTCTCTTGTCTTTATTTGGTTTGCTGACACTGTGCTCCGGGGACTTGGAGACTTGAGACTGTTCATACTCTAGTCCGCGCTCTGGGGACTTAGAGTACTCCGCTCCGCACTCTGGGGACTCGGAGATTGGAAATCGTTTATACTCTAGTCCGCGCTCTGGGGACTTAGAGTACTCCGCTCCGCACTCTGGGGACTCGGAGATTGGAAGTCGTTTATACTCTAGTCCGCGCTCTGGGGACTTCGAGTACTCCGCTCCGCACTCTGGGGACTCGGAGATTGGAAATCGTTTATACTCTAGCCCGCGCTCTGGGGACTTAGAGTACTCCGCTCCGCACTCTGGGGATCGGAGATTGGAAACCGTTTATACTCTAGTCCGCGCTCTGGGGACTTAGAGTACTCCGCTCCGCACTCTGGGGACTCGGAGATTGGAAATCGTTTATACTAGTCCGTTAGCTTTTGGGTGTGCAACGGCAGCGAACTTTTTCTCGATGCCGTACTTTAAACAGAACTCTTTGAACTCTCTACTTTCGAATTGCGTTCCGTTGTCCGTAATGATGGTGCATAGAAGGCCAAAGCGACATATAACGTTTCGTACAACGAAGTTAATGACCTTCTTGGAGGTGATAGTGGCCAAAGGTTCTGCCTCAGCCCATTTCGTGAAATAGTCGACTGCAACTATTGCGTATTTCGCACCACCTTTGGATAGAGGCAGAGAGCCGATTATGTCGATTCCCCAGATCGCAAATGGCCAGGGACTGATCATTTGTGTAAGTTCCGTTGATGGAGCCCTCGGGATTTTTGCATATCTTTGACACTTGTCGCATTTTCTTGCGTAGTCCGCGGCATCCCGGTTTACGGTGGGCCAGTAATACCCATAGCGGAGGATCTTCTTTGCTAGCGTTTGGCCCCCAGTATGGTCGCCGCATTCCCCTTCGTGGACTTCCCTCAAGACTCGCTTTGTTTCATCATGAGCGATGCACCGTAACAATGGGACTGAGAATCCTTTCCGGTACATGGATCCATCCTGCATTACGTACCGCGCAACCTTTCGTCTTTCGCTTCTCCTTTCTGGTAAAGCCCCGGTTGTCAGGTACAGTTTGAATGGGGTTATCCACGAGTCCTTCTCGATCTCTGTTTCCAACACAAGATCGATTTTCATCTCGTCCGCACTCGGGGCATGCAAGACTTCCACGGGATACAATCCCATTTGTTGAACATCGTTGGTACTTGCGAACTTAGCCAACAAGTCGGCTTCTTTGTTTTGTTCTCGCGGGATGTGTGAAATGTCATAACGCTCAAGATTTGATAGTAGTTCCTGGACCTGAACGAGGTACGGAGCAAGCTTTCGTCCTTTTGCTTGGTAGTCTCCTCGTACTTGGTAAACCACTAACTGCGAGTCACAAAAGATTTCGATTGATTTGATTCCGAGTTCTTTGATAAGCTTCAAGCCAGCGATCAATGCTTCATATTCAGCTTCGTTGTTCGTAGCCGGAAAATCGAGCTTCAGGGCATAACAGATTGATCGGTTTTCCGGAGTTATAAGAACTACGCCCGCGCCGGAGCAACGGTCGTTTGATGCACCGTCAGTGTATAATTTCCATCGAATGGGGGGAATGATGTCGTGATCGTCCGGTTTGATGGGTATGGTAAATTCAGCGATGAAGTCTGCTAACGCTTGCCCTCGAATAGCTCTCCGTGGTAGGTACGCGATATCGAATTGGCTCAACTCGATGTTCCATTTTAGCAATCTTCCAGAAGTTTCCGGTCGTTGAAGTACCTGCCTCAGGGGTTGATCGGTATAAACGCCGATTGAATGCGCTTGAAAGTACGGGCGCAGCTTGCGTGATGCAATCACCAAGCAATAAGCCAATTTCTCAATTTTAGGGTAATTCTTCTCTGCCCCCGTTAAACGCTTGCTAACATAATATACCGGCTTCTGGACTCGATCCTCCTCACGGACCAAAGCTGCGCTTATCGCATGAGGGGATATAGCCAAGTAAACGTACAGCATCTCATGGTCAACTGGTTTAGATAGCATTGGTGGGCTCTCCAGATGCCTTACCAGGTTCTGGAAAGCTTCCTCGCAGCTAGACGTCCATTCAAAATTCCTCTTTCCTTTATTTATTATGTCGAAGAATGGGATGCACTTGTCAGTTGCCTTGGATATAAATCGACTCAGCGCAGCCACTTTTCCGTTCAAGCTCTGTACCTGCTTTATAGTCCTGGGCGCTTGTACATCTCGAATGGCTTGGATCTTTTCTGGGTTGGCTTCGATTCCCCTAGCGTTGACGATGAATCCTAAAAACTTCCCTGATGCAACGCCGAAAGAACACTTCAGCGGGTTGATCTTCATTCCATAGGACCTGAGTATGTTAAACATTTCCGCTAAGTCTTGAATGTGGTCGATTGACTGCCGTGACTTCACGAGCATGTCATCCACATAGACTTCCATGGTTTTGCCCAGCTGGTCCTTGAACATTCGATTCACCAGACGTTGGTAAGTTGCTCCAGCATTCTTTAATCCAAAGGGCATCACTACATAGCAATACAGCCCAACATTTGTAACGAAGCTGGTGTGTTCTTGGTCCGGAATATGCATTAGGATTTGGTTGTATCCCGAGTACGCATCCATGAATGACAATAATTCGTGTCCTTCTGTGGAATCGACCAACTGATCGATCCTAGGCAACGGGAAACTGTCCTTAGGGCATGCTTTGTTCAAGTCGGAATAATCTATGCAAGTCCTCCATTTCCCATTTGCCTTCTTTACTAGCACGGGGTTGGAGACCCACTCCGGGTAGAGGGCGTCGCGGACGAACCCATTTGCTTTGAGTTTGTCCACCTCCTCTCCAAGAGCGGCGGATCTCTCTGGATCCATTCCTCTCCTTTTTTGCTTGACTGGGACGTATTTCGGGTCTACGTTCAACATATGACTTGTGATGGCGGGAGAAATCCCACACATATCAGAATGCGTCCAGGCAAAAACATCAAGGTTTGCTCGGAGGAAGTCGCTAAGGTCTTCTGTCATTGCGGGGCCTAACTGTGATCCGATCTTCAGTATTCGCGAAGGGTCGTCACGGCTAACCGAAATGTCAATTGTTAATTCAGCCGGTGCCGCCTTCTCTTCCCTGGGTTTCTCATCGTCGTCCCTCGGATCTATATCTCCGTAGATCCGAGAACTATGCCCGAGCCAGGGCTCGGGCACTACTTGTCAATTATTCGGGTTGAGGATGCGGACAGGATTGTCCGCACCCTTTCCTTTTTCCCTCCGGTGGGCTTCTCGGAGCTCGGCCACATAACAAGAACGACCAGCTGCTTGGTCTCCGTGAACAATGCCTACTCCTTTGTCAGTCGGGAACTTCAAAGTCAAGCACCACGGGGCTAGTGCCGCCCTAAATTCAGCCAGGGCCGGCCGACCCAAGAAGACATTATATGGAGAGTCCACATCCAAAACTACAAAGGGTAGAATTCGTACCCTCCGACGCTCGCCTTGTCCCAGTTCAACTGGTAACTCGACATATCCTACTGCATCAGTCGCAGCGCCGTTAAAGCCGTGGATACGAGCTTTGGATGGTTTCAAGTCTTTTGTCTCTAGCTTCATCTGATCATATGCCTTCTTGAAGATGATGTTGACTGAACTTCCACAATCAATCAAAATTCTTTTTACATATGCTGGTCCGATTGTTGCAGATATGACCATGGGATCGATGGTCGGAGCCTCTACCTGATCAGCGTCTCTGTTTCTGAACACAATATCGTCTGTCATCACGCGCTGCTGCTTAGCAGGGGCCCCGTCCTCTACGTTCGAACAGCACTCGAAATCTGCATGCTTCAAGGAGCTCGCATATCGTTCCATCTCTTGCCAGTTCTTATCTGCGGGATGAGGTCCGCCGATAATTGTATTTATAACCAGTCTTCCAACAGTCCGGGCAGGTTCCTCTGGATGACGTGGAGCCGGTGCACGACCTGGGTCGGACGTTCCCTGTCCTCCTTCCTGCGGATCCTTCACAAATTCTTGCAACTTCTTTTGTCTGATCAATTTCTCGATAGCGTCATGCAGGTGTCTGCATTCTTCCGTGTTGTGTCCATAGGTTTCATGGAAGCGGCAATATTTCCCAGTCCGTTTCTGTTCTTCAGTTGATTCTTTCGGACGTGGTTTTCTGTATTGAAAAGTATTACATGTGGATAGGTAAATGTTCTCAAGTGGGGCGTTTAGCGAAGTGTACTCGCTGTAGCTTGGAATTCTCGACTTCCACTTTCCCGCTTCTTTCCTCTTTCCTTGACTCCTTCCTCCGGACTCTTTGGGCTGCACAGGCTTATTCTGGACGTTGACTTGGACCTTTCCTGAATTGTCTCCAGATTGCTTCACAGCAATGTTGCTCTTAATTGACTCTTGGGCAGGTCCCGGTGCCTTGTCTCGTCGTACCCACCTAGCTTCCTCTCTTCTTATGAACTGGTGCGCCTTGGAGTAGAAACGCTCTAGCGTAGTCGGAGGTTTTCCTGCCAGCCAATCTCCGAATTCAGAATCCGGATCTACACCTCTCATCACAGCCATTAGAATTGCATGGTCGTTGGGATTACTGACTTCAGTTGCCGCGACGTGGAATCTTTGTAAGTACTCCTTCAGCGACTCTCCGGGATTTTGGATTACACTTGACAGAGACATCACGTCCTTCGGGCGTGTAGTGTGTATCCTGAATTGCTCAATAAACTTCTTTGCCAACTCCTCGAAATTTGATACGGATCGCGGAGGAAGTCGGGTGAACCACATAGTAGCGATCCCAGATAGAGTAATCGGAAAGCACCTACACTTGGTGGCATCATTTGCTCTGGCTGAATCCATCATCCATTCATACCTCATTACATGTTGTCTGGGGTCAGTCTTTCCTTCGTATGCAGGAATGGTTGGCATGCTAAACTTCTTGGGGTAGGACGCTTGCAGCACAACATCCGTGAATGGAGTATGACTTCTTGACACTCCCCAATCGTCATTTGATAAGCCCTGATTTTCTTTCATCAGTTGCCTGATCATGGCTGTCAGATCGGGCGTCTGTATGGAAGCTGGGAGGTTGGAGTCAGTTCTACGTGCCTGTCCATGCTGATGCCTCCTTTCCTGGCGATCTGCCAATCGTGCGTCATGAGGTTCAACATTGTTAACATCTTGATGATCTGGAGCTCCCTCCTCCATCTGTACTCCGGTTCGGAAGTTTCCAGTTCTGGCTTGGTCGTGGTCTCCCGCTGTTCGAGCAGCAGCATCTGCCCTTGCAGCTTCAGTCTTATGGCGTCTGCGCCTGGGTGGCTCATCAGAAGAAGTTGAGCTGTCAGAAGAGGAATAAGCAGCTGGATTGCCCCCAGCATTCTGTTGCTGCTGTTGAGTGAGTTGTGCCATCAGGTTGGCATTAGTTTGCATCTGTTCTCCCAGTTGTCTCCTGCTTTCCCTAAGTTCTCTCATCAAGTCGTTGAACTCCACTCTGGTGACAACTGGAGTCTGTTCTTGAGCGGCAATCCCTGCACTCTGGATCACTGGTTGATTGCTAGGTCCTGCTTGTTGCACGCTAGCAGTCTCTCGGGCATCCGCATTAAGAGAAGCTGACCTGGTACGTGGTCTTGCCATTGTAGAGTTATTGGTATGAACTCTGAGTAGAATCAGCGGATGCTCTATCAGTAAGTCGGATCTTCTTTGGGGGATTTGCTCAATCCAGTAGCTTCAAAGCAGATCCTTGAGGTCTGAGAATTCAATTCTCAGTGAAAGCACCAAAGTGTTAGCACCAAAATTGGTCACTAACCTCGTTCAGAAAGATTGTGTAGAGATATAAGTGATGAAAGCAAATTAAACAGAGAAGGCAATGCTAATTTAAATGCAGAAAGTAAGAACACCAAATTTATAGTGGTTCGGCGTAATTGCCTACGTCCACTTTGCTCAACTTTATTGATTTCCTTTATGGTTGATTACAAATACAATTCGTGAATCAAATGCTTGAATGAAGTCGTTTAAGTAGAGAAGATGAGTCTTGAAAATGGCAGAGTCTCCCCGTATTTTCTCTCCAAAAAAGGATCCATTTCACTGTGACCCTGCCCCCCTATTTATAGGCAAATATGGGCTGGACTTCCCAAATGGGCTGGGTAGCCGAACGGTCAAGCCTCAGTACAGTGGTCGCTGCATGCCGATCCTGATATGCCGAACGCTCTGATGTCGAGCAGTCCTTCCCATGCCGAACGATGCTTTCCATGCCGAACGGTCCTTGTGAAGTTGTGCATACTGAATGCCTTCTGAATGTCGAGCGCTCTCGTTGCCAAGTTATCCTATCGCCGAGTTCTACTGATGTCGAGTACCTTGCGATGTCGAGTACTCCTGATGCCGAACACCACTTGATGCCGAGTACTTTAGGATGCCGAGTACTCTTGATGCCGAGTACTACGTCGAGTACCTCTGGGTACCGAGTGCCAGGGGACGCCGAGCGCTCTTGCAGCCGAGTGCCAGTTGATGCCGGATAACACTTGACGCCGAGTACCTTGGGATGCCGAGTACTCTTGATGCCGAGTACTACGCCGAGTACCTCTGGGTACCGAGTGCCAGGGGACGCCGAGCGCTCTTGCAGCCGAGTGCCAGTTGATGCCGGATAACACTTGACGCCGAGTACCTTGGGATGCCGAGTACTCCTGATGCCGAACACCACTTGACGCTGAGTACTTTGGGATGCCGAACGCTATGGATGCCGTCTCCCACTGGATGCCGCGCGCTTCGCCGAGTCCTCCTGGATGCCGAACGCTTGCGCCGAGCATTGGTTATCGCCGAACACTAACTGACGCCGAGCACTACGGATGCCGAACGCTATCGATGCCGTCTCCCACTGGATGCCGCGCGCTTCGCCGAGTCCTCCTGGATGCCGAACAGTCCTTCATGCCGAGTAGTGGCCAATGCCGAGCACTCAGTTGCCTGGTCAAATCTCCAGGAAACATATATATATATATATATTTATATATGCCAAAGATTATATTATAATATACATATATATATTTGTATGTGTGTGTGCAACTTTTAATAATATTGTGTGCATATATATAAACTAATAGTTAAGTTATAAAAAATTATTTTTAATATCTTATATTAATGTAGAGATTTATATAAATGTTTAAGTGCATATGTGTATATGACGTCACCGTGAAACTTTTATATTAAACCTATACATTAATCATAACTCATAATGATTAATTTAACCCCTTATAACATATGTTTATCATGTTACATAGAGTTGATCACCATCTTTAATATAGTTGTACTATTTGTATTATGAATACAAACATATTAATATTAATAATATAAAGTTAAATCAAAACTAAATTAATAATAAAATATTGTTATTAAATCATAACAATCAAATAAAAAAAATTAGTATACAAATTAATTAAATTAAAACTATAACCTAAATTATTTTATTAGTCAACACTAAATATGATTTATTATAGATTATTGTTCACATAAACACAAAATACTCTTGTGCAAATTAATAAAAGAAGTTTTTTCAAAAAATAATAATTATCCACTACTCCCTTTCAAAAATAAAAGATCTTTTACAACAAAATCATGTCCTCCTCCCTTCCAGCCCTTGATTCTCTGCTCCCTACTACTTCAACTGATCCACCTCCTGCTCTGCCACACCAACCCTTTTATCCTACCTCTTGGCATGCTCCCTCCATCCACTGCTCTTTGCCTACTCTTGGCTTGGAGTCTGGTTTCTGGTGGCTACATTAGCTGGGACATCGGATCAGCTCGCCTTGTTTTGATCATATGTTTCTAGAAGCACCAGTGCAACATCATCATGATTCGTGATGGTCGATCATATGATGATGTCATCCGGTCATCCCCTCCTCTTAAGCCGACCTTTGCTTCTACGTCCTTCGCTTCAAATTCTAGCAAGCAGTAAACCGTCTCATGCAGGAGTGTGTTCAATATGGTTTCAAAAATTCAAAATTCAGGGAGGTTGCTTCAGATGTGGGCTTCAAGGACACATGGCTCATTTTGTAGGAACAAATTGCTTTGTTTTAAATGCCAAAGATACAAGCATTTCTCTTCCAAGTGTAAACTTTCTCATGCTACCGCTTTAAAGAAATAAAACAAACCCACATGCGATGTCAACACCAATCTCCAGCCCACTGCCTCTTCTTTTCCACTTCCATACATCTTTGGGGCCCCACACACCAAGTTAAATAACCCAAATTTTCCTGCCTCAAATATTTCCTCTCTTGTCATTTCCAAATTTGCCTATGCCCTAAAAACTCCCACCATGATCGCTTTGAAATCTCAACTCCTTAATTCCTAGCTGGATGTGGTTTTTGCCATCGTTAATGGAATGTGATCCATTGACGATCTTCGCCGATGCTTGGCAATTCATTTCGGCAGAGCAAACTGGCGAATCACTCTTCACTCTAACATATCTTTCCTTGTCCAATTCCCGGATCGCCGGCTTCGGAGTATCGCCATCCTCAAAAGATTCTTTTATAAAGAGAGCAGCACCGTCCACACTCAGCAATGGTCGCTTCAAAGAGACAACTTTAAGCGCGAGTAATTTGAGCTGTCTTGGATCCGCATTGAGCTCAAGGAGGTGTTATCCCTTATTGGTATTTTTATCGCTTCTAATCACTGTGCTTGGTAGGTTTGGGCATAAACCGCATTGCAATACGGAAACTGCCCGCACTGGACCATAAAAAAGGTGCTGAAACCTGCACCGAATCTTCTCACCAAAACAAATACCCCAAACTGGACCGACCCGCATCCAAACGGTTCGGTTACAGTTTGGATGATTGAACCGATCATATTAAACTGGATCAAATCGAAAATTTACACTAGTAATCTTATGATAAAAATATAAGCAACTCCTATCTCATTTTAGATTCTACCGATGTATATTCTATTTTCAGGTATGTTGTTGTTATACTAATAATAATCGTTGTCATAAAGAAAGAAGTTATAGTTTTAGTATAATATTTTTTATCTTATTTTTCTGGATAAATGCTAATTACAACCTTATTCTAGCCATTTTACTTAATGATTATGCATTGATAACGTTAATGTTTGGTTTAATCTACTAAAAAATCTCACTTGTAGCTAAATGTCAAATTAAAATATTCATATAATTAAGAACTAATCATTCATTTCAGTATAAGATTGTGTGTTTTAACATTTAAGTGTAAAAGCTTTACATAGTTACCTTCATAAATTGATTGTTGATGAATATAATTCGCTTATTTCATATTTAATATGGGTTTAAATAGGACCAGACCAAATCCAGACTGTATTACATCAAAACCAAACCAAAACTGAACCGTTTAAAATATTGGTATAATGGTTTGTATTTTTGATTAACTGTTTGATGCGGTGCGGAAGCAGTTTAAGCTCCAAACCGCACTTAACTGACCTACGCCCCTAGTGCTTAGGCCACCATGGATAACCGCTACACCTTTATGAAAACGCGCCTTGAAAAATCTACTGCTGTTCGAGGTTCTTTAGTTTTTTTAACCCATTGGATATGACTTCAAGCAGGACTTCGACCATTAGGAACATGTGCACCCCCGTATCCCCCTAGAGCACATCATTCTTGGTGACACAGATACCCTTATGTTCTGGTCACAAAAACTAGTGTAGCTTTTAGGGATGAAGGCTTGAAGACTTGGGTAGATGTCCCATCTCCTCCACTTAGCTTTGCCAATGATGCGATGTCAGATGAAGTGAAGATTCAGCAAAAGAGGAAGGAGATTGCTGCAGGTAAGAAGGTGATTAACATTGCCTCTTCTAATGAAGGTGAATCTCCAGTTGGAAATAACCTGGGCCCTTCGGGTCTGGTGGCCACGTCTAAACATTGAATAACATCGATGAACTCTAAGGATAAGGACTTCTACCTGCAATAGGATATGTACCTCGATTTTCATATGAACCTTGGCCATGGCTTGCATCAAGACAATGCTAGGCTTTTGGATGTTGAAGCAGGCCATCAGCTTTTCGGATCACCCCTGATTCCTTTTCCTCCTCCAGCCACCGCTGCTTCTGCCCCAGCTAATGTTTTTCATCGAAGTGGATGTCAGTGTGGGCCACCCTTTCGAAGGTAGTATCTTTGTTCCAAACATTTTAAATTCCTTTAATCATGCTGCTATTATTTCTACGGCTGCATGCTTTGGCGCTGCGCTGTTCCCCTAAGCTAGTTTCTATAATTAAAAATTTAGAAAAGGAAAGGGTTTTTGATTCCTTATTAAAGTTTTGACTTGGAATGTCCATGGTCTTAGGAGTACAGATAAGTGTGATTTACTTAGAATTTCATTCGAGACATTCACCTTGATGTTTTATTTATTCAAGAGTCTAAGTTTGATTGTCACACCCCTCTAAACTATTAAGTATTGGGGGGCATTTTCTTTCAGGTTGGGCATTTATTGAGGCCTTAGGGACCAATGGTTGTATTATTACCTTTGGGATGAGTTGAATTGGTCTCTTATTCAAGTTATTAAGGCTTTGGCGGTCCTTTATGTCTTTTTGCGTTTTAACTCTTACGGTGTGATTTACGCTTTCTCAAACCTTTATAGGCCTTATAACTCCCAAGATAGGAATTCCCTTTGGAGCGATTGTGAGAATTTTCTATCTATGTTCTCTGTTCTGTGGATCGTAGGAGGATACTTTAATATCACTCATTTCCCTTCTGAACGTAATAATCTAGATTGTTTTAATCGAGATACAGTTTTTTAACAACTTTATCAGTAAATGTGACCTAATTGATATTTCTTTATATAATCGTGCCTTCACTTGGACCAATATGCAGTCATTTCCCTCTCCTGCTAAACTAGACAGATTCTTTATCAGCATTGCCTAGGAAAATATGCATCCTCTTTCCTTTCAGCACGGTCTCCCTTCCATCTCTTACAACCGTCCTATCCTGCTTGGCTATTGTGATGGTAGTCCTCATCGCCCTCTATTTAAATTTGATAATTTATGGACTCTTAAGCAAGGTTTTGATGACATGATTGAGCGCTTTTGGGCCTCCTTCCATATCTCAACCTTAGCCAACAAAATCCTGGTCACTAAGCTTCACCTTCTTAGAACTACCCTTAAAAAATGGTCTGCGGGCCTTCGAAGATCCATAAAGAACATGAAAGAATGTCTCCAAAGCTAGATCTTAGGTCTAAATATTAAGGAAGAGACCTCTGGGCTTTCCACTTTTGACAGTTGCTTGAAAAATATGGAATCAGAATTAGAGAGAATTATGAATCAAGTGGAGATGGCCTAGAAGTAGAGATCTAGAGACTAGTGGGTGAAAGAGAGATATCTCAATACGACATACTTTCATAGAATTACAAATAGGAGGCACTACTCAAACAGAATTTCAAGCAAAAACATTGATAGCGCCGAGGTTGAAGACGGGGCGGGGGGGGGGGGGGGGGGGTAATCCTTTCTACTTTTACTAGTCACTTTAGGTCGGTCCTTCAGTAAAACACTTCTGATTTCGGATTTCTACACTGGGATGCGATTTTCAACGATCCCTCGTCCATTCAAGATTCGGTTGCTATGGACTTTGACATTAATGAGATCTGGCAGGCCCTGAATGACACGACTTCTAACAAGGCTCTAGGTCCTAATGGCTTCCAACCTTCTTTCTATAAGAGATATTGAGGGTTCCTCAAGTTTAGCATTGTAAGAGTTTTCGATGAATTCAATCGAAATCCTAATCTAATTTCGAGAATCAACCAAGCCAACATTATCTTGATTCCTAAATTTGAAGGTGCTTGTGAAACCAAGGATTTCGGACCTATTAGCCTCCAAAATACCATGTTCAAACTCAGGTTCTAGCAAATTATCTTAAGCCCTTCATGGATGCTCTAATCTATCTTAGACAATCAGGCTTCACCTTAGGTGGATCCCTAACCAACAATGCAGCTATATTACAAGGGGCGATTTCTTACTATCACTCCATTTGCATAAACCGTGCCTTCATTAAATTAGATTTCTCTAAGGCATTTGATACCATTTCCTGGTAGTTCATTTTGAATGTCATAAGGTACTATGGTTTCCCGCCTAAATTCATCTCTTGGATTAATCTTATCTTATCCATCTCTTCATCCTCCATCTGCGTTAACGAAATGAGAGGTAACTTCTTTTCTCATTCTAAGGGTCTTAGGCAAGGTGACCTGATTTCTCTCCGTCTCTTAAATATCGTCATTGACACCTTTGCTCATATTATTAATTTAGCCACATCCTCAGGCTTAGTTATATCCTTTAGGAGCAATCTCCTTTCTCTAGGTTTAAGCTCTTTCCAATTTGCTGATGACACTATACTGCTATCAATGCCCACCCCACACTCCATAGCTTCTTTAAAGCTTCTGCTTTACTGTTTTGAATTGTCTTTTGGGCTGAAGATTAACTTCAGCAAGAGTGCTATTTTCATGTCTGACCCATCGCACCCCGGTGGGACCAAAGTTGTTTTGGCTCTCAACTACCCCATTCATGCTTTCCTAATCCCTTACCTTGGTCTATCTGTAATGACCCGGGTTTTCTGACGATGTTATTGGGTAATTAACTGGTTTTAATTATTGGGATATTAATTTTGATTGGTCGAATAAATAAATTTTTTTGATATTAAAAATACCTGTATCTATAAATTGATTAAAAACTATATCGAATATTGAATTTTAAATTCCTGGATATGATAAATATTTTAGAATTGTGTATGTAAACTCCACCATTCAAATTAAGATAAAATATCCAAGCTTTACGATGTTTGATAATATATATAAGTATATAAATGTATATATGTATATATGTCTATATGAAGAGATGTATATGTTAATACAAAGTAATGTATATGTATGTGCATATATGGTCAAAATCTAGTGTACATGGAAATCTATGTATGTGTATATACTTACATGATGACAAATAACAATGCATATGGAAATCTATATATATATATAAATTGTGTATATCTAATGTATAAAATAAATATGTACAAATGCAAGTATAATAGGATAAAATGCATATGCATAACTATATATATATATATATATACATACATACATAAAGGTGTACACATGCTAGGAGACATCATCATGAAAACATCATACAAAACATGTAAGCAAGTCAAAAACAAAATCAAGTCATATGAAAAAGAAAATCAAATCAAGGCAGAACATCAAAACTTTTTATATGAAATCAAATTAGGTCAAGATTTCAAAATCAAATTAAAGAGAGAAAAGGAAGCCTGTACATGATGTTCAGCCTATCTATATGTATTGTTTGCTCTCATCTTCTATATAACATCACCAAGCTAGTTCACTTGTTCATACTCGCACAAAAAGAAAATAAAATAAAGGACAATCTGCCATTGCTTGGAAAAACCTGTAGAAGATAGTGTTCAAAACTACAGCAAAATAAACAAAAGGATTAAGAAGACTCAAAAACAAACAATGAATAAACTAAATTTTCTTTATATTATAATCTATGCCTGGATATGGAAGTAGCAGGTGGTTTGATAAGTATGTTTGCATAGGAATACATGTACATATACATATATTTATGGATGTATATTGAATGTTAAAACCAGAGCTGTACAATACTTTTACCTCTGTTCTGTTTGTATAAGGAAATGACATACCCAGCTTCAAAAAAAATTCCTACCTCACAGACCTTTTAGATTTAGGCTATGATGTTTAAAGGAAAAACATTATTTTTGACTATACTTGGTTTTAAAATTTGTTTTATTGAATATTATCAAGAGTTGAGGGATAAAAGTGAAGTTTATAGTAAGATAACCGATATTGGAGAAAATTCGAACATCATTTTTTTGGCTTCTACATATATGAACGTGATCGACATTAAAATAATGAATTTTAGTGATCATTTCACGATTTTTAGATTTTTATATGATGAGAGATAAGTAGTTGAACATTTTCTAGTTTTAAGTCGAATTCCGGCAAGGTCGTCGATAGCAGAGGACGACACTGGGTCAAAAGGGAGCTAAAGCAAAGGGGAACGTGGGAAAAATGGAGTGGGAATTTTCTGATTGACGTGGTGGCCGGTCGGAGGGGGAGTAGGGATTAGGGTAAATTTTTGGGCATGGTCGGTTTTATGGCGACAACGGCGTCGTGGAGGAGATTGGAGGTTGAGGTGTAGAGAGAAAAGGTGGAGAGGTGAGTGGCGAAGCTTCTGCTGAGGTTTGGCAAACTCCGATGGTCGGAGATGGTTGGACGAAGCGGGTTAGTGGACGTGTGTTCGTCTTCAGATGGTTCCAGTTTTTGGCCAATGGGTCTCCTTTTCGATTAAGGGCGGTGCGATGGTCTTTAGGTGGTGGAAGGAGTCATGGCCGTCGTAGGTGACTAGGGGCGATGGTCGGTGGCCAAGGGGAGGCGTCGGTGGATGTGTGCACGTGCACAGTGCTCATGTGCACATGGATTGCTCGAAAAAATAAAAGAGAACAGAGGAGAGATATATAGCTAGGAAGAATGGAGAAAGGGAGGGAGTGATGGGCCAGGTTTTAGGCCAGGAAGAGAGAAAGGAAAATAAAAGGTAAAATAAAAGATAAGAAAAAAGTAAAAGAAAACGAAAAGGAAAAAGAGAAAGGAAATAGGGAAAAAATAAAGAAAAGAAAAATAAAAAGGGAAAATAAAAATAAGAGAAAAAAAAGAAAAATAAAAAAAAGAAAGAGAAGAGGTGGATTTTATATTTATATAATAACTAAAAAATTTAACTCTAAAATGTATCTTTCTTCATTTTTAACCCTACTACCCAGTGTTCTAAGATTAGTATAATGGATTTTCCCGTGAATTAGAGTTTAATGATATTTTATAATTAAAAGGGTAATTAATTAACTATATTATTATCTTTGACTCAAACTTATGTAAATTAACAAAAGTTAGGTATTAAATAGTGTGTTTAATTTTAATTAACTAGAAATAAATTGTTATATAACTTCTTAATTTGTAATTAATTTGGATTAAGACATAAATGGATTTCAGTTAATTAAAGTTGTTAAATTCTGATGTGAAATTGTTTGATATGGTTATAGATCGTTAATTTGGTTAACGATCTATATCCCAGTTAAACTCTATTGGACATCTAATTCAATTATTTTTGTCTGTACCATCAAGTGGTCAGACAAGTTTATAGTAGATTCGAACGCTGATATGGTTTATTGAAAATAAACATCTGTAATAAATTCGCATATTTGAACATTGTCACTCTAAATATAAATTGTTTATTTTAAACAATTTACCCTGTAAAATATATTGCTTGGATTCGTAGAGACCGGGATTAGATATCAGCGTTATCCGAAACCACTTCGATTTGTAAGTCACAACAAACCTTTATGGGTTTGATTATAAAGTTAAATGGACTGGAATTGGATTAATTTAACAATTCAACTATTTTAAATAAGTAATGGTATTTAGACACTACTATAATATCGATGGATATCTGTAAAATGTTTTGGGTTAAAATGGGGTGTTAACTCATAGTTTAGTATGAGTTACCTTGGTTTCAAGAAGTTTTATAACTTAAGTATTTCAATTTAAGTGCGTTTACTCATGCTGGTTTCCAGCCTAACTCGGGTGTTACTTTATTGTAATGCTCGGGTCAGACCGAGCATTACAGAATTTCAGGTTAGGACGCTTTTGGAGCCCAAGAGGCGAGCTGGATGGCAGAGACGTATTGCACGTATTTGACTATTTTCCACTGTGTATTATAGGCTATATACACAATAGTTGAGGACAAGTTATTATAACTGTCCAGATTTGTGTACTCTGATAACTTGTATGTATATATATTAACTCTTATAGCTTTCTTTGTATAAAATGCTGCTATTATATTTTGTTCCGCAGCGATTGTTAGATTCTATGTTGTTGTTTTCTATTTCTTCTCCTATCTCCTTTTCTTCTTAACCCTAACAGCCTGGTATTTCCGGCACTCGATTGCTCGACACTCTATACAGTGGACGTATTAGTGTCGATTTTCGAGGTCGGAAATCGCCCAGCCGTTACACGTGGTATCAGAGCGGAAGGTTAAGCGAGAACCTTGGCTCTGGTGGGGATTACTCATTAGAGATAGGGTCAGTAGTACCCTAAAATGAGTTGAGTGTAGTATATATGAGGGTGTACTTGTTATTTTCTTATATAATGATTTTAAATGATTTTAAAAATGATTTTTATATAAGGTTACATTTTGATATATAAAGAAGTAATATTTCTAAATTATTATGGTATATCAAGGTGATTGGCTGTAATTATTATAAAAATTATTAAATGTAGGTGGTAACATATATCTAACCAAATAGAAATTTGAAAAGAATGAACCATACAAGTAAGTTAAGCTAGAAATGGATTCAAATCAGAATTTAAAATTCAGGAAATTGCAGAAGTGTTTTTCAAAAAGTGTTTTGAAATGAAATAAGTTTACTGTAATGCCCCACCTCTATGCTCACAATAACAAAGAGTATTAAAAGAAATACTGTCTGTTATTACGAAGAATAAGGCTGGATAGGAGCGGCCATCCATAGTTGGCCTTACACTAGTATTGGTTACCTCGATAGGAGTGGTATATATTTTTCATTTTTCGTCTCTTATTTATTTACTCCCATCGACATACCCAATTCTATTATAAAACGAACTACGACGGTTCATAATAGTTTAGGACAATGTATATAATAATAACACAGATAAAAAAATGCGGAACACAGATAACAAAAATCTCATATATATATATAACTGATGTCAGTTACAATACATTTGACACAATACATATGATACAACTACAACTGTCGACTCTGGAAGTTATATATACAAGTACATTATCGACTAATATACATGAATACATATCAACCTAATCAGTACACTGACTACTACAAAAAGACGCAGACCACTTCAAAAGATATGAAAAGTCTTCGTAGCTCAAACAGCAACCCAAAGCAAGATATCTACAACCTGAAATAACTCGGGTCTGACCCGAGTATTAAATTCAAAAGAAAATAATACATGGGTTAGTCTAATTCAAGTTCAGTTATTCATGCATAGAAGCAATAATAATCAAATATCAAATAGACGACAGTCACAGAAATCTCGTATATCCAACTCCTTGATAAGAGAATCAGATAATAGCAGATATAACACTAAACAGTGTTAAACAACAAATCAGCAATTTAAACCATCAACAAGATAAATAAAAAGATTATCAATGAAGATAATTTAGAAAAACATCAGAATTGCCTAAACGACGATTATCAACAAAATCCAATTATTAAATAAATAATTAGAAACACAAAATCTAATTATCAAATAGATAATTATACAACAACAAAATGATCAAATTAAACCAAATCGAAATACACTTCAAAATATATTGAATTGGCAACACGAAACAAATCCAGCAATTGAAATATCAATTTAAATTGTCAAATCTGATAAGGCTGCAGTACACGCTCGCGTGCACTGCCTTGCCACATTAAAACGTTAATTCTGTGTGGCTGCAGTACACGCATGCGTATACTGCCTTGCCACTACAGTATAAGATGTCAACATAACTCCAACTATTGACAGCAAATCAATACTGCAGAGGTCAAGTCACAACTATCATGACTCAACACAACTGCAAACCAAATGAAACTGCAAGAATAATTCTAAGAAACGCAAAGCACATAAAGGCACCAGGGAGTATGCAACCCGATCATCAAAGTGCAGACAAGATGAAGTTAGTGCCAACAGTAACGACAACACTCCATCAAGTCATGGTTCAAACCCAAAAATGCAAAATGTCCCATATATGTTAAAGCAATACATGAACAAAGTAGTTCAGACCTGAGGCTATCAAGTAAACAAAATATAAACTCAAATGAGTGGGTGCACCGGAGACATGGCAACCCAACAACAAAGGCCAGGTAGCAAGCATTCATGAAACAAAAGTGCTAACTGACTCAAATATCACAAAACTCTGCAACAAAGATCAAGGCAACAAGTAAGCAACCCAGTGCCAACATAAGCACTGACCAAAAACCAAGTCCAGAACATGAATCTAGACCAGAATGAAGAATAAATGAATCATAATACAAATCCATATGAAACTTCCAGATCAAAGATGCAGACCAAATAGCCAACATGATCAAAGGAGCATAACTCAGACTCAACAAGGTGCAGAAATGCACAATGTCAAATGCAAAACTCGACAGTGAACTGGTCGAGAACTGATACCAGGAACAATGCTCTACATCAAGCAAGTGCAAATGCAAACCAGACCAGATTATAGTGCAACATGGTCAGAACCAAGACAAATAGGCAACATTTCAAATATCAATGCCACTGCCTCAACAATCAGAGTATCATCGACAAAGTGAAACTACAAGTATACAAGAGTTAATGCAAACTTCAGCTACAAATGATCAAGTGTATCTGCATATTAATTATGCAAACACAGGTTGCAATGAAGACTACACAATGCTCAATGCACTCAAAGTCAGTGATACCTGACCAAAATGTATACAGGTATACAACAGATAAAAGACAAAGTATACAAAGTCAAGCAACAAACTGCATATGCATCCGTAAACCAAACTGGATGGTGCAATCTCCATAGAAAATGTATATGACATGAAGCAGTACTAACGTACATGAATATGAAGGCAACTAAACTCAAATGCAAAGCACAGAGGCTCGCATGACCTAGTGCACCAAAGATCAAACTGCAGCATGGTAAAATGTAACTGATCCGAGGTGACAACTTAGGCATCACACCAAATGGTGTACAAGGGCAGTTGTACCAAAAAAAATGCAACAGCCAAAAGAAACAAACTCAGAAATGCTCAAAGTCGTAAGTTCATCAAAATCAAACGAGTGCAGGTTGACACAAATGGTCGAAAATGAACAAGTGCCTGAAATAATTTCAAGTTGAACAAATTACAGTGACGTCAGTGGCTCAACATCAAAGAATATGTTGAATAGGTCAGGGACGTGGTGGTAAAGAAACGAACAGTCCAGATTCAAAGCCGTGGGGAGCAAGTATCAAAATGAACGAACTGAATAAGTTAGTAAAATCATCATCGTCCAGAAATTCATCAAAATACACGAAATCGATAAAACCAGGGATTGAAGTAGATGTACATTTGTACAAAAAGAAATTATACACAAAATCTTAAATGAATTTCTAAAAACCAAGCATTGATAACACACATAGGATTTTATTCACAAAGAACCTAAATAGCAAAGAGTTGAACGAGAACTTAGGTTTTACAATCCTAGAAATTTCGAGTAACGCCATCGGTAAAATTCACAGATTCGAGCACAAGCAAGACAACATAAAAACAAATTCCCAAATCGATTCTCATTTCGAATCAACTACTTGAACACAAAAGTACAGTAAGGGATATAGCAGCGGCAACCCTCACTAAAACCCAAATTGAGTTCGCAAAGCAAAAGGAGGCCGAAGCCAAAATACTTCCACAAAAATCAAAGTGACCAAAGTTTAACTTCAATTCAAAGCCGAGGGAAAACACGGAATCACACTTTCAAAAAAATCACAAAAACTTCGAACTAGATGTGAGTGAAAATTAAATCACTCACCTTTTTCTTTGACGAGGGCCCACGCCAGACAAAACCGAAGTTGACTCGATCGAATTGATGTAGCCCAAAGCAGATAGGAAGCGTCGATCGCCAAGGCTAGGCCGAGATCATCGATGGAATGAGCTACCGGAGTCGAAGCCTTTGATTTGAACGAGCCCTAGTTCTCGAGCGAACGAAAGAAGATCGAGCCGCCATTTATTTTTTTTCATTTTAGATTTAGGGTTTTCGAATGAAAATAAAGTAAAGGGGGAATGGTAGTCTTTAGACAACACGACACCAAACAAAAATATGGGCCAAGAATATTTTAAAGCCCACGACCATTTCAACAAATTTTGAGAGGAATTTAAACCGGGTTTTAAAAACTTCAAACAGCAATTAGCTAGCAAATTAATCGTTTAATGACGAAGATAAATTAACAGCAAAACCCCGGGTTGTTACAGACTCCCCTCCTTATAAAAATTGCGTCCCCGCAATTTTCATAATAAAAGTCGTCAATATCAATTATTTTTCTAACATAAACTGATTAAGCTAGAAAAATAAAGGTCAAGAATATAAATGCCAAAGAAATCTTTTAACTTCATAAAATAAATTCACAAATTTTCAACAAAATCTAACTATCAAATAGATAATCAGAAAACAACAAAACCGAATAAATGCAATTATCAGCAATATTCAATTATTAATTAGATAATTAGAATACAGAAATCACAAAACATCAATATCTAATTATCGATACGATAATTAGAAAACTGCAAAATCTAATTATCAACAAAGATAATTAGAAAACCCAAATCACAAATCGCCAAACCGCAGATATCTAGTCACCAAAACGGTAATCTGAAAATAACAAAGGTCTAATTATCAAAAACGATAATCAGAAATCTCAAATCAACAAATATCCAATTATCAAAAACGATAATCAGAAACAACAAATATCCAATTATCAAAACGATAATCAGAAATCAACAAATCAACAAATATCCAATTATCAAAAACGATAATCAGAAATCAACAAATATCCAATTATCAAATACGATAATCAGAAATCAACAAATCAACAAATATCTAATTATCTCAAACGATAATCAGAAATCTCAAATCAACAAATCAACAAATATCTAATTATCTCAAACGATAATCAGAAACAACAAATATCCAATTATCAAAACGATAATCAGAAATCAACAAATCAACAAATATCCAATTATCAAAAACGATAATCAGAAATCAACAAATCAACAAATATCTAATTATCTCAAATGATAATCAGAAATCTCAAATCAACAAATCAACAAATCAACAAATATCTAATTATCTCAAATGATAATAAGAAACAACAAATATCTGATTATCAAAAACGATAATCAGAAAATAACAAAGGTCTAATTATCAAAAACGATAATCAGAAATCTCAAGTCAACAAATATCCAATTATCAAAAACGATAATCAGAAACAACAAATATCCAATTATCAAAACGATAATCAGAAATCAACAAATCAACAAATATCCAATTATCAAAAACGATAATTAGAAATCAACAAATCAACAAATATCCAATTATCAAAAACGATAATCAGAAAACATCAAATATCTAATTATCAAAAACGATAATCAGAAAACACAAATCAACAAATATCCAATTATCAAAAACGATAATCAGAAACAACAAATATCCGATTATCAAAAACGATAACCAGAAACAACAAATATCCGATTATCAAAAACGATAATCAGAAACAACAAATATCTGATTATCAAAAACGATAATCAGAAACAACAAATATCTAATTATCAAAAATGATAATCAGAAATCTCATAACAGCAAATATTTAATTATCGATACGATAATCAAATCTCATAACAGCAAATATTTAATTACCGATACGATAATTAAATCTCATAACAACAAATATTTAATTATCGATACGATAATTAAATCTCATAACAGCAAATATTTAATTACCGATACGATAATTAAATCTCATAACAGCAAATATTTAATTATCAATACGATAATTAAATCTCATAACATCAGATATCTAATTACCTGCAGATAATTAGAAACAATAAATATCTAGAAATCAATTAAGAAGACTAGAAAATCAACATAAAAGCTTGGATCGATCCCATCAGATGGCGAGTTTATAGTTCGCCGCACGTGCATCAACAAATGGCCGAAGCCTACCAAGTACTCAACATAATTTTGGCGCCCATCAGATGACCCGAAGGTCCGCAGAGTGACCCGAAGGTCTAGTACTGGTATTTGACCCGAAGGTCCATCAAAGTGGCCCGAAAGCCCAACAAATGACCCGAAGGTCAAACAAATGACCCGAAGGTCCAGCAGATGACCCGAAGGTCCAACATAGTGGCTCGTAAGCACACAAAATCATCAGAATCATCAAAACAGCAGAAGTTTCAATTAACGAGTCCGGAATTAATCGAAACAGGAAACGCACATGTCCCATACCACGTGTTTTACTAAATCGTTTGATTCTCTTCATCGTTTCCTTGAAAGTGCAAAATTGTGGATTTTGTAAAAATACATTTTACATTCTCTAACGGACAAGTCCGGAATCAAGCGAATCAGTAAAAAAAAGGGGTCATAGTCCTCGATTTTGCTGAATCATTTAAATCGCTTCCTCATTCTTTTGAAAGCGCAAACTGTAAAATTCCTGAAAACAATTTTATTTATTTTATAAAAATAACAATTCACATTCTCAACTGGACAAGTCCGGAGTTAAGCGAATCAGTAAAAGAAAGGGGTCATAGTCCTCGATTTTGCTGAATCGTTTAAGTCGCTTCCTCATTCTTTTGAAAGCGCAAACTTTTAAAAATTTATAAAACAATTTTTATTTTAAAACGATTTTCCAATCACGTGATTAAAGCAACAACATCAGTAGCAATTTCGAAAAGAAAATTGTACTTCTCAAAACACCGTAAAAACGGATCTCAAAATCAGCATTGCGGAATAACCGCTTGAAAATCCACTTTTAAAATTTGACGGTTACTGAAGTCAAAGCGACAGTAATTTTTTTTAAAACGTTAAAATCTCATCAAAATAATTCGCATCAAAATATAACACCAGTGAATTTTCATTCATCAAAAATGTCACAAAACACCGTGCTTCAAAAATTCAGCACCGATGTAAAAATCCCGTTATAAAAATAATGGCAACAAAATACGTTTAAATCGAACATCGGTTTAACGTTAAATTAATGCAGTAATGTGCAACTCAAATTTACACGTATACTACAAAATGAACAAAGAAATCATTCGAAGGTATCTTCAATGAAGATAATTCAAAACAGCAAAATCTAATCAATATATGATTAACATAAAAGAAAACGAGCAAAAATCTCAACAAAAATCACATAACTGCAGTCGCTTCGAATCCTCAAATTGGATTTGAAAATTTCAAAGAAACAAAATAAACCCAGCTATGTAAGCAACAAAAGAAATTTATTTCAATTTCATATTTTGATTTTTTTTAAATCAAAAGATTATCAGCTGTATTCAGCGAAGACAGTCTCACTGTTTCTGCTGCGCACTTGATAAACAAAACACAAATTATTCAATCATCAAAACACAGTTTCACTTTTATTTTGAAATAAAGATATTTAAAAATTTATTCAAAATTTCAAAACTTTAGTTTTGACTCAAAGCACAACTAAAACATCGACCAATAGTTGTAACACATGTTCCATCCAAGTTATGTTTTATATTATGTCCATAAACCCCAAGCTCTGATACCAACTGTAACACCCCACCTCTATGCTCACAATAATAAAGAGTATTAAAAGAAACACTGTCTGTTATTATGAAGAATAAGACTGGATAGGAGCGGCCATCCGTAGTTGGCCTTACACTAGTATTGGTTACCTCGATAGGAGTGGTATATATTTTTCATTTTTCGTCTCTTATTTATTTACTCCCATCGACATACCCAATTCTAGTATAAAACGAACTACGATGGTTCATAATAGTTTAGGACAATGTATATAATAATAACACAGATAATAAAATGCGGAACACAGATAACAAAAATCTCATATATATATAACTGATGTCAGTTACAATACATTTGACACAATACATTTGACACAATACATATGATACAACTACAACTGTTGACTCTGGAAGTTATATTTAAAAGTACATTATCGACTAATATACATGAATATATATCAACCTAAATCAGTACACTGACTACTACAAAAAGACGCAGACCACTTCAAAAGATATGAAAAGTCTTCGTAGCTCAAACAGCAACCCAAAGCAAGATATCTACAACCTGAAATAACTCGGGTCTGACCCGAGTATTAAATTCAAAAGAAAATAATACACGGGTTAGTCTAATTCAAACTCAGTTATTAATGCATAGAAGCAATAATAATCAAATATCAAATAGACGACAGCCACAGAAATCTCGTATATCCAACTCCTCGATAAGAGAATCGGATAACGGCAGATATAACACTAAACAGTGTTAAACAACAAATCAGCAATTCAAACCATCAACAAGATAAATAAAAAGATTATCAATGAAGATAATTTAGAAAAACATCAGAATTGCCTAAACGGCGATTAACAACAAAATCCAATTATTAAATAAATAATTAGAAACTCAAAATCTAATTATCAAATAGATAATTAGACAACAACAAAATGATCAAATTAAACCAAATCAAAATACACTTCAAAATATATTGAATTGGCAACACGAAACAAATCCAGCAATTGAAATATCAATTTAAATTGTCAAATCTAATAGGGCTGCAGTACACGCTCGTGTGCACTGCCTTGCCACATTAAAACGTTAATTCTATGTGGCTGCAGTACACGCACGCGTGTACTACCTTGCCACTACAGTATAAGATGTCATCATAACTCCAACTATTGACAGCAAATCAATACTGTAGAGGTCAAGTCACAACTATCATGACTCAACACAACTGCAAACCAAATGAAACTGCAAGAATAATTCCAAGAAACGCAAAGCACATAAAGGCACCAGGGAGTATGCAACCCAATCATCAAACTGCAGACAAGATGAAGTTAGTGCCAACAGTAACGACAACACTCCATCAAGTCATGGTTCAAACCCAAAAATGCAAAATGTCCCATGTATGTTAAAGCAATACATGAACAAAGTAGTTCAGACCTGAGGCTATCAAGTAAACAAAATATAAACTCAAATGAGTGGGTGCACCGGAGACATGGCAACCCAGCAAAAAAGGCCAGGCAGCAAGCATTCATGAAACAAAAGTGCTAACTGACTCAAATATCACAAAACTCTGCAACAAAGATCAAGGCAACAAGTAAGCAACCCAGTGCCAACATAAGCACTGACCAAAAACCAAGTCCAGAACATGAATCTAGACCAGAATGAAGAATAAATGAATCAGAATACAAATCCATGTGAAACTTCCAGATCAAAGATGCAGACCAAATAGCCAACATGATCAAAGGAGCATAACTCAGACTCAACAAGGTGCAGAAATGCACAATGTCAAATGCAAAGCTCGACAGTGAACTGGTCGAGAACTGATACCAGGAACAATGCTCTACATCAAGCAAGTGCAAATGCAAACCAGACCAGATTATAGTGCAACATGGTCAGAACCAAGACAAATAGGCAACATTTCAAATATCAATGCCACTGCCTCAACAATCAGAGTATCATCGACAAAGTGAAACTACAAGTATACATGAGCTAATGCAAACTTCAGCTACAAATGATCAAGTGTATCTGCATATTAATTATGCAAACACAGGTTGCAATGAAGACTACACGATGCTCAATGCACTCAAAGTCAGTGATACCTGACCAAAATGTATACAGGTATACAACAGATAAAAGACAAAGTATACAAAGTCAAGCAGCAAACTGCATATGCATCCGTAAACAAAACTGGATGGTGCAATCTCCATAGAAAATGTATATGACATGAAGTAGTACTAACGTACATGAATATGAAGGCAACTAAACTCAAATGCAAAGCACAGAGGCTCGCATGACCTAGTGCACCAAAGATCAAACTGCAGCATGGTAAAATGTAACTGATCCGAGGTGACAACTTAGGCATCACACCAAATGGTGTACAAGGGCAGTTGTACCAAAACAAATGCAACAGCCAAAAGAAACAAACTCAGAAATGCTCAAAGTCGTAAGTTCATCAAAATCAAACGAGTGCAGGTTGACACAAATGGTCGAAAATGAACAAGTGCCTGAAATAATTTCAAGTTGAACAAATTACAGTGACGTCAGTGGCTCAACATCAAAGAACATGTTGAATAGGTCAGGGACGTGGTGGTAAAGAAACGAACAGTCCAGATTCAAAGCCGTGGGGAGCAAGTATCAAAATGAACGAACTGAATAAGTCAGTAAAATCATCACCGTCCAGAAATTCATCAAAATACACAAAATCGATAAAACCAGGGATTGAAGTAGATGTACATTTGTACAAAAAGAAATTATACACAAAATCTTAAATGAATTTCTAAAAACCAAGCATTGATAACACACATAGGATTTTATTCACAAAGAACCTAAATAGTAAAGAGTTGAACGAGAACTTAGGTTTTACAATCCTAGAAATTTCGAGTAACGCCATCGGTAAAATTCACAGATTCGAGCACAAGCAAGACATCATAAAAACAAATTCCCAAATCGATTCTCATTTCGAATCAAATACTCGAACACAAAAGTACGGCAAGGGATATAGCAGCGGCAACCCTCACTAAAACCCAAATTGAGTTCGCAAAGCAAAAGGAGGCCGAAGCCAAAATACTTCCACAAAAATCAAAGTGACCAAAGTTTAACTTCAATTCAAAGCCGAGGGAAAGCACGGAATTACACTTTCAAAAAAATCACGAAAACTTCGAACTAGATGTGAGTGAAAATTAAATCACTCACCTTTTTCTTTGACGAGGGCTCACGCCAGACAAAACCGAAGTCGACTCGATCGAATTGATATAGCCACAAGCAGATAGGAAGCGTCGATCGCCAAGGCTAGGCCGAGATCATCGATGGAACGAGCTACCGGAGTCGAAGCCTTCGATTTGAACGAGCCCTAGTTCTCGAGCGAACGAAAGAAGATCGAGCCGCCATTTTTTTTTCATTTTAGCTTTAGGGTTTTCGAATGAAAATAAAGTAAAGGGGGAACGGTAATCTTTAGACAACACGGCACCAAACAAAAATATGGGCCAAGAAAATTTTAAAGCCCACGACCATTTCAACAAATTTTGAGAGGAATTTAAACCGGGTTTTAAAAACTTCAAACAACAATTAGCTATCAAATTAATCGTTTAATGACGAAGATAAGTTAACAGCAAAACCCCGGGTTGTTACATTTACCCTGATTATATTTTATAGAAATAATCTCTCAGGAAATTATTGTGGAAAATATATGGTGTGTTTGGTTCCTGAATATGATAATATTGATTTGTTGTTGTGTTTAAAAAAAGAATGTTTATTGTAGAATAAACAATGATGAAACAGAGTGAAATGTTTATGGAAGTGGAATTATACAAGCTGAATTTATAAATGTGACTTATAAATTAAAATGGATTTAAATTCTGAGATTTTGAATCTAAGTCCCGAAAATATTGAAATGTGTTTCAAAGTGTTTAAGGAAATAATAAATAGTATTATTTAGAATATTTTTGAATATAGAAATCTTGTTTTAAAACAAGAGTGGTTTGAAGATGGATTTGTTTTGGATTAAAAACCAAGAATGGTTTAAAGTTAAAGTGGGATTTGGTATGTGAATGGGATAAATATGTATAAATGGGATATATGTGTATATATATATGTGTGTGTGGACATATATGGTTTCAAAGTTGATTTGAAATATATAACTGGGTGTTTGAATGCTGAAATCCCACTTAGAATGAGATGTATAACTCAAAGGGAAATAAGTTTTTGAACTTATAAGTGGGAAGTGATATTGATAAGAAATTTAAATTTGGGATGTAAAATTTAAATTGAGTAGGGTTAAATGGATTGAATGAATTGGAATTTAACTCAGGGAAAGTTAAATAAGTTTTGAACTTATAACCCGACTTTGGAATTCCAAGGTGAAATTAAGATTTAACTTATGGAAATTAAATGGTTAAATTGAAAAGGAAGTTATGAATGATTTCAAAATGATTTTTGAAATAAAACGAGTTCCGAATTCTGGAAATGTGTGATGGATACTATTGATTGATATTTTAGATGATTTGGATGTTTATTTGTTTAATATATCCCGTTATCATCCTGTTTGTAATTTATAGCATATAAAATTGTAGATTGGATTATTTCAAATAAATTAAGAAGTGGATTGAAATGATATATATCCAACCCTGAAATGGAATAGAATAAAATTGAATTTATGAAAACGGAATTATATTGAACTAAAATTTGAAATGTCCAAAATAAATTTGTCAACCGGAATTGTTTAAGAATTGGGTTTCAAAGTTTGGAATTATCATTGGGAAATAAATTGAATACCGAAAATTTAACTGTTTAAAAAGATTTGGACTCTTACTCGAACCTTGAAATAAGTTTAAGTAAAGGTAATTTAAATGAATATTTGAAATTTGGGCTTAGAATTGAATTGTTTTAAAGACTTGGGTTGTTAAATTAAATATTTAGGGTTAATTTGATTTAAGTGATTAAATCGGTATTTTGAAAACTGAACCTAAATTTATATAAATCGAGATGGTGGAAGGTTGAGAATGGAATTGAAATTAATTCAAATTGGAATTGAATTGAATTAATTGAAAGTGCAATCAAAGTTGAATTAGATGGAAGTCGAAATGGGAATTGATTTGAATTAAAATGGGAATCGAAGTTAATTCAAATTGGAATCTGGATTGAATCAATTGAAATTGAAGTGGAAATTGGAAATTGATTTGAATTGGAGATTGGAAGTTGAATCAGTTTGACTCTGAAACTAGTTTCAAATAAATTATTTTAATATAAACTATCTTAAATCTATTTCCTTAAATATTTAGATTATTTTGGATTTTCCAGGCTATTATTATACAAACTGTTTTTAAATACTCAAACTATCTTATATTAACTATTTAACTATTTTAAAACTATTCAAGCTATTTTCTAAACTCAAACTGGTCAGAGTGAAAATTGGTTATATTTAAATCATGGATTTAAATACGAATTGGGATAAATTGAAGTTTTAACCCAAATGGAAATTGAAGCAATTCTGAATCGGAATCGAAATCGGAATATTAAGATAAAAATGATTTTGAAGTGAAATAATATATTTGAGGAAAATATGATTTTAAAATGAAGATTGGATGGTACCATAACTGAAACTCACTTTATAAGACGTAAGTAATGTTAGAAATAACTTGAAAGGTAATCGAACCTGAAAATTTTGATTTGGCATTAATGAGGTTATATATATTTGTTGTATATTAAAAACTCTCCTTGTTGAAAATTTATAATCAGAAAGAAATGATCTTTGAAAGATATTTGGAATACTAAGTGAAGTTTACATAAGTATGAAGTGGACTCAGAAAATTTTTGATCTGAAAATTTATTCGAGTTGAAAGGATGATTTTGTATGTATATGAGAATGAAACTGAAAGGGGTTTTGGAACTCATTGATTTTATAAAGACTTTTGATTTTGGCAAATAGTCAAAATTCGGAAAATTTGGTAAACCAAATTTGAGAATTATCGATTTTGAAGATATCGATTTTGTATAAATGAAGCTTATATGTGATACATATAAAGAGTATGATTTGAAAGGTACTATATATGTATATAGGATGATATGTTTTGAGAAAGGTATGGAAAAAAGGGCACCCCCATGAGAGTTGAAACTTATAGTAGGAGATTCACTGGGTGGTTCTGCCTAGAACCCTAAGGGCGGGTTCAATGAAATTGGGATCCCAGAGGACGTCCGGACAGAAACTCGAGTTCTTGATGATCATTTGTTGGGTAGCGTAAGTTGGGTGGTGCTGATGCCTACAGTTACATTGGTTTTGCCGTGATGGCAATGTAACCTTTGTTGTAACTGCGATCTATCGCAGTTCCATAGCGTAAGTCGAGTGGCAGTGATTGCCTACAATTTACGTTTGATTTCGCTGGGATAGCGACGTAACATTGGTAGATTGCGTCTATGTGGTTTGGTTCCATAGCGAAATTCGTGTGGGAGTGAGTGCCTACAGTCTACACTGGGTTCCACTGGAACAGTGACATAGCTTTGTGTAGTCTGCGATCTATATGGTAAAGTTTCGTTTGGCAACGTAATTCGAGTGGCGCTGATGCCTACATCTACATGGGTTTTGCTATGATAGCAACACAACCTTGGGTGTAGCTGCGATCTGTGCAGTTCCCATGGCGAAAGTCGAGAGGTGCGGATGCCTAAAGTTTTCATATGGATTTCGTTGGGATGGCGACGCAGTCATTGTGTTAACTGCGATCCATGGGGGGGTGATGATTTCCATAGCATTTCTGAAAAGGTTTTCCAAGTATTTTCATTGGGTGTTGAAACGGGTCTACTAAGTACTTATAGATTTTCAGTCCTACGCCTGATCAACGTATGACTAAATTTCTGTGAGAACAATGATGGACTTGTTAAAACATCGAGTTATGAAAAGTATTTTTATATAAAACTAATTTGGTAATATCATGTAATTTTAAAGTGTTTTAAATTTTATATAATAAAAAGAGTAAGGAGTTAAATGTTTAAATATGGTTTAATTAGTAATAAACATCAAAAAATTAAAATTCCCGCTTCGTTCTTTTTCGAGGACGAAAAGTTCTAAAGGGGGAGGAATGTAACGACCCGGGTTTTATGACGATGTTATTGGGTAATTAACCGGTTTTAATTATTGAGATATTAATTTTGATTGGTCGAATAAATAAATTTTTATGATATTAAAAATACCTATATCTATAAATTGATTGAAAACTTTATTAAATATTGAATTCCTGGATATGATAAATATTTTAGAATTGTGTATGTAAACTCCACCATTCAAATTAAGATAAAATATCCAAGCTTTATGATGTTTGATAATATATATAAGTATATAAATGTATATATATGTATATATGTCTATATGAAGAGATGTATATGAGAGTATGTATATGTTAATATAAAGTAATGTATATGTATGTGCATATAGGGTCAAAATCTAGTGTACATGGAAATCTATGTATGTGTATATACTTACATGATGACAAATACCAATGCATATGGAAATCTATATATATATAAATTGTGTATATCTAATGTATAAAATAAATATGTACAAATGCAAGTATAATAGGATAAAATACATATGCATAACTAAATATACATACATACATAAAGGTGTATACATGCTAGGAGACATCATCATAAAAACATTTAATTCAAAACATGCAAAACATGTAATCAAGTCAAAAACAAAATCAAGTCATATGAAAAAGAAAATCAAATCAAGGCAGAACATCAAAACTTTTTATATGAAATCAAATCAGGTCAAGATTTCAAAATCAAATTAAAGAGAAAAAAGGAAGCCTGTACATGATGTTCAGCCTATCTATATGTACTGTTTGCTCTCATCTTCTATATAACACCACCAAGCTAGTTCACTTGTTCATACTCGCACAAAAAGAAAATAAAATAAAGGACAATCTTCCATTGCTTGGAAAAACCTGTAGAAGATAGTGTTCAAAACTGCAGCAAAATAAACAAAAGGATTAAGAAGACTAAAAAACAAACAGTGAGTAAACTAAATTTTCTTTATACTATAATCTATGCCTGGATATGGAAGTAGCAGGTGGTTTGATAAGTATGTTTGCATAGGAATACGTGTACAGATACATATATTTATGGATGTATATTGAATGTTAAAACCAGAGCTGTACAATACTTTTACCTCTGTTCTGTTTGTATAAGGAAATGACATACCCAGCTTCAAAAAAAATTCCTACCTCACAAACCTTTTAGATTTAGGTTATGATGTTTAAAGGAAAAACATTGTTTTTGACTATACTTGGTTTAAAAAAATTATTGAATATTATCAAGAGTAGAGGGATAAAAGTGAAGTTTACAGTAAGATAACCGATATTGGAGAAAATTCGAACATCATTTTTTTGGCTTCTACATATATGAACGTGATCGGCATTTAAAATAACGAATTTTAGTTATCGTTTCACGATTTTTAGATTTATATATGATGAGAGGTAAGGAGTTGAATGTTTTCCGGTTTTGGGTCGAATTCCAGTGAGGTCGTTGATGGCAGGGGACGACGTTAGGTCAGAAGGGAGTTAAAGCAAAGGGGAGCGTGGGAAAAATGGGGTGGCAATTTTCTAATCGACATGGTGGCCGGTCGGATGGGGAATAGGGTTTAAGGCAAATTTTCGGGCGTGGTCGGTTTTATGGCGACAACGGCGTCGTGGAGGAGATTGGAGGTTGTGGTGTAGGGGGAAAAGGTGGAGAGGTGAGTGGCGAAGCTTCTGGCGAGGTTTGGCAGACTCCGATGGTCGGAGATGGCTGGACAAGGCGGGTTAGTGGACGTGTGTTCGTCTTATGGTTCCAGTTTATGGCCAATGGGTCTCTTTTTCGATTAAGGGCGGTGCGATGGTCTTTAGGTGGTGGAAGGAGTCATGGCTGTCGTAGGTGACTAGGGTGATGGTCGGTGGCCAAGGGGAGGCGTTGGTGGACGTGTGCATGTGCACAGTGCTCATGTGCACCTGGATTGCTCGAAAAAATAAAAGAGAACAGAGGAGAGATAGATAGCTGGGAAGAAAGGAGAAAGGGAGGGAGTGATGGGCCGGGTTTTGGGCCAAGAAGAGAGAAAGGAAAATAAAAAGTAAAATAAAAGATAAGAAAAAAGTAAAAGAATAGGAAAAGGAAAAAGAGAAAGGAAATAGGGGAAAAATAAAGAAAGGAAAAATAGAAAGGGAAAATCGAAAAAGAGAAAAAAAGAGAAGAAGTGAATTTTATATATAATTACTAAAATTTATTGCTTGGATTCAAAGAGACCGGGATCAGATATCAGCGTTATCCGAAACCAGTTCGATTTGTAAGTCACTACAAACCTTTTCGGGTTTGATTATAAAGTTAAATGGACTGGAATTGGATTAATTTAACAATTTAACTATTTTAAATAAGTAATGGTATTTAGACACTACTATAATATCGATGGATATCTGTTAAATGTTTTGGGTTAAAATAGGGTGTTAACTCGTAGTTTTGTATGAGTTACCTTGGTTTCAAGAAGTTTTATAACTTAAGTAGTTCAATTTAAGTGCGTTTACTCACGCTGGTTTCCAGCCTGACTTGGGTGTTACTTTATTGTAATGCTAGGGTCAGACCGAGTATTACAGAATTTCAAGTTAGGACGCTTTTGGAGCCCAGGAGGCGAGCTGGATGTTAGAGACGTATTGCACATATTTGACTATTTTTCGCTGTGTATTATAGGCTGTATAGACAGCAGTTGAGGACAAGTTATTATAACTGTCCAGATTTGTGTACTCTGATAACTTGTATGTATATATATTAACTATTATAGCTTTCTTTGTATAAAATGCTGCTATTATATTTTGTTCCACTGCGATTGTGAGATTCTGTGCTGCTTTTTTCTGTTTCTTCTTCTATCTCTTTTTCTTTTTAACTCTAACAGCCTGGTATTTCCGGCACTCGATTGCTCGGCACTCTATACAGTGGACGTATTAGTGTCGATTTTCGGGGTCGAAAATCGCCCGGTCGTTACACTATCTTTATGGCCTACTAGACTAAAACGTGAGGATTGGTCGGCCATCCTTGAGAAGATCTCCTAAAGACTAACAGGCTGGAAAGGTTCATCACTCTGTAGAGCTTATAGGATTACCCCTATCAATTTCATGATCAGCAACATTCAAACCTATTGGCTCTTCTTTTACAAAGCTCCCACCTTGGTAATTCATAAAATTGATGTTATTCGCCGGGCTTTCCCTTGGAAGGGCACGCCCACCATTTCTCGTGCAAACTATTTAGTAGCATGGGATAAGGTCTACAAGAAAAAGAAATTTGGCAGGCTAGGAGTCATTAATCTTGGTCAATTTAATAAATCCCTCCTTGACAAATAGGGATGGGCCATACTTATTGATTGTTCAAAACCCTGGGCTAAATGGATTTCAAATCGATACTTCAATGGTGTATTCACCCTTTCTAACTACTCACTGCTCCATCCCCTTCAACATTTGCATTTTGGAGAGATATCATCTCTTGTTGTGGAGAGCTACATATTTACACTAGTATTAATGTGGATAATGGTGCACGCACTTCTTTCTGGCTAGACCCATGGCTTGACGGGTGGCACTGAAATCTCTCTTCCCTGATTTATTCGAGTTGGCAACCTATAAAAGCATTATGGTGCATAAAGCTCTCCATCATGGCAGTTTTAATAATGAATTCTCTAATATACTCACCAACCCAAATCTATCAGCAATCTTAAGGCTGCTTCTTCTCACTGGTTCAATCAGGCTAACCCCGCAAGGTGATACTTTCTCGTAGAGCCTCTCAAGCCCGGGTTCCTAACTGTGAACTCTCACGACTATTTCTGCAACTTCTCTAGTATGTCTTATAATTTTGCTCGCCTTTGGAAGCTTAGAGATCCTCCAAAATATAAGGTTCACATGTAGCTTGTAATGCTAAACAAGCATAATACAACAAAAAACCTTACCCATAAGTAGATTGGCACCGCTTAACACTACTTTCTACGTTCGAAATACACAGACTCTTACACACATATTTTTCATTCCAGTGACTTTTCCTTTCAGGTTTTTATGCTTTGTGCCACGAATTTAAACATCATTCTTACTTGCTTTGAACTTGCGGGTTTAAATTATAGGAATGATGTGATCCAATGCCATCTAAAGGCCTTCTGGTCCTTACTTTTGCCTGGACCATTTAGGTCGAACAAAATGATAGATGCTTGAACTCTAAGACTTGCACATTTTTAACAATTGCTAATAGAATTATGTACTTATATTCAACTTGGATAGGGACTCCGATGGGTTTTCAGTTCTTCCTAACGAGCATGACTAAGTGGGACTCGATGGGGAGCAACAATGCTCAGGGTTAATGATACCTCATGCGATTAACTATACTTTGGCTGATCATGTCTTCTGTATTTTACCTTATGCCTCCACATGTATATTATATGTATTTTGTAGTAGGGATGCGTAATGACTCGCCCTCTCGACCCTCGAATGTCGACACTAATACATCCACGGTATTTGTGTGCCGAGCATCCAAGTGCAAGAAGGATAAATTGTTAGGGTAAAATAAAACGAAAAAGAAATAAAATCAGAAAGAAGAGAACACCACATCAGAATCTCACATCGGAACGATAACATATAATATCAAAAAATAGTACAAATGGTTGCTTCAGTACAGAAATTTTGGAGTTACAAAACCTAAGTACCATCATTAGTCTGGACAGTTATAATAGCCTATCCTCACAAATGTTGATATGTACAGTATAGTAATGCAGCGGAAATATGAATACTATGGTAGGTGAAAATCTGGCTCATCCTCTTAAGCTCCAAAGAACATCTATGAAAACCTGCCTTTCTCAAACAACTCAAAAGAGCATGCACATAATGTAGGAAAAACAAAAACCAAGCGTCAAATATAAGTCTGGTATGAGAAACTCAAGAAATATGCGGCCAACATATGACAGTACTTTTGAGACCGCATGAAATGCCATAATGATTATCCCCTCAGAAAACCACCATCTAATAGGTACATAAGGTGATATAATAAATAATGTGTAGGGTGTATAATATAAATATTATAACATAGCTGGAATGGTTACATTTGTTACATTCAACAACATATTAGGAGTATAATCAAATTCAATAGGGAACGTTCGCATAATGGATTTTCCGCTGAGATGCCTCCAGTAAACTGAAGAGGATCTCCATGCATAAGGATCAGAAACTACCTTCCAAGCATCGTATATCTCTAGATAAAATATACCATAAGATAAACACAAGTGGCCCAATGTCCGAGCATAAACATGAACAACGTGAACCGAATATCATCAACTCTTGCCGACCAACAATCGACAAGTATCTCTAGATTGGAGTTGATAATACCCTAACATGAGTTGCTAACCCCAAGTTTTGCATCCTACTCTATCTTTAGCCATTTCCGATGTCGAGGTTACGTTCGACATCTTTCACACGAGTCTTCTTCACTCTAACAGAACATGAATACAAAATTGGATTACCACACCTTGAATAGATCTCGAAATTGCACATGGATTTCCATATGTTAACAGATCTCGAAATCACACATGGATTCCCACATCCTAAATAGATCACGAACAACTACATACGGTCGAGCATCTTAAACATATCTCGAATCTCCACATAGTGTAACGCCCCATAATTTGGCGTTAGTTAGTTAATTAAATAGGCTTCGAAAATGGAATTTGTGCAAATAATGGAATTTGACCATGAAATTTGCACCATTGCGTTCATGGCAAAATTCTGAGCAACATTCATAGTTGGATTTTCGCGACCGGAATCCAAACGAAGAAATTATGGATGAAAAACGAATTTGGAACGAAAATCATTAAATAAGAAAAATTAACGTTTATTAATTAATCGCCCGGGCCCATACGTCCCATCATTGGGACCGGTCGACCCCAAGCGATCGATCGATGCTCCAAGGGCGGTCGATCGGTCACCTTCAGGCGGCTAGGGTTAGCCTAGGCCACAACGGTCCAGATCTAATATTTTAAATTGTATGGTTTTGGTTAATTCTAGAGCCTATAAATTTAGGCCTATCCCTCTTTTCTCTTCTCATATTTTTATGGAGGTAGTAGCAAAGTTTTGACATTTCTTCTTCTCCACTTTCTTTCTAAATTATAAATATAAGATATTTGTATCTATATCCATACAAATCGGAGAAGAGTAGAAATCTATTAAAAAGGAGAAAAGAAGAGAATCAACCATATGCGTAATTAAGGTAATTAATATATATATATATATGTATCTATTTTCTCCCCCAATCCTAAATCTCTTCTCATATATGTAAATCTAATGTATGTATATACCCCTTTATACATATCTCTTGGATGAAAAAGAATTTGGAGATGAATTAAAGGTTCAACTTGAATTGCTTTTAAAAGGTGAGTGAGAAATTTTATAGATTGTTATAATATAATAATTATCCCATTGGTGTTAAGTTCATTTTTATGCCTAATTGGATAATTGTATATGAGTTGTAGGCAACGAATTGAATATGATTTGAATATAATAAATATCGCCTACATATTCTGGTTTATGAATTGATTTAGAATTGTTTACAACCTGATTTTAAAATCAGTCCCAAAGTATGAATTTAGAATATTGATTTGAATGAAATTAATTCCAGATCTGAAATTGGTTGTATAAAAATGTTATAAATTTGGATTATTACCCTAATCTTATTGGAATGTAAACCTTTTTCTGTTTGGAATTGTTGGAATTTGGATCCGTTTAATATTTGTAAATTAGTTTGATTTCTTTCCCTTTTAAGAAAAACACAGTTTTGATGTAACAAGAAATATATGCAAATAAAAAGAGAAAGTGACGTGTAAAGTATGATTTCATTATAGTTTATACTGTCTATTTCGGTAATAAAAAGAAATTATTATTCCTTGTAATTTCAAACGATGTAATCATTTATACTTTGAAGTTAAATCTTTTATTTTGGACTAATTTATAGAAATTATAATGGATAATCTTTTAGATATGATTCTAACAATTGAACGTGGAATAGAATATTCTAATGAAGATATATAAATGGAATACATTTGATAAAAGTAGACATATGTACGTAATTTACCATGCTTATAATAATTAAATAAAAAGCTAATAACGGCGCTTACACGTAATATTCACATTTAGAATAATTAACTAATGGGAAAAGAATTTAAAAAGGCCGTAACTCCAATAAATGGTAGTAAATATGGGAGCTACAATAATTTGATAGAGTAAATAGATTAATGGGACTAATAAAAATGGAATAGATATATAAAAGGTTACTAATTTGAAATTTGTAATCATACATAAATGTCTTAAGAAATGACCATTAGAATTTTATGGACAAATAGACATTTATGACCATTAAATGGGGATTCATGGGTAGATAAATATTTAAGGTAAATCTTATACCTTAAATAAAAAGGGAATTAATAAGCAAAGTCCAATGTCTACCTAAGATAATATAAGTAAAGACTTGGGATGGTTAATTGGACTTAATGGGTTAGTGATGCGAGGTCAGTAGAGTTACTCGATGGAAGACTGCCCTTCACTTTGAGGCTACCAGTAGTTGGGTGCATTTACTATTGATGTGAGATATCACTAATCTTAGGACCTATGACGACGTAAGAGATTGAGCCTGCTTTCTTAATTGGGAAGTATTAAATGGTCCAAATTTGAAATTAGAAGCGGTGAGAGATATCTCCATAGGGGTTCGCTTCTGCTTTGAGGTCTTAAGTGGCTGAAGGGTCCGCATCTCTCCTAAATGGAAGTGTTAAGTAACTAATTGAGATTCCAAATAAATAAATAAGGATGTCTTTAAAAAGGGTTTACTTTAGTGTTGAGATCTTAAGTGGCTGAAAGGTCCGCCTCCCTACCGAAAGAGGTAACCTAACCATACTTATAATTAAAGAGTGATAATGGATATGTCGGGATGGGTTCGCTTCAGGTTTAAGTCTTAAGGGACTACAGGGTCCTTCTCCTTCCTATAAAAGAAGTATTAAGTAGCCCAATGATATTTTCAAGCAATGACAGCTAGATAATACCATTGAGGAGCATGCTTCTGGAAATACGTCTTAAATGATGGGGTCTGCCTTAATTAAGGTCTTAAATGACCAGAGTCTGCCTATTTTCCACTTATAAGTATTAAGTGGCTTGGGTACAGTCTCTCACATTGCTAAGGCCATAATAACAATGGTACCATTTATGAGCACGCCTTGGGGATAGGTTTTAAATGATGGGGTCTGCCTTAATTAAGGTCTTAAATGACCAGAGTCTGCCTATTTTCCAATAAAAGGTATTAAGTGGCTTGAGTACTGTTTACTGCATGGCTACGATTTTATCGACGATAGATGTAGTAATAGTTGGACATTAAATGTCAGAAGCCTTAAATAGTGGTTAGAGATTTTGTAGCTAAGACCTTCCAACCATTGACAACATTATTAGAAAACCACCTTGGGAATGTGTCCTAAATGACATGGTCTATTAAATGGTAGGGTCTACCTATTTCTCTTTCTAAAAGTGTTATAGAAGTCTGCTTCATATTTAGATGTATTAAGTGGCAAATGGGTTCGGAAGTATTGGGTGGTTGATAAGGCTTTTTAGTATCAATCTCTGATAACACTCATGCTTATTGCTGGTACCACCCACATGATAGAATTCAGAGGAACATGTCACTAAAGATGGATGTGATTTGTTGTTGGAGAAGTCTTCTTTCTCTCATGCTCGATGCTAATGTGATAATCTGCTATCCAAGGAATACCCTTAGTTTTAAGATTGTAGTCATAGTCAGTATTCTTACCCTATTATTGTTTTCGCTATGAATTTAGATTTCTATCAATCTCTGATAATGCTCATGCTTATTGCAGGTACCAAATCCAACGATCTGTGCGTTGTTGGATTTGTGTTTCGATTTTTATCGAAGTTTAGGCCCTCTAAGGTGCAGGTTGCTACATTTGGCATCAGAGCCTAGGTTAGTGGATCAAAGGGATTAGGATAAATTGAGAGAATGTATCCGTACTTTCCTATTTAATAATATTATATGTTTACGTTAGATTCTAAGAGCTTCGACCATAGAACTAGTTGCAGTTCCACTCCGAAGGAATGGACAAAGCAACTATAGGTTGGAAATATCTTAGAGTTAAGATTTTCACGCCGACTCTGAAGTACCCCATGGAGTGTTGGTGATGCGTAAAGCGCTGTTGATGTAGAGCATGAGTACGACACATGGCTGAATCTCGAAGACTGGAGGTGTTTGACTTGATGGTTGAGATTCTACCTACCTTATACTTTTCGATTTTGAGTTCCAATCGGAAACACATATTTATTCTAGCGGGAAATTAGAGTTTGTATATCGCAATTGTCCGGAAGCAAGTTTATGCTAAGGTGCATTCATTGGTCACCTCTTAGATGGCAAACCGGATTTTTATTTAAATAATTAATGTCAATTCCTTAGTCTAAAACCTGAGAGAGAATTTTTGTAAAGTATTTTGGAAATGCCTTAGATTTTGAAAAAAGGGTTTTCAAAGTATTTTCAAAGGATTTCTTTTTCCAAAGATTTATTTTGGAAATTTGTTTCAGGAAATTTTGAAAATTTAATTTTCAAAGGAACACATATACCACTAGGTTGGTCGTGTTAAGAAAATTTTGGTTTATAAAACGTTAATTTTTGAAATCCTTAAATATTTATTTGTATATATCAGTAAAGGTAAAGGAATGGTATTGATTTTTGGCATGAAAATATTTTTCCAATTTGGGAAATTTGAGTTCTAAAAAGAAGGTTTTTGGAAACCCTAAAATATTTATATATAAGTTTGACTTTAAGGGAAGTTTTGGTATGAAATGGTTCTATTATTTAGAAACAAGTATAAAGTAGCATATATTTAGCTCAATGATTTTTCGGTTTATAAAATCGAGGTTTTTATGTTTTCTCCTTTTAATGTACGGACAAAGTAGGAATGACATCAATTTGTAGTTTGAAGTATTGTTGTATCCACCAGCTATTAGAAGAAATATTTCTGTGCAAAGTAGGCAGGAAATTGCAGCTAGAATATTTTTAGGTTTTTGAAAGTGTTGTTGGTCGCAACAGTTTTGTTGAGGCTACTGCAATTTTGCTAAGGAATGGTTTACACGGTAAGGTGGATACCGTCATGTGAAAGGTAGAATTTTTCTGAATGGGTTACACTGAAGTTGGTGTGCAGAACGGTTATTAGAATATTAATAAATTTAACCGACCTTATTGGGTTTAGGTTCAGGCTGTGCCCAAATCTGGGTTAGCGGTCGACTAGGCAAAATCCGAACCTGGAATGCGACTATAAGTTGCGCCCAAAACTTCAACGGTCGCACCCCCTCACTCTCTTCCTCCTCTCCATTTTTTTTAGCCGAACCCATTTTGACCTCCCCCTTCCTCTATCTAACCAAAGCACCTATCCTCCATTGCTCCATCACCCGACGTCAAAATCCTTGCACGTCAAATCTTGCCCCACCACCATTACGGATCTAAACCCTTTTCTCCCTTTTCCAACTGCCTCTCAGCCCTTGGTACCTCCATGTACCGGCGGCTCTTCCTCTCGTCATCCCGGCCTCACTCCGCAAGAAGTCGCTTGGCTTGACCGGAGTGAGCGGAAGATCGCCACTTATCTCGAAACAGCGAACTTTGATTTTCTCCATGGGCGACTAGTGAAATTCGAATATTTCGCCGCTCTTGGGCTAGAAGAGCTTTTTTTCGTGGCTGGACTTGCATCGATCCTCCGCTTCGAGACTTATGAGCGAGAATATTACCCGCGCTGCATCCATCTTTTCGATGCACAGATGGCACAAAATTTTGATGATGACAACAGCCACATTGAGTCCGAAGTGAAGGGAGTTCGAATCGCGATGACAGATGATGAACTCGTTGGAATTTTGGAGATATCTGCATTAGGCGCAGATTTGGATGATATAGAGATGACTGATCCTGAGATTCTACAGCAGATCTTTTTTGGAAATGTCGGTGATTGGAGGACCAACAATTTGCGACTGGTTTCTCGTCTCATCATGCGCATCATTTCGAAGACGGTAAGCCTTAACCAGATCTGTACTTCAGTGCGGAGAGCCGCCTATGCTATAATTGGCAGCATAGCCATCAATTGGGCTTGTGCTTGTGCTTTGATGCTCCATATGGTTGATCATTGAGTTGGTACCTCGAGGACTCACTTTCCATATTGCCACTTGCACACTTGAGTGTTTAGATATTACAAGATAAATTTGAGCAAAGAGCCAGTAGTAAGGAAGGTCCCTCCCGCCATTGAGCATACAACCATTAAGAGGATGAATATTCCTTTACCGCCTGCTTTACCACTTGTACTAGCACGAGAGCCGCAACACCAGCAGTAGAGGATAGCACAGGGTGTCGAGGAATACTTAAGTCCTGAGCTTGTTGCTATCCATCAGGTTCAGGCAGAGCTCTGAGAGATTAGGACGGAGCAACAATGCTAGGGCGTGAGATTGGGTGCATAGCCGCCATGCTACGACCATTCCACGGTCGCGGCAATAGCTCGAGCTCCAGCCGCCGAGTGAGACCTTCTCATAGTTTGTAGGCGGTGTTTTATTTTTGGATTATCGTATCTTTTTATTTCCAGCATTTATTATTTTCTTTTGAATTGTTGGGTTGTAAAACTGTTAGTTGTCTTTTATAAAAGGCACGTAAAATATTATGAGTTTCTATTCATTTTCCACGTTATTGTTTTTGGATATGCGAACCACTTACATATATATGCATTTTTTTGGAAATGGGTAAGAGCTTTATTTAGGCAATTCCAGCCCAGATCGTTTGGCCCAAGACTTGGCCCAAGACAACATACAAGACACTTAACTGACAAAAACTACATTATACTTTGCACTTTCTAGGATTACACCGAAACTCCTATTCCTTTCTCATTCGAACTGACGAAAATTCATAGCGGCTGGAACGAGTAGCTCGTACTTGGGATTTCTACCAATGGACAACGCAGATCCACTCCTTTAGTTTGAATTGCACCTCGTCCCGACATGGTAGGTGTCCAGTTTTTTATTCTTCTTTGAACCAGAAGCATGTCACCTTCTGCTAGTTTACCGACCTCTAAATGATTTCTTTGCTTGTTTTGAAACACATGGCGGTTCCTCTCTTTCCACATGCTCCATACAGCTATAGTGACGGCAATATCACTCAATTTGGCTTCCAGATCTTTGCAATGGCCTCTCTGAATCAGGTAATTGACTTCTTCTTCTAAGAGAATTGATTGAGATGATGAGTTGATTAAGTTTTTACACGATTTCCACACCTCTTTCGAGAAATTGCAGGCAAAAAAATATGTTCATGTGTTTCCGCCTCTTGATTGCATGATACACAAACTATATCTCTTATTATTCCCCATTTTGATAGCCTATCTCTTGTGGGAAGTCTTTTGAGTATAGCTTTGTAAGCTGTAAAGGCCATGTTTGGATTATTGACATGATTCCAAATGATTTTGGTCCATAATACTTTATTGTCTTTGTGTCTGATCTCACTCCACATGGATTTAGTGGAAAATTCGCTACCAGTAGGCTTCCACACCCAGATGTCATTCTCTCTCCCACTGAAAATTAGCATAAACTGAATTTTTTGCTTAATATATATATGCATAGTAGAGAAGCAATATAAATATGTGTATCTCATAAAGATACTTAACTAATAATAAATTCAATATAAGACTAGAAGTTTAGAATAGTTGGAAATTTTAGCGAAGGATGTGATAAAGTTGTTTTGATATTATGGGTCGTTGCTCATGTTCCTTAAAAGCTAATTTTTTTGAATAATAGATGTGTTGACATTTTTAAATAAAATGTCAAACTTTGGGGTAAAGATTAGTTGTATAATTTTGGAATTTAGTTTATGCATTTAGTGCATAATTGAGTTTCGACTGTGCTAAAATTGTGGCTTGATTTATCAAAATTTTTGAGAAGGAAAATATTTTGAAAAATTTCCCCTTGATTTGAAAAGTTCACTTTTGAAAAAAAAATTGTATTTTACTTATTTTTTACTCTTAAATTATTTTTAGAGTTTTTGTTCAAAAATTTGATTTCAAAGGAAAATGCGCGTCTAAATATTTTGGAATTTTATTTTCCAAACAACATACAAATTTGAAAAGTGAGAAAGATTTTTGTGAAAACTTTGATTCTGAAGACCACATGTTAGGTGTATGGAAGGCAAATAGTGTTAGTATTTGTGAATTTAACGGTGCATTAATGTCGACGATACGATAAATGCAAGCGATAACAAGGAAGAAAATGTTATAGCCTTGGAATTTCTATTTTCATACCTTATCAACAACGCGCGCAAGTCTACTTTTAGACTTAATTCTGTTTTAGAGCTTGAAAGTAAGCCTCCTTATGCCTTTTGTGCGTGGAAAGTTTGGAGTAAATCTGGGGCAATGAAAAAATTTCCACCATACTAGGGGAATAGAAAGATTATAGAGTGGTAAGAATGTTAAATTCTCTGCTTGAATTCCTTTTTTGGGCATAGGAGTAAAATTTAGGAAGCGAATTTTTCGATGCATTAGATTTTTGGATGGTAAGAAGTGGATGCAAAATTGGTTGCTTCATACTTCTACTTGCAGGAGTATGGAAGATTTTATTGAAATGATTTTTCAAAAAGACGCATAGACTACCAGTATATATATAGGTTGTTTGCATCAAAATTTTCAAATATGTTTTCAGTAGAAACGCATTCATACAGGAGGATCCGATTTAGAATCATTCTGCATACATATTTCCTGTACGGTGATACAGTAATACACTATGCACTTATGTACGTTTGGTTGCAAAATTGGTTGTACAATCATTGGTTGTATAGTTTAAGATAATTATGAGCCAAAACCTTGACTAATCATTGATGAAATTTCGAAGATGAAATTCTTTTTAAGGGGGAAAATGTATGACCCCGTAATTTGGCGTTAGTTATTTAATTAGTTGGTTAGTTAATTAATTAGGCTCTAAAAATGGAATTTGTGCAAATGATGGAATTTGACCACGAAACATGCACCATTGCATTCATGGCGAAACTCTAAGCAACTTTCATATTTGGAGTTTTGCGATCGGAGTCTAAACGAAGAAGTTACAAACGAAAAACAAATTTGGAACGGAAATAATTAAATAAAAAATATTATCATTTATTAATTAATCGCCCAGGCCCATAGACCTGCCTGTCATTGGGACTAGTCGACCCCTACTAGTCGACCGATCACCTTCAGTCAGCTAGGGTTAGCCTAGACCACAACGGCCCGAATCTAATATTTTAAATCGTACGGTTCTGATTGATTCTAGCGTCTATAAATTCAGGCCCTCCGTTCTCTTCTCATATTTTTATGGAGTTGATAGTGAAGCTCCGTATCTATATTCATACAAATCGAAGAAGAATAGAAATCTAATAAAAAGGAGAAGAGAAGAGAATACAATATGCATATTTGGGGTAATTAATATATTTATATATACTTGTATCTATTTTTTCTCCCAATCCAAAAGCTCTTCTCAGATCTGTAAATCTAATGTATGTATATACCCCTTTATACATATCTCTTGGATGAAAAAGAATTTGGAGATGAATTAAAGGTTCAACTTGAATTGCTTTTAAAAGGCGAGTGAGAAATTTTATAGATTGTTATAATATAATAATTATCCCATTGGTGTTAAGTTCATTTTTATGCCTAATTGGATAATTGTATATGAGTTGTAGCAATGAATTGAATATGATTTGAATATAATAAATATCGCATACATATTCTTGTTTATGAATTGATTTAGAACTGTTTACAACCTAATCTATAAATCAGTCCCAAAAGCATGAATTTAGAATATTGATTTGAATGAAATTTATTTTAGATCTGAATTAGGTTGTACAATAATGTTATAAATTTGGATTATTACCCTAATCTTGTTGGAATGTAAACTTTTCTATGTTTGGAATTGTTGGAATTTGGATCTATTTAATATTTGTAAATTAGTTTGATTTCTTTCCCTTTTAAGAAAAACACAGTGTTTGATCTAACAAGGAATATATGCAAATAAATAGAGAAAGAAACATGTAAAATATGAATTCATTATAATTTACACTATCTATTTCAGTACTAAAAGGAATTGATTAATTATTGTAATTTCAAACGATGTAATCTTTTATATTTTAAAGTTAAATATTTTATTTTGGACTAATTTATAAAAATTATAGTGGATAATCTTTTAGATATGATTCCAACAATTGAATACGGAATAGAATATTCTATTGAAGATATATAACTAGAATACATTTGATAAAAGTAGATATCTGTACATAATTTGCTGTGCTTATAATAATTAAATAAAAAGCTAATAATGACGCTTACATATAATATTCGCATTTAGAATAATTAGCTAATGGGGAAAATAATTAAAAAAAGTTGTAACTCCAATAAATGGTAATAAATATGAGAGCTGCAATAATTTGATATGGTAAATGGATTAATGAGACTGATAAAAATGGAATAGATATAAAAGGTTACTAATTTGAAATTAGTAATCATACATAAATATCTTAGGAAATGTCCGCTAGGATTTTATAGATAAATTAACATTTTTGAGCATTAAACGGGAATCTATGGGTAGATAAATATTTAAGGTAAATCTTATTACCTTAAATAAAAAGGGAATTAGTAAGATAAGTGTAATTTCTACCTAAGTTAATATAAGTAAAGACTTAGGATGGTTAAGTGGACTTAGTGGGTTAGTGATGCGAGGTCAGTAGGGTCACTCGACGGAAGACTGCCCTTCACTTTGCTAACAACAATCAGGTGCATTTACTACTGATATAAGATATCACTAATCCTAGGACCCATGACGACGTGAGAGATTGAGATTTCTTTCTTAATTGGAAAGTATTAAATGGTTCGAATTTGGAATTAGGAGCGATGAAGGATATCTCCATAGGGGTTCGCTTTTGGTTTGAGGTCATAAGTGGCTGAATGGTTCGCCTCTTCCTAAATGGAAGTGTTAAGTAACCTAGTGAGATTTCAAATAAATAAATAAATAAGGATGTCCCTAAAAGGGGTTTGCTTCAGTGTTGAGGTCTTAAGTGGCTAAAGGGTCCCCTACGAAAGATGCAATCTATTGAGATGCCATATTTACAATTAAAGAGAGATAGTGGATATCTCGGTAAGGGTTCGCTTCAGGTTTGGGTTCTTAAGTGATTGTAGGGTCCTTCTCTTTCCTATTAAAGAAGTATTAAGTAGCCCAATGAGATTTCCAAGCAATGACAGCTAGATAGTACAATTAAGGAGCACACTTCTAAAAAATAGGTCTTAAATGATGGGGTCTGCCTTAATTAAGGTCTTAAATGACTAAAGTCTGTCTAATTTCCGCTTGGAAGTATTAAGTGGCTTGGGTACAGTCTCTCACATTGTTAAGACCGTAATAACAACAGTACCATTTAGAAGAACTCTTTGGGGATAAGTCTTAAATGATGAGGTCTGCCTTAATTAAGCTCTTAAATAACCAGAGTCTGCCTATTTTCCAATAAAAGGTATTAAGTGGTTTGAGTACTGCTTATTTCATGACTACAATATTATCAGTGATAGATGCGGTAATAGTTGGACATTAAATGTCGGAAGCCTTAAATAATGGTTAGAGGTCTTATAACTAGGACCCTCTGACTATTGACAACATTGTTAAGAAACCACCTTAGGAATGGGTCTTAAATGACAGGATCTTCTTTGATTAAGGTCTTAAATGGCAGAGTCTGCCTATTTCTTTTGTTAAAAGTATTATAAAAGCCCGCTTCATATTTAGAAGTATTAAGTGGAAAATGAGTTTGAAATTATTGGGTGGTTGATAAAGCTTCATTAGTATTTTGTACCTTGGGAAGTGATAAGTAAGTAATTATGTGTGCAATGCAAGGTTAGATTAGAATTGCTAACCTTAATGGACCTAACAGTTAAATGAAAACTAATCGACATAAGTTTATGTTATGGACAGTTTATGTTATGGACAGTTTATATTTCCAGTCACTGGAACATTGTTCTGACCCCCTCCTCATTACAAACCACCAGATAGAATTTAGAGGTACAGGTTACTGAAGCTGGATGTGCTTTGTTGTTGGAGAAGCCTTCTTTCCCTCATGGTCGATGCCGATGCGACATTCTACTATCCAAGGAATACCATTAGTTCCAAGGTAGTAGTCATAGTCAATATTCTTATCCTATTATTGTTTCCGTTGTGAGTTTAGATTCCTATCAATCTCCGATAATGCTTATGCTTATTTACGGGTACCAAATCCAAGGATCTATTCTTTGATAGACTTGGGTTTTGATCTTTGTCGAAATTTAGGCCCTTTAAGGTGTGGGTTGTTACGTATAGATTCCCGCATCTTGAACAGATCCACTTCCAAGAGATAAAACACTTACCTCGGCCTTGAAATGGTTTTCATCACGTAAAACCCTTACCGATCCCGATCTCTCCAAGACTTGATCGATGAATTTGGTCATTTAATAATGATGAGAGCGATCACATATGGAAACCAAGTCTCGTATACTTATCACGTTTTTGACATTTTCATATCACATTATCCCTTGATCAAGAGTGAACCCAGTAGGTTAGAGCTCTATTGCTCATATCCCTACACAAACATCAGTTTAATTCCAACAGATAGACAAGCCTACTTCATCGGCTTTTAGTGCTAAGTGTACGACTAAATGTTTTTCATAAACGAGTAAACATACAAAGCACGATCAAGTCACACAAAGCACGATCTAGTCACATAAGCGACTTCTAATCCTTTTTTTTTTATTAAAACCTCTTTTATTAGTAAAACTTATTTTATCTAATAAAACTTCACTTATGAATTTCTATTATTCATTTGTACTCTTTCAATATTTCAAAATGTATTCATATACTTATCTCAAATGGTGTAAGTATATTAATAAATCATTAACAAGATTCCTTACTTATAATTTCCTTCAAAATATCCATTTTAAGAATCTAAGTACTTTCACAACTCCTTTTAAAAGGTTTAAGACTAATATTACTCAAACATTATCACTACAAAACCAAAACCATTTCACTTATACTTATCTTTACAACATTGTTAAAGATCTATTTACATTCATAAGTATAACCAGAAAGGGTTAAAGACAAATGTTACTAAAATATTATCACAACAAACCCAAAACCATTTCATACTTGTTTTATCACTAAACATCTTTTTTAAAGATCTAAGATAATATTTAGTTAAGTTTGATAGTCGACTAATTGATTATCTAGTTAAAACAGTTGCTTATACAAATCAATGTTCGTATACTTAACTCTTTTTCGACATTTCAACTTAACCATTTCTCGTTCAAGAGTGAAGCCAAGTAAGTTAAAGCACTGGTTTCATATCAAAGCCTTGCCTAGACATCTGATTCTTGAATCTCACATATAGTTAAGTATACTCGTCATCTTTTAGTGTTAAGTACAATATTAACGATTTCCATAAACAAGTAACAAACAACTTGTTTAACCACATCCAACATTCTCGACTTAACAGTTCCTCATTCAAGAGGGAAACTGGTAGGTTGGAGCTTTATTGCTTCGTCCCTACTCAACATCAATCTTTAACTCTCAGAAATAGATAAGCCTACTTCTTCAGCTTTTAGCGTTAAGCAAAATTAGTTACCTTTTTTAAAAAGTAAGTAAACAACAAGATTAACATGTTTTCGACATTTCAACTTATATTGTTCCTCGTTCAAGAGTGAAGCAAGGTAAGTTTGGACAGGCCTTGCCTAGACACCTCATTCTTGAATCTCATAAATAGACAAGTTTGCTAGTCGACTTTTAGTGTTAAGCCTAGTTAATCACCATTTCAAAACTTAAATATATAAAATAATACTTTAGAAATACTTGTAAATAGGTTTTAAATATTTATCTAAAATATTACTTGAAAATAACTAATTTAGAAGTTTGATTAAAAACACGTTTTACATTTTACAGCGCTTTACTTTCAAAATTCATAAATAATCATTAAAACTGTATTTAAACTTCTATTCATTTTTTCCTACTCAAATACATTTTATAAGGACTTTCATAGAAAGATTTTATAAAGAAAAGAATATAGAAACCATTTAAATCATGAAAAACAAGCCCAAACGTCGCATTTCAAACACTTAAAACCGTAAGCGACATACTATAACATTTATAAGTGCTGTTAAAAGTCTTTGTTAAAACAACATTGAAAAACACCATCTTTGCGACTAGTTTAACCATTTAAACAAATGATTTGAGACTTGAAAATTTTATAGTAAGTACTACCATTAGGGTACTAAAAAACTATGGAAAGAAATCATAATATCTTTACATTTATTTATAAAAACTCTAGAAAACAAGAGATTCCGAAGTGCACTTATAAGACTATTCTCGTTTCAAACACTTTCAAACTTACTTCAATTTAACACACAAGTTAAACAACCATTTAAACATCAAGTCAAGGCCACGCTATATGTTTAAGAGGGTAATAGAAGAGATGTTATGCAATATAAAGTTATCATTTGCTTTCAAAAGCAAGAGGGGTCTAAAGTTTATAATTTTATTTGTTAATGTCACTTTTATATTTTGCATGTAACATACACACACACACAATATTACTTAAGAGATAGTGAGATAATTCATTTTGATCCATGCCTAACCCAAGCATAAAGCCACAAGAACCACCTCCTTCCATCAAAAAAAGCTTAAAGGTCCAACCTTTAGCAATTCCAAACAAAGCAACCTCCTCCTACTCCTTCCATGTGCACGACCCATCCAAACTCCCCCTCTTCCCCCTCACCTCCTCCTACTTACTACTTGCTAATCATGCATCCCATGATGTTTTAAGCATTTTCACAAATTTCGACCCTCCTACTTCTTCTCAAGCTTTGAGAATTATTTGTGATTATTTCCTAAGGGTACATCCATCCTTATATAGGCTTAGGAAGGAGACCTTCACTCGAAGGGCTTCTTTGTGTAGAGTAATAAATTCCAAAGACAGCAATTCTGAAAAATCAGTTTTAAAGACAAATTACAGGAAAAAGATAAATGAATTTATCATTTTCGGTTATACAAAAATAATGATAAATGAATTAATTTTTTTCCTGTATAACTTAAAAAGATAAATGAATTTATGATTTTTCTGTAAATTGTCCTTAAAACTAATTATTCAGAATTGTTATCCTTAAAACTTATTACCTTGAAATAAGAAGCCCTTCAATCTAATTTCCATTATGTGATTGGAAAACACCAAAAAACCCCTCAAAACCCTTATGACATTAATTACAAACATCACTTCTACTTTATTATTTACTTATCTCTTAAGACTTTCTATTTAAGCTCATTTTCTAAATATCTTCCCTTATCTCGTGCGTGACATTATCCATAAAGTTTATTTCCATAAATAAAAAATTATTTTTATTTCATTTTCTTTAATTCCTAAGAAAATAAGTGTATGTAAAAAAAATTGAACAACTTTTGACGGTTAAAAAGCTTTTTATCGATAAAACGGATTTCGGTCATATTATCGATATTTTTCCAACGAATATATTTTTGTAAACATTTTTCCAAAACAAGTTTACCATCGTTACTTATGATTTAAAAGGAGGTTAAAAAGCTTATTAAATCATTTTAATAAGCTTTAATCCAAGAGTCAAATATTTAAATAATTCAGAATTTAAATACGAAGTGTCCGAAATTCCGGGTCGTTACAGGATGACATTTTGTGTCTGTACATATATATGTTACCTGCAGCTATAACGCTGTGAACTTATCGGTTACCGACTAGGTCTGTTAGTTGGGTATTCCTATTTTAATTTTATGCATGCACGGCTGTGCGACCCGATCGACATATCCTTTTATCAAAAATATAAATGATTTTTTTTAACCCCGATGTCAATGCATTAGATCCAACACGCACATTGTAACATATTGAGTAGGAATATTGTTTGTTTGACACAATTCAATACTTATAGTTATGAGCACATTAATAACTACAATTGACTAGATATTCTTTCTAAGGAATTTATACTTGTATATGTTAAATTTATTGAAAACATTAATCATATCCTATTACAACAATATGTACATACACGTGTGGATGTGTTCGATGTATGTGTACACACGTATTTATAAATATGTAAATATAAACTTGTGGCTGATATGGAGGCTAAAAATGATGGTAAATAGATGCTACAAATATTTGTTAGAAGTAGAGGTGAAGGAGTACACACATGTTTATAAATATTTGTTAGAAGTTGAGTTGATGGAGGGACCAATCTGGAGAAGGACGAGTCATTCTTTTAAAATCTCACATTAACGAATAGCTGGTGTAAGGTTGAAAGTCAGTGCACAAAGTCACTTTCGTTCAATAAAAGAGAGCACTCATGTTTAGCTTTGATTGCCTCCTCGACTTCAGATGCAAACTGGATTAAGACCGAGACTTTCCAACTATATTATAGGCTTATAGCCAAGGAAAACTTAGATATATGCAAATGCATCGAAATTAAGATTCAACACTCTGAGTGATTGCTATGTGCGCTGCATGACATATCAAATATACAAATATGCATACTCAATAAATATGCATTATTTGTCATGTACCACAAATGACGTCAAATCAAAAGCACAGATTTGTATCAAAAGTTTGATACAGCTATCCATATCAAACTTCTACTGAATACAGTTTGTAAGATCACATTTTTTTTTATTTCCACCTAGAATTTTTAATCAAATTTGCTTCTGATTTATTTAGGCGATTATTAGCTTATTATGATATATTGACATCTGTTAGTTAGTATAAGTAGATATGATATGTTTATTAAGCAGGTTGATTGTGCTGGTAAATCCTAAATTGTGATAATATTAAAAACTGATGATAAACCTAAAATTTTAAATGTGTACACTGGTAATGTTTACACACGACCACTCGTGCTCCTAATAGACTGACAGACTGTCACCATTTACCACATATTTTCTATAAAAGTAGTTGCATTGTAATCCATGTAACAATAGTTAGAGACAAGTCCATAATATGCACAAAAGAATAGCCCTCTTAAGCTATGCTCGTAAAAGATAGGCAGTATTATTTGTGACCCACATACTCATATGCTTAGTTACAGATTTTAATTTAATCTTAATTACAATTTTATAAGTAAACTTTGTAGAGTTATATATATACATGGGTCCACACGTGTGTGCACACATACACATATACGTATGTATGTATGCATGCATATGATAGTGGATAATACGCACTTTTTATCCCACATTATTTTTAGCATATATTATGTTATTTATAACGTTTTTGAAGTTACTCAAGATACCCAATGCAGTACATTTATAAATTATATTAGAGCACTTCCACATGTAGAGAGAATAATTCAGTTTCACACGCTTTTTCCCTACATTTCCACTTTGTTTTCGATAGTATTATTAAGGTCATGAGGTGACTAAAAATGCTTGATAAGATATTTTAACTTTCTTCGCAAAAGCTTTTCAAATATAAAAATTTTAAGATTTGTATAATCCACACTCAATACAAAAGGAAGTGCCACCACCATCGCAGTAGGCATGTACTGTTGAAAGGTGAATCCATGTTAAAGATGTTATTATAATATGATGAGTTGAAAAGAGATGTGAGTTAATAGCTTAAATATGCATATTGATTGGAAATAGGAATTCATAAACAAACAATTGGTGCTGCCATGCCGTATCTTACATCTTTAACTGCATATTTATTCCATAATACAATGCCAAATTTGGAAATGATTGATTGACAGTTTCCTAACAAATACAAAAATTGGTCAAATCAAAACAAAACAAGTCACTAAAATTGTGATATACAAGATCCATTAATTGAAAGTATGGGCAGATCAGTAGGAAAAAGGGAGGAGGAAGATGAATAGGGTTCTTACACATAATCCTAAAAAAGCAGTGTGCTTACTTATTAGTGGACACTTAATTACTCTCTAATGGATAAGTTTATGGATGAAGGACTTCTCCAATGTAAAAAGAATGAAATTTAGCAAATCAAAGCAGCCGCCAAAAGAAACCTTTGTTTTTCTTATTAATATGCCTATAATATTTTAGTATATATAAAAGCAGACTTGCAATAGACGTCAAATGCAAGTGTTTTAAGCAGATAAACACATATATGATCATATTGGTTTCAAGAAAAACCGTATAACTATATATTTTTATTCTTCCAGCCAAAGTTAATTAAACTCATATATAAAACCTTATCCCACTTTTAGAAAGTAGTAGGATATAATGAAAATCATAAATTGGAATTTTTTGATTCATAGTTGCACTGTATAACAAATAAAACAACAAACAATCAAAAATTATTTTCATAGTTAATTTGGACTTTAATTAGAGATTTTTATCTAGACCATACACCTGAGTTTCAGATTTTTTAAATATTATAATTTGGATACTTAGCTCTTCTAACATACATAATGAATCCTTCATTTGCCCCTATAGCAAGTTTTCATCCCACCTCTACTTCATATACCACCTTCCTAGTGCAAAAAACACGGCCTGCATAGGTAATTCATTTACGAACATTTATGGACCTTCATCTTTTGGGCCCACTGGTCTTAGCATGGGCCACAATCAAAGAAAGAGTGAGAAGCAATAATGGAGCCCGCATCATCTTGCATATAAAATAAGACCCACGATCCATAAATTTATGCTGGGCCATTCCAATTTTGCGAAGAAATTCTGTTGATTAAAATGTGAGCAAATGGGTACAAGTAAATCAGGACAACTGAAGGAATAATCACGCCAAAACGAGGAGCGAAGAACGTTGACCTCATTTAAAAAAAGGAATTGTCACTTTTAAGATCAATCGGGCCACTGTAATAATTTATTAAAGTATGACAATTATAAATCGGACCCTTGCTAGTTACATGGTTTACATTATACAAGAATAGGATAGAGCTAAGCGCACCGCGTTTGATGCTAGGGGTTATCATGGTTTACCACGATCGGTGGTTAATCGCCGACCAAACATTGTTTGGTCGGCGGTTGTCTACCGACCCAATTTTTTTTTAAATCTGTTCGGAACGTGGTAGCCCCTAGCACAAATCAAGATGTGTTTATCACTGCACTAAGAATATGACAAAAGTTTAAATGATTTGAAAACGCATGATTGAAAATTATAACAACAATTTGAAAAGTGAATAGTTTTAGATCAGTGATAATTTGGCAGCTTGATGTATAAATATGGATTGATAGACACGTAATATTAGAATTTTTTTCTGTTACACTGTTATTTATCAACTCGTATATGTACATCATGTGCAATGAGATGGAGAAGATTGATCCGACTACGAAAACTCAACTGGAAATTTAAGTTAACTGATTTCCACTTTTAATTAATATGAAAGAACTTCGTTATCACTTGGTATAATCAAATCCTAAATGATCATTGTATTATAAATGATGACAATGGAAACATTTGTAGATATGTTTGAAATGTAGATGATAATTGTGAAATTAGTCTTGTATGATGTCACAATTTAAAACTAGTAAAATATATAAGTATAAGAGTTAACATTGAGTTCACATTTCATTAAATTCAATTGATATAATAATTTGTAAATTTAATTTTTTTAGAGGCTCTCTTACCCGGCCATGACGGATAGCTCATATCTCAAAAATTCTCATCCCTCCCTCAATAAAATTCTCAACCAAGATAAACCTCCTGATAAGAAAATTCCTCCCCACATTAGTTCTACCACTAATGGATCCATCATTACTAAAGACGAATTTCGACTTGTAATGATACAAGAAGATGAAACGATTAATCTTTTAAGATAAAAAAGACAGTATATGTTCATCAAGAGGAAAATAAAGACATTATATGTTCATCAAGAAGAAAATGGACTAAGGGCAAATCAAGAAGTGCTCAAAAACCTAAATCCAAGATACAAAATGGCGTCAAAGCATCTAAGACGGCTTCAAAGCATATCAAAATGATTTCGACATGAAACCCGTGGTGTTAAACAAGGATCATGGCATCAGATGGTGGAAAGAAATTGTCTCCGACGAAAAGAAATTTGCAGTACATCCCATCCATTTTGAGAAATAAAATATTTGATGTAATCAAAGAAAGAATATGCCAAAAAGGCATGAAAGATGGGATTACACTATTATAGCATAAATTATTGGTCTCAAACCTTACTTTGTTCATATTTCAATGCCTACATTCTGAGAGCTTGGGGACCAAAAGGTGATTTCAAAATCTTCTCTTTGATTTCTTCCTGATTAAATTTGAAGACCCAAAAGACTCCTCTACAATCTTAAAAAACAATTCATACTTCATTGGTGGTAGACTCATCGACATGAGGAGGTGGTCTCTATTTGTTAAACTAGATAAAGACTTTCTTACATTTTTGTCCATTTGAGTCAAATTTCCTGAAGCGTTTAGCGCCATGACAAATGTCATAGATAAATCTCAATTTGATGCACCTAAAGCCATGAAATGAAATCGAGATTGAGTTATGCTCTTGTCATGGTAGAGATAGCTACAGACTATAATTTTCCACAAAAAGTACATATATTATTATACAATGGAGAAATCATAAGACAAATTATTGAGTATGAATAACATCCATGAAATGTGACTCTTATTCTTGTTTTAGCCGCACAAAAGAACAATTCATAACTAAGAAGGTCTGGGTTTCGGCCAAGGTTGCAACTTTATCAATGGAAATTGAAGAAGTTTGTAACTCCTCAAAAATTAATAGATAAATAAATAATTAGTTAAGAAATAATTATTATAGTGGTTAAATCAAGGAATTAACCAATATAAGGTGATAAGCATTTGGGTATACACTTACTTATCACATTGCGTTTAATGTAAACACATAATGTGCCTTTTTAAATAAAGCTTAACTTGAATAAATTAAGCAAGAAAGGGAATGGTGGGCCAGTGGCCCATAAAGGGGAAATATACAAATGTTTTCATCGTTCCTATACAATTCCTTACTCACTCAGACTAAAAATGAAAGCTTGAGCTCATTATGATGATTGCAACTTAGGAGGTAAAGAAAAAGAAAAGAAGATTTAAAGCTAAGAGAACTAGAGACTTCATCAACTAAGGAATCTAGGTAAATATTATATTCACTATTCCCTCTCTCTTCTCTAAATATCTCATGACCAAGTCAATATTTTTTCATTCTTCTTTTAATCCTTAAGATGGAGAATTAAATATGGTGATAGAAACATATTCTTAGAAGTGAATATTGATTTACAAAATTTCACCATAAGAAAATAAATTGTTACAGATTATTATTGGGCTGTTTAATATGGAAAATGGTTAGAAAATAGGAAGTTTGAAGAAATATGTAGGAACAAATTATGACTAATATTACTATAAATTTATGCAAACCAAGTAAATAATTTCTGAAAGAAAATGAGCATGAGCGAAGGGTTGTAATAGGGAGTCGGAAAGCAAATAATTATTGCCGAGACGTAGTTTAATTAGATCAAATATATTATATTGGGTCAGTAAACCAGATCCACTTTTTATATTGAGTGTGTTGGCAAAGTACTAAATAAGGTTTAGAAAGAACCGAGTCAAACAACTTACAAGGTGACACATGTAAGGTTAGTGTCAAACGTGCAGGAAATGGTTCCCAACATGTACTAAAGGATAGTGTCGAAGGACTGAATCGAAAGTAAAAGAAAAAATGAAATCCTAAGTGTACAAAACTTAAGTAAGAAAAGCTAAGGTTTAATAAACTGAAGGTATTAACTGAGGGCCGAAGGTTGCCGATGGTTAAAAAGGAAATATGAGTAAAGGAGGTGATTTTAGAAATTAAGAGATTAAATATCATAAATCACCGAAGCTAAACTAAGATAGGCTTCCCTAGATGATAACAAAGGTAGTGATTGCTAAGAGTAGCGTAGCTTTTAGTTGAGTGTGTAAACCAAAATTAGTAACTTTTGGGAACAATGATGTATGCTAAGGCTTAAGATAGCCAAGATTAGAACCCGAGATATTGGTGATATTGTAGTAAGTAGAACCGATATGTGGATATTTGTTAAGTTAGCTTAATAAACAACTCAGTGTGAAAATCCTAATAGTGAATGGTTAGTTTCTGCATAGGAAATCGGAATGTTTCCATGTAGCAACATCTGCTTCCTTGCCTGGTGAAGAAATCGGTTCCTCCTCCTCGAGATACCGTTGCAGACCGAGTGTGGTGAGGTAAAATAACATCTGATTCTGCCATGTTAAAAAATCGTCACCATCTCCTTTAAAAGGATCGGGTCTATTGTATGTAGTAGCCTTTGTTGAGAGCTCTACTGTTGCCATCTCTGTTTTAGTGTTTGAAATAAAATTCTTAAGATGTTAAGATCTGATCGAGGTGGAGAATATGAATCACCATTTGAACAGTTCTGTGCCGAAAATGGTATAATTCATCAAACAACAGCTCCATATTCACCACAACAAAATGGTGTAGCCGAGAGGAAGAACAGAACGTTAAAAGACATGATTACCGCCATGCTTTTAACTTCTGGCCTACCGACGAACTTGTGGGGGTAAGCCTTAAATATGTCTAATCACATATTAAACAAAGTCCCTCACAATAAAACAGGAACAATTCCTTATGAGATATGGAAAGGACACAAACCAAGTTTTAAATACCTCAAAGTGTGGGGGTGCTTGGCAAAAGTTCTAGTTCCGCCTCCCAAGAAAGTCAAACTTGGACCAAAAACAGTAGATTGTTACTATTTAGGGCCAGCCCAAAATAGTAGTGCCTATAGATTTTTGGTATTCAAGTCTGATATAGTTGATATTCATGTAAATACAATCATGGAATCTAGAGATACCTCATTCTTTGAAGACGTGTTTCCACACAAAAGGAATGAAGGGAATAATGTCCCTAAAAGGACAAGAGAAGAATCAAGCAATTCACATGAAGATGAACCTCATCATGAAATTGAGGAAGTTGAACCAAGAAGAAGCGTAAGGGCTAGAACTTCCAAGACATTTGGTTCGGATTTTTTCACATTTGTGTTAGAACATGAACCTCAAACGTACAAGGAAGCAATGTCATCTTTTGAATCTTCATGTTGGAAAGAACCAATCCAAAGTGAGATTGATTCAATTCTAAGTAATAAAACTTGGGAAATTGTTGATATTCCACCTGGAATAAAACCTATTGGCTGAAAATGGATTTTCAAGAAGAAAATGAAAACAGATGGCTCTATCGACAAGTATAAAGCCAGATTAGTAGCCAAAGGATATCGTCAAAAAGAAGGAGTAGACTTCTTTGATACATATTCGCCGGTAACACGAATAACCTCCATAAGAATGTTAATAGCAATTGCATCCATCTATAATCTAGAGATTCATCAAATGGATGTAAAGACAGCGTTCTTAAATGGAGATCTCAATGAGGAGATCTACATGGAGCAACCTGAAGGTTTTGTTTCCAAAGGAAATGAAAACAAAGTCTATAGATTAGTAAAATCATTATACGGACTAAAACAAGCTCCAAAACAATGGCACGCAAAATTTGATAGTGTCATGATGAGAAATGGTTTTCGTATAAATGAATGTGATAAGTGTGTTTATTATAAACAAATTGGACAATCATATGTGATGATTTGTTTATATGTAGACAATATGTTAATATTTGGTCCAAATACTCAGGTAATAGAGACCATAAAGAAGATGTTAACTAACAATTTCGATATGAAAGATTTATGAGTTGCAGACGTTATTTTGGGAATCAAAATAATAAGAACTCCTAATGGAATTGAATTATCTCAGTCACACTATGTAGACAAAGTGATTGAAAAATTCCAAGACTATGGAATTAAAGGAGTGAGAACACCTTTTAATCCATCAGAAGTACTGCATAAAAACACTAATGAGAGTGTAATGCAACTGGAATACTCTCGTGTAATAGGATGTCTCATGTATCTCATGAATTGCACAAGACCAGATATAGCTTATGCAGTAAGTCGACTGAGCAGGTATACAAGCAATCCAGGAAAGGAACACTGGAAAGCACTAATGAGAGTGCTTGGATATTTAAATACCACAAATTATTCCTTACATTATGAAAAATATCCTGCCGTCTTAGAAGGATATAGTGATGCAAACTGGATTGCTGATTCAGAGGAATCGAAATCAACGAGTGGTTATGTCTTTATCTTAGCAGGGGCAACAGTGTCATGGAAATCTACTAAACAAACATGCATAGCTCGATCCACTATGGAATCGGAGTTCATCGCTTTAGATAAAGCAGGCGAAGAAGCAGAATGGCTTCGTCACTTTTTAGAAGATATTCCATTTTGGCCTAAACCTGTACCGGCCATATGCATACACTATGATAACCAAGCTGCGCTAAGCAGAGCGCACAACTTTGTGTATAATGGAAAGCCACGACATATTCGTCGACGCCATAACACAGTTAGGCAGTTACTCTCAAATGGAACTATTTCCATAGATTATGTGAGAACAAATGATAACCTAACAGATCCCTTTACTAAAGGTTTATCAAGAGAGAAAATTGACTGCGCATCGAGGGGATGGGTTTAAAAGCCTAAACCAAAAAGAGTTATCTTATACGGAAACTTATCCTAGCGACTGGAGATCCCACGGACTAGGATCAATAGGCAAACCAGTTCTGAATAACTCAAGACGTAATGCATTTGCGTGGACATAGTTCAACTCCATTCCTATGGTGCACAATATAAATGCATGCCTACAAAAGTATTTAAAGGTTAAAACTATGTTTTTTAATGATGACCATATCTTGGAAATAACAAGTGGGGTATATGTAGGATACTCTTAATGGTTGCGATCACCTATGTTAGTGTGAGCTGGGTCGGCTCTATGAGAATATTAAAAGGCTTTTATTCTCTAAAAACACTCGCAGAACCAAAAAATTGTTCAGGACCAAAATGAACACAACCAAGAGATTGGATGTGAAGGGAAATAATGCTTTGTAAAGCTTATTGTCTGGTTATACAATAACGGCTGACGGTTCAAGATGAAATAATTCACCGATTAGCCAAGTATATCCGATAAGTTTTAACTAGGGAAAGTTCAAAGTGAAATATCTACTTATCCTCGATATAGCATTATTTTCATATGAACTGTGTGATATTACACTTTGTGTGGGGGAGAGATATATCATCATTCATGTGGGGGATTGTTGGAATTCCTTTTAGATGGTGAATGAGATATATAAAAGTGAACAGTTTTACTGTTTGAATATGAATAGATGCGATGAAGAGACGCGACGTTTTAAACAGCAACGGTTCTGGAGTGTTGCAACTGAACAGACACGACTGTTGCAAACAACAACGGTTCTGGAGTGTTGCAACTGAACGGACGCGACTGTTGCAAACAGCAACAGTTCTGGAGCGTTGCGACTATTGCAAACAACAACAGTTTTGGAGCGTTGCAAATGAAAGGAAGTGACTGTTGCGAACAGTAATGCTTTTTTGACGTTGCAAATGAAGAGGTGCGACTTTTCTCAACGGATGCAACCGTTGGAAATTCGGCTATAAATAAGGAGGAAACCTGATCACTTTCTTCACTCATTTTTCAAACCGAATTATCTCTTCAATCTCTTCATCTCTTAAATCATATTCAGTCCTATCACACAGAAGATCATACACATCACAATCTCGTGCAGATTACGTCTGTTGTATCTTGGGAGAATTTTGAAATAAAATTCTTAAGGAAATCGTTACGACGAGCCTCAGACAAAATCGGGTTAGAACTTTTATTCTACATTCTACCCTTTAATTTTGTTATACTATTTATTCAAAATAGTATAACGCTGTTGTTGTAATTTATTTACAACATTCATATTGTTATTATAATTAATATAGAATTCCAGTGTAGTGGAAATCTGAGTTATAAACTTGTACGACGAGTTTATATTTGATTATTCTCTGTTTTGGTATACTAGACATATAACATAGACGACATAAGGTCTATGGTAACAGTCAAAAAATCGAAAGTGTAAAGCCTAATGTGGCAACTGAAAGCGAAAGCGCTAGTAAAAGGCGTGAAGGGACAACCATCCAGACTATGAAAGCAATTGGTGGCCTAGAGCAACAACCAAGGAAACGGTGAAAGACGTAAGGTTGAAAGTGGCAATCTAGGGACCAAAAACAAAGTAGGTGTATGACCTAGGGTGACAACCAAATAAAAAGCATCCGTGTAAGGTTCAAGTGGCAACAAGAATACAAAATGGAGAAAGGCATAAGGCCTAAGTGGTAGTTAAAGGTTAACTTATAACACTTTGTTCGCATGTAAGGCGTAAGGCCTCGGTAGTAGTCAAATGATAAGACTTCAACCGTATATCTTTAGTGGAAGGCATAAGGGCCTTAGCGGTGGCTAAGACTAGCGCATTTCGATCATGAATAATAAAATAATATTTCCATGGAACAAACTAAGAAATTGCTTTCGGCCAGGACTTCAAAATATTGTTTTAACACCAAGTAACGAACATATGACTTTGGTTTACTTATAAATCAGATAATTTACTGCTTTAGTCTAGTTAAAGGAAAATAATATGTCCCACATACTAGCATCGAGGTCTCACTACCTTCTTTATTTAGGTTAATATGTTACTCATAACAGACTTTATGTTTGATTCATGTTTTTATTGTTAGTTTTCTCTATAAAATAATGGTACTCATTCGAGTGGGTTGGGTTTATAGGCTTAGGAAGGTTGCTTTTGGGGATGGATGAATAAGGCAAGCCAAAGATGAAGTTTGAGGCTTGAGTGTTATATTTATGTTCTATTTCCACTGTATTAAGTGCCTATGTCAACATCTTTTTGTGTTGGGCACGACACTATCGACTATGTTGCATTAGATTTTAACCCCTTTTGGGCACGACTTTAGGATCTAAATCTGTTAAACTTTATCTACAATGATATGGTTCATTTTAGTTGTATCTGCTTTGTTTTCTTAAGACTATTTAATATAAATAATTTCATATATGTCATCGAAAGATAACTCCAATGTGGTTGTAATGCGTTGAAGTTCCATCTTTGGGTATTAAATGAGAGACGTTATAAAGTTACAATCCTCAAAAGATATAATTGCTGAAAAGAGTACGGATATTGAAAACCCTTCCAACATGAATTATCAGTTTTTCAATTTGGATGATTAAGATTTTAATAAAGATAAGCATCAAGAAAAACAATCTACAGTCCATGTTGATGAAGATTTATATCCTAGTGAAAGTGAGATAAATGTGGTCTCAAGAACTTTCAAGAAAACTAAAATAAGAGAAAATTATTACTAAGCGATCCTATAGGTCACCTCACTAGTGAAACATCAAAACCAATAAAAACTAATCAGGCAAGCAAAAGACAGGCGATGTCAGAGCACCACAAAGACAATGAGGGGGTAAAAAATATATAGATCTTTGAAATTGCAGCCGCTCAGCCTACAACCCCATGTTTAGTTACAAAGCAAATTAATTTTACAAAAGAGAACTACTAAGAGCAAACTAAAAACTCAACAAAGTCTGTTACATAAATTATAGATAGAGATAATTCACATTATGTTGTTGCACCTGAGGATAATAGCATGCATGCCATCATCGACACAAGCATGCCTCCCACCCCTGGTTCATATGAGTCAGTTCCTTATCAGATTGCAGAGACTAAAGCAAATATACACAATAGAAACAAGGTCGGTAAGGAATTCAAGATCAAGTATGTCTTTAGCAAAACAAAATAGGATGACTTAACACAAATTTTAAAAGTAAAGAAAACTGACATAAATAACAAAAAGAAATCATTTAATGGGGGCATATATGACTAGATCATGTATGACTAGATCGCTTTCATCCTCTTAATGTCTATTATATCATGGAATATTAGAAGTATGAATTCACCCTCAAACAAGTAGATGTAGTTCATGTGCATCCAATTTAGATTAAAACATGTCTAACTGAATCTAACATCTATAGTAATAAGTGCAATTGAGATCAAGAGAATACAGATATATACAGTGTAAACTAGATAGAGTTCAACCTAATAGATTGTTTATTTATCATCCTATGTGTAGTTGTTACATCGCTAGTCAAAACACAAGTGGTCACACTCCAATAATTATAAAATTAAACCTTGAATAATAATAATAATAGCAACCAAAACATCTCATTTAGATTTAAAAGTGGATGATGTATGGAAGAATATTATAAAGAAGTTTTTGAAAAATGTATATCTTTTTCATGTTATGGAACAAAACCATTTCAATTTTGACATGTTTTTAAAAAGATTAAATTTTCATCTAAAAGAATGGAATAAAAGTAAAATAAAAGAAAAAAAAGATAAACAAAATTAGAGAAGAAGGAGAAATTTTACATAATAGTATAGACAATGATCCTTCCAATAAAGAAGCTATTTCAAAAAAATTGAATATCAAATGACAGTGCATAAAAACCTTCAAATACAAGCTAAAAATTTAAGATAGAAAGCAAAAGTGGATTGGCTAACTAAATATGATGAAATATATAAAGGCTAATTCTGTTTTGACATATGATATTATTTAGTATTAACCCTTTAAATTAATAAAAAACGCAGGATAAAATTTCCCTTATGTGATTTATCTCTAATAAGTTTGTTCTATTTTCTTTCTTTAATCCCTCATAGCAAATAAACCATAGCAATCCAAATTTAAATAAAATCTCAAATCTTTTGCTTGAATTAATGGATTATGATGACGATAATGTAAATATAACGGAATCAAAAGAGTTACAACTTGAATTTTATCTTGTTTTATTTTTTAAATTTGAAAGTGCACAGTTCGTAGAAGTTTTGCTGCATAATTGGTTGGAAAATCTCGTAGTTGTAGTGCGTGATTTATAGACCAACCATGCATGAATGATGCGTTGATTTGCTTAGGTGTCACTTGTTATAACTGCGTGGTATGTTACAAATCCACATGCTTGGTCTACATTGTTGATTTTTTTACCGAAATGACTTTTTGCTAGGATGAAGGGTATAAAGGGAAAGAATTAACGATATTAGTTGTGTATATTTTGCAAAAACATGGTATAATGGTTTTTCAGTTTTGTAGGGGCTACTCAGCAACTTCTCAGATTTAAATAGAATTGGCCATCTATAAAAAAATCACGCTAAGATGTCTTGAAGAAGTCATAATAACAAGATAAGCAATGTTTTTCATAAAATGATAAAACGCTTTGATAAGCTTTCCAAGAATGCAATTGACTTGTTGAAAGCTTATATAACCTAGAAGAAGAAAAAAGAAAGAGTTCCAAAAATCATTTGAAAATACTATAAATTCAAATGCAAGTGAAATATTATTAGCATTAGTAAATAATAGTGAAATCAAAAATATAATTTTTGATTCTAGTATATTTAATCCCAAGTTTTATAAAATGCACCAAGATTGTATTAAAGAGAGTGTAACGACCAGTAATTTTTAACGATTTTTATAACGTAATTAACTAAATTTTATGAAAAATAAATAATAAATTTTTGAAATGAAGATTTGATATTTGGAATACGTCATTTAAACATAGCCAATGGTAAATTTTATTGGAAAATATATGAGTTAGTTCTGTTGTGTAATTTTCAATTTCAATTTAAAAATCAGTTAATTTGATGAAAATAAAATATTTTCGAAACCTGAATATTTTTATTTAATAAAAATGTAAATCATTTTGTATTTCGTTTCGCCAAATTTGGATTGCCTCAGCTCCGTTAATCTTATTTTTCAACGTTTTAGCAGCATTTTGACAGTGGATATGTACTTTTGATAGGATGGTCGTAACTTTCATATCTGTATATCATTCTATTCATCTCATCGTGGTGATCTCTATGGTATATTCATTCGTGCATTTCGATGTTCGGTACACGGTAAAATCTGCGTAACGGATAGCCGTATCAGTACCCAATTCATGCCTTTTGGATTTTCCTATGCCCATTCGTTTATTTCCCGAGAAAACAAGCAGCCACTAGCTATTAATATTCTTTGAATTTAACATGACTGTTACTTTTCTCTTGGCTTTTGTTTTTCCCCATGGTTTCGATATTCTGGTTTGTTGATTCTTTTTCTTTCTCTTCCGTTCCTTTTGTTCTGTGCTCATCCAAACAAGAAAATAATATAATAATATATATATAACATATATTTCTTTTTGTTGCCTGAGAATCCAACTTTCATGCTCGTTCTTCTTCCCCACTAACACGCACCCCATCTCCACGCCCATCACCCATGTCAGCCGTCGCTACTTCGCCCGCTCCGACCATTTCCATACCCCTCCGCCACCATCCCATCCATCACGACCATAGCCGGCTGCCATAACTCATGCACACACACCAAATGCCAACAACCGCCCGTGCTTTTGTTTTTCCAGCCTACTCTTTGAAGAAAAAAAATTGACAGTAGTAAATCAAGCAACCATTTGCCATCCTCCTTCCTCCCACACACTTTGCCAAGCAAACCAAACGCCACTCCGCCCGCTGACTCCATTCTCCGGCCATCACTTCACTGACAGCCTCAACCCATTTCACCGCCTCCACACGTGAAGCCCACCCCTTCACTTGCCTTTCAACCTCCTAGCACTGTCGTGAGTCACACTCCTATCACCACACGCCTTTCAACCTCGCCTGACAACACCTTCCATCCGCACAACAGCCCTAGAAATTCCCCACTCTCCACGTCAGTCTGCATCCGCCACCACAACGCTAGAGTTCCCCTCCAACCAAACGCTACCTCACCCGAGCCACCCAGCCTCTTCCTTTTGAACTGAACCCATCTGCCCCTCTAGAAACAACCTGCAGCCTCCACTGCACTGTCAGGCACAACCAACATTTCGGCCCCACTACCCCTAATACGCCCACTGTGCACTTGGCCTAACCTCCGCCTACTTCGCCATGCAAACCCGAACACACCTTCAAGTCTCCTTTGTCCTTAAGCCATCATCCACCATCATCGCAGGCCATCCTCTCCGGCCAACCAAGCCCACTCCGACAGTTCACTCCTAGCAGTCATCCAACCTGAACGCAGGCAGCCTCCTCTTTTTATTATATATATATAAAGATATGGCTTTTAAAATACTGTTTTAAGAAATATATATAAGCATGGTTTTAAGTATTGTATTTCATTTGTTTTAAAGTGTATATTTGTTAAAGCATGCATGTTAATATTTTAAAATAAGTTTTGTAATAGCTTTAATACGTATTATGTTTAAATATTCATTTGGAAATTTTTGAATATATATATATGGGTTTTATAATTTTTGAATTAAAAAGAAATATATGTATAAATATATCATACGTATATTTTTCCACTTATATCAAGTTAATTTTTTATCGGTATCTTCATCCATGCCAAGTTTTCTATTTATCAGTATTACCCCGGTCTATGCTATTAAAGCCTCGCTAAAGCCTCGTAAAATCCTCGCTATAGTGTATAGCTCTCTTCAAATGCTATGCTATTTCAATTTAGCACCATTAAACAGTAAATCCACTTTAAGCCCCGCTATACCCGCAAAATCATGTCTTTTAGCATCTGTTTTAGCAACATTAATATACAAAGGTTGATTTTACTAGTTCTCTTTTAAACTAAATCAACGAAGTTAGAGTAAAGATCTATTATTATGGCATAAGTGCTTAATATAAGTTAAAAATCTATTGTAGTCACCAAATCTAGTATGCATAAATCATGATATTATTCGGTTTTGTTATATCAGATTAAACAATATTTTCTTTTCTTACATAGATGATGTGTGAATGAGATAAATTAACTTTAAATATTTGGTTTTATATCCAACGAAGCCATTTGCACCTCTGCTATTTCCGGCTTCATCCCCGCTATAACTTTTTACACCTCCACCGCTATGAAACCACTAAGCGCTTTAACTGCACAGTCCCCGGTAACACCGAAAGGCCATAAAATTTTCAAAGTACCAGTGTTGCCTCGGTAATACCGAGAAAATTTTCAATTGCAGTTGCTCTGGCAACGTCAGGAAGATTCGAAACCACCGAATTGATGGTGAAAATCGACTCAGACTACCGGGTCGATGTTAAAGTCGACCTTTGTCTTTTAAGTACTGATGTTGCCACGACAATGCTAGGAGATGAAAAATCACTAAACTGGTTGAGAAGTCAACTCATAACTATCAAAACTTGACATCGACCGGAGATAGGTGACGTTGAAGGAGAATCCGAGGACTTGAGCTGTTCATGTATAAGTTTAAGGGGATTTAAGTTAATGTGTGAACAAGATCTCAAAACTGAACTTGGAAAAAATCAGTCATGATCAAGGAACTAAATGCTCGAAATCGAGCAACAAAACCACTAGTTCGTAGGAGATAGGAGATATCGCACAACTTAGACCGGGGCAACCGGAATACCCGGTCTCTTCTCAAATGCTTAAATCTGGCATCGGGAGTAACATTCCTATGGAGTGGGGTGGGGCACACACTAACACTTAGTCAAGATAAGCTCTACTGAGCACAAACAGAAAGTAGCCACGAAGTTGGCTGGGCTAAGACATACCACAGTTCTGTTACACCGAACAGAGTATTTTAGTAGTCACAATAGAACTAAGTAATATAGTATGATAAACAACTGCAGGAATATTATTTACAAGCATAGAGCCGAGGTACATAAGTAAGTTACGTTATTTGCATGCATGGAGTTGCAGTAAATATATATATCACATCACAAAAAACAACAATATATAATGTGGAAATTGTAGAAAAGTACACATGAGAGATTACAAAAGCAAAGAAAATCTTTCATTACTACTAATATTTTTTTATGCAAAGAGACAAATAGTGGGGGTAGTTTCTGCACAATACCGGCCAGTTTCAGACATCACAAGATGAAAAAGAGACAAAGCACAAGCTCATCACGGACTTGATCACCACAAAAACACACGAAAACCAAAGATGATCCACTCCACTAGCACTAATCAAATCATCATTCCTTGCTACCCTCCTTGCCATTACCATCCTTGCCCGAACGAGTCTGAATCTTCTTTCTCCTCGTACTCTTCACACCAGAATCAGGCTCCTTAGATCCACCGATGAGTATGTCTTCGAACATTTACTTGCTGGTCTTTATCGTGAATGAGAGAATCTTGGGCTGGGTGACGCCTAGCTCTGACTTCAACTTTAGCTTTTTTTCCTTCTCCTTTTTGCAGTCACTCCACCATCGTCTCCTTATCGGTCTGGTCTAACTCACTTGTGACCATCAGATTAGATTCTTGAGACACAAAGAGATCCTCTAGGTTCTGTAGTGCTCATATCTGCTTGGAGTCCGGTCTAGGGTCGGAGCTCGAAATTAGAATTAAACTTGAAACTGCTACAGAGACAATGGAGAAGCGGTAAAGATGGTAGTGGCTCCTGAGCCCTAGGTAGCTGGAGGTAGAGATAAGAGAGACGGTTGTCTTACAAGTTAGGAAGCACAGTTGTATAGTTTAGCAAAGGACTCCGGAGTAAACTGAAGCTTTGGTAGCATTGGAGAAACAGGAGAAGTACCTTAGCCCGAAGTTTGATTATGAACTTCAACTTCGAAGTTCCCATCATCGGTTTCCATTTTAGTGGGCCACTTAATAATTGGACCAAGGTACAGCTCGCACAGAGCTTTAGAAGTTGAAAGGGTACTGGCGGTTGTTGGACCGACCTTTGAAGACGTGGGAATGGTTGCTGCCGGGTCTTGAGATTTGGAAGCTACGTTTTGCCTTGACTTGAAGAATTCGGGCCAAAAAATTGCCTTACTAGCAACCTCAACAGTGTTCTTCTCCTTCTTTTCATTCAGAATCTCCCTGCCAGCTGCACAAAAATCCATGTCCATAGAACTAAGATGAGCATCATGAGATCTTCTTCAGAGCGCATGTCCCCGGCTCGCCCTGACCTGACCAACACTTCTTCCCAAATAAAAACAAGATTTCGGGGGTAGTTATCTCCTAGCTACCTTAAACTCTCCTTGTTCATGATGGTGCAAGTGTAGAAGTGTAGCATGGTAGCATCCATCTGAGTCGTCATTTCGTTGCGTTCTTTCTAAAGATCCAAAAGTTCCGACCGAGTGACCAAGTGATCAATTTCAACCGCCAACTTGTTAGATTGAATTTTTCTTTCTCCTTGGCCAGTTTTTCATTCTCCTCGTGGAGTCGAGTAAGTTCTATGGCCTGCTCAGCAATAGTCTAATCCCATGCTTTGATGACATTTTCTCTCTCGGTGATTTGCTCTTTCAATTTGAATGACTCCTCATGAGCATCTTTGAGTTGGTCTTTAATCACAAGGAGCGCTCTTTCATGTGCCCAAGTCATTTTCTTCGGTAACTTGTCACTTGCGGTCTTCCCCTTCAAGGCCTTGTCTCTATCAATCTTTAGCTGAGCAATTTCATTATCGCAATCCTTGAGCATTCGATCATGATTATCCCTTTCTGCCTCAAAAGAAAGAATTTGCTGGTGGTTAGCTTGATTAACATCAGAAAGAGATCGAACTAGACATTGCCACTTAAACCCAGATTCCAAGTCCTCGCGGACTGTCTCAAGATTTCGAAGTTAGTCAATTTGGTTCGTGGGCTTTATATTTTGATCAAATGTAATCCTGCACAAGGATAGATGTGGGTAAGCAGCTTGAAGCTGAGATGGATTTGGCGAAAGTGTGTACTTCACACCACGCTTAGAAGAAGTAGGAGCAATAGTAGTAGTTATGGCATGGGAGAATGGGATTTCCTGCATTGCAGTAGTCTGAATCTCGGTGCGAGGAGGAGTGAGGGATGATGTAGTCCCACAACAATCGTGGGAGTCCTTGTGGTGCTTATGAATATAACCAAGGCATTACCTTCACCATCCCTTCTTCTCTTTTCTCCATTCTCGCAGTCTCTCTCAGCACGGCAGGCCTCGTCATCGACTTCTCTATCTTTTCATATCATTCTCTTCTCATTGGTTTCATAGTAAGGCATTGAGTTAGATATGGAGTCCGATCTATATAAGTGCTGGAATGTTGATATAATCGATTGAATAGTCCGCGCCACCCATGGAACCTGAAACGAGAAAAAGAACAGAGTTAGCGTTGGAACTTCGAAACTTTACTCAATGCAGAAATGCATGTTTATGATCCTAAGATGGAGTGTGTAGTGTCGATAACCCCCTATATACTCTACTAACCATATTGGAATGGTTTCAAAGTTGGAGTCCCACCGCCTTCGCTTACGAAACCACCCAGAGATAGGGAGATATTTGAACCAATCTCGCCAATCATCTTCCTAATTCTGAAGTCCCCGAATTCACTCAAATTAATGGAGACGTCTCTTAGAGGGCATGAATGCGTCGTATCTCCTATCAGAGTTTTTGAAACTTGGCCTCTAATTGATCAAGGAGTATCGACGATTAACTATTCTGGAGTAGACGAGATAGGAAGTTCCAAATTCATTGCTTCAGTAATTAGTTGTTCTGAAGGGGCTGAGTGGGAAAGAACGGGGCTCATGCCTAGCGATTTACCATAGGATTCATCCCCTTCCTCTATGGCATAAAAGTCACTATCATCGTCATCATCCCCAGCTTCTTCCTCCTCCTCTATAACCATTGGGTTTTCCTTTTCTTCTCTGGATCGGCTTATCTTCCTCCAAGATTGGGGACATCCTGCTTGTTTCATCCCTATCCCTCGGAATATCTTCTCCAGTAGACAGATCAATCTCAACATCGTAGGTTACTTCAGATTGTACTTCACCCGATATGCTGGTTGCATCCACTTGAGCAATCTCATCGGAGTTATGAGTGGGGATAGAGGAGCGAGTGTTTGTCCTGGAGCTACTTGGAGTTAGAGACTCAGCATCAGCAGATCTCCCTGGCTTCCCACCTGTCACTGTTCATTATTATAATTTATAATTTAAAAATAATCATATTAGACTTGTTAGAGGCCCATAGTAGGGTCTGTTGTATTCTTATTTGAGACAAAATAGTTTGTCTGTGGTTGGTTTATGTTTAGATATTCTCCCAACTTGTCATCTGTTATAAGGTATTCCATTGTCCGCCGGCTCTCTGCCATGACCTTTAAATCCTTGAGCAATCTCCTCGGCATGACTGCAAAGAGACACATACACTAAGTTAGCGATTTAGAAGCTCTGACATGAAATAGACAAAAGAAAATGATCATATTTTCGGTAAGCCACAGGTGATTGAATCCCTTCGGCAAAACACATGAAAAGTATGCATTCTTGAAATACAAGTGTTTATTATGTAATCCTTCGTTGATATTATAGCCTCTCTAGGATTTTATAATCACATAGGATGGGCAATCCTTCCTTCTCTTGAACTTCAGGAGGTATGTCAACTTGCTGAACGTCATAGGCCTCTCGAATCTATCTATGAAAAGAACATAAAGCAAGCTCAATAATAAATATCCAATCGGATGAACTTGGAATGGAGAATGTCCACTCTCTTGCAAGAAATGACTTAGAAATGAACTGAACGGTGGGATGACATCGCCAAGACACATGTAGCGATTATAGGCTATGAAGTCTTACGGAGAATTGTAAGCAAGCTCGTCTATTGTTGGAAAACGAACGTCATCTTCAGGGATACCATGCCGAATACAAATGTTTCAAAGCAACCTGGCCGACAAGTTCGAAGGAACCTGCTCTAGCAGGTCATTTATGATTCTCATCCCTAGAGGTGGTCGATGTATTACGGGACTAATTGGCACCAATTGACCTTGAGACTCGAAGTCACGGGTTGGCTTGGCTCAATTGGAATAAAAGGCGAAGCCAGAGCTATAGATGACCCGACTTCTGAAGGAGTGGAAGTTCCCTCGATAGGCATAAAATGAGGAGGCTGACGGTTGACGAGTCCTTCTGAATAGGAAAACTTGCGTTCAACGCTATCAGGCATGTTTTACTTGAAATAAAATTCCCGAAAGGATAATGCTCGAAATCCAAATGAAGTCAACGTGTGTTGATCAATTGGATTTTGAGCGCTGACCGGGCCAAACGCAGTGCGTTATCTATACAATGTGAGCCCAATGTCCCGAATACCACGAATGGACCATCCTATGTAGACAGTTCGCTCGCTCCTAAAAGATGATCTATCTCATATTTTGAGATTATCTGATGGAACTTACCCATTATTGATTGAAAAATAGATAACATATCCATTGTTCGAAGCGACCCAGAAAGCTTGTCTTGTCAAGATCACTGGAAGTGCAAAAATAGAAAGACACTGCAATGGAATCATCCAATATGTCAGAGCTCAAAGCAAGTCGTCCTATTGGAATCAGTTCGACGATCCGGATTTAGCTAATTTCATGAAGGAAGACAGTTGAAGCCGGAGAGCGCAAATCGTCTTCAGAATCCTGCACGTTCAACCGGGGCAAATCTTAGCTTCACCATCGATTAAACACACTCTAAATCAAATATATCCATCCAAATTGAAATTAATCAAGTCTAATTCATCGTTATCGTTGCTTAAGCAAGAATTTACTAATGTCAACCTCTGACTCAATCGAATCACGCGATAGGGTTTTGATGTTTTCTCGAGTCCAACCTCTTTGGGCTTCGGATTTGGTGGTGGCGAGTTCTTCTATGCAACGGTGACTGGATTAGGTTGGTAGCGGGGATAAGTAGCAATAATGGTGGATGAACGGAGATGGAAGGAATTAGGTCGGTGGAGTAAAGACTCAGTTGGATCAAGCAAAGATTTGGGTAGGAAGTTGGAAAACTCGGTGCTGGAAGTAAAAGTGAGAGAGAGGCTTGCAAAGTTGTTTAAGTAGAAAATTCTGTTGAAAAATTCCCGTCTGTAACTCGGTACCAAGTTATCACTATAACTCAGTACCGAGTTATCTCTATTCGCTCGAATCAACTACAAATCATTGCAGTGGCCATCCTTGTTAAATCGAAGTAGTATGTAATTTTCGGAGTATGAATTGCATCATCTATGCAGAGAAGAGTAATTTTGATTCAAATTAAATCAGGCGGTTAACGAAAAATGATCAATCGAAGCCAGGTAAAAGCAACGTCATGGCGTGGCATCCAAACAGATAACTGGAATTCAAAGAATACTAGTTCGTGTTTTGTTTCAATCCAGAATACATTTTGTTTTCAAAGAAAGCATACTCTAGGAGGAAAATGCAAACTGGGTTTTTAACCAAGCAGAAGTCAACGGAAGTTAGAACATCAAGACAAAGACGAAACGACTTAATATTTGAAAGGTACACTCAGGTGGAAGAAGAAAATAGCTTGGGGAAATTTCAACCAGAAATATGCTAAGTGCATTAGTCGGTACTGACCTATGCCCATAACACGGTACCAAGTTATCATGCTCTACAACCAGCTCCACCAACTTCACACGAGTTATTCAATAGTTCCTCTATGTATTCCTTTGGGATTTCATAGAGTTTTGGATGACCTATCTTAAGAATTAAAGGGTTAACTCCTGTAAACCGCATAACAAACAAATTATGAAAAAATGATCATTAAAACAAGTCAACGATCTACGAAAACACAAAGGGCACCCTAAAATGAAGTAAGAAGCACGTCCCAACAGAAAACGATGAGTTTCCTCTTAAGGGGATGACTCGTTACCGAGTGATAGGGATAACTTGGTTCCAAGTTATAGCCTTAACTCGTGTGTCCCCCAACTTTTTCACATTATTCGGGCTGATATTTGGACCTCCCTGGAAGCGAGCTTCTGACCCAATATGACTGCTACCACTATAAACACAAACATTAGAGCAACCAAAAGAGGATCCGGCTTCTGCCATCACTATGTGGAACTTTACCTCTTCTCTGTCTTCTATTATCACACAACAGTCACTAAGGCAGCTACTTTGGGCAATTCTAGGACTTAGAATCTGTCTAACCCCTGTTCTTGCGACCTATTCTCTTTCAAATCTCTTGTACTCTCAAATAAACTACATCAGATATAAAAGCAACAAAGCTATAAAAAGGATATAGGCCATATATTGCTGAACCGCTATAAAATCTTATGTCTCTACTTTATTTCTACTATTTTCCTCTTATTTCAACTGTTATCTGGTAGATGTAGGTCTTACCGGTTCCCTACAATCTTTTTTTTTGGCGTTGATCCATTTTTGGCATCAGTATATATATATATATCATAAATTAATATGAAAATAAATTATAAATGAACAATGATAAAGAAAAACAAACATTAATCAACAAATATAATAATATAACGTATTTTGATAAATTGAAAATATATCGCAGCGGAGAAAACAAAATAAATCATTTAAGGAAAATCATAGAGTTCTTAACCTTGCTCTGATACTACATGTAAATTCTTAATCTTTAAATCAATAAAAGTAAAAACTAATTTCTGCATAAATTTTAACATGCTAACCTAAATCATAATAGGTTAGATCTAAATCGTTATAGGCTAGATCTTTGAAAAAATGATTTTCACGATCACATAATAGACTAATTGAGCGTATCTTGATTCATAGTAAAAGAATTAATTTCTAGTGAGTAATTTCCTAGGATTGTATTTCTCCCTCTTGACCCCTTTAGTTTGACAAGCTTTCTTGATAAAGTGGAAAACTAGATGAGTGGGTGGAGATAGAGAGGGAGAGAAAGAAGATCCCATTAGGGCATTCTATTCTTTATATACACCTACCATCAAGGTGGTAGTGGGAAATTACCTTTTATCCACTAATAGGAATTATTCTCTATATTTTATTAAATCCAATTTGGTACTTTTCACTTGAACCCGTTAATTACCCACTTGGCCTACATATGGGCTTGAGCATATCCAACAATAATGTTATTTTAACTAATCGGTAGTTTACTTATATTCAAAACGATAATCAATTTTGTTTAAGTAAGCAATTAAGAAGAAAAGGAAAAGGTGGAGGAGATGCCTCCTTCAATCTACTCATCCTTTAATGCCATTTTAAAACAATTTTGGACATTAGCTCAAACACATCCTACTATTGACTAATATGTTTGAAATTTAAAACCAACAATTTTAAATCTAATTTTAAATTAGGAAGGGTTTAAATTTATATTTGTGATTTTATATAAAATTCAATCTGTAAACTTTGAGTTGAAATAATATATATACTCCTATAAGTATACATATATGAATAATTACAAACTATATTTTAAATTTAAAATAACACATGTGCAATTGCGCACACAAACACACACACACACACACACACACACACACGTATTTATATCTGTGTGTGCATGTGTGTAAACTTTGAAGTTTAATATATGTTATAAAAAATAAAGTAACAAATTGAAATCCGTCTTTTACTTAGGAAGGATTCAAAAGGTTTTTATTGTTTTGCACAAGTCCACTTATGAATTTGGATTCAAACAACTTTTAAAAAAATGAAAACTATCTCCAAATGAATTATATTCAAAATAGTAAACATGTAAAACATGTATTAGATTTCCAAAAATGATTTCAGTAATTGACATATGTAACTTATCTATATTTGTGTATGTAGAGAGTTACAAATTTATGTCAATTAATATGAAATTATTTCTCATGAACAACCTAGGCACATATAATTTGTTGAAAAGGAATTAGATCTAAAATATACAAAGAATGTGAACATATGATCAAGTAAGATGTAGCATGTGTATGATCTAAATTATATTAACATGACGAACATGTAATCAATTGTAGTGTATCATGTGTGAGATCTAGACTATATACCAACATGATGAACAAATAAACAGATTAGAAATAACATGTATATGATCTAATCTTTATTAACATGATGAAACTGATAGAGTTAGGGGTATGCCTTAGGGGCAATTATGTAATTTGTTATATATATCTAACTCGATAACCAATCTTGTTCAAAATAAAATGTGTTTTCTTTCTATTGTATACTTGTTATATTGTGATATAATTAATTAAGTAATTAATTTAAAGTATATTAAATAGAAAGTCCTTAAATGATATGTTTTATGATAGTAATTACAATGCGTTGTGATCATGAGAATTTTATCACATTGAAAAATAACATATTTCTTTAAATATTCCTAGTCAAGATGTTTTGAGAGAGGATATTGATTCATCCATTGAAACTAGAGTACGCAACGCTCTCCAAAATTGGAAAGTGTATTGCTCATTGCTATTAGAGGCACCAAGGAGTTATGTACTAATAGTACTAGATAACTATGGAAAAACTCACTCGAGAGTTCTCTGTTGGTTAATATAACCGAGGTCAAATAGATAACCTTAAAGTGACGATGTTACACAGTTCCCTTGACTTGGGAATACCATAGAACTTCAATATGGACACTCCATTTTGATTGTAGTTAAATCATGGCATGTTGTCCATTGAACGAATATAGTTTTGTCTGAGTTGAACTGTTGAAGCATTGGAAGTGAAACAGAATTCAATAGAGAATCCGTTTTCTTAGTTATATGAGGTTAGTATCACGATCAACTATGATCAACTTAAAGTCAAAGTCTCTGGCCAAAGAAATAATATTAATAATAACTGTTATTATTGAATCAAGGATTTTATGTTTGGACTTACAAAATTGAATGTGGACGATGTTGGAATTTTGACTAAGATCTAATTTCATAACTCCTAATATGATATAGTTTTGACGAAAAGAGTTGGCGTAAATAATTGTTACCGAGTACCGCTTGCAATAAGTAAAATTGGATTTTACCAAAAAATGTGTGAGTAAAAAATTTAGCAAAAATTTCACACCATTAGCTAAGGTGATGTGTGAATGTTAATATTTGAATTGTTCAATATTAATAACTGATTGAATTTATATCATTGAGTCGCACAACCGAAATGATGAATACTCCAAATGAACCACATGATTTAATTGATTTATAATCATTGTAAATTAATTAATACTTATTAAATATTGATTAATAATTTTTAAGTTTATTTGAGTATCGTCATAATTTGATAAAATGTGTATGTAAAAGTTATAAACATGCATATCGATATACGATGTCGGTTGAATATTTAAGTTGGATTTAAATAGAATAAATAATAAGTAGGTTTTTAAATAAATTAATATTTATGTAACATTAGTTATCAAAATTTTATTTAACTTGTTTAAAAACCATTAATGCTTAATAAAGTGCATTTTTAACTTTATAAATGTGTTTATCGATATAAGATATCGGTGGAACATTAAATTGGATTTAAATGAAATAAAAATTGTTTGATTTGGGAAGATTTTGTGGCCCAGATCTCTCCATCTATAGCTCACTAAGGGGCAAGGGAAATTTTTTAAAAACTGGATTTGAAAAGACAAGAATTAATTACAACGAAGAGGAAAAGTCTCTAACATTGATTCTCCTTTTATTACCTTCTTAAAAAAACCAAATAAAAATTAAAAACAAAAGTTGGTTCTCATCTTCTGATTCGACAAATACCGGAGATTGATTTTATTGATTCTAGCGACTTTTTGATTCATTGTTTCAAGGTGTTATTTATAGGCCATTCATGGTAATTTTCGATTAATTTATTTATATGTCTCATCATTCATATGATTGGCTTTTGCGTGATTCATTATGTGTTCGATTGACCATCTTATAGTATATAAATCGAAATCCCTTCCATCTCAATTGAATATATGACTATTAAATTATTTTATTTCTGATCTACATCTGTTTTCCCCCTTTTTTAATATGTGCTCTTCTCAAACAGATATGTTTGGATTCTTTGTTACCATTAGTATTTTCTTGCAGTTTTATATAATGTTTAGATCAGTTTATTCTTATCATAAATTTTCACATGTCTAACTCATCTAAATCCTTTTCTTTTATTTTGGTGAGAAAAAGGAATTTGAAAGTTAACTTTGATTTAGATCCATTTTTACATTTATAAAACTTACATACACAACTGTAGATGAATTTTTTATGCTAATTTTTTATTATTCCTTCAAGATTGTTTTCTATAATTTGGTTAATTTTGGATACAAACATTTGAATATGTTCATGTAAGAATGAAAATCTTTTATTTTAACATTTATAAATGGACTTTGTGCAAATTATATATTGTCTTCATTTCTAAATTTAATAATTTAAAAAAAATCCTAAATTGTAGCTTCCTTTTTAATTAAAAGTTAACCAAGATTGTTAACATTTAACTCGCACTTCTACCCACACATACATATATATTACAAAATACCATGTTCACAATTATATGTTGTTCTAATTCTAAAATGTTAAAATTGAAACTATACACACACACATATATATGTTTATCTGTGTGTTTGTAAATATATGTGTGTTATGTTAGTTCGAATTTACAAAATAGATCTTATGTAATTATATAATTTTTATGTCAAACCTTTCTTTAATAGAAAGAAAAATTATTAATATTAATTTTGGATTTTAATTATGCAAAATTATCTATTTTGATTTTAAAATATATATATATATACATACACTGTGACGATCTACCTTTCTTACACCTAAATATGATACTTAATATATCCTTGATATTCGTGTGTCGATCATTTAAGTGTCTGTATGATAGATCGTTTGGCGTGAAAGAAAGAAAAAAGCATAATAGAATCTCACAAAATGCAATGAGTAATATAAATACGAACAATTCTTTACAAAAAGAAATCATCTTTATTATACACAACATTAGAGTACATTAACCTATTATCAGCCTGGACGGTTATAACAGCCTGTCCTTATAATTTCTGATAAATATGGACAGAAAACAAAGCAACCAAAATGATGGAAGAATACAAGATACGTGAATACATCGTGAAGAATCTAGCTTGTCTCCTGAAAGCTCCAAAGGATCCAACTAATTCTGGAAAATATGTTTAGGCAAACCCGAGCATTATAGGAAATAATGCCTGGTCAGTCTGGTAAAACTAGCGTGAGAAACTCAAATCACAAGCAACTTTATTATAACTTATTTAAACCTCCTTCATTTAATTATCTTTAAACCATATTAGCAAAATAATGATTTTAAACAATCATTCAAAAAGTATCAAATTACTCCAAGCACCTTTAATAAAATAATTGTCTAATTATCCTTTCAATATCTTATTTAAAGTGGTAATAAACTTTAAACCATTTCTAAAAGGATAAAATTTAAATGTTTGACTTCACAAGTTCAGAAGGAGGCTTAGTGACAATAAAGGTTCTTATTTAATTGAGTTTATATTTTCAAGTTATGACATAGGTATTTACATAACAAGCAGATATGTAAAAGAAATCAATCCATAACAACCATTCAACATATAAATGTCCAAGTTACCCTAATAGGAGATGGGGATTCTTCTGCTAAACACATGTCTAAGTTAATATAATGGCAGAATGAGTTTTTATTCTGCGTAATAGATGTCAACATAATCTACTTGGTGAACTATGGTAGGAATGTGATATATTCTACCAACAGATGTCAATTATAATTTAATTAGCAGAATGGTGTTTATTTATGCTAAACAGATGCCATTGGATTCCATATTCATTTAAGGTTAGTTAACGGTAATCGACATAGAAATTCCTTAGATTTAAAAAATATTCTTTAAAAGAGAGTTTAAAACTTTAAAAACATATTTCACTCTATTTAAATTGATCTTCGGAAATAAGTGGCTTAAAATTTAAAAATAAATTAAGTAACATTTAAACCTTTATTTTAATAATAATTAAACCTTTTAATTAATAATTAACTATTAAATAATAATTATCCTTTAAATAAATAATTAAATAATAGTTAATCTTTACATAAATAATTAAACCATAATTAATCTTTAATTAATAATTAAATAATAGTTTAAACCTCCATTAAATAATAATTTAAATCTTAATTAAGCCTTAATTTAAAATAATTATATAATAATTAAAATTAACTTAATTAGTAATTAATCAGTAAGAAAACCCTTTGTATAATAAATAATTAGTAACTAGTCTTTAATAACTAAATAATAATTTACCCCCGATTAATGATTGAAAAATAACTAACCTTTAAATAATTAACTAATTATAATTAACTTACTTGATTAACACTTAAGTACTAATTACCTTTGTTAACTACCGATTAAGTACTAATTACCTTAATTAGTTAATTAATTAACCATTAAATAAATAAATAAATAATTCTTACTTATCCATACTTAAAATAAGTTGTGAAAACACTTTTCAAAAGATAATTAAGTGAAAACATTTTTAATTTTGCAAAAAGAGTTTGTTTTACGAACTGCATTTATAGCGACTATCACTATATGACCCGTAATTTCAAAACTCGATTTATACTGCTAATCAATTTCAAAATTCTTGCTTTATGTTTTGATTTACTTTTATAAACTTGAATATAGCCTTTTGAAAATATAAACTAAAGGTTAAAACTTTATAAACTTTTCTCGAAAAATCCATAAGTAAACAAGTTATTAAGCAAGAGATTTCGATGTCGTATTAAAGCACAAATCAAGTGCTAATTTCTCCTTAGCCTACAATATTGTATGTATATTTCAAACATATATACATACATACATACATACATACATACATACATAGATATATATATATATATATATATATATATATGAACCACAACATCATGATATAAGCAAGGTCCTAACTTGCACTTTACTAACTTTTATCTTCTTATTTACAAATCTAAACAAACTTACATCCAAGCATACACATGTATAACCAAATCAACATCATATTCACCCAAACAAGTAATGAATTTATAATCACTTTCACATCATGAATAAAGTTAGAAACATTAGTAAAGGGGTGAGCTTTAACTCACCAAAAGCTACCAAAAGCTTACTAACTCGACCTGATCTTCCACTATGATTAGAAACAACTCTAGACCTTCGATTTTCCTTAACCAAAAATGGATTTTATAAGCTTTAAAGGCCAAGATGGCTCGGCCTAGCATAGGGTGGCCTGGCTATGACAATTTTTGAGGAGTCTTGACTTGATTTTTGGAGAAATGGAGTTGTAGAATGAAGGAGGAGGTTTAAACAAAGTTTTAGAAGTAAAAAGAGAACAAAGCTAAAGTTTTCAAATTTTTAAAATTTTAAGGAAGCCATGGAATTTCTTAAGAGCTCAAGGAAGAAGAAACTAGCTTTTTGAAATGAGAAATAAAAATGAAAAATGACAAAGAGAATTTTTGGAATTGGTTTTATATAAATTGAATTTAGTAAATTACTATATTATCCCCTAAGTATATGCCCTCCATTCATAGCATGCCACATCATACCCTTGTCTCCCTCCACCTCATTTCCTACAAAATTCTTGTCCCTCTTCTTTTTTTTCGAACCAACATGTATTAAATACCAATTGTACTTATGTTTAGACATATTATGACATGTTTCATAAGGTATCTTCCATTTAAACATTTTTCATTTTATTTTAACTTCATAAAAAGTCATATCAACTTATTTACTTAATTATATGTGCATATACACTTATATAAACCTAACTTTATTTAAAATGTATCTGTATATATTTACACTAGAGTTCACAACGTTTTCGACAACTTTTAGCTGACGAAAACTCGAAATTTCGAAAAACGAATTTCGATCACATATTCTATTTTTCTTCAAACTTGTTATTTTTGTAAACTAATTTGTAAAATTATTTAACCATCACTAGTTATTATTTAAAAGAGTTTTATTTTGATTATAAAATCTATTATTTGAATATTAAAGTTAATTAAATATTCACGAATCAAGGCGACGAAATTCTTGGTCGTTGCACTCTCCCTCTTAAAAGAATTTCAACCATGAAATTTTACCACAACCCTAATCCAGAAGACAAACCAAACCAGGAATACTTAAACAATATTCATCAATTTGTATATTGTACATAGATCATTCCTATGCAAAATCTGATTTGACCAATCACTCGAACACATATTTTATTTCTGGACTAGTATCGCTCATCCGACTCCCTAGTGTGGACGCTGATCGGGCTACTTAATTAGAAACCTCCGATCTGCTTACATAGCAATATACTATGATAGAAAATTTTTGGTTCCATATTAAGAATGCTCATCAAGTGTTCGCCATCAGAAATCGAGTGATAGATCCTTATTCGGAACGGTGTGCACCACCTTTAGTTATGTACTTGAATCATGGATCGAGAATTAGGGGAGAAGAGAAAATGATCTACGTAAAGCCTACGTATTCATTTAAAGGTTTTATCCACTTACTTTCTACCTCCCAAAACAATTTATGAAAATATTTCACAAAAATTTCAGCTTAGGTCTAACCATTTAAATGTTACAACTTATTTATGAAATCATTCATAGAGTTACTTTAAATTTATCAGCTTGTATAATACTCTCCTACATCCTAAGAGTATATATAAAACATTTGATTTTAATTCTATTCACTTTTAACTTATTCAGATGCAATCCCAATTTAATTTTGGGTCTAAAAACCGAGTCGACCAATACAACTTCTTTATCCATTCGGTCTGGTAAGTAGCTAAGAAGAGTAGGATGCTGGTATCCAAACTCTGTTCTAGAGTCTACTTTTTCTTAGACACTTCTAAGTCAAAAATGTTTATTAGCCGGTCCACTAACATCAAATAAAATTTAACCTTATAAGTGTTAAAACCCACAAGACAATGTCTAATAAAACCAAGTTTATTAAACCTTCTTATTAAATTAATTCAATTTTAAAACTCCATTTATTAACACATTCTTAATCAAGATACTTTTATATTTTGGAAACTTTAAGAGCTAAATACCTGGTTTTTATTTCAAAAGTCTTTTTGAAATGATACTATATTTTCAATCCTTAGTGTAACGAGCCAGAATTTTGGTTATTTGAAATTGGAATATTTAATCGATTTTAAATATTTAAAAGTTAATTTTTAACTTGAATTTCAAATATAACTATTTATTGGATAATTTAATTATTGAATTTAATAATTGAAAATTAGTTAAATTATTAAATCTTGAGTTTAAAGCTTGTTAAAAATAAATTAAAGGCTTATAAAATTTATATTAATAATAATGAAGATAATAAAACTTTTTAAATTGAATTTAAAAGTGATTTGTGCAGTTTTAAAATTATATCGTTTGAATTAACGTATATAAATAGCCATCCGGGGCACAGTCTCGGATTTCGATGAAATTAGCTCCATTAGATCCGTAATAGTGTATTATTATCGGATTTCAAATTTCGTAGCGTTTGGAGTTATCGTGTGGTCGTACGGGATATAAACGCGTTGAAAATTATATCGAAAATTCAATATAATAATTGGGATCCAAAAAGTTATCTTCTGCATACGATCGAATTAGGACTCGAAACCTTTTCCATTGCGTTCTGAATAAGAGTATAACATTATGAACGTCTAGTGGCACGCCTCGATAGGAGTTCGAGATTTTAAGTTACATAAAACGAGACGATTTGGAAATTTAAAAATATACATATAATTGACTTGACCTTTTTAATTCACATCAGCAGTTATTCCTCCTTTTCAAATCACTGTACTTGACAAATTCAAACACATTTCCCCCCTTTTTAATCATGTCCCTTTTCATTCTATCATCACGCAAGCGCGATAGAGAGAAAAAAAGGAGCAAGTAGAGAAAAATATACCGATCTAACAAAAATTCTTTTCTCCACCTATACTAAACTAAAAATCATGAAACCTATTTCTAAATTCAAGTTTTTGATTCTCTCTGGACTGGTATGGCTTTTGGATGGTGCGTATTTGGTTGGGGATGTTTGACGTTCAGCAGAGTAGGCTAGGGCTTGGAATTTCTGGAAATTCGTGAAGCCTGAGGTCGATTGGAGATCGAAATCGTGTAGAGCTCGTTGAGGCGCACCTCGGGGCTGAGTTTGGTGGCATGCGACTTAGATAGGGTGGTCGCAATATGGTGGGGGGTCGTGTGCGATGCTCCAGGTCGCGTTACGTATCGATGAGCCGGAGGTGGCGAGATGGTGTACAATCAGGAGAGGAAGTCGAGGCGGATTTGTGGATGGTCGCAGATCGATGGATGGTGGCTTGGGTTGTTCGTTCACGTGCATGTCTCGTTCGTGCATTGGGTTTTACTGGAGTAGGCAGTGGAGAATAAGGAAGGAGGAAGAAGGAGTGGATGGGCCGGGTTTTGAAAATATGGTATGGGCTTTGTTTTTATATAAAAAAAATAGAAGAAAAAAAGAAAAAGAAGAAAAAAAAATTGAAGGTAGATGAAAATAGAGGAAAGGAGAGAAGAAGGCTGGCAGCGGGCCGGGTTTGTTTTGTTTGGGTATGAGTTTAAATTTAAATAAGTTACATTTAATTATTTTATTTTTAAAAATTGTATCGACAACTTATAAAATGTGTTTCTCTCTCTCACGAGATCTGGTTCGGACGATTCAAGTTGCATTGGGATCGTATTGCCATCGCCTACGGATAGGAATTTGATTAGTCGAGATCTGAGCTTGCAAAATTTTCAAATAATTTCAAACGCGTTCAAATTAAATCGGAACCGGAACGCGAAAGCGACAAGAAAGAAATGTGAGTTAATCTCACTCAATTTTGGATTACTGCATTAAATTTTAAATAGTTAAAGTTTATTATTGATTGATTGGTTAAATTGATAAAATTATTATCAGTTGAATGTGATATTATATATAGTAGTATATATATTAGTAGTTGGAGTGATTGTTCCCGCATATTTTAGCGGATGAGACCCTATGCGTCACGCATAATAGCGGATGACCCTATATACCGCGATACCCCTCTCAAAGTGGGATTGGTATTTTATGTTGTTTTAACATCTGTGGATGTAGGGAAACATGTTGGAGGGATCCAACTGGATTCCTCAAAATGTTGAATTAAATTTCATATACAATGATATATGGTCTGTTTGAATAATATGTGGTAGATTATAGTGCATTTGAATTTATTGGGTGCTATGGTAGTTTTGGCCTAGATTTTTAGTATTTTTAAATATCAATAATAAATGTTTTGAATTTGGGAAGAAGAATAAAAAAGAAATTGGAAATAAATATTTATAGTGAAATTTGGATTAATTAAAAGAAATGAAATTTGGGTAAAATAAATAGTTTGATTTTAAATTTGTACTTAATAATTTCTGAATATGGAAAAATATTGGTTTTGGAATACTGTAAATAAAAGGATTTTAAATAATAAACTTAAGCGATATTTGTTTAAGTGTAAGAAGATTTTAAAATCGAGATTAAAATAATTTGGGAAAAATAAAAAAGAAATTTGAAAATAAAATATGAAATTGTTATACTAGATCTTAAATAAGATTTTAAGTTATGAAATGGAAGTGGAATCAGAATTTAGTTGGGTTCTGGAATATAGTTGGGTTATTTGGGAAATTTATTAAAAACGGAATTCAATTTAGAAATTGGTTTGTAATCGATTATATATTGTGAAACCGTTATAAACGGGAAATGAGACTATGGGATTTATAAACAGTGTTTCTAAATAAAATGAAGTAGTTATCAGTTGATAAATTGAAGATATAAATTCACAGTGAGGATTTACTATGAGATGGGTAAATCGGCTTAAAAATAAATGATAGATTTATTTTTAATGTGAAAGTGGATTTACGAAATTGGGACGTAAATCAAAATTGGTGATAAATCGAGAGGGATTTATAAATATTAGAACGGCTAATATTTTATTGAAAAGATAAGTTTGTTTTAAAGAGAAAAAAAGGAGGATATTTAATTATTAACTAGGTACTTTAAAAAGTGTTTAAGAATATTTCAAAAAATTAATTATTTAGTTATTTTAATTTTTCTTAAAGTATATTAAATTATTAATTAAGTTAGTTTATATTAAGTCAATTATTATTTAAGAATCGATCAGTGTTATTATTTTAAAAGGGTAAATTATTCAATATTAATATTTTATATAATAACTTTTATTAAAGAGTATGTGCCTAAAATTTAACTTGGAAAATTATTATAGGAATTTTGTAAGTATTATTTTGAAAATTATTAAATAAAGTTTTCGGAAAGTAATGGTATACTTTCATGGCAAAATCGGAGGCAGAGAGTGCCCACAGTTAATTTTTGGATTTCTTTGGGATAGAGACGTAACCATTGAGCTGTGAATCCATGATTGATACCGCAGTGGTACTTTCCATATTATTTAAAAAAAGGTTTTCAATTGTTTTTGAAAAGAATAGTATGTGGATATACTAAATTCGGTAGGATAAGTATATATTTTGGATAATGAGATTTAAGTGATTGAAATTAAATCGAATAAGACTTAGTGAAGTCAGTTAAAAATAGAATCTTTGATTATATGACTGTTTATTTGATAGTTAAATAACCAACTATCAAATATGGACCCAAAATATAACTTTGGGAATATCTAGGGGAAACACGGGATATATGGTACAGTTGTCATTCGAGGTGCTATACTGTACGTGTAAACTCGTTTCGTTCTTCTTGGACAATAATAAGGAAATCCATCCACTAACGGCTAGGAGGTGATCTCCGATCTTATTTTCGTCTGTTTATTTCCTAAAGAACCGGGGTTGAGTTTATTGGAAATGTCGATCGTTGTTTCGAAGAGACCGGGATCAGATAAGTTATTCGAAAACCACTTCGATCCATCAAGTACGTTTTTGAAGTGAAAACAAGAGCATGGAGTCGAAGATGGAGCAGTGAAGTGCATGGGCTAATCGCTACTAATCCTGAGGATGATTCCAAAATGGATGTAGTAGGAATAGTGCCTTCGGTCCCGTTCAGACCCAGAACGGACTTGTTTGGATGAATGATATAAGTACATTGTCATTGGAGGACAATGAGCATTCTAAGTGAAAATTCCTTAAAAGGTAATCGTAGCCTCTAGCCTCATCAACCGGGAATGACTAAAAATTAGGGGAGATGCAGCAAGGCTAAGTGGGTCGCACCCAATTAGGGGTGTTCATCACCTTTCTAAATACCCTCGGATATTATTACTATGGTGCGCGGAAGAGCGCGGAATGGGTGAGAACACCCGGGGTGATATCATATTTGTTCTATCTAGGTTATGGGTAGTCCACTATTGTGTTGTAGGGGATCCCGGCGTGGTCCTCGATACATTTTTCTAGACGTGTACTGTGACAGGTGGTACCCCAGTGCCTAGTCATTCGTATGTAATCCATTCTCCAATACGTGCCTTTATGGTTTTGGTTGTAGAGCCAGTATGCTGGAATTTAATTAATGTAACAATTTCATCTATTTAAATAAGTATTTGTACTTAGACACTATTATAATATCAAATGATTTTGATAAAAAGTTTTTGGTTATCGTAAGATAAAAACCCGTCGTGTTTATGTCTAGCGTGGTCTTATGAGATACCTTTGTTTTCAAAGGATTTTGATAACTTTAATAATTCAAATTGAGTGTGTTTTCTCACGCTGGTTTTCTAGACTGACTCAGGTGTTATTTTATTATAATGCTCGGGTCAGACTGAGTATTACAGGTACATGATAGGATGCTATGGAGCTCAGGAGATGAGCTGGATGATGAAGACGTATTTCACGTATCTGATTATATTCTACTGTGTATTGTAGGATGTATATTCAGCTTTGTGGGGACAAGTTATTATAACCGTCTGGTATAGTGTTATTGATGTGTTGTACACTGATGATGTGATATCTAGATAACAGTTATAGTTTCTTTTTGTATAAAGACATGTCATTATCTATTATATATTGTTCCGCTGCGATTGTGAGATTCTGTGTTGTTGTTCTGTTTCTTCTTCTACCTCTTCCTTCTTTTCTTCTAACGATCTAGATTTTTCGGCACTCGATTATTCGGCATGCTATATACAGTGGACATATTGATGTCGATTTTCGAAGGTCGAAAATCTTGGTCGTGACACTTAGAAAATATACATATAGCCCGAGTAACTCAAAAATGTTATCAAGGAACCGGGTACTACCAAATAGTATCATATATCTCCTTTTCCAAAAAGGGTAGTACTCAAGAGAAGTGTTTACCATTCGAACACATGTCCTACCCATTTTTAGTCACTTTGCGAGGCACTCGAACTAGTTAATTATAAAAATACTTCTTTTTTCAAATCCCTTTTTGAAACAATATTATGTATATATATTTCCAAATAAATAGTTTAACAAACTATATATTACCAACTTGCTTTGGATTTGTTCAAATTCGAATTCGTTTCGATCGTACAATGACAAAGAGAATAATTTACTAAATGCACTATCACGTCTGCCTAAGCAAGCAACCGATTGTCACTTAGAAGATTATTCTGATCATCACAAAACAGATCGAGACTCATTTATTGAACTGTCCATAGAAAAATATTGCTCTCAAATTTCTTTTCAAAATATTTTTACTTTGAAGTATTTTTAAGTAAAATCATTACTAATTTTCTAAAAATCATTTGAAAACTTTATCTAAGTCACCGGGATTTGAATTCTTTGAAATTGCATCTTATTTTCAAAATATATTTTATTCTGATTTAAAAAATCAAATTTTTATAAAATCATCTGAAATATTTCTTTTTAATAAACACCTTAATTTAAAATCTAATTTTAATCCCACTTTATCAACGAACGCCTTATAGTCAAATTGTGAAATTAATTCACAAGGTGTTCATTTTAATGTTCCCACAAATTCTATCTACTAAACCTATGTTTTTAAAAGAAAGATTGCAAATGATTCTGCGAACCATAGCTAATGCTCAAGACTGGGTGAGCATGACTATCAAACCCTATACGATAATAATTAAATATTATCAACTCCTAACAACAACACATAAAAATTAACTATACTTTATTTTTGAAAATTATTTCTTTATATATAAAATATATTCCTAGTAAAATTATTTCATTTACCAATTTAAAATGATACTATGTTGATTGGCGTTGTTCAAGTGTTTAGACATCCCTATCAATAATGTTAGCTACTCGTATTGACCAAAATCCATAAACCACTCAACCGATCTGCCAATACAATACGAAGCATTCTTATAGCACTAACAAATACGTGCTCTTATATATAGCACACTCAAACTTATCTAAGGTGTCACTTACCCTATCCTTATTGAGTTTACTCCACCAGGGCCAAGGTTCTCGCTTAACCTTGCGCATTGATACCAAATGTAATTATCTGCCTTTCTTACACCTAAAGATGACACTTAATACATCCTTGGTACTCGTGTGCTGATCATTTAAGTGTCCGAAAGACAAGTCGTTTAGGGTGAAAGAAAGAAAAAGTATAATAAAATATCATAAAACATGACGAGTGATATATAATATGAACAAGTCTTTACAAAACAAAATCATCTTTATTATACACAACATCAGAGTACATTAACCTATTATCAGTCTTGGCAGTTATAACAGCTTGTCCTTACAATTTTTGATAAATACAGATAGAAAATAGCGAGCAAACAGCGTAAGAATATAAGATACATGAATAAATCTTGAAGAATCTAACTCTTCTCCTGAAAGCTCCAAAGGATCCAGCTAATTCTGGAAAATATGCTCGAGTTGACCTGAGCATTATAGGAAACAACTCCCGGGTCAATCAGTAAAACCAGCGCGAGAAACTCAAATCACAAGGAACTTTATTATAACATATAAAACCCTTTTCAAAATCAATGGTATCTAGTAACACCATACCGCACATAAATACGTACGGGTTTTTACCTTACGATATCCAAAACATTTTTGTATGAAAATCCAGTGATATTATCATAATATCTAGGTTTAAAATAAATATGGAATCATAGGCGCAATTGTTACATTATAAAATTTCAGCATAATAGGTATATAATCAAGTCTGAAGGCACTTATTGGAGAATGGATTCCAACAATGGCAAGGTAAGGGACTACCTTATGTACAGTATACCTCTAGATAAAAGTACATGGGGTCAGACCCTGAACTTGGTCCACTCCTGCCATAATAGAATCGGCCTACCTCGAAACTTGGATAGCAATGAATTTGTCATCACCCTAAGTGTTCCCAACCTTAATAGAGAGCTCTCATGCACAACCAAATCCATAATATGATAATCTAGAAAGGTAATGACACACCTAAATGGGAGCGACCCACATAGCCCTACTGCATCTACCCTGTTCTAGCCATTTCCCAGATTGTTAGGCTTTAGGAAATGCTTTTACCTCTTCTCTTAGCAGGGCAACTTGGAATGCTTTCGCCGCCTTCCAGGCAGAAATGCAGTGCTAGCATTTATCTATACAAGTTCGTTCTAGGTCTGAATGAAACCGAAGGCACTACTTTTACTACATCCATTTTGGAATCACCTTAGGATTAGTAACAAGTAGCCCTTGCACTTTAGAGAACTCCATCTTTAATCATCTTCAAGATGTCTCCCATTCGAACGCTTATGCCGGTTCGAAGTGGTTTTCGGATAATATATCTGATCCCAGTTTCCCTGAACCGACAATGAAAGTTTAAGACTGACCAAGTTCGATAGTCGGTTATTCAACTGTCAAATAAAGCAAACAACAAGAATTCATAGATTTGATTACCTACAGCAACCACTAAGCCTCAAAATAAATCTTTTATTTATTAAATGTCTTTCAAAATATTTATCAAAAATATTCATATACTTATCTCAACGACAAACATTTGTTAAAGATTTCTTATTTCGAAATCATATTAAAGGGATCAAAACAAACTTTATATAAATTAGAGATAAGAATAACCCCAAATATTATTCTTTCGGTGTTAAGCATAGAACGAAAGTTCCATACCACCATAATTGAGAAGGTCGGTTAAGGGAAATCAAGATCTCAAATTCTTTTGTAAATTTCTTCAATAAATCCTTAATAAATACTTTCATTTATGAAATCTACTTTACTTAAATTTGAAACCCATTTATAAAACTCTTTATAAATCTCCAAGTCAATTTATAAAATTCTTTTATAAATATCCAAACCATTTATAAACTCATTCCCTAATTTCAAGATCTCTTCTCAATATATAAAACTCCTTTTATAAACTTTCCTTATTTAAAACAAAACTTCTTAACAAACTTTAATCGGTAAAGTTCCTTTGATAAAATCATTTATTTAAAACACCTTTAAATAAACAAGTTATTATTTAAACCTTCTTCATTTAATTATCTTTAAACCATATTGGCAAAATAATGATTTTAAACAATCATTTAAAAAGTATAAAATTACTCCAAACACCTTTAATAAAATAATAGCTAATTATCCTTTAAATATCTTATTTAAAGCAGTAATAAACTTTAAACCATTTCTAAAAGGATAAAAATTAAATATTTTACTTCACAAGTCCGAAAAGAGGCTTAGTAACAATAATGGTTCTTATTTAATTGAGTTTATGATGTGCACGTAAATGTGCATATTTTTACCACCATATTTAATCTATTTAAATTAAATAAATGATCATATTGGGTATTTTAACTTGTTTAAACCAAAATTCAAATTATTTGAAATTGTCACATATTCATCTTCATATAGGGGCAAAACGGTCATTTTTATGCATTTATTAAATTGTGAAAATTTACTTGGAATTTTCTATGTTGTTTTGTAGGAAATTTGGTGAATTTTACAAGTGGTTACATGATGATATATGCATGCACAAGAGTGAAGAGAACAAATGAAGATGGAAATAATTCAAAGTGAAGATAATGGAGGACCCCACCTACCCACCTACCTTAATGTACAAATTAGAGGCTAATGCACATGCTTATAGAATTAATGGCTTCATGTACACTTAAATGAGGATTATTTGAAGCTAATGATTACTTGGCCTCCACACTTTCTAAGAGGGTATTTTGGGCATTCCCCAAAAATATGAATTAGGGTTTAACACATGTATAAAATCCCCTTATGTTTCATGTAACCCTCCTCTCCCTTAGTCTCTCTTTAGTTAGTTTAGCCTCAAATAAAAAGACAAGCTCTTTTTCTCTTTTCATGGCTACTTAGCCATTTTTATTCTCATGTAATTTCTTTTATATGCAACTTCAATACATGTTCTTTTCCTTTTCATGCTTATTTCCTTTCATGTTGTAGTGTAGATTTGTTTATTTATGCAAGTAGTGTAGATTTTATTTTATGCAGTTAGATTAGTTTTTCTTTCTTTCATTTAGATCTCTTTTTCTCTTTGTTTTGTTCTATGTTGCAAGCTACAGTTGTTCATATGATAACAAAAATGAGAGCTTAACCCCTTCAATTTAGGGGTAATGAAGCCTCTAATCATGTAGCTTCAATATTTTGATGTTTATACTCTCTTTTTGTGCTTTAATGGAAACACTTGAAGTGGTTTAATGATGTTGTTTAGCTTTGAATTTGATAGTCTATATTGTTCATAACAAATAGGCTATGCTTAAACAAACATAACACAAATTGCCTCTTCATCTAAATATGATTATGGCAAAGAAGTGAATGTTGAAATTGAAATTTGATAGCCTATATTTCTAAACAATAGTTAATAGGCTATGCTTAAAATAGATTTTTATTTCAACTTTGTTGTCATATTTCATAAGAGTTAAATGTGTATTAGTGGTTGTGTTATAGTTTGATGGTTTATATTGGGCTAATTAATAGCACAAATATACCATACTTATGATAAGCACATCAACTAATTACACTAATGACAAGAAAAGAGAGATCATAACTTCATTTTGTTGATTTATATGATCTAGAGAGTGGATTTATCTCTAAATTGTCCTCAAACTCTCATATTTTTATCAATTTTCTTTTGCTTGTTTTTCTCATTTTTTTAGCTAATCACTCGACTTTGGTTTAATTTGATTGAATAGAATTTTAAAATCATCAATTCCCTGCGGATCGACCCGTATTCGCCACGTGCTACATTCGTACACCGTGCGCTTGCGGTAAATTTTAATTTAAATTCATTCGACGGTATTCTAAACCGATAGAATTTCCGTCAACGAACAGTTTATATTTTCAAGTTATGCCATGGGTATTTACATAACAAGCAGATATGTTAAAGGGATCAATCAACAACAACCAATCATAATATAGGTGAATGTCCAAGTTACGCTAATAACAAACGAGGATTTGTTTTGCTAAACATATGTCAATGTTATTATAATAGCAGAATGGGTTTTTATTCTGCCCAATAGATGTCAACATAATGTACTTGTTGAACTGTGGTAAAACTACGATCTAATCTACCAACAGATGTCAATTATAATTTGATTAGCAGAATGGTGTTTATTTCTGCTAAATACATGTCATTGGATTTCATATTCATTTGAGGTTACTTAAGGGTAATCGATATAGAAATCCATTGGATTTAAAAATATCCTTTAAATGAGAGTTGCTTTAAAAACAATACCAATCTTTAGAAATAAAGTGGTTTAAAACTTTAAAATTTTTATTCAATAATTAAATAACATTTTAACCTTTTTTTAATAATAAAACCTTCAATTAATAATTAACTATTAAATAAATAATCAAATAATAATTATCCATTAGATAAATAATTAAATTATAATTAATCCTTAAATAAATAAGGAAACCGTAATTAACCTTTAATAATAATAATTAAATAATAGTTTAAACCTCCACTAAATAATCATTTAAATCTTAATTAAGTCTTCATTTAAAAATAATTAAATCTTAATTAAATTTAACTTAATTAGTAATTAAACCCTTTTTATAATAAATAAATAATTAATAATTAATCTTTAATAACTAAATAATAATTGTTACCACTAATTCTCACTTTAACCTTGTCGAAACTAAAATGAATAGAAGGGAAAAAAGAACAAGAGATGACAGCACCAAAGCCTTTCGAAGGAGTCGAAGGGATGCTACAGCCAAAAGTCAGATATGTCATAAGCTTTCGAAAGGGTCGGTGGGGTCGAAAGCTCCCTTTCAAAACAGATACTTTCGCCTACATGAAGACATTTCGAATAAGTGGAGGAATACCTTTCGAAGGCAGCAAATAAGAACAACTCATATGCACGCCAAACCTTTCGAAACTAAAGGTTTCGCCTTCATTCAAATTACTTAGAAAAATGCCTTGATCAGAGTAACCCCTTCGAAAGCTTAACCATGCTTTTCGAGCCGGTTAATGCCTTTAACAACTAAGAGGGGTTCCGCATCTATTCGCAAGTATGTATTCGGAAGCTACCTTCCACGTCGAAACCCAAAGTATTTCAATACCGTTGAAACCCCAAGGATGTACCTGCTGACATAGTCGAAAGCTCATGCTCCTTCTCACTTGCAACAATAAAGCAAACAAGGGGAAAAGGCCCATCTACCCCTTTCGATGAAGGCGGAGGCATTCAAATCCCTTCAAATGCAATGCTGAGGGATGCACAAGTGTTAAAAATGATGAAAAGTCTATAAAGCCACCTTTCGACCAGGTCGAAAGCACTGAGTCGAATGGTGCCAACCCGCACCTGTAAATAAGACCCTTGGGGTGTGGTTTTGGGGATCCGAATTCTTTCACTCTACTCTTGTATTTTCTTAAGATTGTAAACCCTAACTCTGAAATCAGATCGGGGATTTGGTCAGATTGTACTACTTGAGTTTAAGGAAAGCAAGATTATATTACTTTTGAGTATATGGCTGCTTTGAAACTCTGATTGGATTTATTTTTGATCTGTTTATGTCGACTTGGTTGAAAGGACATCTTCTAAAGGAGCCAAAACCCTTACCTCATCCAAATTACTTTAAGCCTTAGCACTTAAACTCGATATACCTAAAGGTCACCTTTCGAGTAAGTCGAAACCATAAACTTAGCTTATTTTCCCTAGATTTACAGGACGAAACCCAAGCCATCGAAGAGACTAGCCTTCGACAGAGTCGAAACATATCCATTCAAACCAAATCCCTGAATCGTTAGTACCAACCCTTAGTATATCACCATTGTTTCGAAAGGAGGTTTCGAAGGAACAATTAAACTAACCCACCAAGATCGAAGGACTCAAAAGAAGGGGATTTAGGTATGTCAACTAAGTCAAAAGGTTAAACAAAGTGAAGTTTTCACTACAATGACACATTCAAAAGGTAGATTAAAGGAAGTAATAAGATTCCAATTTCCTTAATCTAATCAAAGAGAGTTTCGAAGGAGACTCCTATGCTTTAAATTCTACTTTGGGATGTTGTCAAGTTTTCTTGTTAACGTTTTTGGCACCAGAAGGGGGCTCGAACCATCGGCCTTGTTGAACTTCCAATTTCACGTTTCTTTAACCCAATTCTATTCCAAGCCTAACTACTTTAGAATTTTCTATCATGATGTTTAACTAGATCAAAAGGTCCGAACAAGGGTCCTCAGAACCACACTTAATTGGATTCTCCCCAAGAACAACTAATGATTCCAAACTACATGAAGAGCAAATGCTAAGATTGGAAGCTCTAAGGATTATAAAGAAGAAAAAAGCAGAATCATATGACCCAGAAAAATGGAGTTTAAACCCTTTCCACATTGGTCTCACACCTATCTTTGCCTTAGGGAAAACAAAGGATACAAATGATAATTTGTTCAACCAAATGAGGAAAACAATTCAACCCTACACCAAAGGCACAATCTTTGAAGAAGGAATGATGGCTGATTACAATGCCTTTGCATATAAGTGGCATCAAGCAATGAGTGGGACATCGCCAACACACGAACTTCAAAGGGTTTTGAAAATAAAGTCGGTCTTTGAGGATGAAGCTTCAGAACCAAGTAACAAAAAAATCTGGAAACCATCCTCAAAAGACAAGCTTCAAATATAGACACCCAAAGGAATGTAATTTGACAACATCAATCGAGAATGTTTACCTGCTAACTAAAGAAGAGCTCAATTATTGGCCATCACAAAAGAAAAAACCTAAATATGAAAGGAATCTGGGAAGATCCTATTGCCACTATCATACGATGAATGGACATGAGACAAATCAATGCCAAGCACTCGAAGGAATGATAATCAACTTTTTCAGACAAAGAAAAATTAATAGGTTTGTAAAAAGATCCAAGATTAAGTCAACAAAGAACTAATTTACTAAGAAAAATCTACATGGTTGGGAGTAGAATTCTCCTCGCACTTGGGCATTACCTTAAACGGTTAAAGCCTTTGTCCGCACCGAGTTGGCCAGGTCAAAGCGCCTCCTGGAGAGAGGTTAGAGTAAGCCTTTATCCACGCCATGCTATGGCCAGGATAAAGCATCGATAAGCCCTTGGCCGCGCCACGTTATGGCAAGGTCAAGGCGCCTCCTGGTGGGAGGTTAGAGTAAGCCTTTATCCGCGCCATGCTATAGCCAGGATAACGCATCGACAAGCCCTTGGCCGTGCCACCCTATGGCCAGGTCAAGGCGCCTTCTGGAGGGAGGTTAGAGTAAGCCTTTATCCGTGCCATGCTATGGCTAGGTTAAATCATCGACAAGCCCTTGGCCATGCCACACTATGGCCAGTCAAGGTGCCTCTTGGAGGGAGGTTGGGTAAGTCCTTGGGGTCCTGCTTGTGGATAAGCTAACCAAGCGCACCAGAAAACAATGGACTAAGACGTCCAAGCTCGAAAAGCGGTATATTAAACAACAGACTAAGATGTCCAAGCCCAAGAAGCGGCATATCAAATAATGACTAAGAAGTCCGAGCTCGGGAGGCGGCTATTAACCCGCCTTTTGGCAAGGCCGCAAGCAGGCGGGTTTAACTAAGTCAATTGATCGGTTATCGAGGATGGAATATGATAGGTTTGAGTCAACTGGATGGATAGATGATCAATCATGGATGATAAGTATGATTACAATGCCGGGGTTTGGCATAACATGGGTCGGTCATGAGCGTTCGGTCATTGGAGTTCGGCCATGTGGTTTGGTCATGATGGAGTGGACCGGCATAAGGTAGTGGTTCGGCATGCTTTGGATTGGTCGGGCATAGACACTGGGTTGGTGTTGTGAAGGCTTTGGGTCGGTAGGAAGGTGGTTCGGTCAAGATGGAGTGGATCGGGGTCGGCCTTTCGTTTCTGGATCAGTAAGCCATGGTATCAGCAAGCCATGGGATCAACAAGCCATGGGATCGGCATGGGAAGAGCACTCTGGGTCGGCATCCATTTCTGCTTCGGGTCGGTAAGCGGCAAGCTTCGGGTCAGCACTGGCATATCCCCGGATCGATATAGGGAAGTAGGTCAGCATCAAAGTGGGTCGACATTTCTGGGTCGGCTACGAAGAGTTAGGGTCATATTCAAAGGGGATCGATGTTTTGAGGAAGGAGGTTAGGCATTGAGTGACTTCGAGTTCCAGCCCTGTTTACTTCGAGTCAAATATGAGGTTGCTTCAAGCCACTCCCGGGGCAAGACTGGATCAGCATGCTCGGAGTTTAGGGTCGGTCGTAGTGTTGGGTTTTGGATCGGCTATGGTATTGATGGGCCAGGACCATTCAGGAAGCCCATCAACTCAGATTTTGCCGATAAATACAGCATGTAGGGGTTCAGAAAAGGGGGCTCCATTCTGTTTTCCTCCTACTTCCCCATTAAGGCTACTCTGCCATTATTGCTTTAAAAACTCTGGATTGTAACTATAATTGATTCTCATATCAATAAAAAGGAAATTTCTGAGTGGACGTAGACCGGAGTTAGCCGAACCACTATAAATCCTGTGTTATTACTGCTTTCTTTTTAATTTTTATTGTTCTTCATATTCATACTCTCTACATACATTATGTCTGTTATCTGCGACTGTGACTTGGTGCTTTGATCTAGATTTGGGTGTTAGTGACCAATTTTGGCGCTAACAGCAGCAAATCAAGTGACACATACCCAAAGAGCGGTGCAAGACAGAAGGCTTAAATGAGAATCTACAGCCTTCGATTTATTTCCAAGAAGGGAATTTCTGAACTTCATTTATTAATACCTGAATCCGGGCCTCGAGTCATTCATTATTCAGAACTTCACTCATTAATGCCCGAATCTAGGCTAAAGGTCTCTATTAAGAAGATTATCATTATGGACTTCTAGTTATCATCCAAAAATACCCGGATCTAGGTTTCAGGACAATCACTAATAATTCCTGGACTTTACTCCTTAATCCCCGAATCTGGGCGACAGGCTTCTATTATCGAAATTACTATAGATTACTGGTTATCATCCACTATACCCGAATCTGGGTTTTGAATCTTTTAACCCCCGGAATTTCACTCGTTAATGCCCGAATCTGGGTTCCAAAGCAATTGATGTTTAAGATCTATTTTACTAATGCCCAAATTAGGGTCACTAGACTTCCACTACCAACATTCAAACAAAGATTTATGGACTTTGATTACATGATTAATCACTGGTTTTCCATTAGCTATCTCCAAAAGGTAAATTTCTAAACTTCAATGATTAGTGTTTGGTATTCTATCAATATGATAGAAGTCGGATTCCTGGCTTTCTCTCTCATCATTATCAAAGATGAGTTTCATGGAACTCAACCGAATTCAATTATGGAATTGTATTTCACTCACTATCATATGTTAACATACTTATCTGTTAACCTCCACAAATAATATGGAAAAACTTCTATATAGATTTCAAGTTGACAATAAGGAATATTGTTTTACTTCATGTTTTTCAGGGAAAAGAGATCAGTAAAAAGGATTGGAAGATCCGGCAAATACCAAAATCATAGTGCAAGTTATCAGAAAGCTGATTCAGAAAAAATAGTATAAGAATGGATTACAACTAGGTGATATTTACAAAATTTTCATAGTTTACATAATTTACGAAATTATTTACAAGTATATGATACAAATATATACATTTTACAGATCTTAAATAGCTTTTTCTAGATTTTCGACAATTAAGGGATCAACGATGCGATGAATTATGATACGAAGAACTTCCTTAAGCTTCTTCTCTTTTTTCCTTATCTTATCGATATCATCAATAAATTCGATATGTGTATTCAAAGCATGATTGAAGGCTTTGTTTGCACCCTTGAGAGTTTTATTTTCCCTTTCTAAATCAGCGATATGCTTCTGAAGAAGATATTTTTCGTGTTCAAATTTTTGAATCTTAGCTGCATATTCATTTATGCGTTGCGAGTATCTCACTCTCTGTTGTTCATCAAAATACTTCATCATCTCAAATTTGACTTTCCTACACCATTCTCCTACTACTTTTTCATCTAAGCTAGGAGGAGGATTAGTCATAGCAGGGAACTTTTGGATGGCAAGAGAAGTAGATCTTGTTAATTTTACAACTGATGGAACAATGGAAGAAGCTGGTGAATCGATGTTTGAAATATTATTTCCCATAATGAATTCAAGCGATTCACACTGAGTTTGACTATCTTTTAACTTAATCTCCAAATCACTTAATTGTTGGAGAAGTTCCGACGTCTTATGGGGAAAGTGATTTAAAGGATTTGACTTAATTTTGGCGCTTCAATATGGAGATTGTTTCATTCTTACTATTATCATCCGCTTCTAAACTAGCGATCTGATCATTGAGATTTATAACAATAATATTTTAAAGCAAATATCTTCTGCGCCATTCTAGAGCTTCAGCATTATTTTGAAAGCGAGTAGACAAAGGATTGCTAAGAAGTTTCCTCTTTTCAATATCTTCCAACAGTCTAAGAAAGTGTTAGCGTCTTTCAAAGCTTGAGTAACTCCTATTTAAACAAACAAAAAAGAAATTAAAGTCAAGACTCGAATAATCAATCTCTTTATTAAAGCGAGTGAACACCTGTTTCACATTTAAAGTTGAGAGACGGCCTTTTTGACTTTATTCAAAGAATTTGCCGAAAGGGTAACCGTTGAATCAAAAGGAACATTAATTCCTTCCGGGGTAATAACTGGAGGATATTTGCTATAGTCCCGTTCCTCGGCAGGAGGATTATCATGACCACATATCAATTTGGTATAATATGTTCGAATTTCTTTAAGAAGCTTTTCTTTTTTTTTCACCAAGAAAATCAAAACGAAGACGAAGACATTCCATGTAAAGTCTTTGCAAATCTCTAAGGAAGCAATATCTGGCCAATTTTGAAGATTTCAAAATTGATGCCTTTTCTAGATAATCTCTTCTTAGTTTAACATACTTGCTTAAATAATCTTTAGAGATAAAGTTTCTTGGGGGACATTCATTCTGTGATAACGTAGTAAAATACAGCTAAGAATAAAAGGAAACTAGAGCAAAAAATTCAGAAACCAATATTATTACATAATTACGAATGTTCATCCGGTTCATACAAAATCAACTTTGTAAATAACTCTGAAATAAATTTGTCCTTATAATATTTATGTTTCTCAGGAGGAAACTCTTGGGGAATCGATCTAACTCGTGATAAGTTCCAACATGCTCCAGGATGCGGATCAAATCAAAATTCATCCAAATATCTCGTGTAAATGCCTAAGTAGACCCCTATTAAAATCACTTAAGTATGAGAAATCTACAGTTGGGTATCTACAATAGGCTTTGTATAAAAAGTCTATCAGGATGTTCCCCTCTTCAATCTGAGCGTAATTTACTCCCGATTCTCTTTCAAAAGACTGTCATATCGAAGGCGCGCCCTCCTCAGTCATGGGGCAGCTTCTTGATATTTGAAAGACGCTAACACTACCGCACTTCTCTTAAGTCTATGATACTTATCGGAGAGAATATTGTGTTTTTTCAATTGTTTATCTAACTCTCTATAGAAGCAATTCATTTCTGCTTGTTTTCTTTCAAGCTTGGTTTTACAAGGGTGAATGGGTTTCCTCCTTATCTAAAATAAAGGATTTAAACTATTATTATCTTGAAAGTGAAAGTCGTTTAAACAAAGAATCCCATACCTGAGAAACGAGAACTCAAGCTTGAGGGACCTGCTTCTTCTCTCTTGGTTCTTCCATGTTAATGTTAGCAGGCTCCTCTTGAAAGTCAGAAGGTGCAGGGGGTTCAGGTGGGCTTGCTTCATGAATGGATGGATTGGGATTGACCTTTTCTAAAGCCCTGGTGTTGTCATCATCATCTTTTTCAGGAGCATTAGGGTGACCACCCCTGTCGCCACCTGAACCTTAACCTCCATCCATATTATCATCATCATCATCATCATCATCATCATTATCATGATCATCATCATCATCATTACCACCCTCTTCCTCACTTCATCTTTATCACCTTTATCTTCAGAGTCGGAGTCTACTTCGAAGGAAGGGACTTAGAAGGATAAGATTTTAGAGGCATCGATCTCCTCTCTTTCAGAAACTTCAACCCCCTACTCTATTCCTTTAACTTTGTCCATAACTCTATTGACAAGAGCAGGGTCAAGTGAAGGAAAGCTCAAATCTTGGCATTTATCTATATTATCGGCGTAAGCAAGTATCATGGCGTCTTCAAAAGAATTAACAATGATTTCCTCAAGGGAAGTATCAAGGAATTGAGGCACTCGTTGCTTTGCATAAGATATAACATTAATAGCCAATTTTAGAGAATTTTTGTATTTCTTCAGCTTTTTCACTATAGAAGATCGTTTAGTCTCCATTTGAGCTTTTTCATCCTCGAGGTCTTTCAGAGCTATTTTCAAAGCTAGATTTTCATCAGCCAAGAGTTGATGTGCTTTTTATTTCCTAAGGAACAATAGACTCTGATTGAGCTAGATAAGCTTTCAATCTCTCTAATTCCATCATAGCTTCAATTTTTCCCCGCAGACTTGGATGTTTAAGCTTGAAATTTCTTCTCGAAGCCTTGATGTCTATGTAGAAGATTTTAATACACCCTCTTGCAGAGAGAGCCAACTTTTGTAGATCTGAAAGAAAAAGTACAGCATAAGTCAAAAACTTAGAGAGAAATAATAACAATAAGATTAACTGATATGAAGCATGCCAGGAGTTGTTGTTCAACTAGAGAACGACAATGATCCATTGGATCAGAAACAGACGAAGGTGGATGGGATGGAGAAATCAAGATAGACTGAACCATCTTTTCAAAATCACTCGGAGGCACAAGTGATGTGGATCTGGAAGAGTGCAACTCCTAGGAGGAGGTCGAAGTCCTTAAGTCTTTTTGCATTTGCTCGATCACACGCGGAGAGCAGGAGTGATAATGCGTGATATGGGATCAACCTTTGAGGGAGTCTTCTTGGGTCGATTAAGAGAAGCTTCAATAGTTGGACTCTCTGGTTTTGTCAATATCTACAGTCTCCCCCTCTTCTGGTGGCCGAGAATCAAGAACTTCAACGATCTTGGCCTTTTTAGGGGATGGGTCCGCCACGACCATTTTACCTAACTTTCTTATAGCAGCTATCTTTGACCTAGCAATGGCCTGAGTCAATGATGATGCGCGAGACGTGGAAGTTGGGAGAGCCAGATCACTTGTGATTACATCAACCTGAGGAGCGGCTGCTGAAGATTCAAAAGAAAAAATTACAAGTCAATGAAGTAATTTGAAAAAGTAACACAACAACAAACTATAAGTACTATGTATAAACCTACTGGAGCAATCGGGGCAAATTGGAGACATTAGGGAGAAGTTCTTCGGATCACCCAAAGAAAGGAAGCGTTTGCTCCGAGATGTGTGTTGAACTAAGGGAGGTTGACTAAGTATCCTCTGACCTTTTGGAAGGAGGAAATGCTTTTGAAGATTTGAGGGATTCAATAGAGTTAGTCTATTCTCAATGATGTTTGAGGCGACAATCAGCGACTTTACAATTTTCTTATCTTCTTCCTTCAGTTCTTTGACAGAAGGACCTGACAAAGAAGCTTAGATTAACAAAGGAAAGTAACTAAATAAAAATTATTAAAGACTGTCATCAACTTATGGGGGGAGGAAAAAACCCCACTGATATTAGGAAAGCATCTAACAAAGAAGAATTGCATTTCCCAATCTCTGAATTTGTTTACCCCCTCGGATATTAGCTTTTTAGGAGGATTGGCTCTAAAGATTTGATTATTCAGGTTGCTGAGTTTAACTAATCGAACAAGATGGTTCAAAACTTCAGCATTAAGTGATGGAATTCCAAACTCCAATGCCATGAGTTGTAAGGATAGAAGATAGGTATATACATTTGGAGACAACTGGATGGGAGCAATGCCCAAGTAGATCAAAATCTGGATAGGAAATCTAGAAAAGTTAGGAAACTACTGTGCCAAATGTGGATAGTAGTGTAGGCAAAATATCCTTCAAGTGGGCTTTGGATGGTGTCGCTATCACTTAGGGGAATAGCTTCCACCCCAGTGATACCAAAGTCACTAAGAATTGTGTCCACCGCATCCTAGATAGATATTAAGGAATGTTTAGAAGTTGCTTCAATCTTCTTGGGAGAAGATTTCATCACCAGCGTAGTATCTTTTTATGGTTTTTGAGAAGTCTTTTTCACGCCCATAATCCTGCCAAGTGAAATCGTTTTAATTAGAAGTTCTAATTTGTTATGAAATTAACATTTTTTCAAGAATACCAAAAATCTATTACAACAATTTAAATATCAACCAGAGCATGAAATTTCATATCCTTGGAAGAACGTTAAAGTTAGTTGAGAAAATGAAATTTGTTGAGCTTTTGACAAGGTCAAAAAGAAGAATGGAAGTGGGCATCCAACAAACACCCTTCAACAATGTTGAAAGCTCAAGGATAACTTTGTTATTGAAAGAAGTAGTTAAATTCTATACAACCAATTTAAATATAAGTATACGCTAATGACATTCAATAAACAAGACAAATGAACCTTTCGAAATCGTCGAAACCCATGAACTTTATTTCACTAAGACAAATGAATGCCGTCGAAACCTTATATGCCAATTAAGTCAAAAGGTTTGAGTTTGAATTGTATTAATAAAAATGAAAAGGTCTTGGGACGTTTCAACAATATTGGTATAAGATGATGATCGAATCCCAATTAGTTGTAAAAGTGTCGAGAAAGTTGAAAGGGGTATATGGTTTCGAAAGTATACCAACAACTAAATTTAAATCGATACAGTAGGTTTCGACTAGGTCGAAAGGTTTGATTTGATTTTCAACTTAAACAAAATATATTTTCCTCAATCCAATTTATAAAAATAAATGAATTTCTAGCTCCTCCCATTTCCTAAAATAAATTAGAGTTAAGTAGGTACAAGAGGTTTCGAAACCAATAAAATGAAAATTGCGCTTTCGAGAGTATGAACCATGTTATCATCTTGTGAAACACATCATGCAACTTCTTCGAAAGGTACCAAAATATACTAAAGCCTATTTATGCTTTCGAAGAATACCACTCCATATTAACTACATCAACCTTTCAGCGAGATCAATTAAGGGAGGCGTTGGACTACCTTTCAACCCCATCGAAAGAGGTTGAAGAAGCAAAACAAAATTTGCCACCTTAACCCCTTTCGAAGTGGTAGAAAGGTAAAATTGAAGCGCCAAATTGCGATTCGTACAACTCTAACTTCTCTATGAAGTAACTGCAAAATTCGTTCTTCCCCAAATTTAATTTAAACCCAAATACTATAAAGAAATTAATTTAAGCGCGGATTTACAATCAATAATCATAAAATCCCTGAAATTTATTTTCGAACCTTTTAAAAAAAAGAAAAAAAGTTCTTTTCTGATGAATTCAAAGAATAAATTGAAGTAGGAAATGGAACAAGAGAAGCCATAGAAACAAATCGAAGGATATTTTCATGAAAGAAAAACTTAAAATTATTTCTATGAGATTTGAACAGTATTTCGAATTCAAATCGGGTGAATGTTGAAATCGAAATTTAGTATGGAAAGTTAATTTGAAAAGCAGAAATAATAAAAATTTACTTTGGATTCGAGTTTCTATTTGTTATTGGAAATAGGAATTATTTAAGAAATTAAAAGCTTTGATTCTTGTTGGAAATTTTTTATAATTGCAGATAAATGAAAGAGGAGAAGAAAGGAACGTGATTTATAAGAACAGTCATCATGGGGGGAGACCATATGATCAAATTTAAATAAACGACTAGGATTTATGCAAGGATATGAAAAGGTGGGAAACGTTATAGGTTTCGAGATAGTTGACTTGGAAATTGAAGAGAATCCCTTCATAAGGGGGAGGGGCAAGTGTTACCGCCAATTTTCACTTTAACCTTATCGAAACCAAAATGAATAGAAGGGAAAAAAGAACGAGAGATGACAGCACCAAGGCCTTTCGAAGGAGTCGAAGGGATGCTACAGCCAAAAGTCAGATATGTCATAAGCTTTCGAAAGGGTCAAAGGGGTCGAAAGCTCCCTTTCATGTCAATGGCTTCCTTTAGAAATAGATACTTTCGCCTACATGAAGACGTTTCGAATAAGTGGAGGAATACCTTTCGAAGGCAGCAAATAACAACCACTCACATGCACGCCAAACTTTTCAAAACCAAAGGTTCGCCTTTATTCAAATTACTCAGAAAGATGTCTTAATCAGAATAACCCCTTCGAAAGCTTAACCAGGCTTTTCGAACCGGTCGAAGCCTTGAACAACTAAGAGGGGTTCTGCATCTATCCGCGAGTATGTCTTTGGAAGCTACCTTCCACGTCGAAACCCAGAGTATTTTATTACCTTCGAAACCCCAAGGATTTACCTGCTGACAAAGTCGAAAGCTCATGCTCCTTCTCATTTGCAACAATAAAGCAACATAAGGGGAAAAGGTGCATCTACCCCTTTCAATGAAGACGAAGGCATTCAAATCCATTCAAATGCAATGTTGAGGGATGTGCAAGTGTAAAAGGTGACGAAAGTTCTATAAAGCCACCTTTCGATCAGGTCAAAAGCACTTAGTCAAAAGGTGCCAACCCACACAAATAAATAAGACCCTAAGGATGATTTTGGGGATCCGAATTCTTTCACTCTACTCTTGTATTATCTTAAGATTGTAAACTCTAATTTTGAAATCAGATTGTGTATTTGGTCAAATTGTACTACTTGAGTTTAAGGAAAGTAAGGTTATATTACTTTTGAGTATATGACTGGTTTGAAACTCTGATTGGATTTATTTTTGATCTTTTAGTGTCGACTTGGTTGAAAGGACATCTTCTAAAGGAGCCGAAACCTTTAACTCATCCAAATTCCTTTAAGCCTTAACATTTAACCTCGATATACCTAAAGGTCACCTTTCGAGTGAGTCGAAACCTTAAACTTAGCATATTTTCCCTATATTTACAGGACGAAACCCAAGCCATCCAAGAGACTAGCCTTCGACAGAGTCAAAACATATCCATTCAAACCAAATCGCTGAATCCTTAGTGCCAACCCTTAGTATGTCACTATTGTTTCGAAAGAGGTTTCGAAGGAACAATCAAACTAACCCAGCAAGATCAAAGGACTCAAAAGAAGGGGATTTAGATATGTGGACTGGGTTAAAAAGTTAAATAAAGAGAAGTTTTCACTACAATGAGCCATTTGAAAGATAGATTAAAGGAAGTAATAAGATTCCAATTTCCTTAACCTAATCAAAGATAGTTTCGAAGGAGACTCCAACGCTTTAAATTCTACTTTGGGGTGTTGACAAGTTTTCTTGTTAACAATAATTAACTCTTGATTAATGATTAATAATAATTAACCTTTAATTAATTAACATATTATAATTAACTTACATGATTAACACTTAAGTACTAATTACCTTTGTTAACTAATGATTAAGTACTAATTACCTTAATTAATTATTCAATTAATTAATCATTAAAGAAATGATTAAATAATTAAATAATAATCATTACTTATCCATACTTAAAATAAGTTTTAAATAAGATTTTAAAAAGATACTTAAGTGAATATTTTTAATTTTGCAAAAATAGTTCGTTTTACGAACTGCATTTATAGCGATATCACTATATGACCCATAATTTCAAAACTCGATTTATACTCCAAATCAATTTTAAAATTTTTTCTTTAATCTTATAAACTTGAATATAGTTTTTTGAAAACATAAACTAAAGTTTAAAACTTTATAAACTCTTCTCGAAAAATCCATAAATAAATAAGTTAGAAAGCAAGGGATTCGATATTGTATTAAAGCACAAATCAAGTGCTAATTTCTCCTTAGCCTACAATATTATATGTATGTTTGCAAACATATATATATGAACCATAACATCATGATATGAATAGGTTCCTTACTTGCATTTTACTAACTTTTAACTTTTTATTTACAAGTCTAAACAAACTTACATTCAAGCATACACATGTATAACCAAATCAATACCATATTCACCCAAACAAGCAATAAATTTACAATCAATTTCATATCATGAATAAAGTTAGAAACTTTAGTAAGAGGGTGAGCTTTAACTCACCAAAGGCTACCAAAAGCTTATTAACTCGACTTGATCTTCCACTATGATTTGAAACAAATCTAGATCTTTGTTTTTCCTTAACCAAAAATGGATTTTGTAGGCTTTAATGAACAAGATGGCTCGGCCTAGGCATAGGGTGGCTTAGCCCTGACAAATTTTGAGTTGGAGTTGTAGAATGAAGGAGGAGGTTTAAACAAAGTTTTAAAAGTAAAAAAGATAACGAAGCTAATGTTTTCAAGGAAGAAGAAACTAGCTTTTCGTAATGAGAAATAAAAATGAAAAATGAGGAAGAGAATTTTTGGAATTGGTTTTATACAAAATTGAATTTAGTGAATAACTAATTACCCCCTAAGCACATACCCTCCAGCCGTGGCATGCCACAGCACACCCTTGTCTCCCTCCACCTCATTTTCAACAAAATTCTTGTCCCCCTTCTCGTTTTTGAGCCAACATGTATTAAATGCCAAATGTACTTATGTTTAGACGTGTTTCTTAAGGTATCGTCCATTTAAACATTTTTCATTTTATTATAACTTCATAAAAGGTCATATCAACATGTATTAAATGCCAAATGTACTTATGTTTAGACGTCCGAGCTATTGAATGCTTGTTGTATTGGTGAAATAATAGTTTGGTTGTTGGATTGGTTTGTTGCTTGAAAGTTAGTCGTTTTGAAAAGTTAGTAAGTGAATCATAAGACAAATGAAATTTTAGTAGTTAAATATATGCCTTTGGAAATAAATGCTTGGTATATGTTATATTAATTGTAGATCACCATGTATATATGCTCATACCCTTGCTATGTGATGTGTCATTGTGTTGCAAAAGACATAAACTTGTTCGCCGAACTGCCCGTATAGTGATAATCGCTATATCAGTACTTCTAGAAAATTACTTTTTATCGAAACCGTTTGTTTCATTATCGTGCTTGAAATTATTTTACAAGTTAAGCAAGTTTTCAATTAATGATGTTTTTAGAAATAATTAATTATTTTAATAATTACTATTTAATTTAATTAATTTTTTAAATAATAAAGATTAAAGTAAACTAATTAACTTATTAACGATGTGTTTCAAATTAACTAATCACTTGGTTAATGATGTTTTGAATTTAATTAATCATTTTATCTAATGATGTTTAAGGTTCATTAACCTTTTAATTATGATGGATTAAAGTAAAATAATCAATTTACTAATGTGTTTTAAATCGATTAATCTTTTTAATTAATGACTTTTAAAAGTTAATAAATCTGTTTAACCTTAATTATCTTTCCTCATATAAAGTTTTAAATTAATTAATCACTTTTAAATAATGGTATCTAATTATTATTAATTTAATTAATTATATTATTAATTAATTAATTCAATGATGTTTTAAAGGTGATTTACCCTTTTTAATTAAAGGTTGTTGAAGTTATTTAATCAACTTAGTTATTAAAGTTATAAAAGTTAATAAATCAATGTAATAAGGATGTTTTAAGTTGTTGATCCTTTTTAATGATGTTTCAAAGTTAGTAAACTCTTTAACAAAGTGTTTTACAGCTAATATTTGTAATGTGATGCCGAGTACGAATTCGGGTTTTTAAAAAGAAAAGTTTGAATTGTTTATGGAAATGAATTAATTTCTATAAAGAGATTCACTTATATGAAAACGATTTATTTGTGTAATTAGCACTAAACATCGAAGAAGTAGAATTGTCGCTATTTCGAAACTTAAGAATAATCGCTAGACATGACTTTGAGGTAACACTGCCTTGACTTGTCTGGTATTATTATTAACCAAGAAATAGTACAAGTTTGAATTCGATGAGTAGTGGTAAGTATACAAGATTTTAATTTCCATATACGATCTTTTTATATCCTTGATAGTTGGTTTCTCAGCTACGGTTACTTCAGCTTCTTTGATGATTTGTTGCTCCGTTGAGCTTTGTTATCCTTTATCGGTAAATGACTAAAGCCAAATCCCGAAAGGACGTCCAGCTATGTGGGGTTGCTCCCATTAGGGTATTTTCACATCTCATCTAGATCGGATTCGATTGCGCATTTAGATGTGAAATATTCAGATTCTCGGTAAGGTTTGGCAGGGTCCGGCTGGTACATTTCCAAGAAGTGTCAAGGAGTATACGAGCTTCTCAAAAGTATATTGCTAGAGGTATGCTTCAAGGGTGGTGCACCTTCCTAGTCATTTGTTGGAGATTTTACTTTTCTTATTTGATTTGAACCTTCAAATTTATTTCATTATTTGCATCGGGAAGAGTCAACCACTCTTTGTGGTGTTTAATTATTTATCCATTTTATACGTTTGGATGTTGATTTATGTCGGAGTAAACCCGTTCCGTATTCAGTGGTGTAGCCTCACATGTTTGTATTTAATCTCACACCCATTATTTTAAAAGTTTTACTCATGCCAAACATATCATCTGACCCGAGTTGTTTGTTTTCCTGAACTCTCGGGTACTCATTTATCTAAGTAGTCTAGGAGTAGCAGGTCTTTGTTGGGGTCTTTTGAAGATGGTACCCGAGCATGAGGCTTTTATCTACTTAGCTATCTATTCTGTTATTTACCTAGTTTGTGTAAGTGTATTTTATTTCCGCGTTTGTAAAGGCTGGATGTTATAACTGCCTAAGCTGATTTGTAGTAATTTTTTGTAACTCCGATAACTCCCTATTAAGGAGTAACTTGATGTACTATTGCCTGTTATGTTTTATTTTTCAGTTTCGTTATGAGGTTTTCTATTCTGTTCTTTATTTCACCCCACGATGATTCATCTTTCCAATGACACACGAACACCGAGGATGTGTTAAGTACGAGGGGTTAGAAAGGTGGGTCATCAAAGTTAGTATCAGAGCTTCGGTTGAGCAAACACCTTTGTTACAGTTTCCCAATCTTAGGAGAGTGTTTCTTTTTCTCCCGTAAAAGTCTGGTTTTAGATCCTTTGTTGCAGTTTCCCTTCTATCATCTTGGACCATATCTTTGTATTCTAATAATACCTATCACTTATTCAGGTTATTGAAAATGAGTACAAGTGGAAGAAGAAGGAGGGGATATGGAACTAGCATGGCTACAAATAGAAGAGCTCCTAGAAATGAGCCGGTTATAGAGCCAGTAGTGGAAGCAGTGATGCAAGTTTAGCCGCCTCAGAACTTTGCAACCTTGTGCAAGAATTACACTTCTTTAGGTGGTAAACCTTTCTATGGAACTGAAGATATTTTAGGAGTTCAGACATGGCTCCGCTCTTGTGAAAGGATTTTCGAGGATCTTCAGTTGGGAGATGATAGAAAGAGATTGTTGGAATCGTGTCAGCTTCAGAAAGAAGCAATGGATTGGTGGGATTCAGTCACCATGAATACACCAGAAGAAGATTTCTCTTAGGCGCAGTTTAAAGAGGTTTTTGAAGCTTAGTTTATCCCAGAGGCGGGAAGGACATAGTTGTTCAGAAGTTTTGTGGATTTGAAACAAGGTGAGATGATAGTGGCGCTGTATGAGAATAAGTTCAATGCATTGTCTCGCTTTGAAACAGGATTGATTGATATGCCACTTAAAAAGAATGAAATGTTCGTGAAAGGAATGCGACCAAAGTTTCATCGGGAAATAACCAATCATCTCAACGGTACCTTTACCAATCTAAACGGTATGGTTTTGAGATTTGAAGCTCTTGATATTGAGTAAGGGGTTCAGAAGGGAGTATTGCCAGCACTTAATGCCTAACCTTTATCAGTGATACCAGTTGCTAGTAAGCCGTTTTTCAAGCGCAAAGTGAAGAAGTGGTCGGGAAAGAAACCTGGAGGGGGAGCTCCATCACCAAAAAAGTAGATCGACTTCTCCAAGATCCTTTGTTATAAGTGCAACCAAATGGGTCACTTTGCAAATTAGTGCCCGAACCCGGCTAGTGGACCACTCTGCTATAATTGCAATAAACATGGACATATGAAGAATAGATGCCCATTTCCGAAGAAGGGGGCTCAGGGGAAAGCCTTTACTATTGAAGAGATACCTTCTACTTCTATAGATCCAAAATGAAAGCAGGTGTTGCAAGGTACAATATCCATTTTCGATATTCCAGTTAAAGTATTATTTGACACCGGTACATTCCCATAGTTTCATTTCAGTAGATCTTATTGATAAGTTTAACCTCAAACCCATTCTTTTAGACAATTCCCTTTGTGTGTTGAACCCAATTGGGGGTTCGACCAATGTTTATACCATATGTTTGAATGTGCCTATTTCTTATCGAGATCGGCCTTTCTTTTCTGACTTTTTTGTTCACGGGTTCATCGGTTTTGGGGTGCTTTTTGGGATGGATTTGTTATCTAAGTTCAATGTCATCCTAGATTGTAGTAAAAGAAACATCATGATAAAAGATGTAGTAGGCAAAAGCATTATTATCTGTTGCAAAGAGCCTAATAAGTTGATGAGTAGTTTTCTTTATTCCCTCGAAGTACCCAAAGAGGAGACAAAGAATATATCAATTATTTAGGATTTCAAGGATATTTTTGAAGAAGTGCAAGGTTTATCTCCTCACCGAGAAGTGGAGTTCCGTATTGATTTGATTCTAGGAACCATACCTATTGTACAACCTCTTCGAAGGTTGGGTTTGAAGGAAAGGAGAGAATTAGAGAAGCAGACATTTGATTTATTGCAGAAGGGTTTGACCAGACGCAGCACATTGAGTTGGGGATTGCCAGTAGTTTTCGTTACCAAGGTAGATGGTTCACTTAGATTATGTGTAGATTACCAAGAGCTGAATAAGAGGACTATCAAGAATAAGTATCTTTTACCTAGGATTGATGACATGTTTGACCAACTCCATGGAGCTCGAATATTTTCTCAGTTGGACCTTGCCACTGGTTTTCACCAATTAAGGGTAGCAGAAGAGAGTGTACCCTTAACAGCTTTTCGTACACCTAATATTTTTTACGAGTAGTTAGTCATGCTGCTTGGATTAACTAACACACCTGCTTATTTTGTGGATTTGATGAATGGTATGTTTTGGGATTTTCTTAAAAATTTTGTTCTAGTCTTCATTGATGACATACTTGTTTATTCTAAAATGGAAGAAGATCACCATTACCATCTTCACATGTTCTAAGCACTTTAAGAAGTCATGTTTTAAAGGAAAAGTTTTATAAGTGCCATTTCTGGAAATCCGAAGTTAGATTTATGTGGCATGTAGTTTCAGAAGAAGGTATATCAGTGGACCCAGCTAAAGTAGTTGTGGTTCAAGATTGGAAGAAACTTAAAAATGCGACCGAATTAGAAGTTTCTTGGGATTGGCTGGTTTCTATAGAAGGTTCATTAAATATTTCTCGAAGATTGCTTCTCATCTAAAAAAATTAACGAAGAAAGATGCTAAATTTGTGTGGACGCCCAAGTGCGATCAAGCATTCAATGAGTTAAAGGAGAAATTGACTAGCACTCTTGTTTTAACTATTGCATGGGAGTGAAGGATTAACAGTTTATACAAGATGCTTGTAGGATCGGATTGGGAGCAGTTTTGATGAAGAATGGAAAAATTAATAGCGTTGTGAGTCGACTATTGAAATATCTTGAGAAGAATTATGCTACGCGCGATTTGTAGCTGTTGGCGGTTGTCTTCGCAATGAAGGTGTAGAGGCACTATCTTTTGGGCGCAAAGTTTGAGTTATTTACATATCACAAGTCATTAAAGTATCTTTTTTCCCAAAAGGACTTGAGCTTAAGGCAACAAAGATGGCTGGAATTTCTCGCGTCTTATGACCTAGAGATTCTTTATACCCTAACAAACGTCGTTGCAGATGCGTTGAGTAGGAATGTAACGACAATTGAAAATTTGGAAGTTAAGCCAACACTAATGAAGAGAATTGCATATTTCCAAGAAGAAGACCCTATTCTAGCTCGGCTTAAGAAGGATGTTGAAGATGGAATTTTTTCTAGTTTTTGGATTGACTCCCGAGGCATTTTAAGAATTAATGATCGGATTTGTGTGCCAGATGTTATAGGATGTGCTGAGAGAATGCCATCGGTCAAAGTTATCTATCCACTTGGGAGTAACTAAAATGTTTCAGAATATGAAGGAAACCTTTTGGTGGAAAGGGATGAAGAGAGACAATTCGGTCTTCGTGAGCCAGTGTGCTAATTGACAACAGGTCAAGAGTGACCAGCATAAGACTGCTGGGTTACTCTAATCATTGGAGAAACCGAATTGGAAGTGAGAGCAAGTATCCATGGACTTTCTCGATGGGTTGCCCAGAATGAGAAAAGGTAATGAAGGCATTTGGGTAATTGTAGATCGATTAACAAGGAGCAACCACTTTATTCTAGTGAAATCATCAAGAACTGCATCTTCTTTGGTAAGGATTTATATGAAGGAGATCATTCGACTACATGGAATTCCAGTAAGTATAGTCAATGATTGATATCCCATCTTCACCAGTCGAGTTTAGGGAGCATTGCAAGCCACTTTAGGGACATAGTTGAATTTGAGCACAGCTTATCACCCACAGACAGACGAACAAACTGAAAAGGTGAACCGGATTTTGGAGGATCTCTTGAGAGCATGCATTTTGGATTTTGGAGGTTCTTGGGAAGATCATCTACATTTGGTAGAGTTCTCTTATAACAATAGTTACCAAGCTATCATTGGAATGGCACCCTATGAGGCTTTGTATAGACAGTCATGTAAATCACCTTCATGTTGGGTTGAGACTGGAGGTCGATTAATTCTTTAATCATAGATGATTCGAGAAGCATCAGAGAAAATGGCTATGATCAAGGAAAGGATGAAAGAAGCACAAGATCGATAGAAAAGTTATGCCGATCAAAGGAGAAGGGACTCAGAGTTTGCGGTCTGGGAGTTGGTATTTGTGAAAGTTTCCCGATTAAATGAGTTGTAAGATTCAGAAAAACTAGAAAGCTAGCACCTAGATTCATTGAACCATTTAGAATCCTTAAGAGAACTGGATCTTTGGCCTATAGAGTAGAATTGCCTGAAGGATTGTTAGAAGTTCATAACATCTTTTATGTATCTCATCTGAGAAAGCATGTTCATGATCCATCTTTGATTGTTAAGACATCTATTCAGGAAGACTTGGAAATAGAACTGAATTTGACGGTAGTCCGACATCTAGTTCATATTGGAGATCGGAATAAAAGGAGATTGAGAAACAAGGTGGTGAAGCTTGTAAAGGTTCAGTGGAGTGATGACCCTCGCGATTGTACTTGGGAGACGGAGGATCATACTAGAGAAACTTACCTTGGTGTAATGTCAAGTTAGTTGTTTGAATGCATTATGAATGTTCTATTATGGCATAGTTGCTTTTCATTGTTATATGAATTTCTTGGTATAATATATACCTTCTAGATTGTCTTTTTGTGTATTAATTTCGGGGATGAAATTCTCCTAAGGGGGGAGAGTGTAATGACCCGTAAATTAATCACTTTGAATTTGAATATTTAAATCAATTTTAAATATTTAAATAATGGATTTTAATACCTAAATAAACATATTTTAAATATTAATTAATGATATTAAAATCATTTTTAAATTTTGTTTACCAAAATAATTAGTTCAAATAAAAAATAGAAAACGTGATCGAAAAACGTTTTCCGAAATTTTGAAATTTCAAATTTTCTACATGGGAAAGTCGTCGAAAATATTGTACACATTTTGTATCACTCATATACACATGCACACACATGCACATATGTCATGTAATAAGATAACCAATGTGTTAAAGTTAATAATCAAGCTTAGTTTAAATATAAAACTTGATTTGACATAAAATGCACAAAAATATATTAAATAACCTTAGGAAATTAATTTAATGCCCTAACCATAACCTAAACATGTACCTAAGGCATGGTGGAGGGTGGAGCTAGGGGTGCGTGTGTTCTAAGTTGAGGGTGGAGGTATGGAAGCGTGCATATGACAACGTTTAATATATTTTACATGTTTAAGTTAACCTAAATTAATACTCCACTTCTTTGCCTATAAATACCCACCATCTCTACACATTCTCACTTTACTTCTTCATTTTCATATTCACTTCTCTTCTCTTCATGTTCAAGAATATCCATGACTTCTAAAATTATTTCCAAAGTCAAAAACTAGCGAATACACTTCCAAAAATCAAGTTAAACTCCATACATTTATATACAAACAGCCCTCCACCAAAACAAAAGCCATTCCCACCTCAAAACCCCAAGCCTAATCCCCATATTGCCCAGGCCAAACCTATACCCAGCCTATCAAGGGCCCAAAAGTCGAAGTTGAGGTGTAGTGAAGATAGTTCATGAGTTCGGCAAATTGTCTGGTGATTTGGTTAAGTTAGAAGTGTTTTTGTAAGTAAAGCTTCCACCTTCAAACTCAATGTTTTCAAACTATATTTTTGTTCATGTTATAGCTATTGAATGCTTTTTGTATTGGTAAAATAATAGTTTGGTTGTTGGATTAGGTTGTTGCTTGAAAGTTAGTCGTTTTGAAAAGTTAGTAAGCGAATCATAAGGCAAATGAAATTTTAATAGTTAAATTTATACCTTTGGAAATAAATGCTTGGTATATGTTGTATTATATCACTATTTATATATGCTCATACCCTTGCCATGTGATGTGTAGTTGTGTTGCAAATGACATAAACTTGTTTGCCAAACTGCCCCTATAGCGATAGTCGCTATATCGGCACTTCCGTAAAATCACCTTTTATCGAAACCGTTTGTTTCATTATTGTGTTTGGAATTATTTTACAAGTTAAGCAAGTTTTTGATTAATGATGTTTTCAAAAGTAATTAATTATTTTAATAATGATTATTTAATTTAATTAATAAGGATTAAAGTTAACTAATTAACTTATTACTGATGTGTTTAAAATTAACTAACCACTTGGTTAATGATGTTTTAAATTTAATTAATCATTTTATCTAATGATGTTTAAGGTTAACTAATCTTTTAATTATGATGGATTAAAGTTAAATAATCAATTTACTAATGATGTTTTTAAATCAATTAATCTTTTTAATTAATGACTTTTAGAAGTTAATAAATCTGTTTAACCTTAATTAATCTTTCCTTATATAAAGTTTTAAATTAATTAATCACTTTTAAATAATGATATCTAATTATTATTAAATTAATTTAATTAATTATATTATTAATTAATTAATTCAATGATGTTTCAAATGTGATTTACCTTTTTAATTAAAGGTTATTGAAGTTAATTAATCAACTTAGTTAACAAAGTTTTAAAAGTTAATAAATCAATCTAATAAGGACGTTTTGAGTTGTTGAATCCTTTTTAACAATGTTTTAAAGTTAGTAAACTCTTTACAAAGTATTTTAAAGCTAATACTAGTAAAGTGAAGCCAAGTACAAATTCGGGTTTTTAAAAAGAAAAGTTTGAATTGTTTATGGAAATGAATTAGTTTCCATAAAGCGATTCACTTATATGGAAATGATTTATCTATATAATTAGCACTAAACATCAAAGAAGTACACTTTTCACTATTTCGAAAATTAAGAATAATCGTGAGACATGACTTTGAGGTAACACTACGTTGACTTGTCCGGTATTGTTGTTAACCAACAAATAGTACAAGTTTGAATTCGATGAGTGGTGGTAAGTATACAAGACTTAATTTCCATATATGATCGTTTTATATTTTTGATAGTTGGTTTCTTAGCTATCGGCTACTTCAGCTTCATTATTATCGTCATTCTGAGATGATTTGTTGCTTCGTTGAGCTTTGTTATCCTTTGTTGGTAAATGACTGAACCCAAAGCACGAAAGAACGTCTAGCTATGTGGGGTTGTTCCCATTAGGGTATTTTCACATCTCATCTAGATTGGATTTGTCTACGCATTTAGATGTGAAATATTCGGATTCTCGGTTAGGTTTGGTGGGGTTCGGCTGGTATATTTCCGAGAAGTGTCACGGATATATGAGCTTCACAGAAGTATATTACTAGAGGTATACTTCAAGGGTAGTTGTAACGAACCACTATTTTGGACCATTCAAATCGACAATAAATCCACACAGGTCAAACTTGAATAATACAAAACAATAGATTGTAAATATAAATTTGGCAAAACTCAGAATATACAGTAAATAAATCACAAATCACGGACACAAAGTAATATAAAAATGCAGCGAAAGCAAAGAAATAGTAGTTCATGAAGCTATTATATATATAACAGAGTTAAACATGGTTACAACAGAATTTATGAATACAAAGATGTCTCAATACAATAGTCAAATACAAGAACTGAATACATCACTGGAATCAACTGAATGACTGAAAGAAAAATCAATGGATGGATCCAAGCGAAGCTCTAACTCCAAAGGTGAGTCTCGAATACTCGTAAACTCAGTCTGACCCGAGCATAAAGCAAAACACAAAACACTCGAGTAAGGACATACATACTTATACAATGTAAACCAACTCAAGTGAACTGTAATAGAAAAGTACAAGTAACTTAAAGGATGCTTGGGACCGCCCATCCTCTAAGGATCCGTTAAACTATCTACTATGTAGTAATATTCGCTATTATAATAATGTCTAATAGTAAAAATAAACTTACTATTAAATAGCGTTAAGGCTTTACATTTTCCACCTTAACACATAATAGTGCCAATAGTCTATACAGCACCTGCGTACCTCCTGATCAGGAGGCTCCGAGAAGATACTCCATAGGTACGACACAAATAGAAACTCGTAGTAAAGCTCGATATGGTAGGTGACACGGCACAACTAGGCAATGTCAGGGTAGATATACCAATTACGCACACGGGCTGGTGGAAACGCATAGCAGCCACTACCGCCCACCTCGAAACAAACTCCCAAATCAAAAATCGAAGTGTGGGCACCAAATCTATCACAAAGTAATAGAATAGTATCGAAGAAATGTGTCCGATCAGAGGTGCTACCTCATTGGCTCGAGATCGCTCCTGTTTTAGCCACCTTATGCCAACTTATGGGAGTCGCCACCATCCTACTTCATTCTGGAATCTCCACCGCGTACACGGTTGTCAAAGTGGTTTTCGGTATCGATAGAGAGTATGCCCATATCCGATCCCGATCTCTTTGCCAACCAATCGTTATTATAACCCATGGATATTTATTTCAAAATAATTTATACCTCAAAACAAAATATCATATCCATTTCAAAACTAAATACTATATTATTTCATTTCAAAGCCAAATCAATATATCATTTCCATTTCAAAACCCAAAGCAATAATATATCATTTAAATTCCAAAAACCAAATCAATGTATCATTTAAATAAAACCCAAAGTTCCAAATCACTGAATATTTCCTTAAATTTATTAAACTTGAAATATTCCTTTAAATCATCTTAAACCAAACCACTTTATAAAGTCACATTCTTAAATCTTCAATTTCAATGAGTTTCACGTTAATATATTTAAAGACAATTCTTAATTAAATACAATTTCACACAATTTCATTTTTCAAAACCATAGTACCTTTCAAAGTTATAACAACTCTGAAACCCAACACTTTGAAACCATAATATTTTGAAATCATAACAATTTTAAAATGTTATCATTTGGAAATCATAGTATTTAGAAAAATCACAACACCCTTAAAATAATATTCATTACCAAAGTTCATTGTAATTTCAACGCAACAGCACTTATAAAGTGTTAAGGTAAATATATTAACATTCAAAAACATTGTCAAATTCAGAAACATCAACACTTACAAAGTGCTATAGTAGATATTTGGTTATTTCAAAACAGTTTTTTTCAGAAACAGCAGCACTTATAAAGTGCTGTAATAGATATTTAGTTATTTTCAAACAGCTTAGTTCCAGATACAGCAGCACTTATAAAGTGCTGTAATATATATCTAGTCATTTTAGAACTTAGTTAAATTTCAGAAATGATAGCACTTAACAAATGCCATCTAAAACCACAGCATTTTGCCAATGCTACCAATAAAATTCCAGGTTTTATTATAACTTTTCGGAAACATTAAAACTTCAATTTTAGTCATTTTTAACTTATAAAATCATATCTCATGCTTCAAAAAATATTCATTTGGATATCATTTACCTTATGATTTAAATAAAATAAAGTTCTATAAACAAATATCCAATTTAAACCATAATTCATGTATTATGTCAAAAGTACCTTATTTTACTTAACTTTTTATTTTAACAAATAAATTAACACTTTATTTTCAAATACCCATTTCATACATAAAACTAAATTTCTATTTATTTACTTAACTTAAAATTTCCATTTGAAAAACCAAATTTCCAATTATCAAGTTAGGTCATAATTAAAGTTACATTTTCTATTTAAAATCATAACTATTTATTTTACAAAAATAACATTTCACAAAAGAATATTTTATCATAGTTAATATAACAATCCCTTTTTATTTTAGGTTTATTCATTTAGACATCAATTAACTGTGATTTTCTAGTTAAATACATTTTATTACAAAATGTCCAATTAAAACTGTATTCCATTTTATCAGTTCAAAATACATTATTTATTACACAAAACATGTCTGTTTCATATAAGTAAAATTCATAACAATTACTAGGTTAGACTTAAAACTTCCATATTAGGTCAAATTCAATTATTAAGTTATTTATCATCAATAAAGATCCTTAATTAAACTTAAAACCAATTATTAACTTATAATTTTTTTTTGGCAAAGCCGATGGGGTTGAATGGACCCCGACCATTTTATTGCAGCACCAAAGGAACAAACACATACAACAGTAAGAAAACAGGGGGAAACTTGGTGCAACAAGCACAGGGAAACAAGAAAAGGAAAATTAGAGAAAAAGGAGGAAACAACCCAGACTTTACATATGGAATGAAGCATGTATCCCAGGATCAATAGAGTATGATAGCAGACTCAACGCATTCTTAATTTCGTGTAAGGTCCAGAGCTTGAAATTTTCATCAGATTTAGCATTAATGTCATCAAACAACCTCGTATTTCGCTCTCTCCATACCGAGCTTATAAAGCTCTTCAAAACTGTATTGAATGTTCTTTTTCTTTCCAATTTAATACCCGTCTTCACAAATATCTTCTCCCACTCAACCTGATTATCAGTAGAGACATCAAAGCGTTGAAGCTTAGCCATAATGATAATCCGGATGTGTTTAATAACCGAGCATTCAAGGAAAAGGTGCTCAATAGTCTCAGGTAGCACATAACAGAAAGGACAGTATATATCAACATTCATACCCATGCATGCAATTTTTGCTTTAGTCATCAAAGCACGATTTAGTACTTTCCAAAGCAAGAGATTTTCCCGCATTCTACTATCATTGCTCCAGGTTCTCTTCCACCATTTCCAGGTAGGGCAAGAACTGTTCTTCATTATAAATTCATAAGCATTTCCTATCTTGAAGTTAGTCTTTTTTTCTCCCCAAACTAAGCGACTAGCAGTGGACAGGGTAGAGAAAGAGCTAACTTTGTTCCATATATATTGTATCCGCGGATTAGAAGAAGAAAACCTGGAGGCATGTCTTAAATATTGAATGTCTCTAACCCTAGTCGCCAAGTGTATCCCCATTTGGAGCATCTCACTGTAAGAAAGCTGGCGTTGAAGAATGTACCCTTTCTCTAACCAAGGATCATCCCAAAATCTCACACTGTATATAGGGTTAGTGTTCATTTGTATATTAGGAAGAAACGTCTCCTTTATCTTGAAAATACATTGCCAAGTCCAGCTTAAGTTTTGAGGCTTAGCCATGCTCCACAAGCTCCTTCCCCTGATCACGTTCTTTTCAGACCACCTCACCCAAAGGCTCTCAGTACAGTTATAGAATGTGTCAATGTGTTTAGCAAAAGCTGCTATGTTCCATTGTTTTAAGTTGTGTATACCAAGACCCCCCTTGTCCAGAGGCCTCTCTATTTTGTCAAATTTTATCGGGGCAATGTAATTGCCAGACGTTTTGCCCTTCCATATGAATCGCATAAATGCACTTCTGATCATGTTTATTAGTTTGAAGGGTAGAATGAACGTTCTAGCCCAGTATACTTGCATCGAAAAGATGACAGACTTAATGAGAGTGAGTCTACCTGCTTGACTGAGAGACCTGGTAGTCCAACAGTTTAGTCTAGCAGTTATCCTATCGTAAAGCGGAAGACATTGATTAGATGTGATCTTCGAAGTAGTCAGAGGGAGTCCCAAGTAAGATATAGTGTTATGATTTAGAGTCAATCCGGTAATCTGAGAAATTTGATTGCACTGATCAGAATTAAGGCCAGCAATTATGATATCCGATTTGCTAAGATTAACTTTTAGGCCCGTCATAGCATAGAATTGGTCGAGAGTGTTCATAATGTTCGTGACGGTGGAGATATCAGGTGAACAAAAAACAACAAGATCATCTGCAAACATTAAAGCAGAGATCAAAGGGTCTTTGCATGCAGGGTGAAGCTTGAATCCACCTTGGTGAATAAGTCTATCTAATAGCTTCGTAGGTAGTTCCATGACCAGAATGAAGATATAAGCCGAGAGGGGGTCACCTTGCCTGATCCCTTGCTTACTAACAAAAAAACCTTCATTCATACCATTAATATTAACAGAAAATGTCGGGGAGGAGATAAATTCGTATATCCAAGCTATAAAATGAGGAGGGAAGTTCATATACCCCATTATTCGAACAATGCTGTTCCATTGCAGCATATCAAAGGCTTTCATGATGTCAAGCTTCATCGTCGCTTTAGGGGGAGCATTCTTGCGTTTGTATCCTTTAATTAGCTCGTGAGAGAGGAGGACGTGGTCCAGTATGTTCCTACCAGGTAAGAAAGCAGCCTGATTATTGGAAACTATTTTTGGTAGAACATACTTTAATCTGGTTGCAATAACCTTAGAAATGCATTTGTAAATAGTATTACAACAGGAGATCGGTCGATAATCATTAACACAGTGCGCATTCTTGAGTTTGGGGATTAGGGCTATGTTAGTATAATTAAAGGATCTGAATATTTTACATTTCTTGAAGAAGAGGAGAATGGCATTGGTAACATCGGCAGCTACAATCGACCAACATGAAGTATAGAACCGCGCATTCATCCCATCAGGGCCTCCACACGAATTCGTGTTAAGAGAAAACATGGCTTGTCTTATTTCGTCAGGGGTGACTTCATTGCAAAGAAAAGTATAGTCATCAAGACTAAGTCTGGGCAGAATGTCGTTGGGGATCTGCTCAATGTTCGAAGAGAAGTTGTTTATGTTATTGTACAGGGCAGAGAAGTGATTAACAAAAGCTTTCTTGACATCAGCTGGAGAGGAGTGGAGATCTCCATTCATATCATAGATAGAAGTCATGTTTTCCCTTCTCTGGTTATTCTTAAGGCTAGCATGGAAGTAGGCACTGTTTCTATCTCCCTTCTCCCGCCATTTAATTCTTGACTTCTGCCTAATCATGTCATTTTCTTTAGCCAGGGCATCATAATATTTCAAAGATAGCATACTCTCAGATTCAGAGAGATTTGCGTTATTAACAGTATCCATCATAGCAGATTGAACCTCAGATGGCTTTTCTTTTAACAGAGAGCTCAATTTATCACCTTTGCCATATCTGTTATACGCCTACTGCCTCAAGACTGCCTTCAACTCCTTTATTTTTTCCTGCAAGACAAACATGTGGTTACCATTTTTAGACTTGTTCCAAACAGTTATCACAGTTGATTTAAAATTTGGTTCAGAAACCCAAGAATTAAAAATTTTAAAATTTGTTTTTCCTCTCTTGTCCGCTTCACGAAGGTGAATAATCTGAGGGGAGTGATCAGAAAGGAGGGGAGGAGGTAGAAGGTTGAAGACAAGAGGCCATTTGGAAAGGGCACAATGGTTAGAGAAGGCATGATCAATCGTCGAAAAGGTCCTGCATCCATGTCTCCTCTTATTGTTCCATAAGTATTGCATCCCTACAGTTCTGATCGATAAAAGCTCGGCATCGATGAGGGTGTCAGCAAGCGGTTTAATCTCAATTAGAGAGAGAGGGTTACCACCAGCTCTATTAGACAGAGAGTAGCTACAGTTGAAATCCCCCAGAATGATCCAAGGATGAGAGGACTGTCTGAGAGTAGGAATGGTCGAAAGTAACGAGGTTCTCAAGGCAGAAGAGTTGAGAGCATACACAAAGGAAATGTAGAATGATGATTTGTCGGAAATATCAATGGCGTGACAGTGTATCATTTGGGGAGTTGAAAGAATGGGAGTTAATTGGACTTGGCTGGGTTTATAGAGTATCAAAATCCTACCGTACGAAGATTCATTCAAATTATGGATGTATTTTCAATTTGGATTAATATATGCAGCTGCCTTGATAGACAAGGAAAGGTTTAACTTTGTTTCAAGCATTGCTAATATTGATAGATGGTGAGTCTTGATTAGCTGTTTACATTGATCTTGCTTGATGACACTGTGGCCACCACGTATATTCCATGCTCCAATGCAAGTCATCATTGGAAAACATGAGCATTGAGTAATTCGATCTTCATTCTCCTAGTTACAGCCTGCTTGGAGGACAAGTAATTCGGGATAGTAGCTGAAAGAGGAGTATCTTCAAAGTTGTTTTCTACCTCAGGCGAAGGGGAGATGGTCTGGATTGCTGTTTGAGGGGAGGTTTGCATGGAAATTGAAGAGGATGGAATTTCTATAGGGAATAGAGGAATGTATGCTGCAGGAGGTATGATTTTGGAGTATTTGTGTTGGGGAGATAGGGTTGGCGTAGTGACATTTTCTAGAGGTGGAGTTTGTTCAGGTTGAATGACACACTGATACGCTGAGCTTGTTTTATCTTCTGTAAGCATTTTTTCTTTCATTCGAGCAGAAACACTGAGTTTGCTGATCTTGACACTGTTCATTCCTTTTCTAATACCACTTGATTTAATTTCTTCTCCTTTTTCACTATCAGTATATTGTCCTTCACCCTTGTTTCCAACATCCCAAGCAACCGGACTTAGATTCTCTATCATTTTTTGATTCTCCATATTTTTCACTTGTTTTGATTTACTTCTACTATCTTCTTTTTGGGTATTATAATTATCTGCTTCCTTTTGTTCCACTGCCTCAATGCTTTCACAAGCTACTTGACCATGTGAATCTTTTTTCTTACTTTCTTTTGACTGTTCAATAATATCTTCCTCATCATCCAGATTAAGCAGAGCTGCAAATTTATTAGAGTTTAGGAGATTCCTAACTGATTCATTTTCATCATTATTCCCCACTTTTTCGATTCCTCCTTCCTTACTCCTAGTGACAATTGGAAGTAGAGAGCTGGCTGAATCAAAGTCATTCCTGATTTCATTTCTGCTTTCTTTATCACCACATAGACCAATACCATGCCTTTCACTTTTGTCCTCTACAACATTCCCATTTTCCTCAGTGCTTCCTGAAATCTGTGCCTTTATATTTTCCTTATCAACTGTCTCTTTCTTATTTTTGCTCACGCGTTGCCATGTTCTGATATTTCTTTTCTGAAGTGGTATGACATTTCTTTTAACACGAGCTAAAATAGTTTCTTCGACCATGTTTTTTTTATTTGCAATGTTTTTGTCTTCCTTTTTGGTAACGTTTTGATCTTTATCCTTGTTGTCACAACTATCAGTTCTGTGTCCAAATTTCTTGCACAGAACACACACATCTGGCTTCCACTGATAATTAACATAGATTTTCTGATACCCTCCTTCCACTAACTTAACCATAAACTCGTCAGGAAGCTCCTTATCAGGTTTTATTTCCACTAAGCATTTCGCATAGCTCAGTCTCTCCTGCTTTCCGTCATTTCGTCCATACATAACATCTTCCCCAAATGGCTACTAAGCCAGTTTATCCCAAGAGGCGACCAAGCATAAATTGGGAGGTTAAACATTTGAACCCATACTGGAACTGCAGTTATAGTGCCAGAGACATTACTTATAGATGCATCGTAGGGTTTGACTATAAACATCTTGTTATTCATTATTATAGGATCACTTTGAAGGATCTTTGCTCTGTCTTCAGAACACGTGAAATTAAATAAGAAAATTGTGCCATCAGACTTGACCGTAACCGAGCCTTTTAATTTCCATATCTTTTTGAGCTTTAAAATAACTGCAGTATAAGACAGCGGTTTGTCTAAGAAGAAACCAACCGGAGGTTCTTTCCAGATAACAGCTCCAGCATCAAGAACTTCTTGCGTTGGGACTAATACATCATTTTCATCCTCTGGATTCAGGTCAACGGGGATGTACTTCCCAGCATTCTTTGGTTTGTGCTTGAACAACGAAGTCCATTTCCGTTCACCCTGAGAAGGATTAACCGGCTCGCCGATTTGGGAAGAGTGAGATGAGAAAGGTGGTAAAGAAGAGATTGGGTCAGGGGGAACAAGGGGTGGGATTTCAGGGGGAGCAAGCAGAACTGTGGGAATGGAAGGGCCCTGGTTAGAGGGACGCAATGGCGGAGGTTTGGTAGAGTTTGCTGAAAGGACGACCGAAGAGGAGGGAGGAGGAACTTCAGTACTGACAGAGGGGGTATGGGAAGGTACTACTGAGTTGACGAGAGGGGTATGGGGAAGGTCTCCATGGGCAGACATGAGAGGATGAACTTATAAAATTTTAACTTATAGAAAAACCAATACACCTTTATAATTTAAAGCATTAAATCAAAATTTAAGTTAAAATTTCATATATCTATAAATCTCAAAATACTTAATAATCTTTTAGGAAAATATTATTTAAAAATACTTAATAAATTTTTAGGAAAATATTATTTAAAATATGACCATGTGCCTGTATAATATTTTCTAACCTAGGTCAAGTGATACGGATATGTATCCTTTCAATCCGTAATTTAAAAAGAAAAATCCAGGTTCTATCATTTCAAACCCGCAATCCCAAGTCAAATAAAATAAAATAAATCGTTCAAGCCTATCATTTCAGCTCATAACGATTTTTGCTTATTCTAATGTCCGTTCGGGTATGTATCATTTCAACCCATAGTGATTCTATTCTACAGGGAACTTAAAGTGTGAGAAACAATAATTAAAATAACCGTATAGCATATAATATTATAACAGATGATGTAACAGTTATAAAAATCAGGTTATACATCATATAAATAGATCACAGGCATATATGAACATAGTATATTAATCACTACATATTCACTTGTCATCAATTCACAATTATACAAGTACGGATGTCTAGAGTGAATAACTCACCTTTTTAAAGCTGAATATCAAATTCAAAACACACAACTGAAACTCCGAAAAGAACGACAAGGCACGAACAAGATTTTTGAGGGAATGAAGAGTCAGATCCAAATCTTGTGTACAAACAAATACCAAACACATAAGTATAAGATTCAATACAAAAGAATATAAATTAAACAATGAAAGGTGTGAAAGAAAATGACATAACTTTGGTTTCAACCACCAAGTGGGCTCGGCCATGGTCTAATAGGCTAGACCATCATCAATACATGGCTCGGCTAGGAGGAGATGGTGGAGGAGGCCGAGCTACATGAAGACAAAATAAAATAAAAGAGAAAAGAGAAAGAAGAGGAAGAAGCCATGGATTTAGAACTTGCTATATTTTTTTTTCTTTGTTTGTACGCAAATGGAAGTGAGATGAGAATGAGATGTTTTGGGAAGTTTTTATGCGTGATAGGCAAGAGAGATTCACGGCTAGATTAAAGGAATGAACGGCTAAGGTAAATAATAAAGAGGCCAGGCAAATAAAAAAGCAAGAGTATGAATGGTTTGGAAAATAAAAAGGCAACACTATAAAACAAATATTAGGAAATGAAAAAAGGTGAGAATGTTTTGTACGTGAGTTAGAGGAGTGTTTCTCACGGCTAGAGAAGGTTTGGATGGCAAGCAAAGGAGTGAATGCTAAGAAACATAAGAGGCAAAAATTAAGGAGAAAGAAACCGGTATATAATTTATTCTTAAATGCAAATGCAAATGAGGATATTGAGATGATAATGAAATATTCTTGTACGTGATTGAGATAGGAACACAAGGCCAAGAAAGGCAAGAGTGAATGGCTAGGGCAAGTAATAAAGAGGCCATGCAAATGAAACGGCAAGACATTAAAACAATGAAACGTATATCCCTTTGATTCTTCCAAGCCATAAATAAAAGATGTAAACAAGTAACAATCCAATAAATAAAATGAATGTTTAGACAAAATTAAAAAAATAGAAAGAAAGAATAGAGATAGACATAGAAAAATATAAAATAAAATACAGAATTTTAATTGCGTGTAAAACGCTATATTTTATCCAATTTTTAAAAAGTATAAATCAGAATTTAGCGAAACGAAAAGAAAAACAAATATCAGAATTATATTCTTCTTCAAAGAAAAAGATTAAAATTTAAAAATTCAAATTTTAAATTTTAAACCGAAATTCAAATTTGACCAAAGCTGACCAAAATATAAAATTTTCAGAAAATGTTTATTTTATTGCATTTGGAAAATAAATTACAAAAAAAATCCAAATTTTACATTTATTATAATCAAAAACTTAATCAATTTATTCAACTTGGTTTCATTCTTTTATTTTTATCTATGAATAAAATATACATTTCCATTTATTTCATTATATTCACACTTTACAATTACTGTCCTATCTCATATTAATGAACATTTACTTACATTTAAATGTAATTGATTTCCTACTTTATATTTAGCTGCCTAAATAAAATGTTACTAGCAATAAATGTTATCATTATCTTTATATTACACTCAAGTTTATTATGTCCACTAATTATCATAATTGCTTACAAAATGTTTAATTCATTCAATTACCATAAATTATATACTAATTCATTTATCCAAACAACACTTACATTTATTTACTTATATTCAGTTTTATACCCAAATGTAACATTTACAACTAGATTAATAGACCAATTAAATAGTAACTTACAACCGCTACTATTACTTATAATCACACTTTTGAATTCATTGTTCACAAACATATGTTACCATTCTTATATACCTAACCTTTATTCAATGGTCATTTATTTCATACTAAATCATTTATAAATTTTAATGTTTGCATTTGTTTTCTTACATAAATTTATAGCCAAGTATAACAATTTACATTACTTTAATAAATTGTAATTTCATTTCAATTGTTAATAATTAGTTTTAAATACATTGTTACATTTCATTTTGGCTTTCATTTCATGATTAAATTACAGAGTTTTTTATTTCTTCCAAATTTATTTACCAAAATCCTATTAAATTGACAACTTTAATTATTAAAAATGTACGGGTCGTTACACTCTCCCCCACTCAAAACTTTTCATCTCCGAAAAGGAAAAAGAAGGGAAAAGAAAGAATTAAGTAAACAATACATCTTATTCCAAAAACATTAACTTTATAAACAAATAAATTTACAAAATTAATTAATTTAAATAAAATATACCAATTTATATATAAATTCCTTCAACACCATTTTATATTGTACATTATTCAATTACAATGTTAACTTCTGAATAATCAGGGTAAGTTATATTGGAATGCAATAGAGTATTGTACAAATAAAACTTTCCCAATTCAATTATTCAAGCTTAAATATTTATTCAAATTTTGGCTTCATTTTATAATTGAAAATCATCCCTTAAGATAAAATTTAAGAATTAAATTTCCAGTTAACTTCAAACTATTCTAGATAAATAAATATATATACACAATATATATCAAATCAACTTTAAATCATATATCAATATATATATATATATATATATATTATAAATCAAGTCAATTTTTAAAAATGCAAATCAATTTAATTCCCCAAAGAAAAACTGTAGCAAAACTACAGAATGGTCTCTTCACTTCGAAACTCGAAAATGAATGTCGATGATGCTGCAGTCATCACCGTAATTATTTTTCAGCGACAAAGAAAAGAGCACTGAATTAAACATTTAAAATTCTTGGAACCAATTTCTATTCGAAAATACTTTAAATAGTATATCCTTTTAAAACTTTAAAAAACCAAAGTTCGAAATCATCGGAAATTAAATTCTCAAATTCTTGATTTTAAATTCATTTAAATTTCCAAATTAATTTATAACCATGTTTTAGTTTAATCATTTATATATGAAACAAAAGCCAATGATTACAAGATATATACAAAGTCAAATATTATTTCTTAACAACCAATTCAATTAACTATCAAAATTCAGAAAATTATACATATGTAAAATATAATTATACAAAATTTATCTCATTTACCAAGTTTGAAAACAATATGGTGTCAGTTTGCTTTGTTCAAGTGTTTTGGAGATCCTATCGATAGCGTTGATCAGACGAATCGATCGGAAACCCAAATCAACATCAACAACTCAAACAATACCATATATATTAAAACATTTTAAATGTTAGTTTACAAATATACTTCAAGAATGATTTGAAGATAAGTTGGAAACAAAAGACAAGATGATTAAATAACAGAATAGGGGAATGAATAAGCTTATATAAATCATTGGCAACCTTAACCTGATCGACCATGACTTAAAGAATAAGATCGATGTGGGGTTTTGGGGGGTAAATCTACGTCAGATCTCAAGAGATAGAATTCGGCATAACAAGAGGTAGATAGCATTGTAAACCGAGGATGCAGAAATCTTCGGTGAATCAATGTTAATTGTAAAGGAGTTTCACCCCTTTACATATCATTCGAAGATTGGCAAGACCGCCAATTTATTATAAAGATCATTCGAAGTGGAGTCATGGGATACTCCAGAATCAAAAGAAGACGAATAGGGCGAGGCAAGACTGGATTTTGGAACCGCAGGGAACGTTCCAAAATTCAAAAGAAATTGGCACGAAGAAGAAAGAATTCAAGCTCGAACGAAAGTGATTCTGTAAATTTACCATATATGCTAAGCTTTGCCTAGAGCCAAAGCTCTGATACCAACTATAACGACCCACTATTTTGGACCATTCAAATCGACAATAAATCCACACATGTCGGACTTGAATAATTCAAAACAATAGATTGTAAATATAAATTTGGCAAAACTCAAAATATACTGTAAATAAATCACAGATCACAGACACACAGTAATATAACAATGCAGCGGAAGCAAAGAAATAGTAGTTCATGAAGCTACTATATATATAACAGAGTTAAACAAGGTTACAGCAGAATTTATGAATACAAAGATGTCTCAATACAATAGTCAAATACAAGATCTGAATACATCACTGGAATCAACTGAATGACTAAAAGCAGAATCAATGGATGGATCCAAGCGAAGCTCCAACTCCAAAGGTGAGTCTCGAATATTGGTACAACTTAGTCTGACCCGAGCAGAAAGCAAAACACAAAACACTCGAGTCAGGACATACATACTTATACAATGTAAACCAACTCAAATGAACTGTAATAGAAAAGTACAAGTAACTTAAAGGATGCTTGGGACCGCCCATCCTCTAAGGATCCGTTAAACTATCTACTATATAGTAATATTCGCTATTATAATGATGTCTAATAGTAAAAATAAACTTACTTTTAAATAGCGTCAAGGCTTTACATTTTCCACCTTAGCACATAATAGTGCCAATAGTCTATACAGCACCTGCGTACCTCCTGATCGGGAGGTTACGAGAAGATACTCCATAGGTACGACACAAATAGAAACTCGTAGTAAAGCTCGATAAGATAGGTGACATGGCACAACTAGGCAATGCCAGGGTAGATATACCAATTACGCACACGGGCTGGTCGAAACGCATAGCAGCCATTACCACCCACCTCGGAACACACTCCCAAATTAAAAATCGAAGGGTGGCCACCAAATCAATCACAAAGTAATAGAATAGTATCGAAGAAATGTGTCCGATCAGAGGTGCTACCTCATTGGCCCGAGATCGCTCCTGTTTTAGCCACCTTATGCCAACTCACGGGAGTCGGGTCCACGTATATACCTTAATAGGATCGTCACCACCATCCTACTTCATTCTGGAATCTCCACCGCGTACACGGTTGTCAAAGTGGTTTTCGGTATCGACAAAGAGTATGCCCAAATCCGATCCCGGTCTCTTTGCCAACCAATCGTTATTATAACCCATGGATATTTATTTCAAAATAATTTATACCCCAAAACAAAATATCATATCCATTTCAAAACTAAATACTATATTATTTCATTTCAAAGCCAAATCAATATATCATTTCCATTCCAAAACCCAATGCAATAATATATCATTTAAATTCCAAAAACTAAATCAATATATCATTTAAATAAAAGCCAAATTTCCAAATCACTGAATATTTCCTTAAATTTATTAAACTTGAAATATTCCTTTAAATCATTTTAAACCAAACCACTTTATAAAGTCACATTCTTAAATCTTCAATTTCAATAAGTTTCACGTTAATATATTTAAAGACAATTCTTAATTAAATACAATTTCACACAATTTCATTTTTCAAAACCATTGTACCTTTCAAAGTTATAACAACTCTGAAACCCAACACTTTGAAACCATAATATTTTGAAATCATAACAATTTTAAAATGTTATCATTTGGAAATCGTAGTATTTAGAAAAATCACAACACCCTTAAAATAATATTCATTACCAAAGTTCATTGTAATTTCAGCACAACAGCACTTATAAAATGTTACGGTAAATATATTAACATTTCAAAAACATTCTCAAATTCAGAAACAGCAGCACTTACAAAGTGCTATAGTAGATATTTGGTTATTTCAAAACAGTTTTTTCAGAAACGCCAGCACTTATAAAGTGATGTAATAGATATTTAGTTATTTACAACCAGCTTAGTTCCAGATACAGCAGCACTTATAAAGTGCTGTAATATATATCTAGTCATTTCAGAACTTAGTTAAATTTCAGAAATGATAGCACTTAACAATTGCCATCTAAAACCACAGCATTTTGGCAATGCAACCATTAAAATTCCAGGTTTTATTATATCTTTTCAAAAACATTAAAACTTCAATTTTAGCCATTTTTAACTTATAAAATCATATCTCATGCTTCAGAAAATATTCATTTGGATATCATTTACCTTATGATTTAAATAAAATAAAGTTCTATAAACAAATATCCAATTTAAACCATAATTCATGTATTATGTCAAAAGTACCTTATTTTACTTAACTTTTTATTTTAACAAATAAATTAACACTTTATTTTCAAATACCCATTTCATACATAAAACTAAATTTCTATTTATTTACTTAACTTAAAATTTCCATTTGAAAAACCAAATTTCCTATTATCAAGTTAGGTCATAATTAAAGTTACATTTTTCCATTTAAAATCATAACTATTTATTTTACAAAACATAACATTTCACAAATGAATATTTTATCATAGTTAATATAACAATCCCTTTTTCTTTTAGGTTTATTCATTTAGACATCAATTAACTATGATTTTCCAATTAAATACATTTTATTACAAAATGTCCAATTAAAACTGTATTCCCAAAACATGTTTGTTTCATAAAGTAAAATTCATAACAATTACTAGGCTAGACTTAAAACTTCCATATTAGGTCAAATTCAATTATTAAGTTATTTATCATCAATAAATATCCTTAATTAAACTTAAAACCAATTATTAACTTATAAAATTTTAACTTATAGAAAAACCAATACACCTTTATAATTTAAAGCATTAAATCAAAATTTAAGTTAAAATTTCACATATCTATAAAACTCAAAATACTTAATAATCTTTTAGGAAAATATTATTTAAAAATACTTAATAATTTTTTAGGAAAATATTATTTAAAATATGACCATGTGCCTGTATAATATTTTCTAACCTAGGTCAAGTGATACAGATATGTATCCTTTCAATCCGTAATTTAAAAAGAAAAATCCGGGTTCTATCATTTCAAACCCGCAATCCCAAGTCAAATAAAATAAAATAAAATCGTTCAAGCCTATCATTTCAGCTCATAACGATTTTTGCTTATTCTAATGTCCGTTCGGGTATGTATCATTTCAACCCATAGTGATTCTATTCTACAGGGAACTTGCAGTGTGAGAAACAATAATTAAAATAACTGTATAGCATATAATATTGTAATAGATGATGTAACAGTTATAAAAATCAGGTTATACATCATATAAATAGATCACAGGCATATATGAACATAGTATATTAATCACTACATATTCACTTGTCATCAATTCATAATTATACAAGTACGGATGTCTAGAGTGAATAACTCACCTTTTTAAAGCTGTAGATCAAATTCAAAATACACAACTGAAACTCCGAAAAGCACGACAAGGCACGAACAAGATTTTTGAGGGAATGAAGAGTCAGATCCAAATCTTGTGTACAAACAAATACCAAACACATAAGTATAAGATTCAATACAAAAGAATATAAATTAAACAATGAAAGGTGTGAAAGAAAATGACATAACTTTGGTTTCAACCACCAAGTGGGCTCGACAATGGTCTAATAGGCTAGACCATGATTACATGGCTCGGCTAGGAGGAGATGGTGGAGGAGGCCGAGCTACATGAAGACAAAATAAAATAAAAGAGAAAAGAGAAAGAAGAGGAAGAAGCCATGGATTTAGAACTTGCTATATCATTTTTTTCTTTGTTTGTACGCAAATGGAAGTGAGATGAGAATGAGATGTTTTGGGAAGTTTTTATGCGTGATAGGCAAGAGAGATTCACGGCTAGATTAAAGGAATGAACGGCTAAGGTAAGTAATAAAGAGGCCAGGCAAATAAAAAGGCAAGAGTTTGAATGGTTTGGAAAATAAAAAGGCAACACTATAAAACAAATATTAGGAAATGAAAAAAGGTGAGAATGTTTTGTACGTGAGTTAGAGGAGTGTTTCTCACGGCTAGAGAAGGTTTGGATGGCAAGCAAAGGAGCGAATGCTAAGAAACGGAAAAGGCATAAATTAAGAAGAAAGAAACTGGTATATAATTTATTCTTAAATGCAAATGCAAATGAGGATATTGAGATGAGAATGAAATATTCTTGTACATGATTGAGATAGGAACACACGGCCAAGAAAGGCAAGAGTGAATGGCTAGGGCAAGTAATAAAGAGTCCATGCAAATGAAAAGGTAAGAAATTAAAACAATGAAACGTATATCCCTTTGATTCTTCCAAGCCATAAATAAAAGATGTAAACAAGTAACAATCCAATAAATAAAATGAATGTTTAGACAAAATAGAAAAAAATAGAAAGAAAGAATAGAGATGGACATAGAAAAATATAAAATAAAATACAGAATTTTAATTGCGTGTAAAACGCTGTAATTTATCCAATTTTTAAAAAGTATAAATCTGAATTTAGCGAAACGAAAAGCAGAACAGATATCAGAATTATATTCTGCTTCAAAGAAAAAGATTAAAATTTAAAAATTCAAATTTTAAATTTTAAACCGAATTCAAATTTGACCAAAGCTGACCAAAATATAAAATTTTCAGAAAATGTTCATTTTATTGTATTTGGAAAATAAATTACAAAAAAAATACAAATTTTACATTTATTATAATCAAAACCTTAATCAATTTATTCAACTTGGTTTCATTCTTTTATTTTTATCTATGAATAAAATATACATTTCCATTTATTTCATTATATTCACACTTTACAATTACTGTCCTATCTCATATTATCTAGTGTGTGGCCCGTGCTACGCACACGGGCAAGTAAGAAATGCAAAAATGGTTAAATTTTATAGTTTTTTTAGTATAATAGAATTATATGTTTATTTAATTATTTTCTACTTGCTTGTATGAAATTTGTAATATGTGATATAACAGTCAATGAACTTTTAGTTTGAAAGCACCACCAAATACAAAGACCTATAAATATTCCATTGTTTGTATTATTATCACTATTTTCATTCCTTTATGCACCCAGTTTGTCTATTCAAATGGGATCAAAAATAAAGATAAAGTGAACATACATTTATATTTTTACTGTTACAAAATTGTAAATATTAGCTTAAAATAACGAGGTTGTATGTATGTTAATGCATATAAAAGTAAGTGACTGTGTCCATAAATACTTACACAAACATGCACATATACACCTACATAATGTTATATGTTCTGTGAATCTGTTATGTGTGTGTCCATCCTTTTCATATTCAAAAATTTGGAATTATTGTAATACGCTAAGAGTGCACAAATTTTTGAAGAACTCGATACTATTAACATAGTTTAATAAAAAAGAAATCGAAGTGGATATAATATTGATTTACATGTGGAGTAGAAATATTTTTACTAATTGTACTTTGTTTGAAAGATATTACAATATAAATATTAGTTGCTTAAGAGATAAGTTGGAACAATAACAAAATGATATAGCACTTTTATGATCCAACCAAAGTAATCTGTAAGCATAATTCAAGATACTATGTATATATTTTTCTAAGTTTAAAATTTCAAACTCTTTCTGTTATATAAATTTTCAAAACAACTACAAATAAAAAATCATATATACATCAAAGATTGCTACCCTTGCATACACTGCGATCAATATTTATTATGGGTTTAAAAAAGGAGTTAAGAGAAGAAACAAATATGGACTCATATTAACTGGTAAATGTGGAGCAAGATACTTTCAACTTTGGTTCCATCTTATTTGGTGTTTATATGGGATTATTATTCAACAAGTCACCCGATGTGAGCAACAAAACATCTGATCCATTGAGAATCATCTCACTCTACATTCCTAACAAAAATATGTTTAAATTAATCGAGTCATCTTTAAAGTCTTAATCTGATCATTAATTGGAAAAGGTGCAGTTGGAATAAAATTTGATGAAGAATGAAACTACAGGATAAATTTTACAGAGTCATTCCTAAAGTCATAATCTAATCGTTAGTTGGAAAAATTATAGTTGAGAAAAATTTGATCAAGAATAAAACTACAGAACACTTTGACTGGGCATGTAGGTATAATTAGAGTGATAGCACTATGTTAAGGAAATAAGTTTAATGTAAAAAATTTAAAAATAATTTTTCATTTCAGATTATTTTGGTTTTAGGAAAAGAAATTATGAGAGATTTTAGACTAAAATATAGGAGTTCACACTGGTACTTAACATTTATTTTCAAGTGCTTAGTGTTATCATTAGCTTTTTGAGAAGCGACGACAATGCAATGACCTAAGTTGGTGATCTAGCTTGTAATGTAGATGGTTGATAAATTGCAAAAATTGATAGTTTAAAGATTATTTTCATCCATTTGTTGATATGAGTTGAGCATAATTACATTAGGGTTCTTACAGCGATCTTTTGTGTTTGGTTCCTATTGCATTTATTTGCATTCAAGATAAGTGTAGCATAAATCGCCATCTGAAAAACATTTCCAATCTATTTGTTCATATGACACAGAGTTTACCACATAATTGAAGATTAGAGTACAAAAAAGATCAAATATAACCACCTTAAGATAATGATGAACAAACTAAATCCACTAATTGCTTTAATATCGAGTATATACTTCATCAGGTTTTTCTATTTTTGTTACCAAATTACATTTTTGATGATCTTGTATATTTTATTTTTTCTTTGTTAGGTGAATGGATCATAAATCACCTTGTTCAAGTATAAATGCTTGTGATATTGAATTTTTGTTTCTTATGTCAGTGTGCAACTATATATATATATAATACAATGTCCCTAAATTTTACCTTTATTTGGTTTTTATGCAAGCTTATGAGATTAATTTTCTAAGCACCTAGAAAAAAGTAATAGATAAAATTCTTAAGCATACTATATCGAATGATACTATCAACAGTAAACATAAGGTTTAAGATAGTCTATAAACTGAAATGATGTTTGTAATATTTTGGTAGATACATCAACCCTTATTTTTCAAGTGTGCTACCAATTAAGATTAACAAAAAATAAAATCCCTACATGCAATGATCATCAACTTATAATCAACGTCCCGAAACCCCCTTGCTAGAGAACCAACTTGGACTTTCTAAGAAGAAAAAATCAGTTTTCCTTGTCCAGTCCCTTGCTCACACATATCAGATCAATCTTGAATGGTCTAAATCTACTTTCAAAAACCATTCAGATCAGGTTGTGAAACCCAGTTATCAATATCTGGTCACTTTCTATCAAATAGCTTGCTCGGACATCCGTGCCTCATCACTGCACTCATCATCGGCGTGCTCATATTATGCAGTCCATTCAAAGATTCTTCTCAATACTGGTGCATTCCACATCAAGCTCCACCTTTTCACAATGCTCTGCCTTTTCATCTCATGTCTTGTTCAGATTGTGCATTCTATTCAAAATGTGCACTCAGTTCATCTCTCGCATGTCTAGTTCAACTATATTGATTAGTTGACATTCAAAGTGAATAACGCTCTCTTTTCATGTTTTCACGTCAATCAACATTAATCATACACATACTTCCCATATATGCAGTACCCATACATGCAAAGGTATGGTCAACCGAAAGCTCTACTACCAAGTTCAGTGCCTAAGTTCGCTTCTGCTTTGCCTAAGTTCGCTTGCTCTTCATGTTATTCTAGTAACATATACGGTCATGTTCAACTTTTACTCTCTGATGTAATTTCAGTGTCATGACCATTTCAGCTCGGATATGCACAAAAGTCATATTTCATTTCAGAATATGTCATCCAGTTTGGCATTTTAGCACTTCCTCTATCTAGTTCAGCACTATAGTATTTGCAGACCAGGCACTGCAGTTCCTCAAGGAAATATTTCATTTCAGCCTTTCATGTACATATCACACTTTAGCTTCATTTCCAATTAATTCATTCACTTCGTTTGCTTCAGCATTGGTCACATCAGGCTGCAGTTCATGTTCAAATCAAGGTGCAGCTCAGTCTCATGTCAAATTGCATCTCTTCCTTGAAATAACATAGGCCCCCCATTTTCTTTTGGTTCACACATGCATCTGGTCGCATCTTGCTTTGGTTGTAGCTCATTCTCACTCATCTCTCCTAGTCTGCAGCAGATTGTGTCTACACATAATTCAGTCATGCATCATTTCTGTTTAAACCTCTAGCCCAAGTCAGTACATAATGCCCGCTTTAGCTATATGATTGTCTGTAAGAGGATTGCCCAACGCATTTTGCCTGCTTGAGCTCTATTGTTCAAGTCCAGTTCCCTCTCCTTAGTTTCTTTGACCAGATGTCTTCAGTAATGTTTCTGAGTATGCACAACACAACCATTCATTCATAGCAAATTTCATTTTAGTTAACATTTAATCAATTTTGTTCGACTCTTTTGGTTTTATGCTTAATTAGTTTAATGAAAGGAATTTTTGTTGCATTTATAATATATTCTTAGTTATGGGTCTGTAATTCTTACTCGATCATCTTTTCGATGATCATTTGCTTTTATCGCATCTTTAAACAACATAAACATTTAATCTGCATTATGGCGCTTGTTGATGGACTCCTATTTTAAATATTAATAAATTAGTATGAGCGCTCTCCTCATTTTGAGGATGCTTTTTCACCAAAAATAAGATTAATAAAAAAATATAGTAAAATTATATATGTAATCTTATTTTTATTTATTAGCCTTTTTAACTCATTTCTTCTGTAAATCCTAACAATCAAAGCAACATCAAAATCTATACAGATTAAAAATACATATGCGACAAAGTAAGATATTAAAAGAAAACAATCAGTGAAGAGACAGTGGAATTGACTTGATAAAAGGCTGAATAGAAACATAAAATAACTAATACTTTGTACATATCAAAGATTAAAAAAACCCATGTTTACTTTATTCAGAAATAGATTAGTGATAAATATAGAGGAACATAAAATAATTAAACACCCAGTTTCACCATAACACCCACATATAGAGATTGCAAGGTTTTAATGACAAATTTGAAGTGGGACTTCAAAATAACTACAAATTACAATGATATATGATATTACTTTTGCTATGTGAGAAGAATTTTTTTTCAAACATATTGCTTTTAGAAACTATGACCTTAAAGACTCTAATCTATTTTCAGACTGTGTAATCAATTCTAATTCTATACTCAAATCGCTCATTATTTCAAAGCTATTGTAGTATAAAAATGCCAACTTTATAATCTTCTTCAAAAACTCCAATCTTCAAAAAAATGCACTTCATTCTCAATCGTTAAATTAAAAAGTAAAAATAAAAAAAAGAGATGAAAAGGAACCGATTGAAGCTTCGAACATGGTTTGTTAAATAGGTGTTTACCTACCATAAGATAAAGTAGTGACCCTCACTCACACTATTCTGCAAACTTACCAAGTGTAATTTTAAAGGGCAACAAAAGTGCAAACTAATATATATATAATGAAAACTAATATATATAATGAGAGATCACAAATGAAAATGATGTGGAAAATAACAATAATGTTCTTACTTGTTACTAAACACAACGAAAAGTAAAACATATGTAGTAAGGGCATATAAGATATGGGAAGATATATTACTTGCAAACTTCACAATTCCATTAAGTGATTAATAGGGAATAACAACTCCATATTTACAGTAACATGCTTGATTTGACATTTTTTACCATTCAATCATTGTCAATAGTCAAATGGCGTATTATCCTGAAATCGTATAACCAAATAAAGATTGGAAATTATTTTACCAATCAGTGATCCACAAAATTACCATGGTAGGAAGAGTTCGGTTTGCTTGAGTCATTGAAGTTCTTATACAACACCAAGTTGGCATTACAATAAATTGAAACAACAAATCTTGATATCGTACAATATTTTGGCCTGGCAGTTAAAATTATCGCACAGATAAAATTATGATAAGCACGTGTATTAAAACAGAATGAAATATCTATATTTTGGTGGAGAAAGGAAATATTGACCTCTGGAAGGATTTGCATTCTTGGGCATAATTTCAATGAGTGTCGTCTCTAAATGATGTAGGCATGCAGATCTTGGCACCATACTATACATGCGTAAAAATAACTTAGGTATCTTGTTATTTCTTGCATACACATGGTAAAATATTATAATATCAAAATAAATTATACGCGATCTGCAGCTGCCTGTAGTGTGAGGTGATCTCCGCATTCCCCAGATCTAAAATACAACCGCAATATAAATCATAAAAGAGAAGAAAGAAGTAGAAGAAAAGGTAGCTATTGAAATTTTATTTTATTTTCGAGAAACTAAAGTACACCTTCCAATTTGTGGTGGATAGACTTCCTAAGTTGGTCTATACAATTTTTATTACTTTCTCCATATACATCCTCCTAATGCATGCTATTGATGCATGTAAATCTTCCTTATAAAACGTAATCATCTATCATATCAAAAGTAATTAGGATTTCTCTGAACAGTTGTTTATTTTTGACAGCATAACTAATTTCATACTGGGAGGGATTCCAATGTTACCATTTCAAATTATTGAGTACAATATTGACAGATCATAAAACCCTTTGAAGGAGTCTACAAAGAATATCTAAATAAGTTGAGATTGCTAACCTTTTCATGTTTTTCAGGTAAGGTCTGTATTTCATTGGAACGTAGCTTTCATAAAACTTGTGGAACTGTTTAAGCTGAAAAGAAGGGGAAATAACATGTTATAATTTTCGTGAACTGGTAGTGGCATCAAATATTTGCCATCAGGCACTATATATCTGTAGAGTACTTCACTTCAAATATTGTTACTGATCATTGAATAGCTTAAAAAGAATATTTACCTGCTTAACTACTTCCCTACGAACATGTTTATGGTAATCAGGATTGTGGAAGAGCTAATCTGCTAGAAATCGAAACTTATATATAGAAAGTAAAATTGATAAAAATAATTAGTGCAAGAAATGGTCTGAAAATTTACACAATAGATAACAGCACAAGTCAATGTTAAATTTTGCTTCAAAGACAAATTATTTGAAGAAACAAACCTGGCAATTCCCATCACCTTCCACTTGCAATTCAGCTAATCCATATGTAGCAAGTCTGATTACATATATCAGTAGAAACTATACATATTAGAGTACAATGATAATAAACTGTAATAAAACTTAATATCAAATAATCTCAAATGATTATAATTCTTCCCAATTTACAAAGATCTATTGAGTATGGCATGTAAATTATTTAAAATTCAAGTTCTGTTGAGTGAACAGCAATGCAAGTCTCAATAGATACATTACAATTAGTGAATTGATATTATTTCTAAGAGCACACAATATCACTAATCCAATCATGATTTCCGATGCAAAAACAGACCACAAATATTAACTATATATATCAGGCACTAAAGATTAAATGTTGTTCTGCCTACCAAAATTGTACACTGCTGAGGAATATTAGTTTTAGTACTTGCGGGCTGCTAAACAAATGATAACCAAATCCAAAATTCGAAATTAGATCTTACCCAAATCATGTTTTAGGTTATCGGCATATGATTTTGCAGATCGTAATCGGGAAATTGCCAGTAACACACACGAATTCCAGATCTTGCCAGATGCCCAAAGCGAAATCGAGTTCAAAGACGCATCTCCTTTATGAATCTCGGAATGGGTTGGCTTGTATCGGCTTCTTATTTGGTATCATCAGAAATGGTGAAGAATGGACTAATGGCAAGAGAGGAAATTGGAGAATGAAGATACTTACAGGAATAAAGAAGAGCAGAATCAAATCGAGAAGAAGAATTAGAGAGATGAACACTAAATCTCTAATTAAATTATAAGACAGAATTATTACCGAAGGAGGAAGGTGGATGGTTTTTTAACCGCTGGGATTGTAGTATCCGGAAAAGAAGGAAGACAACTGGTTGACGAATTGTTGCATCGTAAAGAAGGAGTAATCAGTTGAGCGACGGTTGGAAATGGAAATTGAGCGCCACTTGTCAATACGTTGTTGCAAAGGTGTGGTTTCTCCTTTCCTATATAAGTAATAGATGAACATTTACTTACATTTAAATGTAATTGATTTCCTACTTTATATTTAGCTGCCTAAATAAAATGTAACTTGCAATAAATGTTATCATTATCTTTATATTACACTCAAGTTTATTATGTCCACTAATTATCATAATTGCTTACAAAATGTTTAATTCATTCAATTAGCATAAATTATATACTAATTCATTTATCTATACAACACTTACATTTATTTACTTATATTCAGTTTTATACCCAAATGTAACATTTACAACTAGATTAATAGACCAATTAAATAGTAACTTACAACCGTTACTATAACTTTTAATCACACTTTCGAATTCATTGTTCACAAACATATGTTACCATTCTTATATACCTAATCTTTATTCAATGGTCATTTATTTCATACTAAATCATTTATAAATATTAATGTTTGCATTTGTTTTCTTACATAAATTTATAGGCAAGTATAACAATTTACATTACTTCAATAAATTGTAATTTCATTTCAATTGTTAATAATTAGTTTTTAAATACATTGTTACATTTCATTTTGGCATTCATTTCATTATTAAATTACAAAGTTTTTTATTTCTTCCAAATTTATTTACCAAAATCTTATTAAATTGACAGCTTTAATTATTAAAAATGTACGGGTCGTTACACTCTCCCTCACTCAAAACTTTTTGTCCCCGAAAAGGAAAAAGAAGGGAAAAGAAAGAATTAAGTAAACAATACATCTTATTCCAAAAACATTAACTTTATAAACAAATAAATTTACAAAATTAATTAATTTAAATAAAATATACCAATTTATATATAAATTCCTTCAACACCATTTTACATTGTTAACTTCTGAATAATCATGATAAGTTATATTGGAATGCAATAGAGTATTGTACAAAAAAAATTTCCCAATTCAATTATTCAAGCTTAAATATTTATTCAAATTTTGGATTCATTTTATAATTGAAAATCATCCCTTAAGATAAAATTTAAGAATTAAATTTCTGGTTAACTTCAAACTATTCTAGATAAATAAATATATATACATAATATATATCAAATCAACTATAAATCATATATCAATATATATATATTATAAATCAAGTCGATTTTTAAAAATGCAAATCAGTTTAATTCCCCAAAGCAAAACTGTAGCAAAACTACAGAATGGTCTCTTCACTTCGAAACTCGAAAATGAATGTCGATGATGCTGCAGTCATCACCGTAATTATTTTTCAGCGACAAAGAAAAGAGCACTGATTTAAACATTTAAAATTCTTGGAAACAATTTCTATTCAAAAATACTTTAAATAATATATCCTTTTAAAACTTTAAAAAAACCAAAGTTCGAAATCATTGGAAATTAAATTCTCAAATTCTTGATTTTAAATTCATTTAAATTTCCAAATTAATTTATAACCATGTTTTAGTTCAATCATTTATATATGAAACAAAAGCCAATGATTACAAGATATATACAAAGTCAAATATTATTCTTAACAACCAATTCAATTAACTATCAAAATTCAGAAAATTATACATATGTAAAATATAATTATACCAAATTTATCTCATTTACCAAGTTTGAAAACAATATGGTGTCAGTTTGCTCTGTTCAAGTGTTTTGGAGATCCTATCGATAGCGTTGATCAGACGAATCGATCGGAAACCCAAATCAACATCAACAACTCAAACAACACCATATATATTAAAACATTTTAAATGTTAGTTTACAAATATACTTCAAGAATGATTTGAAGATAAGTTGGAAACAAAAGACAAAATGATTAAATAACAGAATATGGGAATGAATAAGCTTATATAAATCACTGGCAACCTCAACCGGGTCGACCGTGACTTAAAGAATAAGATCGATGTGGGGTTCTGGGGGTAAATCTACATCAGATCTCAAGAGATAGAATTCGGGATAACAAGAGGTAGATAGCATTGTAAACCGAGGATGCAGAAATCTTCAGTGAATCAATGCTAATTGTAAAGGAGTTTCACCCCTTTACATATCATTCGAATATTGGCGAGACTGCCAATTTATTATAAAGATCATTCGAAGTGGAGTCATGGGATACTCCAGAATCAAAAGAAGACGAATAGGGCGAGGCAAGACTGGATTTTGGAACCGCAGGGAACGTTCCAAAATTCAAAAGAAATTGGCACGAAGAAGAAGGAATTCAAGCTTGAACGAAAGTGATTCTGTAAATTTACCATACATGCTAAGCTTTGCCTAGAGCCAAAGCTCTGATACCAACTGTAACGACCCACTATTTTGGACCATTCAAATCGACAATAAATCCACACATGTCGGACTTGAATAATTCAAAACAATAGATTGTAAATATAAATTTGGCAAAAAAATATACAGTAAATAAATCACAGATCACAAACACAGAGTAATATAACAATGCAGCGGAAGCAAAGAAATAGTAGTTCATGAAGCTACTATATATATAACAGAGTTAAACAAGGTTACAACAGAATTTATGAATACAAAGATGTCTCAATACAATAGTCAAATACAAGATCTGAATACATCACTAGAATCAACTGAATGACTAAAAGCAGAATCAATGGATGGATCCAAGCGAAGCTCCAACTCCAAAGGTGAGTCTCGAATACTGGTACAACGAAAATTAAGCAAAACATAAAACACTCGAGTCAGGACATACATACTTATACAATGTAAACCAACTCAAGTGAACTGTAATAGAAAAGTACAGGTAACTTAAAGGATGCTTGGGACCGCCCATCCTCTAAGGATCCGTTAAACTATCTACTATGTAGTAATATTCGCTATTATAATAATGTCTAACTGTAAAAATAAACTTACTTTTAAATAGCGTTAAGGCTTTACATTTTCCACCTTAACACATAATAGTGCCAATAGTCTATACAGCAACTGCGTACCTCCTGATTGGGAGGCTACGAGAAGATGCTCCATAGGTACGACACAAATAGAAACTCGTAGTAAAGCTCGATAAGGTAGGTGACACTGCACAACTAGGCAATGCCAGGGTAGATATACCAATTACGCACACGGGCTGGTCGAAACGCATAACAGCCACTATCGCCCACCTCGGAACACACTCCCAAATCAAAAATCGACGGGTGGCCACCAAATCAACCACAAAGTAATAGAATAGTATCGAAGAAATGTGTCCGCTCAGAGGTGCTACCTTATTGGCCCGAGATAGCTCCTGTTTTAGCCACCTTATGCCAACTCACGGGAGTCGGGTCCACGTATATACCTTAATAGGATCGTCGCCACCATCCTACTTCATTTTGGAATCTCCACCACGTACACGGTTGTCAAAGTGGTTTTCGGTATCGACAGAGAGTATGCCCATATCCGATCCCGGTCTCTTTGCCAACCAATCGTTATTATAACCCATGGATATTTATTTCAAAATAATTTATACCTCAAAACAAAATATCATATCCATTTCAAAACTAAATACCATATTATTTTAATTCAAAGCCAAATCAATATATCATTTCCATTTCAAAACCCAAAGCAATAATATATCATTTAAATTCCAATAACCAAATCAATATATCATTTAAATAAAACCCAAATTTCCAAATCACTGAATATTTCCTTAAATTTATTAAACTTGAAATATTCCTTTAAATCATCATAAACCAAACCACTTTATAAAGTCACATTCTTAAATCTTCAATTTCAATAAGTTTCACGTTAATATATTTAAAGACAATTCTTAATTAAATACAATTTCACACAATTTCATTTTTCAAAACCATAGTACCTTTCAAAGTTATAACAACTCTGAAACCCAATACTTTGAAACCATAATATTTTGAAATCATAACAATTTTAAAATGTTATCATTTGGAAATCATAGTATTTAGAAAAATCACAACACCTTTAAAATAATATTCATTACCAAAGTTCATTGTAATTTCAGCACAACAACACTTATAAAGTATTACGGTAAATATATTAACATTTTAAAAACATTGTCAAATTCAGAAACAGCAGCACTTACAAAGTGCTATAGTAGATATTTGGTTATTTCAAAACTTTTTTCAGAAACAGCAGCACTTATAAAGTGCTGTAATAGATAATTTGTTATTTTCAAACAGCTTAGTTCCAGATACAGCAGCACTTATAAAGTGCTGTAATATATATCTAGTCATTTTAGAACTTAGTTAAATTTCAGAAATGAGCACTTAGCAATTGCCATCTAAAACCACAACATTTTGGCAATGCTACCAATAAAATTCCAAGTTTTATTATAACTTTTCGAAAACATTAAAACTTCAATTTTAGCCATTTTTAACTTATAAAATCATATCTCATGCTTCAGAAAATATTCATTTGGATATCATTTACCTTATGATTTAAATAAAATAAAGTTCTATAAACAAATATCCAATTTAAACCATAATTCATGTATTATGTCAAAAGTACCTTATTTTACTTAACTTTTTATTTTAACAAATAAATTAACACTTTATTTTAAAATACCCATTTCATACATAACGATTTTGCTCATAACGATTTTGCTTATTCTAATGTCCGTTCGGGTATGTATCATTTCAACCCATAGTGATTCTATGCTACATGGAACTTGCAGTGTGAGTAACAATAATTAAAATAACTGTATAGCATATAATATTGTAACAGATGATGTAACAGTTATAAAAATCAGGTTATGCATCATATAAATAGATCACAGGCATATATGAACATAGTATATTAATCACTACATATTCTCTTGTCATCAATTCACAATTATACAAGTACGGATGTCTAGAGTGAATAACTCACCTTTTTAAAGCTGAAGATCAAATTCAAAACACACAACTGAAACTCCGAAAAGAACGATAAGGCACGAACAAGATTTTTGAGGGAATGAAGAGTCAGATCCAAATCTTGTGTACAAACAAATACCAAACACATAAGTATAAGATTCAATACAAAAGAATATAAATTAAACAATGAAAGGTGTGAAAGAAAATGACATAACTTTAGTTTCAACCACCAAATGGGCTCGGCCATGGTCTAATAGGCTAGACCATCATCAATACATGGCTCGGCTAGGAGGAGATGGTGGAGGAGGTCGAGCTACATGAAGACAAAATAAAATAAAAGAGAAAAGAGAAAGAAGAGGAAGAAGCCATGGATTTAGAACTTTCTATATTATTTTTTCTTTGTTTGTACGCAATTGGAAGTGAGATGAGAATGAGATGTTTTGGGAAGTTTTTATGCGTGATAGGCAAGAGAGATTCACGGCTAGATTAAAGGAATGAACGGCTAAGGTAAGTAATAAAGAGTTTGAATGGTTTGGAAAATAAAAAGGCAACACTATAAAACAAATATTAGGAAATGAAAAAAGGTGAGAATGTTTTGTATGTGAGTTAGAGCAATGTTTCTCAGGGCTAGAGAAGGTTTGGATGACAAGCAATGGAGTGAATGCTAAGAAACAGTAGAGGCATAAATTAAGGAGAAACAAACCGGTATATAATTTATTCTTAAATGCAAATGCAAATGAGGATATTGAGATGAGAATGAAATATTCTTGTATGTGATTGAGATAGGAACACAAGGCCAAGAAAGGCAAGAGTGAATGGCAAGGGCAAGTAATAAAGAGGCCATGCAAATGAAAAGGCAAGAAATTAAAACAATGAAACGTATATCCCTTTGATTCTTCCAAGCCATAAATAAAAGATGTAAACAAGTAACAATCTAATAAATAAAATGAATGTTTAGACAAAATAAAAAAAATAGAAAGAAAGAATAGAGATGGACATAGAAAAATATAAAATAAAATACAGAATTTTAATTGCGTGTAAAACGCTGTAATTTATCCAATTTTTAAAAAGTATAAATCTGAATTTAGCGAAACGAAAAGCAGAACAGATATCAGAATTATATTCTGCTTCAAAGAAAAAGATTAAAATTTAAAAATTCAAATTTTAAATTTTAAACTGAAATTCAAATTTGACCAAAGCTGACCAAAGTATAAAATTTTCAGAAAATGTTTATTTTATTGTATTTGGAAAATAAATTACAAAAAAATCCAAATTTTACATTTATTATAATCAAAACCTTAATCAATTTATTCTACTTGGTTTCATTCTTTTATTTTTATCTATGAATAAAATATACATTTCCATTTATTTCATTATATTCACACTTTACAATTACTGTCCTATCTCATATTAATGAACATTTACTTACATTTAAATGTAATTGATTTCCTACTTTATATTTAGCAGCCTAAATAAAATGTAACTTGTAATAAATGTTATCATTATCTTTATATTACACTCAAGTTTATTATGTCCACTAATTATCATAATTGCTTACAAAATGTTTAATTCATTCAATTACCATAAATTATATACTAATTCATTTATCCATACAACACTTACATTTATTTACTTATATTCAGTTTTATACCCAAATGTAACATTAACAACTAGATTAAGAGACCAATTAAATAGTAACTTACAACCGTTACTATAACTTTTAATCACACTTTTGAATTCATTGTTCACAAACATATGTTACCATTCTTATATACCTAATCTTTATTCAATGGTCATTTATTTCATACTAAATCATTTATAAATTTTAATGTTTACATTTGTTTTCTTACATAAATTTATATCCAAGTATAACAATTTACATTACTTCAATAAATTTAATTTCATTTCAATTGTTAATAATTAGTTTTTATATACATTGTTACATTTCATTCTAGCATTCATTTCATTATTAAACTACAAAGTTTTTTATTTCTTCCAATTTATTTACCAAAATCTTATTAAGTTGACAACTTTAATTATTAAAAATGTACGGGTCATTACAGTAGTTCTGTAGGATCGATTTCACCCTAGAGGGGGGGTGAATAGAGTGATACTAATAATAATAAAAATTAATGCAGAAATAATTGCAGCATAGATAATAGCAGATTAATAAAAGCAGAAATAGAACAACACAAATTTACCCAGCTTCGGCAAAACCATGCCTACGTGCTGCCCCCAAGGTTTCTACTAGAAATTAAGTAGTTAGGCGCTTATACACGTAAACTTGCGACACCCACTAATCACTAACCTAACTCTACGCTCAAAACTCTGCCACAACTTAGCCACTGAGTTGTGAATTCTCGATCTACACCACCATAGTTCGTTACCTAGTCACACGACTAGAATGTTACAAAAGTTTAAAAGAAAATTAAAAACAAAAACAATACAAAACCCTAATTTTAAAATTAAAGCCCGGTAGAATTGAAAGATCGGCCCAGTGAAAACAATGTGATAAAAATAAGTCTGTTCCTTTTTTCTCTTGTTGATGCCTTCGGCTGCTCCCTTTCTCCGTTCCTTTTCGAATGCTAGGGTTTTTGTAAAATTGAAGATGCCACTTGGATATATTGATCGATTGAAGTGATTTTATGCTTGCCTTCGTCAATCGTCTCCTTTGCTTGAGTGCATGCGGTTGCTCTAATTTAGTTGAGTTCAATTTGTGCTCTATGTTGGTATGTGAATTTTTCCCCTTTTAATTTTCGACTTTGATTCGAGTTGCGAATTTGATTTTGATTTAAAAGTATGCTCTGGATTTTTTTCTCGAACTCGAATGCTTTTCTGCCGATGATATTATCAGGTTATATAGGGAACGAATCCCTTAATTTTCGTTCATATAATTTTGTTTGAATTCTTCAATGATTTTCACTTGTCCATTTCATTTTGCTTGAGCGCTTGTGATTAATCTTGACTGCTTCATTTGTTTACACGTTACCGGTACATTTTCACTTGCTTGAGTTGGTTCCTTCTTTTGCTCCTACGATCATGGAATTTGAATTTTGAGACTTCCTTGACTTGATACAATCTGACTTATTCATTTTTGTGGTACTTCTGCAAGTTGAATTCTTTTCTAGATTCGACTTGATGACTTCATTCAAACTGCTACCTTGATGACCCATGGCTTCTGACCATTTCATTGTGGAACCATACTTGCTGTCACACACTCCTAAAATGTTGAAATTGAAGTTTGCATATTTGTGTATACTGCATATAAACTTGTGTATGTTTTGTTGCATTACTATCACATTGCTATCTGGTGCATTGTGTTGAGTCTTCACTGTTGATGTTCCTTTGCACTAGTCCATGTTTGTTGAGCATGTTGTGTCCACTGTTGTTATCTTTCTCTATTCAAGCTCTATGTTCATATCTCTGAACTGATACTTGTGTATGTATATATTTGCATATATGCATACATGTGTGGTTCAATTTTGCTTCACACTTGTACATGTTTTGATTTGAGACTGCATATGTATATACATGTATATATGAGCACATTTCCTGATTTCATTTATGAGTTGCTGTCATGGTTACATGTTACACTTGAACATTTTGTAGTCTGGTCTTCATATTGCTTTGAGTCTGTTGCTTCGAGCCCCTTTGCATTGAACTTGTATATGTCTTATGTACATGTATATGTTTATTTGCATGTAGAGTGTAGCCTTGTTGTAGCTTCATTCTTGTTTGGTTTCATATGTGGAACTGGTCTTGTTTTGGTTGGAGTCATTCTGGTCTTGTTACCCTTGTGTACATTGATTTGAAAACTGCCTTCATTTCATTTGTACATACTTGTTTGCTCTGGTTCATCTTAAAGCTAGTCTGTGGTTGCTATGGATGCTTTGTCCTCTGTTTCATTTAGTTTTCTTTGAGTCGAAATCCAGTTGCTTGCCTCTAAACTGTAGTGTTACCGCCTTTAGTTCGACCTGAGTTATGTAGTTTGATTGCCACTTTCTCTGACCTGGTCTGCATTGGCTTCAAGTCTAGTCTGCATTGTATTTGTGCTTGTACTTGATCATTTCATGTTGAATTCACCTCTAGTTCACTTTGTTTTTGCATTCATTCCGGACTGGTCTTTGTTGCTCCTGATATGCTAGCTCGAGGTTGTCTTCAAGTGTCTTTGAGTCTGTACTATTTTGTTTTTTCATGTTGGTCGAGACTCATATGCGTCTGAACTGATATATGTGTGTTTATGCATGTATACTGGTTCCTTGTTGAGTGCACTTGTATTTGAACCTATCTTATAGTCTGGTTTCATTTTAGATCATGTTGACTGACCATTGAAACTTGTACTTGTTACTGATTTCATTTGTACACAATTGTTTGGCTTATTGTGGTCTTGTCTACCTTTGGTTCATTTTGTGTTGTTGCTCTTGCCTTGAGTTTGAATGGTTGAGGCTTGAACTGTATGTATGTTGAATGCATATGTACTGGTTGTGACATGTATGCATTCATGTGTATAGTCATTATAGTCTAGTTTATTTTGTGTACAGATGTCTCTTGGTTGAAATTTGAGATGCTGAGGCAGTGCACATGTGTACGTGTACACATGTGTATATGCAGGCTCTAGTGTATTTGAAACTTTGTGACTAATTTCGTATTGCACCTGAGTTGAATCCAACCTCGGCTCGGGTTTGACCTTGTGCTCACCTGTTCCTGTAATTTTATCAAGTGTATATCAGTGTGCACGGCCTTGTGACATGTACAGTGATACACTGTGCATATCACAAGTTGTTCGTGTAGATGAATTCAAAATAAATGACGATGAACAACTCAAATAACTGAGGCAAATGATATTTTCAAAACACACACTTTAATTTGCACTGCAAAATATTTTCTTTTTCAATTTTACCGCGTCAATGTTTATTTTGCAAATAATTCAGATGTTGGATACAAGCTGGAATAGAGTTGAAGATAAAAATATGAGTGTGAGTGAATATGTAGTGAGGTGAAAGTTGTAGATTGAAAGATGTATTGTAATCGAAATTGTAATGTAATTGAAAAACGTATATATGTAGTGAGAGCTCAAATTTTTACTATTTGAATTTGTAATAAAATATTTGTTTGAATAAAATATTTGTTTGAATATGAATTCTATGTTATTTATTTTATCCAACAAATATTTATTTAATTATGTGAAAAATAAAATACTACAATAACAAATACATTTAAATGAATATATACATATGTTTATTATCATCAAACAAAATCATATACTAGCATATTCAACAGGTGCACCTTCCTAGTCATTTGTTTGAGGTTTTCCTTTTCTTATTTGATTTGAACCTTTAAATTTATTTCATTGTGGGAGTAATCATGTTCCGTGTTCAGCGGTGTGGTCTCATATGTGTGTGTTTAATTTCACACCCATTATTTTAAAAGTTTTACTCATACCAGACATACCGTCTGACCCGAGTTATTTGTTTTCCTAAACTCTTATGGTACTCATTTATTTGAGTAGTCCGAGAGTAGTAGGTCTGTTTGGGCTCTTTTGAAGATGGCGTCCGAGCAGGAGGCGTTTATCTACTTAGCTATCTATTTTGCTATTATCTAGTTTGTGTAAGTGTATTTTATTTTGGCATTTGTAAAGGCAGGATGTTATAACTGCCTAAGCCGATTTGTAGTACTTTTGTGTAACTCTGATAACTCCCTATTAATTAGTATTAGGATGTACTATTAACTGTTATGCTTTATTTAGCAGTTTCATTGTGAGGCTTTCTATTCTATTCTTTATTTCTCTCCACGACGATTCATCTTTCTGATGCTTAGACAACTGTGCATGAACATCGAGGATGTGTTAAGTGTCGTTCCTAGGGATCAGAAAGACGGGTCATCACAAGTATTATTTGAAAAAAATAAAATATTATTTAGAAAGAAATTTTTGTAAATAAATTAAAAAGAAAAGTTTATGTACTACGAAAGTAGTTGTATATATGTATATATGTGTTTTTAAAAAAATTTGAAGGTTAAAAATAATTATAACGAAAGCAATAAGGTTACAATATATGTATTAATTTTAGATGACGTATGCAACTACTGAGCATTAGCGATAGCAGAGATCAATGGCGAGGCAATGTTGATTTCACGATCAACATTGTAGTCATTGGACAAAGCAATTCGCTATAAATAGATGGCATGGCAACATCATTATATGATTTGATGTAAGTAAAATTTTGTATGTTCATTTATTATAAATATGCTAAAACGAGCTAAGTGTGATGCTTTTAATTTGTTGTGTATATCATATTATGATCTAAATAAATGTTAAAATAAAAGACAATCATGTAAAAATTTTTTGGAAATTTCTAAATAATTGAAGAAATCGGAACTTTGTATTTTGATAATTTGAAATCAGAGACAAATTATATAAATAAGATTTAGTATAAATAATTACCATAAGAAGCTATTATATTAATAGAAAAATGTGAAATTGAAAAGTACAATTAGAGAAAAGAATTATCCGGAATTGGGTATCTATTGTTTAAAAAACATTTGGAGTTTGGTGGAAAAATTAAGTGAAGAGAAGAAATTCTTTTGACCTTAAAAATTGTTATATTAAAAAGAGTTGAACTTTGTAGTTAACTTTATATAACTGAAATAAGTTGTTGAAATTTTAAATACCTTAATTTTGGTAAATAAATAATATTTTGAATTCAACTAGCTTTATAAAATAATTACGATGAGATATAGAAGTTCTTTTATAAAGCAAAGAGAATTGTGTAATGAGTTTTGAATTTTAGTATAAAAACATGACCTATACTAAATTAAGTTTTTGTAATTGTGAAAGGAAGTCTTCAAAATATATCTAAATGATGTTTGATAAGATAAATATTTTAGTAAGAGAAAAGAAAATTTCTTTAGTTTGATTATATACCACTTCTCATTAGAAGTTGGCTTTCCTAAATTATGAATTTCTAATATAGAAATTTAGCTTGAAAGGAATTAAAAGCTGTTATATTATTTTAAAGGATGTAAAATATTTGTGTAAACTTATTTTCAAATTAGAAAATAAGGAAGAAAAATATGCTAAAATTTTGTAAAATTATATGTTAAGTTAAATTAATGTTTTATATTAATGGAGTTCATTTAAAATATAAAGAATGAAGAAGGATTTAGAAAATAAATTTTTGGGAAGTAAATCTATAAAGAAAGATGGATGATTAAATGATGAAAATTCATATTGAAAGAATTTCTTAAAACAAGAAAATAATTGAACTATTGGGAAAGTACAAAGTTTTGGGGAAATTATTCTTGAAAGAAGATTTATCTGAGAGAAAGAGTTTCGAATTTAAAAACCATTTTGGGGAATTTTTTTATTTTAAAGAATTTGATTGAAGAAATCAAATTCTTGGAAATAACTTGGAAGGTTATGTAAATTAGATGTTTTAATCTTTTAAAAGGTAATTAAAATATTTTATAAGTATAAATGCAAAAAATTTATTATGAATAACTTGATTGTTTGTCGTTTTGATACTTGATTGTTGTGTTGATAGTGTATCTTTTGAAAAAAATGAATGTATTAATAGTGGTAATATATTTCTATTATACACTTTTATCTGAAATGAAATTTCGAGTACACAATTTTTTTAAGGCGAGAAGTCTGTAATAACCCTGATTTTTAAGTCGCTTAAATACAATAAATAATAATTTAAATTGATGATTTTGGAATTTATTTAGAAGGAGATAATTGTTTTAGAATGATTTATTTTAAATTAATGAAAAATTGGGAAATACTATTGTATCTTCTTGAATAAATTTACTCTGGTAGAAAAAAGTAGATTTTTAGATTGTAAAGTCCTTTGTAAAAAATAATAAAATTTTTGAAGTAGAAATCTCATTTAAATTATTATTAGTATTTTATTTCAAATATGATAAATATAATAATTTAATTAGTGTTTAAAACGGTTATAAAATAAAAGGTGTGCATTTTAGATTTTTGTTGTATTGGGTTTTATTCTCAAATTCATTGATTGTAAAGATTTTAAAGCTTTAAAATATGAATAAGGGCTTTTAGTAAATAATTAAAAGAGAATATGCTACTTTTAATTTAAAAAGAAATGTAATAGTTTCTTATTGGGTTAAGCCCATTTACAAGTTTAACCAAAGAAATAACTCTTCTGTTCTATGTACTATACTTACATTCTAAGTTTAGAAAAATAGAAAAAAGAAAACAAAAGAAAGAAAACAGGGAAGCTTCTTTCCTTTGAAATCCTGGGAGCAAGATTATCAAATTAAAAGAAAAATGAATTCTCAGAAATTGTAGGAAATTCAAGGTAATAGGTTTAGACTCTATTATATCCTTTAGATTCTTCAATTTTAGTTTATAGTGAATTAAATTGGGTTTTTGGTTGTATTTTTGGTTGATTGTTGTTAGGGCCTGCTGATTGCTAATTTTAAGCTATTATAAAAGTTATAGTTGCTTAATTCCAAGGAGAAGAGGTGGGAATCCCTCACAAACTTTTCTTTGAAATCATGAATTGTTTGCTGTTATGTTGTGTAGTTTGAAGTTGTGTTGAATTGTATTTTAATTGGGGTAAAGTATTGACTGTAATTGAATTACAGTATCGTAGTTTATAAAACACTATCAAATTTGCAAGTTATAGCAACCAATATCACTTCAAATATATGCATGTTGGATTCCATATGTTATGTGTTGTTGCATGCAAGTTTGGTAGTGTAGTAATGCTTTAGATATTAAGATTTGGTGGCCGAAATCGCTCAAAGTCGTCACCTAAGATGATATGAACAACTGCCTGGAGAATGCTCCAGGCATTCGACCAGTCGACTGAAGGTGACCTTGCAGTCGACTGATCGAGAGTATTTCATGTTGATCCTTGCATTCGACCAGTCGACCGAGGGAGACCTTTCAGTCGATCAGTTCTACATGTTTTTAAGCAATCTCTCCTGATTTTGTTTTATGATTTGATTCTAGTTTTGTTTGATTGTTTTGGAGTTTGATCTTTGTGTATATGTATTCTATTTCATTTAACACTTTGATTTTATGAAATAAAATTATTAGTATATAAATATGATTTTATAAATATGGTGTAAATAGATTTTAAAGGAGGAAAATTCTAAAAGATTAGTGTTTGTGTATGTGTGTGTGTGATATATTGTTTATATTTTTAAATGGCTGAATACGATCCGATCCATTTTATACAATCCCTTTCTTAAGTGAAGTAATTTGCCATAACTTGAGTATAAAAACTCCAAACAACTTGAGATTTGAAATGTAGCCCCGTCGGGCCTTCCTTGTCACTCTATATCGATATCACCCAGTTTGGGACAAACATTGAGGATACATACCAATCCCCTAGGGGAAGAGATAAGCACCAATATTCTGTCGGGGGAGGTACTAATACATACTTAGAATATTTTGGATAGTCTATCTCTTGGTTTCGGTTGATCGTCACTTCGTATCATTGCCTGCACTTGATTTCAAGACCTTACAATCATCGCTTTGGGCTAATTGCCCTGATGACAGTCGAGTCTAACTTGTCTAGCCAGTTTGGATATAGCCGAGTCAAAATGCCAGACAACAAATGCCCTCCAAAGTAAGTCTTATGTTGAACATGACATGCTTTGAATCGAAGCAAGTTAGAGTCGTTGGAAAGAATCCATTCAGTTTTCTAAATATTCGCACTCCTTCCGTTGAATTATTTTCCCCAAGCATCGTATCACTCTTTGATCGTCACGATGCTTGGTCGACTTTTAATAGTATAAATTCAGGATTATATTCCATAAGATCCTATCTGTGTCCGGTTCTAGAGGCTAGTAAGCTTTGGCTATATGATTCGGTTTCATTTTTAAAAGCTTCAGGTCAGAATTCAATTACCATTGATTTCAAAAGTTGAATTTTTAGAATATACACGTGCACATTCAGATGCATGTCTTTCTCGTTGGCTCCCGGATGCGTTTGTACGCTCACGGGTCGTCGCCAATTCCTTATAATTTAATTGCAATTGGATTGAAATTCTTTGTTTATTTTTTTATAATGAAATAGGGGTCATAATAAGTCACTCGACGAGAAGGGACTTCAAGATCTACAGGGATTACGACCTCGGAACCGTAAGCAAGGGCGAATGAAGTACGACCAATCACGGACTTGTGGGTGGTTCTATATGCCCATATTACTGATGGGAGTTCGTCATTTTCCTTTAGCATTTTCCAAATGCTTCTTTAGAATGGACTTTATGATTTTGTTAACTGCTTCGACTTATCCATTAGCTTGAGGGTGAGAAAATGCCGCGAATCTTTTCTCAATATGATGCCGGCGGTAGAAATATTTGAATTCAGCACTGTCGAATTTGCTCCCGCTATCAGTTACGATTTTTCGAGGAAGACCAAAATGACAGATGATGTTTCGAACAACAAAGTTTGTTACTTTTTTCGTTGTGATCACGGCTAAATATTCGGCTTCTACCCATTTGGTGAAGTAATCAACTGTTATGATGGTGTATTTCGCACCACCTTTAGAAATCAGCAAGGAGCTGATGATGTCAATACCCCAAGTAGAAAACGGTTATAGACTGACCATTTGAGTAATTTCCATCGGCAAGGCTCTCAAAATTTTTGCAAACATCAAGCACTCGTCGTTTTGTCTAGCATGATCAGCTGCATCTCGATTGATAGTTAGCCAGTAATACCCATAGCGGAGTATTTTCTTTGTCATGGTTTACCTCTCGGTGTGATCACCACATTCTCCTTCACGGACTTCTTTCAAGACTCGTTTAATTTCATCATGGGCGATACACCGAAGCAGGGTAATGGAGAAACCCATTCTATACATAAATCCTTTTTGGATGCTGCAGCGTGAAGCTTTGAGGATGTTATATCGTTTTCATTCCTCCATCCAGGAAGGATCCCTCATTATAGATAACCTTTGACAGGAATCATCCACAACTCCCTTTTCGACTCCATCTCTAGAAACCAAAGAATCTCCATCTGGTCGATGCTCGGAACATTTAGTACTTGAACCATGACCAAGCCCATTTGTTGCGCATCCCTGGAACTAGCTAGCTTGGCCAGTAAGTCGACTTTCTCATTTTGTTCTCTAGGGTGTGTGTAATGGTGTAATACTAGAAGTTTACCAGTAGCTCTTGGACTTGGATGAGATAAGGAGCAAGTTGCTAGCCCCTAGCCGGATAATCTCCCCGGACTTGGCATACTACTAATCGAAAATCACAAATGATTTGTAAAGTTTTCACTTCCAGTTCTTTAGCAGGTTTGAGCCCGACGATCATGGCTTCATACTCAGCTTCGTTATTTGTTGCAGGGAAGTCGAGTTTCAGGGCATAGCAGATTAATCATTCCTTAGGAGTCAATAACACACTCTTGCGCTAGAACACCGATCGGTGGATGCTCCATCCGTGTATATTTTCCATCGGTTGGTTGGTTCTTCATTGCTCCCCAGAGAGTCGTCTGATGCAGTGAATCCAACTATGAAGCCTGCCAATGTCTATCCCTGGATAGCTCTACAAGGGAGATAAGTGATATCAAATTGGCTTAGCTCGATATTTTATTTGCATAACCTTCCAAATGTCTTATTTTGCTATAGGACCTGTCGTAAAGACTAGTCGGTGTAGACGTTGATGGGGTGAGCCTGGAAATAACGATGAAGCTTTCGTGACGCACTTAACAGGCAGTACGCGAGCTTTTCCAGGTTCTGGTAATTTCTCTCAACACTTGTCAATCGCTGGCTAACATAATATACCGGCTTCTGGATCCGATTCTCTTCGCGTAATAGCATGGCACTTATGGCATGTACCAACATCGCTAAATAGATGTATAAGTCTTCACAATCCAGTGGCTTAGATAGGATGGGAGGTTCCTTTAAGTGATCTACCAGAGCTTGAAATGCATCTATGCAATCATGCGTCCATTCAAGGTTCCTCTTCCCTCTCCTAATCAAATCAAAGTAAAGAATACACTTATTGATGGCCCTGGAGATGAATCTTGTAACGACCCGTATTTTTTATAATTAAAAATATTAAATTAAATAGGACTTTAGAATTTAATATTGTCAAAAATTAAAATTTATGATTTATTAATTAAGAAATTATTAGGATATAATTTAATAATGTTGACTGGATGTAGTTGACAACTGTTTTAATGTAATTTCAATCAATTGTAGTAATAAAAGTAAATAAGGAATAAAATAAATGATGTATTAATGGTGAAATTATATGTTATTTAATTGGAATTGGTTTTAATATAGAATATGAAATCAGTTATGTGTTATGTAATTTATAATCCTTGTTTGTAAACAATAAGTTAATAGATATGAATTATTAATGTATAACAATTGTTTCATTTATCATCTTATTATTAAATCCGTTGGAATTAATTTGAAAATCAATGAAATTTAATATAATTGAAATATTGCAGTTATTAGAAGAAAAGACGTTAATCGTAGAGTAATGAGTATAATAAATGAAAACTTATGCTTAATAAATTCATAAGGTATTTTTTGATTTAATAATAAGAATTTAAATCAAAACAAAAGAATTTGTTGAAATTTAAAATATTATGAACGGATTTTATTACAATTGTAATAAAAAATTGAAATTAATTTAATATTTAAATATTGGATTTAACATGAAAAAAATTAATTTCGGAAGATTATTAAAATCTTATTTAATCAAGAATGATGATATAAAAATTTTATTTAGAATTTCAAGGTGACTAAATAAATTTAATAACAATTCATTTAATTAACGCGTAAAAATGAATATAAATTGATTTTAAAGCTAACTTCTATATACAATAGAATTAGGGTTTGAAATTAGTCTTATTGAGTTAAAAATATTGAAGACCTATCTTTCATTATATGGGATGACCTATTTTTGTTTCGGGAACGAAACAGGCTTTTCAGGCCTTTGTTATCACTTTGGCTAAATCGAACTGTTCCATCCATTCCTGTTTCATCTTAGTCTATATAAAGGCTGTTATGAAACCGTAGCAACTTTCTATTCTTTTTTCTGTATGTACTTTTCCAATCCATCTGCTCCTTTCCAATGGCAAATATCCCAAACCCTAATTACCGATTTTAAATCAAATCGAAAAATTCAGACTACTCCAATCCTATCATATAATGTATCATCATGAAGCACTTGACGAATGAAATTTGCATCTGTAATTCATTTTTCAATTAAAGGCTCTGTTTGTCCAGAAGTTAGCGAATTATTCTCGTCCGTTCATTTTAGGGTTTGGATTCAACGGTGGATTTGCAACGATTCGACGATTGGGAAGCGCGGCTATATAGAGGAGGATGTGTAGAGTCGATCTATGCTCTCTGATCATGTCAATGGCGATTGATTTCGCCAGAAATCATGGAGAAAGGCGGCGGTGGCTGTGGCCGCTCTGGTGAGCCTGGTGATCGCGAGCGCGGTTTGTGGGGGCGGCCAGAGATAGCGCGCGTGGGGATGGCTTCGGATCTGGGTGTAGCAGCATAGGTTGCGACGATTGGAGGTTAAAGGCGGCGGCTGTGGTATATGTTCTTTGCATGCGCGATGAATGTAGGGTTGAGATGGTGAGCTAATTTGCCCTTGACCGATTTTAATTTAATTTAGAAATTTAAAACTTCTAACTAGCATAACTTTTTCATACGAGCTCTGATTGACGCGCGGTTTCTTCCGTTGGACTCGTATCAAAATTTCAGACAGCATGAAACATGTTTGGTTGAATTTGGAGGCTGTTCAAATTTTGGGCTTTTGCTTGATTTTTAATCGGCTATAAATCAAATGTGAGTGATTAAACCCACTCACGCAATACTAAATGTTCTGATGTTAGTTAAATTGGAATTATGGAGTGAAAAAGGTTTATTGATTACTGTTTGGTAGTTTAAATTGACATTTGAATTTAATTTTATTTTTTTATTGAATTAAATTGATATTTAAATTAATATTGAATTTAATTGCTATCTAAAAACCGACAATTGCTAACTAGTAACTGTTGTGATATATTGGTTGATTTGGATGTTGATTGCAATTGGATGTTTATTGATTGATATGTTGGATGACTGGTTGTTATTTATTTGGACATATTCATGTTATTACCCTATTTATTATTTGACATCTTATAAATTGTCACTTGCAATAAATTGAAATGAACTAAGGAGCAGGATGAAATGATATATACCTATGTCATTTAATTATGGGTTGAAATGATATATATCCATCTATGTATTTAAATTGAAATAAATGATCACTTGACCATAGGGTATAAAATTATATACGGACGCCGGTTTTGGTTAAATTAAATGATTTCAAAAATCTTGAATTGAAATTGGTTTAAATGAAATTATTTTAAAGAAAATAAATTTTGATTTATATGGATTAAATTATTTTCAAAATTTGAGTTTTGACATATTGAAATTTTAATTGTTTAAATGAAATTGTTTAAAGGATTTAATTTGAAACCTTAAGTTGAATTTGAGAAATGACTTAAATTTATTGAAAGTGAATTATTTTAAAGGTTTAAACTTTGAATTTACTATAGTTAAAGTGGTTTAAAGTGGTATTTCAAAGTATTGGATGTGAAATGGATTTAAACTAAATTGTTTAAAATGAGAATTTGAATTGAAACTTTTAGCCATTAAATAAATCGTTTAAATTGAATTTGAAGTAAAGTTGAAAATCATTTGAATTGAGGTTGATGTAAATTGAATTTTTAATATGAAGTTTACTTGCATTGGAAGTCAAAAAATTGAATTCATTGTGATTTGGAATTGGAAATTGAGTTCAAGTTGTTGTGAAAGAAAGAAACAGTTTTAATATAAAATCTATTTTAATAATCAAATTATTTTAATATATAAGCTATTTTAATTATCTAAACTATTTTCAATATTAATACTATTTTATATCCAAAATATTTTCAATCTTTAAACCATTTTAATTATTCCAAACTATTTCCAATATTAAAACTAGTATCCAAACTATTTTCAATATTAAAACTATTTTCATCATTCAAAACCATTTTTAATATTCAAACTGTTTTAAAAGTGGGAATTGTTTAGACTTAAATCATTGATTTAAATACAAATGTTTTGAAAGTATAACCTATTTGAATTCGAAATGATTTTGGAAGTAAATCTGATATTTTGATATGAAGTATAACTTGTTCTTGAAATTTAAAAGAACCGATTGGTGTGTAAAATGGACGATTGGTTGTTAAAGAAACCAAGACCTGATGAATGACATACTTTCTGTCATTTTGCCGGAACCACTTTAACAATCATGTATGCGGTGGATGTTATCCAGAATGTAGAGGTTGAATTGGCGACGGTTACTGGATTGAAGAAAGAGAACGATGATGGATGACCTCGATACTTATGTCAATTTAAAATGACTAAAATAAGAGCCTATGTCTGGCCAAGGGGATAGCTACCTTTAAGGGCCCCACCCCTTCGTATTATTATATTGATTTTGACTCGATTGGTGCACCTTGATTTGATTTCGGGGGTGGTGGACTCAGTCGGCAGTCGATGCAGCGATGTGTTACGATCAGCCAAAAAGGGTAAACTGGTAGAATCCTACCTTGGGCATTACCTCACACGTCTTGTCATACTTTTATCCTTATACGCGACCACTACGACTTTTTTTAGTGTTGTCTTATCACGGCGCCTCCCTGGCTATTGACGTTACTGGTGATGCTACTAAGGCAAACTGTAGGACAATGCTTAAAAATGTGTTAATGGGGGATCAATGTAAAGCCCTAGCGCTATTTTAATACTTTACTTTACTGATTGACACTACATGTATAACATATCTTATTACATATAGATAGTTTAACGGATTCTTAGGAGATGGAAAATCCCGTAACAAGTCTTAAGTTATTGCACTCACGTTGTAACTTGATAGGAGATGTAAAAACCATAAACATCTCTGAAGCTATTGCGGTCATTTTTACTCGTTATTGATTTAAATTACATCAGAACTTTTAGTTCATACTCGAGTGTTTTGTCTTTTCATTACGCTCGGGTCAGCCTGAGTATTTCAGTGGTTGAAGATCCATATTCCTTGAATATGAAGATGGAGTTTGCTAGACCGTATTTACTATTATTATTACGCTGCATTAGTTTGGTATGTTTGTTGATTGTACTTTGATTTTGTTGTAAATATTGTATACTCAAATATATATTGTAAAATAGCTTTATGAACTGTTTATTTGATTATTCTATTTTTATCATTCCGCTGCGAGATTCTGTGTTTTTTCCTTCTTTTTTCTTATTAAACCCCATCGGCAATCCTCACTTTTGAATGGTTTGAGTTAGACATATGTGGTATTTTATCGATTTAAACCGTCCAAAAAGGTGGGTCGTCACAAATCTGCTTAAGGTGGCGTATTTCCGATTGAGGCTCTGTACTTGCTAAATCGTCTTAGGCACTTGGATGTTTCGAATTGCTTAAATATTCTAGAAAATTGCCTCAATCCCCTGATAGTTAACAATGAAACCCCAAAATTTTCCTAACGCAACCCCGAAAGAGCATTTCAAGGGATTGAGTTTCATTCCATAATTTTGGAGAACACTAAACATCTCCACTAAGTCATCGATATGGTCGTTTGATCGTAATGACTTCACGAGCATATCATCCACATATACTTCTGTTCCCAATCTAGTCTTTGAACATCCCATTGACCAGTCTTTGGTAAGTAGCTCCAGCATTCTTTAGTCCAAACGGCATCACAATATAACAATACAGCACTAGATCGTTAATGAAGCTGGTGTGCTCCTGGTCGGAGACGTGTATCGAGATCTAGTTTTATCTAAATACTTATCCATAAATGAAAATAGTTCATATCCAATGGTTGAGTCTACCAGCTGGTCGATCCTCAGAAGTGGAAAGCTGTTTTTCGGGCACGCCTTGTTCATGTATGAGTAGTCGATGCATGTCCGCCACTTTCCATTAACTTTTCTCACGAGAACTGGACTAGATACCCATTTCGGGTAGAGCGCATCGCAGATAAACCTATTATTTTTGAGTTTATCCACCTTATCTTTAAGTGTAGATATCTCTGGATCCATGCCGCATCGCTTTTGTTTCATCGGGACTTGTCTTAGGTCGATACTCAATGTATGGCTCGCGATATTCGATGAGATCACACACCTGCCAGAATGGGTCCAAACGAACACATCAAGATTAGTTCAGAGAAAGCTAGCTAATTCCTTCATCATCGTTGCACTGAGCTATGATCTGATCTTCAAGACTTATGATGGGTCATCGTGGCTGACCGTAATGTCGATCGTTAGCTCAACGGGTGTGCTTTGGATTCGTTGGGCTCCCCTTGTTCATCTCTCGGGTCTATATCTTTATAGAACTGACTGTGGTGTTGTTGCTTGATATTGGCCTTATGTTGTGAGCTGAAAAATGCTTAATTGGACTTGCCCAAGCAGTGGGATCGGTTCTGATCCCTTGTATTAGTGGGACTTAAGCAGTTTTTGGTTTAACATTAACATACTAAACCATATGAACTCGAAATGCCATAAATGACTTCCATACTTGAACTAGCATATAGCCTTGAATCGGATGTTTACCACTTCGGACTTGAATGGATTAGCATGTTTGTTCTTGTATAGATTGTAACACGTGCCCAGAATGAACTTGAATATGAACGTCAGATTCTTATATGCTGATAGCCGATTCTTGAAAGTAAACATAACGGTTTCGTATAACCATCGACATGAAATCTGATTGGAATGGTTAGCGATGGCGGTCACTTCGGTCGAACTCATGAGTTTTACCATAACTGCCGTATAGTATTGAACTGTATTACACTACACAACATCGCACTAAACTGTACTTAGCATAAGGTCGTTTAAATTAGGTTTGCAAAGTCGCACAGGCGATAGGATCAGTGCCAACCCTTTGCCTAGGAAATTCCTATAATTTCAACACTTTGGTGGTGTATAAAGGCACGGAGAACGGTAGTTTAATTTGATGTCGATCCCTATGTTCGAGCATTTCTTTAATGCACAGTTAATGAAATGATAGTTGATTAGGACGACGTGTTATGACATTTGTTCGGCTAAACTTTTGGATCTCATCATGAGCTAGTGAGTTCGATAGTGATGGGTTCTAGATGCTTTGATTGATTATCTATAACGGCTGAAGATCGGGCTAGAAGCATGTCGAATCAAATATCAAGTAGGCTTAAGCCTCGTGTTGCATGCAGCAACATAGCTGGCTCTTGCTTTGAGTTTGAATCTGCTTGTGTATTCGAGTAACGTGCTTTCCATTCAATGTACTCGCAATCCGTTGCTCATCGTTCAGGTTCGAGTGATGGTCAGTTGCCCATGAGCTTGGGCATCGATTCGATGATTATCTCTAGGCACCCTTTCGGTCGTAGCCTCCGGTTGTTGTAAACACTAGGCATGAGTCATAGTATTGAGCTATTGCAGTCATCTTTTGGATGATCAAACTTTTGACCTCAGTCTCGAGTTAATGGATGTACTACATGGATAGTCGAGTCTCATCTAGTCATGTTTATACTCCCACCTAAGCTTCGAAGACTTAGAGTTGAACGATGAATGGTCGGTTCGCATTTATCATGATTCTCGCTTGTGCCCCCCAAGTAAGGGGTAAACATCGATAAGTGGACGGGCATATCACATCTGTTTTAGCTTTACACTCTTTCCCGTCAATTCATGGGATCAAATTAGTTTATGGAAGGATGAGTCGCGCCTATTCTGAATTTTATTCTAGCTTTTCCTTCTCGAGGAAGACTTCAATGCCTCATCGGATTTTGTGCATGAGATGGGTACTGGACGGTCAATCGCGTCCACTTTCGATGCAGATGTCGTCATACTCTAGGCAAGGGCCAAAGAATGGAGGATTAAGTCATATCCAATCTATGACTGATGCTCCCCATGTCGAACCAAGGGCAAGGATCAGTTTGTGGACAGTCAAGTCATATCGATTCTAATTTACGTTCTCCCATCATACTAAGGGATAGAATTAACTCAGGAGTGGTCGGGTTATGCTCATCTGGATTTACACTCCTCTTGACTGATCAGAGGAGGGTAATGGAGAACGAATGGTCAAGTCACACTCATTCGTGATTTATTCTCCAATTCACGCTCTGGTGACCGGAGTTATTTGATGGACATTCGGGTCACATCCATTTGTAGTTGTTGTAGATAGATATTGACTCTTGATCTGATGGTATGATATAGTCGATCACCCATAACTTCGGATGTCGTTCTGATTGGTTTTGTATTAAGACCTTCCTGCAGTTGTTGCCTTGAGTTGTAAAGAATCACCAAGATGGAGCTATTATGAACTGTCGTATTCAACATACAATAGTTTGTACTCCTACCTCCGGTCTTGGGTTAGTGGAGTTAGTTCATCGATGGTCGAATTCCATCCATAGTGAGTTCATACTCCTCCTATCGAGTTCAGATTGGAGTTTATGGAATAGTGAGTGGTCAAACCATACTCATCTACTTATTTATACTCATATCCACACTTTGGGGATAAGAGATTGTCGATAGGTGGTCGAATCACACCCAATTTGTGTTTATACTCCAGTTCACATTCTGGGGACTTAGAGTTATTTCAAAAAATGGTCGAATCACATTTTTTTAGTCATTTCTTCTACCCATAAGTCAGGGGCGGAAGTCAAAGAGTGGTCGGTCGTATCACGTTCACTCTTACTTAGAGTTCTCCACGTCAAATCGTGGGAAGGAGCTGATTAGCGGATGGTCAAGTCACATCTGTTTTAAGTTTTATACTTAGCATGTTGGTTTATAGGGGAGATTTAATGGATGAATGGTCAAACCACATCTATTTTCTACCTATACTCTTATCTACGCTCTGAGGACCAGAGTTTGTTAATGGGTGATCAGACGCACCCATTTGTGTTTATACTCCAATCTGTACTAGAGGACCAAAGTTATTCAATGGGCGATCAGTCACACCCGTTTGATGTTTATACTCCAGTCTGCATTCTAGGGACTAGAGCTGGTTAATGGATGGTCGAATCGCGCCCATCTTTTTGTATTTATACTTCGATCCACGCTTTAGGACTAGAGTTTTATGATGGGTGGTCAGTCACATCCATTTTTGATTTATACTCCACCTGTCAAGTCAATGTAAGAGTTTTCAAATAAACAGTCAGGCATGTTCATTCGGGGAAAGGAATTCTACGCCCAGTGTCGAGGACAAAAGTTGGCAAGTGGACGGTTGATTCAAGTCCACTTGGTGTTTAAGTGATGGATGGTCGGACCAGATCCATCCATGGTCTATGCTTGGGTTGGACGATCAGATCTCATCCAATTTGCTTCATAATCCTCCCCACAAGTCAAGGGAGAGAGTTGTTGGGTGGACGGTCAAGTTACATCCACCCAAAGTTGTAGTCATGTCCTCGTGTCGAGGGCGACAGTTGATGAGTAGACAGTCTCCTGTGTCCCATATTCAGAGTTAATGTGTGGACGGTCAAATCACATCCACTTTAGTTGGACCTCGGTCTTGTTGAGCTTCGGGAAAGGCATAAGTATTTTGGCGAACTTCAAGTATGTGCTGACGAGTGGATGGTCGAGTTGCATCCACTCTAAGTGCTTCTCCAATCTTCAAGTCAAGTGCGAAGGTTGATGAGTGGACGGTCAGTCATGTCCACTTTGTATTGGATTCTGAACTTGTTGGGCTCTGAGTAAGGCATAGATGTTCTGTCAGAATTAAAGCACGGAGTATGAAGTGGATGGTCGAGTCACACCCACTTTCCATTTCGATCCTTGCCCCTAAGACAGGGGCGTATGGTAGACAATGAGCAATTGAGTCACGCTTGTTTTAATGATCCTCCACAGGTCCGTTATTGGTCCGTAGATGTTGGTTGGTGCCCAACTCTATGTACTTAGTCACTTGCATCGTTTGGAAGTAGTTAGTTCAAGTTGGTCATTGTTCACAACATAATTGAAATTGAAATAAATCTTATTGACAAGTGAAGCGGCATCGTATGCTTGCTAGTCCACTTCGCTCCAGCTCTTTTCAGCTGGAAGTCGATCGTAGGTGGTCCAATTGATAATCAAAGTTCTTCGTTGATTAGGGTCGGATGTTCCCTATCCGCCATTCTATAGGGCTTGCACATATTGTTGAAAATTTCCTTTCTGGATCAGCTTTTCGATCACATCTCGGAGGTGTCTGCAATCATCGATGTTATGGCCATGTGTATCTTGAAATAAACAATATTTTCTAGATTTTTTCTGGGCTTTGATGGACTCTCTCGAGGCTAGTTTCCAATACTGCTCTGAGTCGTAGGTCTCTAAGTAATCGTTCAAAGGAGTATATGAGTCAAATTTTGGGATCCTGGATCGTCTCCTAGAATCTGAGTCCTCATCTAAGGCCTCAATGCTGCCCTCACTTTGAATTACTTCAGCCAATGGGCCTGCATCATTCTTTCTCCTAGTTTGCTCTACCCAATCCTTGCTTAGGGTCTGGTTCACTTTGTAACAGAAATGATCCAAGGTCGTAGGAGGCTCTCCAGCTTACCAGTCGCCAAAGTATGTCTTGGGGTCGATTCCCCTTATCAACGCCAGCAGTACGATATTCTTGTTAGGATTGCTCAGTTTATTGATGACGACATTGAATCTCTACAAGAAGTCTTTGAGTGGCTTACCTGGCGCTTGGAATAAATGGGATAATGACACCGTATCCTTGATGTGAGTCGCATGCATCCTAAATTGCTCGACAAACTTCTGATCTGGTTGATCGGATAAGGAGATGGACCTAGGTGATAACTGCGTAACCACATGATCGTTATTCCTTCAAGGAATATGGGAAAACATCTTCATTTGATGGCATGGCAGGATCCATGTGCCACTCGTACTTACGAGATGTTACCGGGGGTCTATATTCGCAGAATACGCGGGCATGGTTGGCACATTGAATCTCGTCGGATATTCTGCATGCTGAATGACTTCGATGAATAGGTTTCGACTGGGGGAGATGCTCCAATCATCGTTAGTCCGGAGGAATAGGGTTGGTTACAATGAGTTGTTATTGTTAAATGTGTGTTCTAATATAACACGGATGCTGGCTAATTAGTACAGTTTCTTCCAATATATTTCTAAGGAATATTGTTTATGAGGAACTGCGTATATGAAAGAGTGAATATAAGTAAAGATTGCTAGAGTGCAGAGATCAAGAATATAGAATAGAGTATAGAATTAGAAAGCGTAAGTAAGTGAAATAAGTTAGTGTTCTCTTGATTCTTGATGCTATATATAGTTGTAGATAAGTATCTTGAGTAGTTACATCCATTAATGAATCCTCTAAGGTTTCTTATGTTGATGGTGAAGAGTTGTGGCGAAGAGAAGCGGAGATGTCCATTCACATGTGGCAGTTGCAGTTCATTTATGAAGTTCGAGTTTGAATTCAGACGTCTGGTATTTGTTTCAGATGTCTGATACTATATATTTTTTGAATATAGTAGAGGATCAAACGTCTGAGTGCTATTACCAGACGTCTGGTTTAGCCTGTTTGTTGTTCCAGAGAACTATTTCAGACGTCTGGCTTGTGCACCCAGACGTCTGATATGGTGCATGTCAGTTTTTGTGCATCCTTTCTTTTACTTCCTTGTACCTATCGACTTGTAGTCTCTTCTAGTGTCCTTTGAGCCTCGTTCTTGTCTTTCTAGTGATGTTGTTCTAGCAAGTACCTGTATATATAAATATATATGTATATTCGATTTCCATTGTATAGTTGTTGTCATCGAAATCGTAGATTGAATTTCCTAACATTCTCCTCCTTTTTGATGATGACAACTATACAATGTACTTAGATATAATTTTATAAATCTCCCCCTGAATATGTGCTTACCATTATTTCTCCCCCTTTGGCATTATCAAAAAGCATTAATACAAGAATATGTATGATATAATCAATAATCATGCCTTTAGATAGTATGTACACATTAATCAAAAAATTTATCCGACCGCCGTGTTATTGAAGTTAGCAATATATCGTGTGTAATTTTTATTTAATATTAATTTAGATAGCATGTACACACTATTTACCTAGAATATTTACTGACCGCCGGAAGGTTGTAATATATCAATTTACTAAATTATCATGAATAGACGAAAGGTAACTAATTACGCATAAATAATAAGCCAAAAAGCATTTTTATAACCATTAAACATAGTGATTACATGCATAGATTTTTGATTCCATTACAATACAAAAGATGGAACCCATAAAAATATCTAAGGATTTTTGGGGGAAGCTTTGGCTTGATCATCTCCTTCGTCTTCATTCTTGGAAGAACTAGCTTGTATTCTAGGAGATTTTGGAGTATGTTCTAGAGGTTCTTTTTCCTCTTCAAAAAGTTTAGAATGTTTTGAAGGAGGAGGAGAAGGCGTTGGAGTTGGCCAATCTTCCGAAGGTGGTGTAGGGCCTCAGACTCGTTAGAGAACCTCTTTTAGAACAGATAATATTGTTGAAAGCGATGTTTTAACTGTGGCTAGGCGAGAAGCAAATGTTGTTTCGAAGCTATCGATACGCTTAGCCAATAATTTTTGATTTCTTGATAAGATAAGTTGATTTTGGAGAGTTAAATCTCGAATGCTTTCATTTGGATTAGTTTCAGTGTGAGTCTCCAAAATGTCATCTTGGCCTGGATAGTCAAAAGGTGCAGGAGGAGGAGGAGTGTGTTCGTGATGTTGTTCTTCTTCTTGTGATGGTTGTGGTGGTTTTTGTTGGGGTTGAGGCCTAGCTTGTATAGCTTGTTGACGACATTGCGTCCATTCTTCAAATGAAATAAAATCCGAGGGATTTTCTGGTAAGTGCATAAGGGAGAAGAATTTTGTGGAGGCGTACTTGGGGGCAATCTCCTCAAAAGTCGATAAATATGATGGAATGTTGTGGGCTTGCAGAAGGCGCATGATGTAGGTAGGGTAAATGATTGATGGACATGATCGAGTCCAATAATGTTTAAGCTCGTCAAATATGAATTTCGCCCAATTTACCCTCATACCAGTAAAGATAGCATATAGAGCTTTGTGCTCTAATTCTGTTATTTGCTCATGGCTGCCGAGTCGAGGAATGATTGTGTTGATAATCATCCTAGTGAGTAGTCTTGCCTTAGGTCGTAAGTATTTTGAAGCAAATTGTGGCATTTCATCTTCCCAAATTTGATGGGTAATATTATTTCTTGGTTTGAGGCGCATATCCGGGATGTCATACAAATCTTCTCCGGAGTCGGAACAACCTAGAGTATGGCCTATAATTTCTGGAGTAAGTCGAATAGTGTTGCCGTAAACACTTGACCAAAGCCAATTATCATCATTATCGGTATTCCATACGGCAGTGCTATCTAGATTAGCGTAGAAAAGGAATATTGCAAGCTGATCGATTTGGACATTATTCGAATTGAAGGAAATCAACTTTTGTAACCCAGCATTTTCACACATCTCATCCAAATCATACATAGGGAATTTAAGCAAATTATAGAAGGGACCTGTGTGTAGCTTTTTCTTCTAGATATCTTCATATCTTTTGATAGAATGAGGTACTCAATTCATCCACTTCTCAATCTGATCATCGGAGCATACTTGGGGGTTGGAGGATTTAGCTTGTTCTTGCTTTCTCTTAGAAACTCTAGGGTTTTTAGTTTTGGGCGCCATGAAATCGAGCAAAATTAAGGAGATAGTGATTTGGAAAATTAGGGTTTCGGATTTGAAAGAGGAAACGAAATGAAATGTGAATTGGAAATTTGGGGAAAAAAGTCGTTTTAAGGTCACAAATAGGTGTCGATTGAATTTCAGACGTTTGGGAAGTGAATCAGACGTCTGATTTAACCCTAGTTTAAAGAAAGTAAACATTTTCAGACGTCTGGGTGTTATTGGTAGACGTCTGAAATAGGTAGAATTGTAAATATTGAAGACGGAGAGTTTTGTAAGATGTCTAAAAATAGACTTATTTTGGAAGGTTTTGCTTGATTTTCGAGGGACGGTTTTATTGAAACATAATATTATTATTTTTGAAAACAAATACAAATATAATTAGATGAAAATACAATAAAAATAAACAAATTTATTTAGATGAAGATGGAGCATTGCGATCTTCAGATTTTCTATCCTTCCATGGCTTGAGTGGAGACGAAATATTTCTATGTTCGTTGGTTCTCGGGGAACCAGAGAACTGCCTAGGTAGAGGATCCCAAGGTGTACGATAAGAGGCAGAAGGATCCAGAGGATTGCAAGGAATCTGAAGTGGTTCATGTACATCCTTTTTTCGTGAATTGCAAAATTTGATCGCTACTTGCTCTAGAAAACTCAATCGTCTCGCAGTGACTTTTTGTTCGAAGTATAATTCTCGTTGTAAATCCATTTGTTGCTTTTGGTAATGATGTATATCATCGAATTCTCCTTGGTGTTAGGAGATACAAATAAAGATCGTTTGGACTGTTTTTTGTCGGGAGTGAATCCCGTGTGGTAGGAGGACCACTTATAGATCGGCTCTTGACCTGGTGTAGGAGTAGAAAGTCGATGAGGGGTATCCGCTGAACTATCCGAGGTTGGTGTTCAAAAAGAGTGTGAGAGTTATCGGAAGACATGTTTTTGTTTTGCTTTTGTTTGTTTTAACAGGAACCAATATAAAATCTGTATTTTATTTGTAAAAGGAGGAGCTATTTATTCATGTTTTAAAAGGTTATAAATAGTTATTTTCAGAAAACAAACATTCTAAAGAAATTGTTGGTCAGTGTTAAAAGATTTTGTTTGTGGATTAAAACTTTTTAACCAAAAATAGAATGAATGAAATTTAGAATTAGCTGATAAGATCATTAAGAGAACATATTCCTAAATCGCGTCATAGTTTAACAAACGTTTGTTCATTTAGTGGTTTTGTGAAAATATCTACTATTTGATTCTCAGTATTTACGTATTCTAATGTAATAATTCCTTTTTCTACATTGTCGCATAAAAAGTGATGTCGTATATCTATATGTTTAGTACGTGAGTGATTTACAGGGTTTTTCGATAAATTTATTACACTTGTATTATCGCAATATATTGGTGATTTATCGATAACTTTTCCGAAATCCATAAGCGTTTGTTGCATGTATGTCACTTGTGCACATGCTAAGGCCGCTGAAATATATTTAGCTTCGCAAGTGGATAACGAGACATAGTTTTGCTTTTTGCTAAACCATGAAACCAACGATTGTCCGATAAAATGACACGTTCCGCTAGTACTCTTACGATCTGTTTTACATCCACCGAAATCCGCGTCGCTATATGAAACAAGTTCAAACGATAATCCCTTAGGGTAAAACAAACTGTAATCTCTAGTACTAGATAAATATCATAAGATGCGTTTAAGAGCTCTTTGGTGAGACACTTTTGGTTTTGCTTGAAATCGGGCACAAAGACATACGCTCATCATAATGTCGGGTCGACTAGCCGTCAAATATAGTAAGGAGCCAATCATACTACGATATAATTTTTCATCAAAATCTTTTCCATTATCATCTTTTTCTAAGTGAACACTAGTACTCATTGGTGTTGGTTTGCTCGAAGTTTTATCCATTCCAGAACGACGTAATAAATCGTTACAATATTTTTCTTGATGAATAAAAATACCATTTTCAAGTTGTTTTATTTGTAAACCTAGAAAGAAATTTAATTCACCCATGTGAGACATTTCAAATTCACTTTTCATAATATTTGAAAATTGAGTACAAAGATTTTCATTAGTTAAACCAAAAATAATATCGTCTACGTAATTTGTACAACTAAGATATTATTATTTTTTCATTTAATAAATAAAGTCGTATCTATTTTACCTATTTGAAAACCAGATGCAGTTAAATGATTCTTAAGACGTTCGTACCAGGCAAGGGGGGCTTGCTTTAAACCATATAGGGCTTTGTGCAATTTAAAAACATGATCGGGATATTTTTGGTGAACAAATAATGGAGGTTGTTCAACATATACGTTTTCTTTAATAAAACCATTTAAAAAAGCACTTTTGACGTCCATTTGAAATAATTTAAAATTGTGATGAATTGCAAAAGCTAGTAATGTACGTATGGCTTCGAGTCTTGCTACTGGAGCAAAAGTTTCGTCATAGTCGATACCTTCTTTTTGATTATAACCCTGAGCGACTAAACGTGCTTTATTCCTAACTATATTTCCGTTTTCATCTGCTTTGTTTTTAAATACCCATTTTGTTCCAATAACTGATTGATTTTCTGGTCTTGGTACTAATTCCCAAACATTATTACGTTCAAATTGATTTAATTCTTCTTGCATGGCTATTATCAAACAATCATCGTTTGAAGCTTCTTTATAATTCTTTGGTTCAAAATTTGACACAAATGCAATATGACTTATTTGGTTAAGTTGATTTCTAGTTACTCTGGAATTAACATCCCCAATGATATTATCTTTTGGATGATCTTTTAGAATTCTAGGGGGTGACACTAGAGTATTATTTTGTGCATCTGTCTCATTATTAGATGAGTTTGTTGTATTTGTTATAGGAATAATTTCTTCATCGTCATTAGTATGATTGTTAAGGAAATTTTCATCAAATGAAACATGTAAACTTTCTTCAATTGTGTTAGTATGTTTATTAAAAATTCTATATGCCTTGCTACGATCCGAATATCCAACAAAGATTCCTTCATCGGCCTTCGGGTCGAATTTTCCTAAATTATCTTTTGTATTTAATATAAAACATTTTGATCCGAAAGTTTTAAAGTATGATACTTTAGGTTTTCTTCCAAAAAACATTTTGAAGCAAGTATGTTTAGTCATAGGTCGTATGGTTACTCGATTCAAAACATAACAAACCGTAGCAATAGCTTCAGCCCAAAAATGTTTTGGTAAACCACTACTATTTAATAGTGTTCGTGCACATTCTTGTAACGTACGATTTTTTCTTTCTACTACACCATTTTGTTGTGGTGTGCGGGGAAAAGAGAAATTATGACTTATGTCCTTTTTATTACAAAAATTAGTAAAAAGATCATTTTCAAATTCTCCACCGTGATCACTTCGAATATTCTTAATTTTCAAATCCATTTGAGTTTTAATTTTTTAGCAAAAATTTTAAACATACCAAAAGTGTCACTTTTATGTTTTAAAAATAAGGTCCATGTATATCTTGAAAAATCATCAACCATTACGAAAAAATATTTGTTGTGATTTATAGATCGTACTTGAGTTGGACCAAATAAATCTAAATGTAATAATTCTAACGGTTGTTTTGTAGAAATATTATTTTTAGATTTAAAAGAGCTTTTCTTTAGTTTACCGATTTGACAAGCGTCACATAAATTTTCTACTTTATAATTTATTTTAGGTAAACCTCTAACTAGCTCATATTTTGCTAATTTATTAATATATTTAAAATTAATATGCAGAATCGATTATGCCACAACCATGGATCGTCATGTTTGGCGGTTAAGCATAAGTTTGAATTTTGATTGATATTTATATTTAAGACATAAATATTTTTGTTTCTAAAAGCCTCAAAGAAAAATTGTTTGTTATTGTCGAAAATATTACATCTATCTTTTTCGAAATTAATTTGAAAACCTTTATCGCATAATTAACTAATGCTAAGTAGGTTGTGTTTTAAATGTTCTACTAACAAAACATTTGTAATAATAGGAGAGTTAGAAATACCGGAGTTGATGACTTCTCTGATGCCAACGACGTATCCTTTTGAGTTATCTCCAAAAGTTACCGTTCCACCATCGATATATGTTATATTTGATAGCATTTTTGCATTTCCGGTCATATGCTTGGAGCAGCCACTATCAAGTATCCATTTCTCCTTATTTTTTATTTTGGGTACTTGCAAGATAAAAATGATTTAATTGGTACCCATATACTTTGTTAGGGTCCTAGATGTTAGGAGGAGTAGGTAGCCACACCCAAGAAGGTTTGGTACCTTTATGAACATAATTTTTATTATAGACTACATTATCTAGAAAATTATTAATATGTTTTTGTCTAATCAAATTATTATTTGTCTTAGGAATCCAAATTTTTATGTTTTTGGTATTCGTATTAGACTTAGGTGATCTTTTAGTCTTTTGATAAATAAAACTATACTTCTTAATATTATTCCCTTTTTGTTTAGGAATATTTTTAAATCCTATTTCATTTCTATTACCTGAAGGTTTTGATAAGATTTTCCAAATCTTGTTTTCCTTTATTAAATTTTGAAACATTATTTGTAATTTTATCTAATTTTTCTTTTAATTCAAAATTTTCAATTTTCAATGTTTCTATATTACTTTTCAAGTTGATATTTTCTTTTAACAAGTTATCCTTTTCTAGTTTAACTTTTCCAAAATCAATAGATATAGTCTCATATTCAACTAAACTACTTTTATTTTTTTTCCTGAGATAATTCTAATTCCTCCTCTAAAATAATTTTTTCATCTTTTAACATTCCTATTTCAAGTTCTAATCGATTTATTTTGGCTATGTGTTCTTTATTCAATTTTTTAATTTGTCTAAATTTATCATCTAATTCCATGCTAAGCTCTAATAATTCATCATAGCTAAGTTCAGGACATACCTCATCAGTTTGTCCCATAAAACATACATTAGCTTGTTCTCCGTCACTATCGCTGTCACTATCTGATGATGATAAAGAATCTGAGTCATCCCATGTTACTTTGAAAGCTTTCTTCTTTTTGAATTTTTCAAATTTGTTCTTCTTTTTATCATTGTTGATCTTGGGACAATCTTTCTTCATATGTCCAAATTGATCACATTCATAGCATTTGGTTGACGTTTGATTTGTTAAGCTTGATTTTCCTCCTTTCTGAAGTCTGGTCATTTTCCTAAACTTCTTGAATTTGTTGTAGTTTTTGGTAATAAATACGATTTCTTCTTCGTCTAAGTCGGAGTCTTCATTTGTTGCTGGAAATGCTATGTTTTTCTTCTCCAAATTTTGTTCTTTTCTTGTCTGCAGATTAGCTTCATGAGACATTAAATTTCCTATCAATTCTTCAACTAAGAGTGTTGAGAGGTCATTAGCTTCTTCGATAGCTAATACTTTTCTTTCCCACTCTGGAGTTAAAAAATTGAGTATTCTAGATACTAAATCAAAATTTGTGAATTTAACTCCTAGTGCCATTAAATCGTGTTGAATAGTTTGGAATCTAGAGTACATGTCCACTATAGATTCATTTTGTTTCATTTTAAGTGATCAAAATTGATTTTGTAAAATTGAAATTTTAGTTTGCTTAACTTTGTTCATGCCTTCGTGTGTAACTTATAAGGTACGCCAAATATCATATGCAGTGTTACATAACATGACATGTGAAAATTCATTCTTATCTAATGAACAAAATAAAACATTCATAGCTTTGGCATTATTAGAAGCTGCGGTTTTTAGTGCATCATTCCATGTGTTCATAGCAGTGTCAGGTGCTTCATATTTATTTTGAGTGGCTGACCAAATTTCTAATCCATTAGTTTCCATAAAAATTCTCATACGTGTTGACCAATATGCATAATTAGAACCATTAAAAAGTGGGGGACGTGCTGTGGATTGGCCTTCTTGAAAAATACTTGCCATATTAAAGTGATTCAAATACGTGTTACTTTACTTTGATCAAACCTTGCTCTGATACCAATTGAAAGTCTAAGGGGTGGATCGTGTAGTGTATATGCAAGTATATATGACAAAATATATGATGCAACCAAAATAATATTAATCTAAGTAAATATAGATAAGCATACCAGAATTTTATACTGGTTCGGACCTCCCGTCCTACGTCTAGTCCCGAAGCTCCTCTTTGGAATTCGACTATCAAAAACCCTCGCTTCGCCCGGAGGAATAGGCTTGGTTACAATGAGTTGTTCTTGTCAAATGTGTGTTCTAATATAACACGGATGTTGACTAATTAGTACAATTGCTTCCAATATATTTATAAGGAATATTGTCTATGAAGAACTGATTATATGGAAGAGTGAATACAAGTAAAGATTGCAAGAGTGTAGAGATCAAGAATATAGAATAGAGTATAGAATTAGAAAGCGTAAGTAAGTGAAGTAAGTTAGTGTTCTCTTGATTCTTGATGCTATATATAGTTGTAGATAGGTATCTTGAGTAGTTACATCCATTATTGAATCCTTTAAGGTTGTGTATGTTGATGGTGAAGAGTTGTGGCGAAGAGAAGCGGAGATGTCCATTCACATGTGGTAGTTGCAGTTCATTTCTGAAGTTCGAGTTTGAATTCAAACGTCTGGTATTTGTTTCAGACGTCTGATACTATATATTTTTTGAATATAGTAGAAGATCAAACGTCTGAGTGCTATTACCAGATGTTTGGTTTAGCCAGTTTGTTGTTCCAGAGAACTATTTCAGACGTCTGGCTTGTGCACTCAGACGTCTGATATGGTGCATGTTAGTTTTTGTGCATCCTTTCTTTTACTTCCTTGTACCTATCGACTTGTAGTCTCTTGTAGTGTCCTTTAAGCCTCGTTCTTGTCTTTCTAGTGATGTTGTTCTAGCAAGTACCTATATATATAAATATATATGTATATTCGATTTCCATTGTATAGTTGTTGTCATCGAAACCGTAGATTGGATTTCCTAACAGAAGGGAGTTTTTTGACAAATGTTTCGATGATCTTTGATGGTTTTTGACGACTACCACTCGTGACTTGATGATGGAGGTTCCATAATGGTAAGTGATGACTTTAATGAAGGATAGCTATACTTTGAGATGGCATAATAAGCGGCGTAGGGCGGTCGTTACACAAGCCATTGTACCATAGTTGCCAAATTAGGCGTTTGGACGTTGGTCAACCGAGAGCAGTTGTAATCTACCCTAAAGCTCGATCCAGTAACTGATCCCAGTTCATGTCATATCACCTTGGTTCTCTAGCCTTTGGGAGTACCGTTTGAGTAGCGGTTCCTTGTCCATTCCTTGGCTGCAATTCAGCAGCTACCGCTTGATCCCCTATGACCCGGTCAGTCACGGGACGTAAGGGAAGTGGATAGAATTCACATCTTAAGTTGAGTTTCGAATCCAGAATGCGGGGACATTGCACTACGGCATGGGTTCCCTACTTTTTCACATTTTATTTAGTCGCCGATCCCCTACTTCATATTCAGTCAAAAATTTCCGCTGATCACTTCCTTCTCATTCTTTCACTGATCCCTTCTATTTGCACTTGTTTATCACTGATCCCCTCTTATATCATTTTCCTGGACATAGGATTAGTTGTGTAGGCATGGAGGGACCGGCTGTTGAGTAAACGTAGGGATCAGTTGTGTAGGCATGAAGGGATTGGCTATTGAATGGGCGTAGGGATCGGTTGTATAAGCATGGAGGGATTGATCCCTTTTCATGCATGACATAGGGATCGGTCATTTTTCATTCATGTATAGGGATAGGTCATTTTTCATTCATGGCATAGGGATCGGTGGTGGAGTGTTTGCGAGGGACCGGTCAAGTTGGCTTTGAGAAAGGGATCAACTATGTTGAGATAAAAGGATCGGCTATAGGACTTAGCCGATTTTAGGCATTTGAATCGAGCTTAAACATTTGAGAAAACCAATCCATATAAACTTGTATGAACAATCAGAACCAATCCTGTCTTAATGAACTTGAATGTGTGACTATAACGGAGGACTTGCATATCCAACTTTGAATTTGAAATTGAACGGTTAAATTTCTAGGACTCGAATATGGACTTGAGTTTGTTTCTGCAGTTCTGCATAGGTCTCTTGGAGCACTTTCCGCGGTCTCTCCATGTTAGAGTTAGTGATTATTCCATATGAAGCTTGTACGTCCGTGGCTCCCTGCTACGCTCCACCTTCTAGAAGAGCGATCTCCGTGTTCTCTACTACTTCATCAGCAGGTCGTGAGGAGGTAACAATGGTCTTTTCCTTCCTAGGAGGCATTGTAGGTAGTTTCCTTATAGATCTCTTTCAAATCTGAGTAGAATAGGAAATTTGTCGGTAGAAATCTATATCTATCTCGTGAACATGTGAATCCATAAGTAGACGATGAGATCCAAACAAGCTGAGAATTCAACTCTCAGTGAAAGCACCAAAATGCTAACACCATAAGTTGGCACGAACACCCAATAGAGATTTTGTAAAGCAATAAATGAAGAATAATAAATGTAAACAAAGAAAATATAGTAGTAAAGTAATAAGCAATAAGTGAATAATAGAGACACGGCAATTTATAGTGGTTCGGCGTTGTTTGCGTACATCCACTTTGAAGATATAGCTTTATTAATCACTCTATAAACTCAGTCCAAGAGGGATCAGATGAAAATCCTTAGTTAAAAAGAGTACAAAACAATAAGCAGTGTAAAGGTCCTGAAAATGAACAATCAAGTCTGTATTTATAAGGGAAGGCAGTGAAATATCTCCCTTAAATATTCAGCAGAAGGCTCTCCAGATACATAGGGACCTACAAGAGGGATCGCATGACCCAAATCCTATGGAATAGAGATTGGGACCAATCCCTATTTTGGTGAATTTAGGGGCTGCGATCCTTATGAGGGGTTCTTCATGCTGTATTATGCTTAGCCTCCAAATTTCATGCCAATTGGATTAGTAGAACTTGAGTTATTGATCGATCATTGTTGTAATATGTTGTGTAGTCTGATTCTGGCCGATCACTCTAGAGGGAAGAGGGTCGATCCTTCTTACTTCATCTTAGGGTGTGATCCCTAGGATGGACTCCTTAGGGTCCCCTCTTCTTTTTCACAAAGTTTCAAGTGTATTGGACTTTTGGATTTTAAGATATTAATCGTTTTCCATTGAGTTGAATTGTTGGGCTGAATATAATACGATCCCTTTTATACGATCCCTTTCTCAGGTGAAGTAATTTGCCCATAACTTGAGCCTACAAACTCCAAATGAATTGAGATTTGAAATGTAGCTCCGTGGGGCCTTCCTTGTCACTCTATATCGATCTCACCTAATTTGGGGCAAAAATGAGGATAAGCATCGATCCCCTAGAGGAAGGGATAGGCACCGATCCCCTGCCTGGGGGAGGTACTATCCATACTTAGAATATTCTGGAGTGTCTACCTCTTGGTCTCGGTTGATCGTCACTTCATATCATTGGCCGCACTTGATTTTTGGACCTTACAATCATTTCTCTAGGCTACTAGCCTTGATGGAAGTCGAGTCTAACTTGTCCAGTCAGTTCGAATATAGTTGGGTCAAAATGCCGGATAACAATTTACAATAATAAATAGTTCGAATAAATAACAAGAAAATCAATTGTTAATAAAATGACTTGATTTTTAATGACATATTTTAAATGAATTTACATGATTTTTTTCCATAATTTTAATTTGAAAAATATTTAAATTATCGTTTGATCTATTTTATGTTAAATGATGGTATTTTTGAAATTTCACAAAATGAAATAATCTGTGTATTTTATTGTTGATTTGTGATCGTGTCATATTTTGATGCACGGTCATATTTTTATTTTTGTCGTTTGCAGTTCATACGCAAATGGAATATCGTGTAGTGGGATACCGTAAAAACCTACTTTAAAAAAAAAAATCAAATCAAAATTTAAATTAGTCAACTAAGATGTGGTGTTGGCTTGTAAATTTTTGTTTGCTTGAATATTGGTTTAATTTGTATTAGAAGTAAATAGATTTGGTTTGTTGATAAATATTCGAATCATCTACACTTAGATGTTTCATTTTTTCTCTCTCTGTTTTTTAATCTGCCCTCTTCCTCTTCTTCTTTTTCTATAATATGAGCAAATAAATGGCGGCATTAATCAAAAATCCTAATAAAATAAAATACTCAACTAAAAAAATCTGAAACTTGATTTGTTGAGTTTTTTTTGGCGTGGGCTTCTAATCTTTATTATTGGAGGCGAGCGGCATTCGTTGGCAGAACTTGTTGAGGTAAGGGCCAAACTGGGGTTAACTGTTGTAGGTATTTGGAGAGGAGATGGTCAAATCGGAGAGTGCCAATGAGTTCGTTATGTCGAAGAGCACCGAGGAGTGTCGAAGTTTGAAGGTTCGATCCTCTTGGATGAAGTGTGGCTTTCGTACGGACGCAAGTGAGTGCTCGAGGTCGTGAATGGCATGGTGAAGTCGACTGTTATTTGATGGCGTCGGTTGCATCGGGCACGCGGAGAGGAGGTCCTAGGAAGAATCTGTGCGTTGTTCATCGAGTGGATATGGAGAATTTGGCAGTTGAAGTTACGACCATGGTGTGCATCTCTGTGTTTATCTATAGGCTAGGGTATTTAGAGTATTAGGGAAGATAATTATGTTGGGTAATTAAAAGTTAATTGAGTAATTAAGTGAATTAATTTATTTAATTAAATCAAATTTTTATAAATTCAATGACTCTTCCATACGAGGTCGGATTTGGACACGATCTTTTGCCTTAGACTCATATCGATGTTATCTATGTGCTGGAGCTGACTTCATTGGATTTAGAGCTAGTAAAAATTTTGAGCTAAATCGAACGCTATTAGATTTTAGATCGAACCAGAATGCAAAAGAGTCAACTGTAATTTCGGTGAGTTTACTCACCTCCAAATAAACTATATGATATCTGTGTTGTTATAGATTATTTTTGAATGCTTGGATGATAGTTAATAGATTTTAATAAAGTATAAATTAATGATAAAATTATAGTGATTTAATTTAACTATGATTAGCGTAGTTAAATTAGTTATACTTCGTTGTGATGTTTATTTAGCAGAATAAAACACTGTTCTGCTATAACTAAATTGAATAGATTATATTGGACATCTATCAAGCAAAATAAATCACCATTCTATGCTTGCAAAGTAAAAAGATTATTTTTAAGTTAATTAATATGTGAATTAATTAATAAATGATAATTTAGTTATTGATTGATAATTGTTGATAATAATATGCTTGTTATTATTGTTTGATTGTTTTTTGCATTCAAATTCCTGCTTCATAGTAGATGACATAAATAACCATTGCGTTGTAAGGGACATAAAGAAGAAGTCGGTGTGGTTACATAGCAAATAGGTCCCTAGGGGACAATTCGAACTGCATATATATATGAGATTTACAAGGGACATCTGTAGAAGAGACCCTAAGGGGTTTCTCGCCAATATTGATTTATTTATACTCCCATATTGCTTATATTGATGTTTGGTTGAATAATTTGTGACATATTGTTTGAATTGTGTAAGTATTGTTATTGCTATTTACATTATACCATCACTTATGAAATATAATCTTCTTAAACCCTTGTGGGTGTTGAACTTATGCTTGTATTTTTACAAAATAAATGTTTGGTCGCGATTTGCTCTTTGAAAATTTTTTAAACTATATTTTCAAATATTTTGGGAATTTTGAAAATAAAGGTTAAGTATTGTTTAAAATTTATAAAAGAAGATATAAATTTGACTAATTATCTTTTAGGATAATTAATGTTGTTTTAAATTTATAAATGGTTATAAATTTGGTTAATTATCTTTTGGATTAATTAACGTTGTTTAAAATATATAGAAAGATTATGATTTGATTTATTGTCTTTTGGGATAATTAATATAGTTTTAAAATTATAAAAGATTCATATCAATTATCTTTTAGGATGACTAACATTGTTTTAAATTAATAGAAGTATTTAAATTCATTTATTATCTTTCGGGATAATAAATGTTGTTTAAAATTTATAAATGATAGTTTATAAAGGTGGAAATCTTTAAAAAGGAATGTTTAAAAACAAAGCTAACTGTAAACTGTTTTGGGGTTTATAGTAAATAATGTTTTTGATGACATTCATTTTTGACCCTCTTATTTAATATACTTAGAAATATAATTTGCCCTTTTAAATGAATATCTTTAATGAGTGTTTTACAAATATTTGTGATGTGAAAATCAAGCACAAGTAAGAATCAAATGTTTTAAAAGCTTGATTCGTTTATTGGTGATAAGTGTATGCGTTCTAATTTCCATATACTATCATTCGTTTACTTTCGATAGTTGATTTCTTAACTATCAATTTTGATATCATTTTTTGTGCTTCGTCAATCTAAGACAATTTGTCACTCATATTGGGCATTGGAATCCAACGCCATGGGTAACTAAAACCAAAGAGCGAGTAGGAACAAAGCTAGGTGGATCGCACCCATTAAGGTATATTCACATTTATCTAGAGATTTGTTGGTAGCATGCATGCGGTGATGTGAGTTGTTAATCGACGGAATTTCTATCGGATTAGAAAACAGTCGAAAATTTTTGGAAATTAATTTACCGCAAGCGCACGGCATACGCTTGTAGTACGTGGCGAATACGGGTCGATCCGTAGGGAATTGATGATTTTAAATCTCTATTCAATCAAATTAACCAAAGTTGAAGAGTGTTAAGCTAAAAAAAGGAGAAAAATGACAAAATAAAATAGATAAAAATATGAGAGTGTTAAGACAATTTAGAGGCAACTTCCACTCTCTAGATCACATAAATCAACAAAATGAAGTTATGATCTCTCTTTTCTTTGTCATTAGTTAGCTTAATTGATGTGCTTATCATAAGTATGGCCTATTTGTGCTATTAATTAGCTCAACACAAGCCATCAAACTATAACACACCCCTTAAACCACTTACAAACTCATATGAAAAATGATAACAAAGTTGAAAGCAAAATCTATTTTAAGTATGGCCTATTAACTATTAATTAGAAATATAAACCATCAAATTTTAATCTCAACATTGACTTCATTACCATCATCATATGTAGATGAAGAGGTAATTTGTGTTAATGATTGTTTAAGTATAGCCTATTTGGTGTCAACAATATAGGCTATCAAATTCAAAGCAAAAACATCAAGTTAACCACTTCATACATTCTCATTAAAGAACAAAAAGAGAGTATAAAACATCAAAATGTTGAAGCTACATGATTAGAGGCTTCATTACCCCTAAATTGAAGGGATTAGCCTCTCATTTGTGTTATCATATCAACACAAGTAGCATGCAACATAGAACAAAACAAAGAGGAAAAGAGAGCTAAATGAAATAAAAAACTAATCTACTTGCATAAAAGAAAATCTACACTACTAGCATGAAAGGAAATAAACATGTAAGTAAAAGGAAACGATAATTAACATTGCATAAAAAGAAGGAAAAGTACATGAAATAAAAATGGCTAAGTAGCCATGAAAAGAGAAAGAGAAGAGCTTGTTTATTTGTGAGCCTAAACTAAACTAAGAGAAACTAAGAAGGAGGGGGTTACATGAAACATAAGGGGTACTTATACATGTGTTAAACCCTAATTCATATTTTTGGAGAATGCCCAAAATACCCTCTTAGGAAGTGTGGAGGCCAAGTAATCATTAACATCCACTAATCATCATTTAAGTGTACATGAAGCCATTAATTCTATAAGCATGTTCATTAGCCTCTAATTTGTACATTAAGGTAGGTGGGTAGGTAGGGTCCTCCATTATCTTCACTTTGAATTATTTCCATCTTCATTTCTTCTCTTCACTCTTGTGCATGCATATATCATCATGAAACCACTTTTATATGAATTCAAATTCCTACAAAACAATATAGAAATTTTCAATTAAATTTTAGAAAATTAATATATGCACAAAAATGACCATTTTACCCTTGGATGACGATGAACATGTGACAATTTGAAAATAATATGAATTTTGGTTTAAATAAGTTAAAATACCCGATATGATCATTTATTTAATTTAAATATATTAAATATGGTGGCAAAAATATACACATTTACGTGCACATCATGAGTATATTTGGATGCCCGCATTAAGTCGTATAAGGTCAAGCTTGGAAGTTCCCGAAAGTGTTGCATGTTTGGCGTAGGCCCTTAAGTATACTTTATATAGAGGTATACTTCCGATGTTGGACGCGCACCCTCCTAGTCATGTTGGATAAATTCATTCTCCTTGTTTCGATTCAAACCTTAGAATTAATCTTTTCTTCTTTTGTGTTTCGTCAATCCAAGATGATTTGTTGCTTATTTTGAGTGTAGATATGCTTTATCAGAAATGACTTAAACCAAAGAGTGAGTGGACATCAAGCTATGTAGGGTTGCTCCCATTAGTGTATCTTTACATCTATTATAGATTATATTCGGTTGTATGTGCATAAAGATGTGAAATACTCAGATACTCAGTAAGGGATGCGGGGTCTGGCTTGTACATTTTCCAAGAGCCATCGTAGTTCTCAAATATATTTTCTAGAGGTATACTTTTGGTAAGGAGGGTACACCCTCCTAGTTATTGTTGGAAAATTTTCCTTTCCTTATTTGATTCAAATATTTGAATTTTTTTTTTTGATTGCATCGAGAAGCGTCCAGAACTCTTCTTGATGTTTAATTATTTGTGTCCATTGTTTAAGTTTGGATTTTGATCCTGTTTATACCCATTCTTTCAAGTTAGGTTTTGTTCTAATTTTCTATTCTTTCATTTATGGATTTTGTTCTTGTGAGGTAAAAAATCGTTCCGCGTTTAGCGGTGTGGTCCCATGAATTATTAATGTTTATCATATTACTTAAGTTTTCTTACGCTAGTTTTCCAAATTGATTCGGGTGTTAATTTATTGTAATGCTCGGGTCAGATCGAGTACCTTTCCAGGTTATCGTTGATGGAACATGAAGCTCGTGGAGTGGAGTTGGATGTTCACCTGCCATAATATTTTTATTTTGCACTGTAGTATTATTTATACCTATCCGCAATTGTAAGCTCATAAATTTATAACTGTCCAGATGATAAGGTTTGTTTTTAACTCTGATGTACCTCATATCTTCGAGTGACAGTTTATACTGTCTTATTATATTATATGTTGTCGTTTTCCACTGTGAGATTCTATTTCCACTATTTTTTCTTTTTATTTTACCCTAACAATATGTCTTTCTAGTAATTATATGTTCAACAATAGAATACCACAGATGTATTTAGTGCCGACTGTCAATGGTCGAAAAGGCGGGCCATTACATTTGGTATCAGAGTTGAAGGTTAAGCGAGAACCCTGGCTTTGGTGGGGTAAACTCGTTAGAGGTAGGATAAGTGACACCCTAGAATGGGTTGAGAGTATTACATATAGGACAGCGTATTTGTTATTGCTATAAAAACATATCGTGTTAATTGGTCTATCGAGTGGTTTATGAATTCTGATCGAGACGTGGGACGCCATGGTGTCGGTAGGGATTTCTAAACACTAAAACAAGGAAAATGGACACGGTATTGATTTTTGAGAATTGGTAAATGAAATATTTTACCTAGGATTATATATTTTATGTATCCAAAGGAATTATTTCAAGCTGATATAGTTATTTATGTTGTTTGTTTGTTTGAAAATGATAATATTTATTTATTATCATTGTTGTTTAGTTAGTCATGCTCATATAGTTTAGGAACACTGACTACTATTTGTTGATTGTTGGTTTATGCTTGCCTAATTTTTGAGCATTTATTGATAATTGTGATTACATTAAAACAAACCCCTTGTTAATTAAGTTTCATAATTTGACTATAAGGCATTCAAAGAAAATGTTGAGTTAAAAGTCATCTTTTAATAATGTTGACTTAAAAGTAAACTTTTAATAAAAGTTGTTTAATGTAATCTAAATGGGAAGATAAGACATTTAGAGGATAAATATTTGTGAAAAGTTTACTGTAATAAAGGAAAGTTATTATAATATAAAATGATTTTAAAGGTGCATTTTATATGAGTACAGTATACATAAAAGGATTTATATGATTTATAAATGGTGTTTTATATGTAAAAATATGTAACATCCCCCTACTTGGTGGCCCAAAACTAACGGCTACGAATGTTGTAGTCATCCATAGTTATTAATCCTCGGCGACCAAATACGGTGAAGTTAGATTCATTGATACACAGAAACACATGAATATGAAAAAAGTTTAAACTTCAAACAAAATCACATATCATTTCAAAATATTTACAATTCATTACATAATCTCGAATTCGCAAATCACGTCCAGAGAAAATATATTTATTACAACATACGCCCAAGAACGAGATATGAAGATGCATCCTTGGATGGTCAAAGTATATACAGACAATATAACAACTTTGCCATTACAAACAACACAGCAGAATAAAAATAAAAGAGAACTCTAAATAGCTATCATGCCTCCTGCATGTCTCCGGAAGCTTATTCGTCTTAAGAGGTACCTAAAAACCTCAAATCTCAAACTACTCAAAATCAATTGAGTACCCGAGAGTTTAAGGGGAAAACATAAGATTCAAGTTAGACATAAAGCCTGGTAGGAATAATAATCTACCATCTCAAATCATTTAGATATCTAGTGAGACCACGCTGCTTAGCGGTACGAGTTTTCCCCTTACTAGTATCTCAAAACCTTTATGAAAACATAGACTGCGCACCTGCATCCACAATGGTTAAAACAATTCAAAATAGTGTAATATAATGATATGCAAAACAAATGAATCAATTCTGGACTACCCATCCCCATTCATTTTAGACTATCTATCTCAATTATAGTTTCTAGGATTACTATTAGCCTATTAGTTTTCATAGGCTGACTAATAACCAGTTAAACATTTAAGGACTCCCTATCCAATTACATAGTTTTCATGGGATCACTAATGTAACGACCCCGGATTTTATATATATTTAAATTGATAATTTAATTTATTTTTGAATAAAATTTGTGAAATAAATCGATGAAGTGATGCGAGTTTTCCCGAATCCAAATATATTCTGTATAAATCATTTAAAAAATAAAATATTGTATACATGTGTATATATGTGAATATATATATATTTGGGCATATATGAGTAAATTTGAAATAATATATATATATATATTGATTTGAATTTAAATTGTAAATAAATGGTTTTAAAATGAAAATATATAAGATAGATAAAGTATAAAATAAATACATTGGATAAAATCCAATAACAAATTAAAATCTAGAAATTCACCTATATTATAAAATGAATAAATTATATAGTTTTATTCAATATAAAGTAATATATATATATATATGTCGATAAATCAATACAATATAATACAAATAAAATAGATACAAAAATAATAAAAGAAAATTAAAATAAAATATAATCTCACTTATATTACAAAATGATGAAACAAAAGCAAAAGAAATATATATTCAAATATATATATATATATATGATAAATCATAAACTATAAAGTCAAACAACGTATTAATAAATTATGTAAAATATTAAGTGAATACATTAGAGAATTTTAACAACCTAATAATTATAGAAATTCATTTGAATTAGAAAGTAAAATAATGCCTGTAAAAAATAAAATTCATTCATAATACAAAGAAATATGGCTTATGAAAGAAGAAACAAAACATGTACATGAGAATAGCTTATAAACAAGACAACATAGATATGTGTATTCATGTACAAAATATAATAAGATAAGCAAAGAAGACATAAGGTACATATGCATTTAATGTTTGCATCTCTAGCATAGCAAAGAAAAATTATCAGTCGAAGACAAACAATGCAAAGCAATTAATGCAAGTATCTCTAGTACACAACATATTACCCATCAGCCTCCATAAGCAAGAAAATCTCTGCTTGGTATTGTACAAACAATATTTTATCACTTGTACAAATACATCAACCTGTAAGCTTCTTTCCATATATCAACTTCTTCATTTTTCTTGGTTCGTCCATCACAACTAAGTAACTTTTGAAGTAAGGTTCAAACATAAACAAACAAATTCAGTTTAAAACAACAATCCATAAATACAATCACAGATTCAAGAAGATCTTCAGCCAGAAAAATTCAAGACTGTGTCAAAAAATAAGAAAGCTCTGTTCTTCTGGAAATCAAGTGAGTAAACTTTTATTTTAAACCTTGAATTTGCTTACATAACTTAATGTTGTGATTGATATTGAAGTGAAGTGATGAAATATGATTGTGTGAATGTTCTTTAAAACTAGAATATAGTTGAACGTGGGAATGCATGTCTGTGTGTATATATATATATATATAGATATGTCTCTGTTAGTAAGTGGTTAACAAAATTCAAGAAAAAATTATATTTCAAAATCTAAAAAGGTTTAGGTAATGTTTTTTTTAATAAAATTTGGTTGTATTTACCTGACTCCAATTTTAAAATCATTTGGAAGCATCAAATGCAAATAACATTACTGGAATCAAGGAAATACAGTAAAAAATGAATAAATGTCAGGAAATTCGATTGTTAAATTTTCAAGGTTTGATCTTATGATTAGGATCGTAATCGAAAACGATGAATTTTAATATAAGTTTCAAGATTTTTAGATTCGTATATAGTGTGTCTTTTCGTGATGAACGGAAAACACATTATCATCAAATTCCGATGATCGACGAAGTCTGGGGGGGTCGTGCCTGATGTCGAGGTTAGCTTGGAGGTTGCCGAGGTTGGGAAAAATAATCGAAAAAATTCCCGATCACTGTGGCGATGGCACGGTGGTTTCGAAGGGTTTTAAACCCAGTTTGCTTGCGAAGGCTTGAAGTGGAAGTACGTCGTCGTGGATGGATCGAGCGTCACCAGACCTGGGGGAATCGAGGCGTCGGACATCGATGAAGCTTCGGGTAGGATTGCGTGACCTCTGATGGTCGGAGGAGGGAGTACGAGATGATCTTGGTGACTCAGTTGTGTTCCAGGATTGGGTCGTGTAGCCAAATCGCGGGTTCGTCGTCGATTCATGTTGCTGGGTGGTTTGAAGGGTCGAGTAGATGATCGTCGACTGGTCGATGGACGTAGCATCGACCAGAGGTGATCGAAGCAGTGGTGTACGTGCACACGGCCTTGGTTTGTGTCAGAAGATAAGAGTTTGGGAAGAAAGGTTTAACTCGAAGTCGACCTCGAGGAGTTTGCATGCAGGCTCGAGTTCGAGCTCGAGTATTTTTGGGTTGTCTCGGGTTAAATACTTAAACAAAAAATTTGAAGTTTGAAAAAAAAATGGCATATGGGTTGTTTTTTTTTGAAAACTCGAAGCTTTACTCGAGTATTTCCGGGTAGGACTCGAAGCAGGGAATGGTGAGGCCCGAGTAGCTTTATTCCAGGTTTACAAACCTGTTTTTGTCTTCTGAAATTCAAACTGAAATTTAAGTTTTAAATCAAGGTTAAAATGAATTTCAAATTTAAGTGTAAATGTAAGTTCAAGTTTGATTTGGATTTAGTTTGGAAACAAATAAAGTTTTAAAATTAAATTGTTTTAATACTTAAAATGTTGAAGCATTGAAAAGAGGAAATTTGAATTTAAAATGAATTAGAAAGCGAATTGAATATAAATGTCCCAACATATTTATAAGTGTCAATAAAATCATTAATAAAAAAATGAGATTGGTTTTAAATTAATAAAGATTTAATGATGATTTATTAACGATTTGGATTAATGAAGTAAATAATTAAAGGGTTAAAATCATTAATGAAGAATTATTAATTAAATATTAATTAATGATTAAAGTTGATAAATCAAGTGATTGAGCAATGATTGATTTAAGGATAATGTGGTAAATCAATTAAGGTAATTAATTAGAGAATAATTAATTATCAAAGGTCAATTAATAAATCAAAGTGATTAAAGAAAATTTAATAGTTAATAAAAGTTATTAACTAAGATCATTTGAATAATTTATTAATGTGATAAATTTCAACAATAAATTTAGATTAATTAATTCAATAATAATCATTTGTGAAATTATTAAGTATAATTACTTAATGACAGTAATTATGGAATTAATCATTCAGTATAATTAATTGAGTTAATTGAATTGGTTCAAGTTAAAATTTTTAAGTATAATACAGAACAATCATTTAACAAATTGGAAAAATATAATTACTTAGAGAAGTAATTAATAGATAATTACTGAATGTAATTAATTAAATGATGATTTGAAATTTGAGTAAATTATTTGTTAATAAATTAAAGGATCAATTAATAATTGTGATTAATTAAGATTATTGATTCATTAATTAAGAATGATTAGTTAATAATTAGGATTAACTAATAAAATTTGAAAGAAGATTTATTTCACATAATTTGTAATTAAATCATGATAATTAACCCGGATTAATAATTAATCAGTTGTTTAATAAATTCACTTGTGAATGTTGGATTCGACTGAATGATTGAATTATTTGACATCTCTGATCTAAAATGCTTTGTGATATATTCTGATTTGTGTGTGATCTGTACTGTAGTTATTTATCTGGGATGAATGTAAATTATTATCTGTGATTTATATATCTGTGATCTGTGAATGAACGATAAGCGTTATAGTATACCGCTTATCAACTATATTCTGTATTCTGATCTGTGATTGCACTACTGTGTGAAACCCTTGGACTACACCATACACACACAAATATGGGTTTCACGTGGAAATCAGTTAAGTCGTAGATTTTTGATAATTTTAAAGATTGAATTCTTGAATCCAAATAGTTTTGGAAATTGGAATTAAGAGCTTTGTAAATGAGTTTTGAATGTAAAAGTTATTTTAAATAACTTAATAAAACTTGATATCTTAATAATTTGATTTAAATTTGAATTCAATATTTAGAATTGAATTCAATGATTTGGGAAACTGATTGTTTTCAACTAATAAAAGCTCTTATATAAGAAATGAATTTCCAATTTGAATTGAAGGAATTTCAAATTTGAATTGAAGATGGTTTTCCAAATTACGAATAAATCTTTGGAAATGATTTTGAAAACTATCAGGTAAATCTTTGTTTTCAAGACTTAATGAGTTAATCCAATTGAAATGGAAATTAATTTGGAAAATCTGTGAATGAATCTTTTGTTTAAAAGATTAAAGTGTGGAAATTGTTTAAACCGTTGAAGGTTGTTAAGATGAATCTTTTTGTAAACGATTTAAAATGGTAATTTGTTTAAACCATTTAAAAGAAAGATTTTGGGTAATAAGTTGTGACTTAATTGAAATTCCATTATCCATATGTTTTTAAATATTGCGCTCATTATTCGGTTTAGCCGGGAGAGGACCTTTGTGTCACATAACCCATTCCGAATAATGATACGTCGTATATGGATTGCATTTGAAGACCGGTGGTGAAGACCGGGTATTTGCAAGAACGATAGGATGACCTATCGATTGTCTCTGCACTGAGTCACGCCGGTATAGAGATTTCCTAAGTGATGGAAATCCGATCGGGATTGTGAATACCCGGATTGCAAGGGCTTCTTCGGAAGTGCCTTCGCTTCTGTTCGAACTCGGAACAGACTTGTATGGTTATGTGTCTGACATTACATTCTGAGATATAAAGCAGATTTCTTTCAAATACATTTCTGTCGATGGCGGAGAATTTATTCTCTTAGCTTAACACCCTTCTCCGAGACGTACGAGCTCAGAGGTTATGTAGTTGAAGGTTATCAGCGATATACTCCCAATTTGGTAATGTGGCATGTTGAGTGTTGCTGTGTGATGATCATTTATTGATCATTTGTTGATCAAAGCGTGGCTTTGTGAAAAAGCGTAGCTTTGTGGACGAGACCTCATCGAACCTCACAGACCGAAAATGGTCGAAACAGGAATGATGCGGCAAGGTTATGAGGGTCGCGCCCTTTAGGGTATGTCATTTCCTTCTGGAAAAGGGTGGTATCATGGTATGGAGCCCAGATACTTACTCATGTGGACACACTTTATTTATTATGTGTGATGTTGGTGTAGAGAACTCTCAGATAAAGGTCCCAAAGGACCGAGGAATGGCATATTCGTGTAGTAGTTACCTATTCCCAGAGGTAACCCAGCCTTGTGTTGGCAGAGAGCCAGGTTGGTTTATCGGGACGTCCATCCAAAGGCGTACCCATGTGGCAGTAGGAAGTTCCTTAGCCTGACCATTTGTTGGAAAATCCAAAGAAACAATACGAACCCTGTACGGTTTTAGTTGTAGAACCTGTCTCCTCAGGCGGCAGCTATAGCAGGCATAATATAATGGTACATATGCTGGCTAAGATTAATATTGTATTTTCGAAATGATTTTGTACACTATGCACTAGTAATAATATCAAAAAGAGTTTGTTTTGCGTAGTAAGCATGTTTGACTATCATAAGAAGCAATCTCCTCCAAGTCTGCGTTTGTAGTGTGTGTGTGGTAGGAGGTCTTATGGTAGTTTCATTTTCCAAAAGCATTGCGGGTTTCAATGTTTAAAATTCTTTTGTTGTTTGTTTAAAGATAAACTGTTTTTGTTACTCACACCAGTCCCACGACTGACTCGGAGTTTATTGTTCCTTTCCTAAACTCTGGGTGCTCACAATTTTCCACACGGGCAGTCTAGAGTTGGGTTTTTCAGATACTCAGGTTCAGTTGACATTGGAGCTAGTTCAGTTTTGGAGATCACGACTGACATTGCTTACCTTGTCTTACGGGATGATGGTTCGAGCTTGATATTAGAGTGGTTGGACTCAGCCTCTCTGACGGATCGTTTGGAGTTATCACTTCTGATATTTTCCGCTGTATCATTATTTATCTCTGATATCGTTGTATCATATTGATATCATTGTTGTATATCATACTGGATATTGTATTCATTGGAATTGTATATGATATCATCTATTTTTATTCCGCTGTGTTGTTATACTTAATGGTGTTATAAGCTCCGGTGAGCCAGATTCAGCGTTTGAATCTTCGGCATTTTGAGTACAAGTGAAGTACGGGTGCCGATTTTCGAAGGCCGATTTCAGGGTCATCACATTTGGTATCAGAGCTGAGGGTTAAAACTTTAGCTCAGGAGTATAACACATTAAGTAGCTCATTAGAGATAGGGTGAAGTATACCCTAGAATGAGTAATCTCTAAGATATCTGTCTGTACGCCTCAGTAAATTCTCTTACTATCCACTGATAGTGAGTATGAGTGCAAGAAGAGGATGAGATAGGGGACAGGGGAATACCACTATGAAATGGTCTATACTCTATAACAACAAGGAAGCAATCTTTTCTCTATCAATCTCTTTTGTTCAGCATCTTTTCTCAATTCTTCGATAGTTTCTGGTAGATCCGGGAAGAAATTCGATATATATATATATATATATATATATATGAATATGGGACATAAACTCCGGATGGACCAAAATTGTTTGTTTGGATGTATTGGCTGCCTTGTTTGCTTTGGTTGCTATGGTTGATAGGTATACTTTAGTTCTAAATTAAAAAAAAAACTTTGAAATTGTATCCATATATCTATCTATTCTTTGGGTCCGGACATGTTCTACGAATGGTTAGTTATCCCTTTGAACTGACTGATGCCACTGCATACTTCATAGATTTGGATAACCCGAGTATTTTGTGAAGTGTTAAATAGATTCGTTCTCGTATCTATTATTGATATTCTGATTTGGTGAGCTAAATACAGAATAGATATCCAGTTTGACCCGGAAAACTATTTCTCTATCTTTGTGTATCTATCTTTATTATTTCCCTACCTGCAATTTCGGGGACGAAATTCTTTTAAGGGGGGAAGGTTGTAATGACCCCGGATTTTATATATATTTAAATTGATAATTTAATTTATTTTTGAATAAAATTTGTGAAATAAATCGATGAAGTGATGCGAGTTTCCCCGAATCCAAATATATTCTGTATAAATCATTTAAAATTAAAATATTGTATACATGTGTATATATGTGAATATATATATATATATATTTGCACATATATGAGTAAATTTGAAATAACATATATATATATATTTTTTGATTTGAATTTAAATTGTAAATAAATGGTTTAAAAATGAAAATATATAAGACAGATAAAGTATAAAATAAATACATTGGATAAAATCCAATAACAAATTAAAATCTAGAAATTCACCTATATTATAAAATGAATAAATTATATAGTTTTATTCAATATAAAGTAATATATATCTTGATAAATCAATACAATATAATACAAATAAAATAGATACAAAAATAATAAAAGAAAATTAAAATAAAATATAATCTCACTTATATTACAAAGTGATGAAACAAAAGCAAAAGAAATATATATTCAAATATATATATATATGATAAATCATAAACTATAAAGTCAAACAACGTATTAATAAATTATGTAAAATATTAAGTGAATACATTAGAGAATTTTAACAACCTAATAATTATAGAAATTCATTTGAATTAGAAAGTAAAATAATGCCTGTAAAAAATAAAATTCATTCATAATACAAAGAAATATGGCTTATGAAAGAAGAAACAAAACATGTACATGAGAATAGCTTATAAACAAGACAGCATAGATATGTGTATTCATGTACAAAATATAATAAGATAAGCAAAGAAGACATAAGGTACATATGCATTTAATGTTTGCATCTCTAGCATAGCAAAGAAAAATTATCAGCCGAAGACAAACAATGCAAAGCAATTAATGCAAGTATCTCTAGTACACAACATATTACCCATCAGCCTCCATAAGCAAGAAAATCTCTGCTTGGTATTGTACAAACAATATTTTATCACTTATACAAATACATCAACCTGTAAGCTTCTTTCCATATATCAACTTCTTCATTTTTCTTGGTTCGTCCATCACAACTAAGTAACTTCTGAAGTAAGGTTCAAACATAAACAAACAAATTCAGTTTAAAACAACAATCCATAAATACAATCACAGATTCAAGAAGATCTTCAGCCAAAAAAATTCAAGACTATGTCAAAAAATAAGAAAGCTCTATTCTTTTGGAAATCAAGTGAGTAAACTTTTATTTTAAACCTTGAATTTGCTTACATAACTTAATGTTGTGATTAATATTGAAGTGAAGTAATGAAATAAGATTGTGTGAATGTTCTTTAAAACTGGAATATAGTTGAATGTGGGAATGCATGTCTATATATATATATATATATATATATATATATATATATATATATGTGTCTCTGTTAGTAAGTGGTTAACAAAATTCAAGAAAAAAATTATATTTCAAAATCTATAAAGGTTTAGGTAATGTTTTTTTAAATAAAATTTGGTTGTATTTACCTGACTCTAATTTTAAAATCATTTGGAAGCATCAAATGCAAATAACATTACTGGAATCAAGGAAATACAGTAAAAAATGAATAAATGTCAGGAAATTCGATTGTTAAATCATCATGGTTTGATCTTATGATTAGGTCATAATCGAAAACGATGAATTTTAATATAAGTTTCAAGATTTTTAGATTCGTATATAGTGGGTCTTTTCGTGTTGAACGGAAAACACATTATCATCAAATTCTGATGATCGACGAAGTCTGGGGGGTCGTGCCTGATGTCGAGGTTAGCTTGGAGGTTGTCGAGGTTGGGAAAAATAATCGAAAAAATTCCCGATCACTGTGGCGATGGCACGGTGGTTTCGAAGGGTTTTAAACCCAGTTTGCTTGCCAAGGTTTGAAGTGGAAGTACGTCGTCGTGGATGGATCGATCGTTACCGGACCTGGGGGAATCGAGGCGTCGGACATCGATGAAGCTTCGGGTAGGATTGCGTGACCTCTGATGGTCGGAGGAGGGAGTACGAGATGATCTTGGTGGCTCAGTTGTGTTCCAGGATTGGGTCGTGTAGCCAAATCGCGGGTTCGTCGTCGATTCATGTTGCTGGGTGGTTTGAAGGGTCGAGTAGATGATCGTCGACTGGTCGATGGACGTAGCATCGACCAGAGGTGATCGAAGCAGTGGTGTACGTGCACACGGCCTTTGTTTGGCAGAGAGCCAGGTTGGTTTCTCGGGACGTCCATCCAGAGGCATCACCATGTGGCAGTAGGAAGTTCCTTAGCCTGACCATTTGTTGGAAAATCCAAAGAAACAATACGAACCCTGTACGGTTTTAGTTGTAGAACCTGTCTCCTCAGGCGGCAGCTATAGCAGGCATAATATAATGGTACCTATGCTGGCTAAGATTAATATTGTATTTTCGAAATGATTTTGTACACTATGCACTAGTAATAATATCAAAAAGAGTTTGTTTTGCGTAGTAAGCATGTTTGACTATCATAAGAAGCAATCTTCTCCAAGTCTGCGTTTGCAGTGTGTGTGTGGTGGGAGGTCTTATGGTAGTTTCATTTTCCAAAAGCATTGCGGGTTTCAATGTTTAAAATTCTTTTGTTGTTTGTTTAAAGATAAACTGTTTTTGTTACGCACACCAGTCCCACGACTGACTCGGAGTTTATTGTTCCTTTCCTAAACTCTGGGTGCTCACAATTTTCCACACGAGCAGTCTAGAGTTGGGTTTTTCAGATACTCAGGTTCAGTTGACATTGGAGCTAGTTCAGTTTTGGAGATCACGACTGACATTGCTTACCTTGTCTTACGGGATGATGGTTCGAGCTTGATATTAGAGTGGTTGGACTCAGCCTCTCTAACGGATCGTTTGGAGTTATCACTTCTGATATTTTCCGCTGTATCATTATTTATCTCTGATATTGTTGTATCATATTGATATCATTGTTGTATATCATACTGGATATTGTATTCATTGGAATTGTATATGATATCATCTATTTTTATTTCGCTGTGTTGTTATACTTAATGGTGTTATAAGCTCCGGTGAGCCAGATTCGGCGTTTGGATCTTCGGCATTTTGAGTACAAGTGAAGTACGGGTGCCGATTTTCGAAGGCCGATTTCAGGGTCATCACATTTTTACAAACCTGTTTTTGTCTTCTGAAATTCAAACTGAAATTTAAGTTTTAAATCAAGGTTAAAATGAATTTCAAATTTAAGTGTAAATGTAAGTTCAAGTTTGATTTGGATTTAGTTTGGAAACAAATAAAGTTTTAAAATTAAATTGTTTTAATACTTAAAATGTTGAAGCATTGAAAAGAGGAAATTTGAATTTAAAATGAATTAGAAAGCGAATTGAATATAAATGTCCCAACATATTTATAAGTGTCAATAAAATCATTAATAAAAAAATGAGATTGGTTTTAAATTAATAAAGATTTAATGATGATTTATTAACGATTTGGATTAATGAAGTAAATAATTAAAGGGTTAAAATCATTAATGAAGAATTATTAATTAAATATTAATTAATGATTAAAGTTGATAAATCAAGTGATTAAGCAATGATTTATTTAAGGATAATGTGATAAATCAATTAAGGTAATTAATTAGAGAATAATTAATTATCAAAGGTTAATTAATAAATCAAAGTGATTAAAGAAAATTTAATAGTTAATAAAGTTATTAACTAAGATCATTTGAATAATTTATTAATGTGATAAATTTCAACAATAAATTTAGATTACTTAATTCAATAATAATCATTTGTGAAATTATTAAGTATAATTACTTAATGACAGTAATTATGGAATTAATCATTCAGTATAATTAATTGAGTTAATTGAATTGGTTCAAGTTAAAATTTTTAAGTATAATACAGAACAATCATTTAACAAATTGGAAAAATATAATTACTTAGAGAAGTAATTAATAGATAATTACTAAATGTAATTAATTAAATGATGATTTGAAATTTGAGTAAATTATTTGTTAATAAATTAAAGGATCAATTAATAATTGTGATTAATTAAGATTAATTGATTCATTAATTAAGAATGATTAGTTAATAATTAGGATTAACTAATAAAATTTGAAAGAAGATTTATTTCAAATAATTTGTAATTAAATCATGATAATTAACCCGGATTAATAATTAATCAGTTGTTTAATAAATTCACTTGTGAATGTTGGATTCGACTGAATGATTGAATTATTTGACATCTCTGATCTAAAATGCTTTGTGATATATTCTGATTTGTGTGTGATCTGTACTGTAGTTATTTATCTGGGATGAATGTAAATTATTATCTGTGATTTATATATCTGTGATCTGTGAATGAACGATAAGCGTTATAGTATACCGCTTATCAACTATATTCTGTATTCTGATCTGTGATTGCACTACTGTGTGAAACCCTTGGACTACACCATACACACACAAATATGGGTTTCACGTGGAAATCAGTTAAGTCGTAGATTTTTGATAATTTTAAAGATTGAATTCTTGAATCCAAATAGTTTTGGAAATTGGAATTAAGAGCTTTGTAAATGAGTTTTGAATGTAAAAGTTATTTTAAATAACTTAATAAAACTTGATATCTTAATAATTTGATTTAAATTTGAATTCAATATTTAGAATTGAATTCAATGATTTGGGAAACTGATTGTTTTCAACTAATAAAAGCTCTTATATAAGAAATGAATTTCCAATTTGAATTAAAGGAATTTCAAATTTGAATTGAAGATGGTTTTCCAAATTATGAATAAATCTTTGGAAATGATTTTTAAAACTATCAGGTAAATCTTTGTTTTCAAGACTTAATGAGTTAATCCAATTGAAATGGAAATTAATTTGGAAAATCTGTGAATGAATCTTTTGTTTAAAAGATTAAAGTGTGGAAATTGTTTAAACCGTTGAAGGTTGTTAAGATGAATCTTTTTGTAAACGATTTAAAATGGTAATTTGTTTAAACCTGTAACGCCCCACCTCTATACCCACGCTAACCAAGAACACTACGATGTAGTGCTGTCAATTAGCGCGGAGAATAAGGCTGTGGAGGAGCGACCATCCATGTAACTTCTTTGTGCGAGCATCGATACGTCAGATAGAATAGAATGCATATCTTTTAAGGAGGAAATCCGACATACCGATACAAACACAAAGCTATCACACGGTGGCTATATATAATCTTCGGAAACAAATATAGAAATAAACGTAACATAAATCAGTCACAGACAATTCATATCACAGAGGCGGAAATAGATATGAATAAATATACAACACATGAAAGTGTACATTAGAGAAGTGGTCAAATAAGATCCACAATAACACAAAAGAATAGATACAAGTGCTAACCAAAAGAATATGTATACATCAAGGAGTCTACTCTCAAATGTATACAAACAAAAACTACTAAACTAGAGTAGTTAGCCAAAAGTCAGAAGATGGCTCCAGATAAGAAGTCATGAGGAAGCACCTGTAAATCTCAGTCTGACCCGAGTATTATTTAAGAAGAAAATAATAAACGGATCAGTCTAGCTATAATTATCAGATAAAGTGATATAGAATAAGAGGTATGACAAAAACGTATCATAACCATAATACCATACTGTGATAAGTACGTGATTGAAAATCAACAAGAGATTAATCAATATCACAAGAATCTTCTCAAAGATTAAAAAGAATGTCATATTCTCTATTTAATTCACCAAGTCACAATAAATGACATACATATCAATGCCCATCGTAAATGCTGGTGAAACATAAATTCCAGAAATCAAATAATCTGAAGCAACGACGTCGTACAGCGTAACGTCTGATGATCCAGAGACAAAAATAAATAGGAACAACGACGTCGTACAGCGTAACGTCCGATGAACCAAAGCACAAATAAAAGGAACAACGATGTCGTACAGCGTAACATCCGATGAACCAAAGCATAGGAAAATGGAACAACGACGTCGTACAGCGTAACGTCCGATGAACCAAATCACAATAAAAAGAAAAGGGACAACGATGTCGTACAGCGTAACATCCGATGAACCAACACGTAGTAAAGTGGAACAACGACGTCGTACAGCGTAACGTCCGATGAACCAAATCACAATAAAAAGAAAAGGAACAACGATGTCGTACAGCGTAACATCCGATGAACCAACACGTAGTAAAGTGGAACAACGACGTCGTACAGCGTAACGTCCGATGAACCAAATCACAATAAAAAGAAAAGGAACAACGATGTCGTACAGCGTAACATCCGATGAACCAACACGTAGTAAAGTGGAACAACGACGTCGTACAACGTAACGTCCGATGAACCAAATCACCATAAAAAGATAAGGACAACGATGTCGTACAGCGTAACATCCGATGAACCAAATCACGATAAAACGGAACAACGACGTCGTACAGCGTAACGTCCGATGGACCGAATCAAAGAGACATCGCACATTGCTAGTCTAAATCACAAGAATGATCGTCATGATCATAAGGAAGTGTCGATTACGCTAAGCTAGTAAATATAAGAGTTTAGCTTCGTGTCCCATAACCACTTGCTTAACTCAAATATTTGCGAACAGATTGTAGATCTCCACTAGAAAATTGTCACAAGAGTTTCAATCGAACAAGTCCATAAATTAACCGACGAAGTAAACGCAAGCGTTTCATACCACTCGTTTTGCTAAGCCGTTTAATTAGATTTTCTCATACGAATGAGGTAAAGGTTTGTATATACTAATAGATTGGAAAACGGTTTTAAGAAACGAGCTTTGATATTGAAAATAGAGTTGAAATCGTTTTAATGAAAAGGTTTTGATATTTACTACTAGTATAGAAAACCTTTATATTTTTAAAGTGACAAATCAAAGAAATGATTGTAGAAACAATCAATCATAAAAATTCACATTCGAAAACGTGAATAAAATCCAAAGAGATCAATAATGAATCCATCAAAAATGGATATTCTCAAAAGTTCAAAGAAAGAAGTCATCAAACTCGATAATAATTGATAACAATAAGTCGGATCGACAAAAATCGATAAACCTTGGAAATTTGCTCGAAAATAGGCAAATTAGGCAAAACCAGCAATTCAGACGTCTAAATTTTTATGACAGACGTCTGAATTTGATCTCAGACGTCTGAATTTTTGTGACAGACGTCTCAGAGGTCTGAAATTGAAACAGAGAGTAAAAAACATTTTGAACTAAATTCAGACGTCTAAATTTTTATGACAGACGTCTGAATTTGATCTCAGACGTCTAAATTTTTTTTGACAGACGTCTAAATTTATCTCAGACGTCTGAATTTTTATGACAGACGTCTGAATTTTTCTGGAAGGCTAAAAAAACAGCCTAGCTCGAAAACGACGAATCCAAACCGAAATGCGATCGAACGAGCGACGAGTACTAAGGGTTTACGCCAATTGGCAACCCAGCCCTATAGGTACTTAGATGCAATCACCAAAAACATGTTCAAACATCCATAAAAGGATTTTCAAAGAATTGAACTCAAAACACTAAAAATTGGAATATTCACCAAATCAATCCAAACCAAGTGCAATTGCACAAGAATAAGTGTTAGGAATTCATACCTAACAATCGAAGATAATATATAGTTTAAGATGTGAGATAAAAATCTCACCTTTGAACCCAAACAATTGAAGAAGAAGCTTGAAGACAAGGGAAGATCAACCACACTTCAATCTCAACACAAGAAGCACGAATCTAAGCTAAAAGAGAAACATTTCCCAAATTAGGTTTAGAAATTTTCTGAAATCAAAGATAGAATGTGTTGGAGAAGAAGGAGATGAAGCTTACCAATGGGTTCTCTTTGAATTTGGAGCTAGAACTTGATTTGCAAATGGAAACTAGGGCTTGGGAATTCTAATTTCCCATCTCTCCCACCATTTTTGCTTTAGAACTGAAATGAGGAGGAAGTGAGGGAGAATGGGGAGAAGTGGTTCAGATTTGGGGTTTAAGTTAGCAAAGGGCTGAACCCAAAACCAAACCCAAAGTGCAAATGGTCAACTTTTTTACTAGCTCCAAACATATCGAAGCTTATACTCAAAAAGATCGCAAACGACATTTTGAACTCAATGGAGGTGGTCTCGAGCCCTAATTCGACTGTTTGCAAAAAGTAGCTTTTCGGACCAAAATCCGACGAATGATGAAATATTAAATAAAATATTTAAATATAAAATCGGCAAATATGCGGGTTGTTACAGAACCATTTAAAAGAAAGATTTTGGGTAATAAGTTGTGACTTAATTGAAATTCCATTATCCATATGTTTTTAAATATCGCGCTCATTATTCGGTTTAGCCGGGAGAGGACCTTTGTGTCACATAACCCATTCCGAATAATGATACGTCGTATATGGATTGCATTTGAAGACCGGTGGTGAAGACCGGGTATTTGCAAGAACGATAGGATGACCTATCGATTGTCTCTGCATTGAGTCGCGCCGGTATAGAGATTTCCTAAGTGATAGGAAATCCGATCGGGATTGTGAATACCCGGATTGCAAGGGCTTCTTCGGAAGTGCCTTCGGTTCTGTTCGAACCCGGAACAGACTTGTATGGTTACGTGTCTGACATTACATTTTGAGATATAAAGCAGATTTCTTTCAAATACATTTCTATTGGTAGCGGAGAATTTATTCTCTTAGCTTAACACCCTTCTCTGAGACGTACGAGCTCAGAGGTTATGTAGTTGAAGGTTATCAGCGATATACTCTCAATTTGGTAATGTGGCATGCTGAGTGTTGCTGTGTGATGATCATTTATTGATCATTTGTTGACCAAAGCGTGGCTTTGTGACAAAGCGTAGCTTTATGGACGAGACCTCACCGAACCTCACAGACCGGAAATGGTCGAAACAGGAATGATGCGGCAAGGTTATGAGGGTCGCGCCCTTTAGGGTATGTCATTTCCTTCTGGAAAAGGGTGGTATCATGGTATGGAGCCCAGATACTTACTCATGTGGACACACTTTATTTATTATGTGCGATGTTGGTGTAGAGAGCTCTCGGATAAAGGTCCCAAAGGACCGGGGAATGGCTTATTCGTGTAGTAGTTACCTATTCCCAGAGGTAACCCGGCCTTGTGTTGGCAGAGAGCCAGGTTGGTTTCTCGGGACGTCCATCTAGAGGCGTACCCATGTGGCAGTAGGAAGTTCCTTAGCCTGACCATTTGTTGGAAAATCCAAAGAAACAATACGAACCCTGTACGGTTTTAGTTGTAGAACCTGTCTCCTCAGGCGGCAGCTATAGCAGGCATAATATAATGGTACCTATGCTGGCTAAGATTAATATTGTATTTTCAAAATGATTTTGTACACTATGCACTAGTAATAATATCAAAAAGAGTTTGTTTTGCGTAGTAAGCATGTTTGACTATCATAAGAAGCGATCTCCTCCAAGTCTGCGTTTGCATTGTGTGTGTGGTGGGAGGTCTTATGGTAGTTCATTTTCCAAAAGCATTGCGGGTTTCAATGTTTAAAATTCTTTTGTTGTTTGTTTAAAGATAAACTGTTTTTGTTACTCACACCAGTCCCACGACTGACTCGGAGTTTATTGTTCCTTTTCTAAACTCTGGGTGCTCACAATTTTCCACACGAGCAGTCTACAGTTGGGTTTTTCAGATAATCAGGTTCAGTTGACATTGGAACTAGTTCAGTTTTGGAGATCACGACTGACATTGCTTACCTTGTCTTACGGGATGATGGTTCGAGCTTGATATTAGAGTGGTTGGACTCAGCCTCTCTGACGGATCGTTTGGAGTTATCACTTCTGATATTTTCCGTTGTATCATTATTTATCTCTGATATTGTTGTATCATATTGATATCATTGTTGTATATCATACTGGATATTGTATTCATTGGAATTGTATATGATATCATCTATTTTTATTCCACTGTGTTGTTATACTTAATGGTGTTATAAGCTCCGGTGAGCCAGATTCGGCGTTTGAATCTTCGGCATTTTGAGTACAAGTGAAGTACGGGTGCCGATTTTCGTAGGCCGATTTCAGGGTCATCACAACTAAGAACCTATTGGTAACTCCAATATCTTACTCTTATCCTAGTTTTCATTGGTTGATTAGGAATCTATTGGTGACCCCAATATCCTTTTTCTTACCCTAGTTTTCAAGGGCTGACTAGGAACCTATTGACATCTTTCAATATCTCAATTCGGATATAGTTTTCATGGGCTAACTACAAACCTACTAGCCCTTGCCAATATCAAAACATAGTTTTCATAGGCTTATTATGAACCTATCTTTCTGACATCTTGCTTTATACATAGTTTTCATGGGCATACTATGAACCTATTGGCCCCTACCAATATCTTTTCCTATACACAGTTTTCATGGGCTTACTAAGAACCCATTGGCCCCTGCCAATATTGTTCTTTTATATTTTAGCATCTTATATTCTGGTCTTCCTGACCTTCTGGATGCAATTCTACTCATTCAGGAGTTTAATAAATTTATATTCAATACTGGGTTAACCTAGCTGGTTCTTCTACCCTTTATCCCCATAACGCAGTTATGGGTCCATTATAAAGTGAATATATTCATATTTGAAGAAGTAAACATAACAACATAGCAATACCACTCCTGTGGATTTAATATAAAATATGGTTAATCCCTTTAACCTATTATTTTATCAAAGAAAGATTCTTCTCAAAACCATTACAAAAACTCCTTGAATTTAGCCATGGGTTTTTTCTTTTAAAAATGATTTTGGGTTATAAAACCTTTCGATACCTTCGAAACCTAGCTTTCGACTTCATAGGATGACTTCCTTCGAAAGCTTTAAAATCTATCTTCAAAATATTAAACCCCTGCCTTTTAATACTTTAAAATCTTCCTTTCGAAACCTTTCGATTATATTAAAGTATTAACATTAAACTTTAGAAGCATAACTTCGAAACCAGTTGAAAGTACCCTTTTCGATACCATTGGAAGTAACCCTTCCTAAACCATTGAAAGTCCCCCTTTCGAAAGCATTGGGTTTATACTTAAAATATTATTTGGGTCAAAGTGAATATAGGCGAAAGCATCTCTTTTGAAACCATTCTTTATCATATAAAAATATTAGGGAAACATGATGGCGTCAGCACCATCTCTTTCGAAAGCATAAAACATTTGGGTAAAATAATGGAAGGTTCCTTTCGAAACCATTGTCTTCGAAACCCCTAATCCCTTTCAAAAGCTACAGGAAGTGGCTAGAACATATAAAACAAAGTACCTTTTGACAGCATTGATATCTTCAATGCCATCGAAAGACTATAGAACAGTAGCAGGGTTTCGACTAGGTCGGTACCCTTTCTTTTAAAACATTCTTCCATAATTAAAGGAACCCAGTCGAAAGCAATCTTAAGTTAATGGCAACCCTTTCGAAACCTTTTTAAAACCTCTTTCGAAACCATATGCTTCGACTCCATCGAAGGCTTAAACAAAACAAGGGTGGGTGCTTTTCATTTAAAAACAAACCAAGGTTTCGACTCCTTCGGAAGTTATGCTTTCAACACCTTACCTTTCGCCTTTCTCCAATCCAGTGCGTACCATCATTGCGATATCTTTGTGTATTGGTTTCAGCTTAGTAGGTTTCAACTAGGATGAAGGTGGAAGTTTCTATGTCGAAAGGTGCTTTTCAAAGTAGAGGGAACCAATTTTTTGCGTAAACCTGGTTTAGTTCTTCTTAAAGTAAACTTTTCTCTAACTAACCTACCATGTGTCAACACCAGATTGTTACCATAACTTTTTCAAATTCTTATCCAAAAATAACTGCCTCTAATTTAGATCTAAACTATGGTTAAGTTAATCAATTAAGCCCTTCCATTAAGCAAAACCAATTTTGCAAAGAAGTCCCTCTTATAAAATAATTTAATTTGCATAGCAAATCACTTTGGAAAAATCCCCAAAAATTCCAGAAACTCACTTTAATCATGTTATCTAACGTATCAAAATTCCAGACCCAAAATCTCAATATATTTTTCAAAATAAATTTATAAATCCAAATAACCGTATTTTCCTTTCAAATTCATAATAATCATTCCATAGCTTGGAAAATTATAAAAATTAAAACCCAACCAAAATCATGTTTCTCATCACGTAAAATTTTCCCATGGCATTAGTTTTGTCGTGAGCATTATTAGGTGAGTATACGAATATATTTTAATATTTATAAATTATATATATATATATATATTTCATTCATATATTTTTATACAGATATATCCCAACATTTATATTTGCACGGTTTGCTATATTACACATGCACACACACATATATGTGTATGATACATGTATATATATAACATAATATTAATACATAAAATAAAAATATTTTATAAATTTAAATAAAATAATAATTTTATTTAAAATAAATTTAGAAATGTTCTAAATGAATTGGACTTCATAGGCCAATAAAGATCCAAAGTGGTAATATTTTTTGAAATTCACCCATTTCTTCCATGACGGGCTGGCCGAGTTCCAACAATGGTATCGGAGTCCAATAGCCTATGTGGTCTAAATTAGTCATGTTAGTATTAACTGATTAAGCTCATAACCCACTTAGTATGTTGTCTAGAAAGGTAATGTCTAGGACTGGAATTGTGTAATTAAGTACCCTGTCCTACTTGAATACCAGCCTAACTTGAAAGGTAAAGTGAGACCAAAAGGTTGCCTCTAATAGAAAAGGCCCAATTTGAGTTGGGTTTTGGGCTAATTTTCAAAATTGTTTGAAAATTAAAATATAAGATTTTAAATTTGAAAATTAAATTTTAAATAAGATATATATATATATATATATTACAAACGTTATAATATAATAAAAAATTTCAAAATGTTTGGAAAATAATATAAATTAATTTTGAAATTTTAAACTTATTAATGAGATTAATAAATTTAATTAATTAAATTAAATTAATTAATGAAAAATATATGCATGTATGATATATTGATATATGTTATGATATTTTAAGCTGTTTAAGATATCATAAGTAAACATGTATGTATATAATATAATTCTTCAAAATTAATATAATTTAAATAAAGTTGTTTTATTAAATTAATTAATTAAAGTTTAATTAATTACAAAAATAAATTAAAGGTTAATTAATTAAATAGATAAATTAAAGGTTAATTACATATAAATGAGATACATGTATTATATTATAAAGGTTATGGTATATAATAAATATTTAACATAAATGATATATTAAGATAATATAAAATTAATTAAAAGTTAATTAATTAATATAATATTATACATAAGACTATTATATAAGTAATATGAAATATAAAAGTTAAATAATAATAAAACTTATATAATATGAATGTAAAAATTAAAGGTGGAACGGTAAGAAACCCTAACTAGACTTAGCGAATAAATACATACGTAAATGTACATAAACCATGATTTCTAATGTATCCGACACTTGAATCGCGAGAGTAATTCATCAGAATTACATTATTCCATAAGTCGATATCACTTAATGTAATATATTGAAGATTATGAATCTTTAATGTAATGTTGTCTTCTACCATATATATATATATATATATATATATATATTATGAATTACTTGCATACTCTTTATTTTTTGAGCAAACTCAAGCTAGGGATGTTATGTGTAGTATTATTAATATATTAAATAGCCGAGGCAAGATAACTATATGTATTTGTTAAGCAAACTCAAAGTACATATATTATACTTAGGCCATCACGATATGGTAAGTACGAGTGAATAATTTTGTTTTGATTTGTTGAGCAAACTAAAGGTCGAAGTGAAATTAAAACAAGGTACCAAGGGTTAGGAGTTGTATACGATACAACCGATAAGGAGTTATTCATCGTCTATGGAGCTATGACTTGTTGAACAAACTCAAGGTCAAGACGAACGAGTCCTAATAGCCACTGGTGAAGTCAAAAGACTTTTATGTTTCGACTTAGGGTCTGGTGAAACATAAAAGACTAGTGGAAGCCTTAGTAGAAAAATGAAATAATAACATTTAACCCTTCCAATATTGTAAGAACATATGTTATCTAACATTATAATAATCTTTATTAATAAATTTGTGTATTTAATATGATTGATAATATGTTAATTTAGATATACAATTGAACTGAATTGGAGATTGAGAAATAGAAGTATTACATATACTTACTAACAAATGCTTATCGCATTTTAACGTTTCAACATCCGTGCAAGCGCCTAATTTTACAACTACTAAATATGTTTGTTATTTGATCGCTTACATGTTTATTTGGTCAAGACCGTGTATTTCATTCTATGAGTTCCGAACTCAAAATCAAAGACTATGGATATTTGACCCATATAAAAGCGCATATAAATGTTATATGATGAACAGTCATAGTTTGTAGTGTATGATATTTCAATGAAATTATTTCATTTAAAATAAAAAAATAAACCGTACTGTGAGATCGAGTATTCAATTTGATTGATTACAATAAAGATTGTATTGTGTTATAGATCTAAGAACTCGATCGGTTAAATGACAGTTGATCAGTTTACGCGATGTGCAACATATTTGATGTCCTTAAATGTTAAGGATAATCGAGTGCGCTTTTGTAAAAATTTCATTATGATATTGTAGTAAGGGTATTCTTTTGAATGGTTCGACCATTTAGAAAAAAAACAAGTGTACAAAAATAGATGTAATTTAAGGTATAGTTGGGATGAAGAGAAAGAATAGTCACTTCTGCTTCGTACAGAAACATCGGAAATAAGAATCGTAATACTAATAATTGATACTTAACATTGGAATGAGAAATACGATTTCTATTCCAAAATGTATTTTCATATAGAAAATTGTTTTCTATAAGATTTATTTCTCTGAGTTCAAGATAATTGATCAAAGAACTCTCCGTTGCATACTTGTTGTGGTATATGAAACAAATAATCTATACTAACTGGATAGTGGACCTTCGAATTTAGTATGCTATTATAGTAATGGCAAAAATAGTGGGAGCATGTCATACAACACTTATTAATTGCATCAAATTACAAAAATTGTTTCCGTAAAATATACCAAACATTATTTATGAAATAATGGTTATTTTTCGGCATCAATTAAAAAATAGACATAGTTATATTTCAATATGAATATTATGAATATTCTTTATGAAATAAAACTATAATGTGGTATTTTTTTCACAACAAAAGCAATGCACTGGAAAACACTAAAGTATCTAACATTATTTATAATTATTTTGGATATAGACTAAGCCATAATTTTGAGAATAACTTTTATTATATGATTATGAGTCATATAATACTGATTAATTATGTCTCGAACAATTAAAGGTTATGCACCCATTTAATGGGAGCATTATAAGAGTTGATGAACTCTTCAGATTAATACATATAGATGTATGCAATCGTAAGTCCATTAATACCAAAGCGGTTCCACATTCTTTGTCATATTCACCAATGAGTTATCATAGACATAAACATGTGTATTTGATATGCATGTATAAATTTTTTATATAGAATATAAAATGAAAGTAAATAATATAACATGCGACAGAAATGATTCGATATGATCGTATATTGGAAAGAGTTCTATATGTAACTAATACAAATAAAGATTCGGTCTCAAAGGGTCACTCTTTAATATAATACATAATGACATATTGATAAGGAGTAATCGAACTTTGTTGGACAAAGAACAATTAATGAGGAGTGAATTTGAGTTAAATTCTTTCTAAAAGGTGTGTACCTAAGGGTAGTGCACAAGGTTAAAATTAATATCATCCAAAGAATGGTTTACAAAACCATATGAGATAAGGGTTTATAAGAAACCCATACATGTCCTAGGCTAAGGAGTTGGAAGGTTATGGGAGTCGAAAGACTGCACGAAATAATTGTACGTAAGGGATCTTGTATGAATCGCTCCGAGAGAATTTTGGGAACGATAGCCATTAGATGACTAATTTATGTTCTGAACATAAATATATTGTGAATTAATTCAAACTCAATTTTATATATGGCAACTCATAAAATACTTATAAACGTCTATTCCATTGCGTTGAGAAACAACCGTTGTTTCAGGAAATACCAACTTCATAGCGAAGGAATTTTTTAAAGAAATTATTGGTATAAAATGAATTTAGATACGATCCAATGATAAAACTGACTACAAGGGATGAAATGAAATTGACCGAACCTAAATAAATACAAATACATTAGAACTCTAATGAGTATCATGTACATTAAAGAGAAAATGTGAGTTTCTTGTCAATGTCAAGAATAAATAATCATCGGTTGTTTAATTAAACCATCAAAAGTATTGACTCTACGATATGCTACGATGCACAAATCCGAAATAGATTCCAAGTACGTTATCAAAATATAATTTTGATAGTTGTATTCGAATGGATATGATCCATTGGCCGTAAATATGTCTTTAATAGAAAGACAAATGTGGTTGGAATATAGTGAGCCACATTGATAAGAATAATACCGTGAATTTCAACTGTTGAAATTAATGTAACAGATTCACCATTCGATGTGCTAAAGTTGGTTAGGATTTTGTAACGATCTGAAATTTTTGACATTCTGAATGGGAATATTTAATTTATTTAAATCTTTAGATTTAATTCAAATTTAATAACTAATAAGAAAATCAATTACTAATATAATGATCGATTTTTACTAACGTATTTTTAATTTAGTTTACTTGATTTTTCCATAAATTTTAATTTGGAAAATATTTAAATTTTCGTTTAACGTAATTTTCGCCAAATAATGGTACTTTTAAAATTTCACAAAATAAAATAATATGTGTATTTTCTTATTGTTTTGACATCATATTGCGCTTTTGTGCGCGGCCATATTTTTATTTTTTCATTCGTGGCCCGTGCACAAACAAATTGAGGCGTAAAGGAATATTGTAAAACCTTCCTTTTAAACTAATTTATTATAATTCAAAAGTTTGAACCAACATTAATGATGATTTGTGTGATATGATGGTTAGCATGTAGTTTTTGGCTAACTTAGAAATGAAGTAAAGATATTGTGTGGGTTAAGTATACTCAAATTAATACACTCCTCATTTTCATTTATCCCGTTTTCATATTCTTTCTAACTTCCTGTAACCAAAAATGAGATAAGGAAAATGGCCACCACATATAAAAATCAAATTCGAGTGCCGCAATCCACTAAAAATCATATAATTAGTCCCGTTGAGTTCATATTGCCAAGATCTTCGAGTCCATATGCCATTTGTGGTGAGCGGCGTTGATTTGGGTTGGCCAACTTAGTGGACGTGAACTAGGGTTAGCTTTTGTGATCACAGGTCATGGGGTTGGTTATAGTAGGTTTGTCAAGTGGAGGAGCACCTTATCCCGAATTATGGAGGCGTGTTGTTGGGCATGGGTGAATGCAACATTGGTACAGACGAGGAGGAGTTGCTAAAGGTGATTTCTGAAGGGGGACATCGAGTTGGTTATGGTGGTGATGGTTGTAGAGAGGAGGCGAGGTGGAGTTTGTCAGTGAAGTCAAAATTCAATTCTGTTGAGTGTGGGTAGAGTTGTCGTGTGCGTGCACGGGTGAGGAGTGGAGTATCAGTGTGCAGGCGATAATTTAGAGCGAGGGAGGAAGAAGTATTAGAATATGGTAATTAATTGATGAATATGATTGTTCATTATATTATTTAAACTCAATAAATTATAGATTGAATATCTCTCTCATGCGAGGTCCAATCGAGACGTAAGTCTCTTGAATTGCGCTTGTAATGACGATAGCTACGCGATGGAACTAGTTTCGTTGAATTTGGAGGAAGTGAAATTTTGGGCTAATATCGAACATCGTTCAATTTTAGTTCATACTGGAACACTTCGGCGTCAATTGGAATTTCGATGAGTTAAACTCACATTTTTGGATAATCAGTATAATATGTAGTTGATAAAATTTACTATTTATATTTGGATGTACTATTGGTTGGTTTGGTTAAATATTCGCTTTTAAAAAGCGAATAACATTTAAAATGAAATATAGAGAATTTTGTAGAGAAATCCGAATTTCTCTTCATTGTGATTTTTAATTCCAATTAGATACATGTAGATTTTCTTTTGAGTTATATATTTGTTATATAGATAGTTAAATGCTAAAATTTGATTGATTGGCCATATTGGATGTGACACTGACATATGTTAAAAGTTGAATCTTTTTAGTGGAAAAGGTAGTAATAGCATTGGTTAAGTGCTATAGTAACTATTGGCTTTGTTATAGTATTTTGAGATACCATAAAAATTGCTATTTGGTTTGGAGAAGGTTTCTATTTGGAAATATGATTTTTGATCCGACCTTTTGGTTTTTCTGTAATATTTTATTTAAAAATAGTTTTTGTACTTCATTATTTTAATTCAACTTCTTATATTATTCCTTTCTCGTCTATGTAAATGTTTTAAAATTATTTTGAAAAGTATTTATCTTTATAGAAAAGTTATTATAATAACGAATGTTTATTTTAAAAAGGGGTTATCTTTTATTTTAAAGTGTTTATGCGTTTAAAAGAAGATAGAAATATTTTGGGAATAAATATTTGTGAAACATTTTATATAATAATGTTGTAATAAAAGAACGGATTTATAAATGGTATTTTATAAGTTAAAGAGAGATTTATTAGTAGTATTTTATAAATAAAGGAATAGGTTTATAAATGGTATTTTATAAAAAGGAAAATATTATCGTTTTGCTAAATTGGAGTAATAAATCATAGTTGTGAATTTATTGTAATATATGGAACGATCATGTTATGGAAAGTATATGAGTTTAATTTTATATTTGGATTTTTGTTTTATAAAAGAAGTTCTGTAGAGAAATTTATAAAAGGAGTTTCATAAATGAATCTGGATTTTTATAGAAAGAGTTGCAAGTAAATTAAGGGATTTATAAAATGAGTTTTATAACTGATATTTCATAAAAGAGTTTTATAAATTGTATAAAGAATGTTTTATAAAGGAGTTTATGCAATAAATTTGGGGATTTGTAAAAGAAAGTTTATAATTATGATTAGATATTTATAAAGGGGATTTTACAATTTATAAATAATATTTTATAAATGGAGTTTGTAAATATAAGGAGTTTTATAAAGGCATTTTATAAAAAGGGAATTATAAAAGGATCGAGATCCCATTTTCATAAATGATCATTTTAAATTATGGTGGTACGGAAAATGTTCTTTTCATACTTAACACCAAATTCCAAAGCATGGAAACTCATATCTATCATGAGAATTAAGAACGTGTATCGAGGCAAGAATAGATTTCTAACTTGTCTGATTTCATTATTAATCATAAGATAGTACTGCTTGAAATTGAAAAGTAGTGTTAAGTATATTTGGTCTAGTTTCTATACGATCTATTTACTAACACCAAAAGGAAAGTGTTTAGGTTTATTATTATCAACGTTTTAAATGACATTTGTTTTAACTCGATTATGTATGGTTTTGGAATGAAATCTATCTTAAGATTTGTGGATATACTTATACTATTGACATAAGTATCTGAGTATATTTTCTAAGTATTGAAATTGTGGTGTTTTATGAATATACTTATATTGTTGATATAAGCATATGGAAATTTTTTTTTCTAAGTTTTGAAAGTGAAATGTTTTATGAGTACACTTATACAATTAAGATAAGTATATCAATATTTTTCAATTATTGAAAAGAGTAGAGAAGGGCTTGTGAATATATCTTTGTAAAAGTATTTTAATATAAGAATTTACACAGCGGTTTTAATTAATGAACGGATTAATTAAAGAGGCTTAGTGGGTGCTTATGCGATTAACTAGTGTTATTCTCCTTATGGAATTAATTCTCTTGTTGAATTATATGTTATTTGATAGTTAAATAATCGACTATCATGTCTTAGCTAGATTTAAAACTATCAATGTCGGTTTGGAGAGACCGGGATCAGATATATTATCTGAAAACCACTTCGAATCAGCATAAGTATTCGAACTAGAGACATCCATAAGTTGATGAAATCAAAGGCGAAGTTCTTTGAAGTGTAAGGACTACTTGCTACTAATCTGGAGAGTGGTTCAAAAAAGGATGTAGTAGAAATAGTGCCTTCAGTTTGTTCATATCCTGAATAACTTGTATTGATGAATGCTGGCATTCTATTATTGCCTGGCAGGTCGTGTTAGCATTTCAAGTGGGATTTGATAAAAAGGTAAACATAGCCTCTAGTCTCACCAACCGGGAATGACAAAAATATGGGATATGCTTCAGGGCTATGTGGTTTGCTACCATTAGAGTATGTCAACACCTTTACACACACACACACACACACATATATATATGGATTTGGTTATGCATGAGAGCTCTGGGGAAAAGGTTGCAAAGCAACCAGGGTGGTGACATATTCTGTATTATCCAATAGGGGTAGGCCAGTCCTGATTTGTAGGGGTCGATAGGTTCGACCTCGGTACATTTTCGAGAGGTGTACTATTGTTGGCGGTACACCAATAGCCTTATCATTGTATGGAATCCATTCTCCAATAAGAGCCTTTCAGACTTAGTTGTATACCATTATGTTGGAATTTAATTAAAGTAACGATTTCGGCTATGATTCAGTATTTATTTTAAACCATAGACATTATTATAATCTCACAAGAGTTCATATGAAATGGTTTGGTTACCGTAAGATAAAATCCCGTCAGTGTTTATGTGCGGCGTGGTCTTTCGAGATACCTTTATTTGAAAGGCTTTTATAATATTAAAATCCATTTGAGGTGTGTTTCTCACACTAGTTTATCAGATTGATCCAGGCGTTATTTTTCTTATAATGCTTGGCTCAGCCTGAGCATGTTTTCCATATTTATCTGGATGCTGTTAGCGCCAAAATTGGTCACTAACACCCAGGTCCAAATGAAAGCACCAAATCACAGATAGAATGTATGTAGAGAATATAAACATAAAGAATAATAAAAATTAAAATGAAAGCAGTAAAGAACAACAAGTTTTATAGTGGTTCGGCTAACTTCGGCCTACGTCCACTCCAGAAGTTGCCTTTTTATTGCTGTAAAAACCGATAACAGTTACAAAGTAGTAGAGTAGCCTTAGACTTAGAAAAGAGAAAGTAAGAGAGCAGAAAAAAGATCCCCCCATCTGGAGACCCACATGCTGTATTTATAGGCAAAACCAGGTTGTTGGGCCTCCCGAGTAGTTTGGGCCCACCAAGGCCATAGCCGAACCCTACTTCATCATGCCGACCGACCCTGAGCAGTTGACATGCCGAATGGAAGTTACTCGGGTATTGACCCGAAGCAAGCCTATCCGAAACTCGAAGTAGACTAGTCCAGAACTCGGAGCAAAGCTAGCGCCGAACGATGTATTGATGCCGACCCATGTCACCATATAGCCAATGCCGATCCACTTTGCTGAGTCACAATGCCGAGCCATCCTCACCTCATCACGATGTCGAGCGACGTCCAATGTTGAGTGAGGTACGATGCCGATCGAGGTGCAATGCCGAGGGAGGTGCGATGTTGATCGAGGTGCGATGCCGAGCGGGGTGCGATGCCAAGCGACATCTGATGCCGAGCGAGGTGCGATGCCAATCGAGGTGCGATGCCGATCGAGGTGCGATGCCGAGCGAGGTGCGATGCCGATCGAGGTGCGATGCCGATCGAGGTGCGATGCCGAGCGAGGTGCGATGCTGGGCGGTAATGCCGAGCCGCAACCCAACGACCTTCCTAAACTTCCATACCCCGACCGGACCATGCCATGTCGAACGGTCGAGCCACAAGGCCGAACTCCGAACACTTCGAACCATTTCATTCCGACCGAACGACCTATCCTGATCGAGCATCTATCCAAGTGAACATCATCCGTTTAGATCGAATCAGTCATATTTCAGCCTCGATATTCGTGAAGTTGGTTAAGTTGAATCCGCCTCTCCATGGCCTTGCCAAAAGGCGGGTTAACAGATGCTTTGGAGCTTCAGGAGATTAGCTGGAGGCATCCAAGACATACTCTCGTATATTTTAATTTCCACTACATTTGTTAGTTGTACTTATCAGCAATTGTGTGGAGAGGTTGTTATAACTATCCAGGCTGATGGCTGGTTAGTTTACTTTAGTTGATGTCTGTATATTACAGTATCACGATGTGAGATTGTGTTCTATCTTTTCTTTCTTTTTCCCCCAAAAATCTGTCTTTTTGGCACTTAGATGCTCGACACACGAATATTATGGATGTATTAGTGTCAACTTTTGAGGGTCAAAAAAGCGGGTTATTACAATGGTATCAGATCTTAAGTTGAGCGAACACCTAGGCTTTGGTGGGAAATATTCATTAGAGATAGAGTTAGTAATACCCTAGAATGAGTTTGTGTGTGCGTGTGCGTGTATGAGCACGTATTTGTCAGTGCAATAAAATGTTTTATATTGTGTTGATTTATCTGTTGAGTGGTTTATGAATTCTGGTTGATACAGAAGGGGCAACTGTATCGATAGGTGTTTCTAAACACTTGAACAAGGCAAACTGACATAGTATTGTTTTGAAATTTGGTAAATGAAATAATTTTACGCAGGATTATATTTTATATATAAAAGAATAATTTTCATAAATTGATATAGTAATTTGTGATGTGTTTGTTTGTTAGGAATTGATTATATTCAGTTACTATCATTTATTGTTTGATTAGTCATATGCGTTCGGTTTAGGAGCATTGACTATTGTTTGTTGATTAATTATTTGTGCTTAGATAGTTTATGAGCATTTATTGTATTGGTTAAATTAAATACGAACACCTTGTGAATTAAGTTTCACAATTTGACTATAAGGCATTCGATGGTAATGTTGGGTTAAAAATTTAAATTTCAATAAAACCTATTTATTATAATCTAAACAAAGATATACATTTGTGAAATGATTTTATATAAGAAATGAAATTATATTAGTATGATTTATAAGTATGGTTTATAAATATGTTTTATAAATAAAAAGGATTTAAATAAAGAATTCGAGAACTTAAATTCCGGTGTTTTTGGAAATTGTTTTTCAAAGTTTTGGAGAAAATAATAATAGTATTGTTTGAAAGTATTTATGAATAGAAATATATTAAAAATGATTCTTAAAGGAGATAAAAAGCACCGAACTCACTTTAGTTGCTAGAAAATAATCATGTTGATGACTGCAGCATCATCAGCGTTCATTTTTGAGTTTCTAAGTGAGATTCCAACCATAGTAATTTGTTACCGAGTTGTTTTGGTGAAACAAATTTTGTTTTAGATTCCAAAAGTATGATTGGATATACAAGAAAGAGATATGTATATTGTATTAATATTTCAAAATGATTTGAAATAAAACAGGGTGTTTAGTTCTTAATTTTCAGTTAAGTAATACTATAGACTCATGTATCCTATCTATTAGGACAAGTTTGGTTTGTGCATCTAATTTTGATAGGTTGTTTGGTAGTTTTCATTTGTTGTAATAAAATGGAACTTTCGACAATTTTGGACAGTTGAAACTTCCAAATTGATATAGAAACTAAAGCTAAGTGTTTTGTGAAATTTTAAGAAAACTAAATTTTTGTAACTTATAAAATATAAGAAGATAATGAGTTAAAAAAATTAATTTTTTTTAAATATCCTGGTTAAGTAAAACCAATTTGAAAATTGTTTATATACTCTTAGAATGTAGAAGAATGTTATACAAGTATGAACTTATGCTTCAAAGTGTTGATAAACATAAGTTGCGTTTTATAAGAGATTTAATAAAACTTAAGAAAAGTTTTATGAAATGGTTCATAAGTAATTTTAGTATTAAAGGAAATATACTATAAGTAAAAATGAATGTGATTCAAAATGAGAAGTAATTGGTATAGTTAAAAAACCAATTGGAATAAATACATAAGGTGTACGTAGATTATTTTATTTACATAATTGTTTTTTATCCAGATTCGAGTAAACGATTTCAAGGTGATTTACACTGATCCGAACAAGGATTTTTCACTCGATTCCTGATGGCAAACACTTGATACAGATTTGTGTTTTGATCCTGCAGTTTTCTACCATAGTATGTGGCTATGTAAGGAGAATGGAGGTTTTTAATCAAGGAACAGGATCAAAGTCCGCACTAGAGTGGTCGAGTGAGCGATACTAGTTCGAAAGTGAAATTTGTGTGATCGAGAGAGTGATTGGATTTGATATTACATACAGATAACATATGTACATCGTACGGGTTTTAAAATAATTATATATTTTTGACATTAGAAAATGCAAGTTATATGGTTGAATATCATTTATAAGTGAGATACGGGTTCATGGAAGCAAAGGTTGGCTGGTTGCATTTGGTTTCATGAGTAGAGTTTGATTGCTCGACAAATATGTACAGGTTTATATTGTTGTTGATGATTCTATGCCCCAGATCTGGAGGCCACTTTTGGGCTTTCATTTTCTTTTGTTGGTTTGGGCCCGTTGTGGTAAGTTTTAGTTTTTCCGATCGAGCCACGCAAAGGAGGTGCTGCCAAAATTTTCCGTAACCTATGAGATTTTAAAAGTTTAATAACTCATTTTAATTAATTAGTTTTAAAGCTTAAGGGTGAGAGTATATTTTTCTTCTTTTAGGAATTTCGGGGTCGAAATTCTTTTAGGGGGGGAAGAATGTAATGACCTGAAATTTTTAACATTTTGAATGGGAATATTTACTTTATTTAAATATTCGGATTTGATTCAAATTTAATAAATAATAAGAAAATCAATTATTAATATAATGACTCGATTTTTGTTGATGTGATCTTTTTTTAATTTACTTGATTTTTCCATAAATTTTAATTTGGAAAATATTTAAATTTTCGCTTGACGTATTTTACGGCAAACGATGGTATTTTTGAAATTTCATAGAATAAAATAATCTGTGTATTTTATTATTGTTTTGAGATCGTATCGTATTTTTGTGTGCGACCGTATTTATGTTTGTTATTCGCGGCCCATATACAAACAAATTGTTGTGTAGAAGAATAATGTAAAACCTACTTCTCAAACCTTTTTTATTTTAACAAATCCAAATTCAAAAGTTTGAACCAATATTAATGATGATTTGTGTGATATGATGGTTGGCTTATAGTTTTTGGCTAAATTGGAAATGAAGAAAAGATATTATGTTGGTTAAGTATACTAAAATTCATACACTTCTCCTCATTTTCATTTATCCCTTTTTCATTTTCTTTCTAACTTCTTGTAACCAAAAACGAGCTAAAGAAAATGGCCACCACACATAAAAATCAAATTTGAGTGCCACAATACACTACAAATCATACAATTAGTCCCATTGAGTTCATATTGCAAAGATCTTCGGGTCCATATGCCATTTGGGGGTAAGCAGCATCGATTTGGGTTGGCCGACTTATTGGATTTAAACTAGGATTAGCTTTTGTGATCGATAGGGGATGAGTTAGGTCATGGGGTTGGTTGTAGTATGTTTGTCGAGTGGAGGAGCACCTTGTCCTGAAATATGGAGGTGTGCGGCTGGGTATCTATGAATGCAACATCGGTACTGACGAGGAGGAGTTGCTACAGGCAGTTTTTGAAGAGGGACATTGAGTTGGGTATGGTGGTGGTGGTTGCGGAAAGGATGCACGGTGGAGTTTGTTGGTGAAGTTGGAATTTGATTCTGATGAGTGTGGGTACAGTTGTCGTGTACATGCATGGGTGAGGAGTGGAATATCGGCGTGTAGGCGATAGTTTAGAGTGGGGGAGGAAGAAGTATTAGTGGATGGTAATTAATGAATGAATGTGATTAGTAATTTAACTATATTATTTAAACTCAATAACTTATAAATTGAACATCTCTCTCATACGAGGTCCAATCGAGACACGGTCTTTTGAGTTGCACTCGTAATGGAGATAGTTAGAACTGGTTTTATTAAATCTGGAGCAAGTGAAATTTTGGGCTAAAATCGAGTTCAAACTGGAATGCTTCGGCGTCAACTAGAATTTCTGTGAGTTAAACTCACCTTTTTTGGATAATCATATGATATGTATTAGATAAAATTTACTATTTGTGGTTAGATGAATTATTTGTTGGTTTGGTCAAATATCTGCTTTTGAAAAGCGAATAACAATTAAAATGAAATACAGGGAATTTCGTAGAGAAATCCGGACTTCTTGTCATTGTGATTTTTAATTCCAGTTATATATACCGATTGATTTTCTTTTCAGTTATATACCTATTATATAGATGGTTAAATGCTAAAATTTGATTGATTGGTCATATTGGATGTGACACCGACATATGTTAAAAGTTGAACCTTTTTAGTGGAAAAGGTAGTAATAACATTGGTTAAGCGCTATTGTTACTATTGGCCTCGTTATAGTATTTTGAGATACTATAAAAATTGTTGTTTGGCTTGGAAATTATTTCGATTTGGAAACATGATTTTTAATCCAACCTTTTTGGTTTTTCTATGATGTTTTATTTAAAAATAATTTGTGTACTTCTCTATTGTACTTCAACTTCTTATATTATTCCTTTCTCATATATTTGTAAATGTTTTAAAATTATTTTGGAAAGTATTTATCTTTAGATAAAATTTATTATAATAATGAATATTTATTTTAAAGGAAATAAAGGGATTATCTTTTATTTTAAAGTGATTTGGTGTTTAAAAGAAGATAAAATTATTTTGGAAATAAATATTTGTGAAACATTTTATATAAAAATGTTGCAATAAAATAACGGATTTATAAATGGTATGTTATAAGTTAAAGCGAGATATATAAGCGGTATTTTATAAACAAAGGAATAAGTTTATAAATGATATTTTATAAAAAGGAAAATATTATCGTTTTGATAAATTGGTGCAATAAATCATAGTTGTGAATTTATCGTACTATATGGAACGATCGTGTTATGGAAAGTATATGAGTTTGATTTTATATTTGGAGTTTTGTTTTATAAATGGAGTTCTTTAGTTATATTTAGAAATTTATAAAAGGAGTTCCATAAATAAATTTAGAGTTTTACAGAAAGAGTTGCAAGTTAATTAGGGGATTTATAAAATGAGTTTTATAAATGATATTTTATAAAGGAAGTTTAATAAAAGAGTTTTATAAATTGTATAAAGGATGTTTTATAAAGGAGTTTATTAAATAATTTTAGGGATTTGTAAAATGAGGTTTATAATTATGTTTAGATATTTATAAAAAGGATTTTCTAATTTATAAATAATATCTTATAGAAGGAGTTTGTACATATAAGGAGTTTCAATAAAGGCATTTTATAAAAGGGAGGATTTATAAAAAGACCAAGGCCCACTTTCCATAGATGGTCTTTTAAATTATGGTGTTATGGAAAATGTTCTTTTCATACTTAACACCAAACTTCAAGGTATGGAAACTCATCTCTATCTTGAGAATTAAGAATATGTATCGAGGCAAGAATAGTTTTCTAACTTGTCCAATTTCATTGTTAATCAAGAGATATTACTATTTGGAATCAGAAAGTGCAATTTCATTGTTAATTAAGAGATAAACTGTTTGAAATCGGAAAGTGGTGTTAAGCATATTTGGTCTAGTTTCTATACTATCTATTTACTTACAGCAAATGGAAAGTGTTTGGGTTTATTATTATCAATATTTCAAATGATATTTGTTTTAACCCGATTAAGTGTGATTTTGGAAGTGAAATCATTCTTAATATTTGTGGATATACTTATACTATTGAGATAAGTATACTCATATATTTTCTAAGTATTGAAAATGTGGTGTTTTGTGAATATACTTATACTGTTGATATAAGCATATGGGAAAGGTTTTTTTCTAAGTTTTGAAAGTGAAATGTTTTGTGGGTATACTTATACAGTTGAGATAAGTATATTAACATTTTTCAGGTATTGAAAGGGTAGAGAAGGGTTTGTGAATATATCTTTCTATAAGTATTTTAATACAAGAATTTATAAAGTGATTTTAATTAATGAAGGGATTAATTAAAGAGGCTTAATGGGTGCTTATGTGATTAACTAGGTTATTTTCTTTATCGAATTAAATCTTTGATTAAATTTTTTGTTATTTGATTGTTAAATAACTGACTATCAAATCTTAGCCAGTTTTAAAACTATCACCGTCGGTTTGGAAAGACCGGGATTAGAAGTATTATTTGAAAACCACTTCGAATCGGTGTAAGCGTTCGAATTGAAGATATCTTAAAGATGATGGAATCAGAGATGGAGTTCTTTGAAGTGCAAGGACTACTTGCTACTAATCCTGAGGATGATTCCAAAAAGGATGTATTAGAAGTAGTGCCTTCGGTTTATTCATATCTTGAACAACTTGTATGAATGCTGGCATTGCATTGTTGCATGAATGGCAGTGTTAGCATTCCAAGTGGGATTTGCTAAAAAGGTAAACGTAGCCTCTAGCCTCACCAACCGGGAATGACTAAAACAAGGGATATGCTTCAGAGCTATGTGGTTCGCTACCATTAGGGTATGTCATCACCTTTATATATATATGTATGTATGTATGTATATGTGTGTGTGTGTATTTGTGTGCATGAGAGCTCTTAGAAAAAAGTTGCAAAGCAACCGGGGTGGTGACATATTCGGTACTATCTAGTAAGGGGTAAGCCGATCATGATTTGTAGGGGTCGATATGTTCGAGCTCGATACATTTTCTAGAGGTGTACTGTGGCAGGCGGTACCCTAATAGCCTTGTCATTGTAAGAAATCCATTCTCCAATAAGTGCCTTTCGGACTTAGTTGTATAACCGTTATGCTGAAATTTAATTAATATAACAATTTTTGATATGATTTAATATTTATTTTAAAATCTAGACATTATTATAATATCACAATATTTCCTATGAAATAGTTTGGTTATCATAAGGTAAAAACTCATCAGTTTTTATGTGTGGTGCGTTCTTATAAGATAGCTTTATTTGAAAGGTTTTTATAACATTAAAAATCCATTTGAGGTGTGTTTCTCACGCTGGATTACCAGATTGATCCGAGCATTATTTTTCTTATAATGCTCGGGTCAGCCCGTGCATGATCCAGATTTATTTTGGATGCTTTGGAGCTTCAAGAGTTGAGTAGGAGGCCTTCAAGATGTACTCTCATATATTTTATTTTCTACTGCATTTATTAGTTGTATTCATCAGCAATTGTGAGGAGAGGTTGTTATAACTGTCCAAGTTGATGATGGTTGGTTTACTCTGATTGATATATGTATATTATAGTTTTTCTTTGTAAAGGTCTATTGTATATTATATATTACTCATCACGATGTGAGATTTTGTTCTGTCTTTTCTTTCCTTTTCCCTCAATAATCTGTCTCTCCGGCACTTGAATGCTTGGCATGCGAATACCATGGTTGTATTAGTGTCGACTTTTAAGGGTCAAAAAGGTGGGTCATTATAGATTTACTCATAAATTATTAGCTTAGTATGACTTTATGTTTGGTACATATGTGCTGAAATGGAAAATTCTAAATAATGATTTAGGATAAACCGTTAGCATATAACAACCAAAGTGTCTCGAAGTCAGTGGGAGCACTATTGAGTTTGTGGTTTTTTAGATACGGCCTGAAAATGGATACGAAAGTATCATTCAAAAAGCATCAAAATCGAACAAATGTTTTAATAGAAATATCAAATAGTTTGATTATCAGTCAAAATGCAAATGAAGCTTGTGTTTATAAAAAAGAACGTTAAAAGGTACATAGATATTTCTAAATCATAAGTAAACAACACACTGTTTATTGTTAACGATGTACTTGATGTTAAAACCAGTTTTAGCTGTTTTAATACTCAACATTGGATTTGTAAATATTGTCTTTTAAAGTAACTATAAAAGATATTAAGAATGTCCCAAAATGATATGCATAGACAGCTTATTAAAATGTTTAACACAGAACACGTAAGATGAATTCCTTATGCATTAGCAATTTGAATTATCATACATGTTATATTGTCTATGATATCATGATTTGTTTATGTATTTTGATACATAAAGCAAATATCAAATCCAATTTGATATCACTAAATGGTTGTTTGAGATGTTATCGTGTATTTATGAAATACTAGAGATTGTTTACAGAAACAACAAACTCCTTATGAAGGAGTTCTGACTCAAACTTCATAAGTGATATTGAATATAATATGTCAATAATAAATTCAAGTTAAGAATCTTTTAATTGGAAATGTTTTAATTAGAAGAGATTGTGGGTGATTTAATGAAAAAGGCTAAGTACATTGACTTGAATAGCGCTACAATAAAAGCAACATATATATAATAAATGAACAAATTTATAACTTAGTCGATGATGATTCCAAATGTTGAGAATCTCATACATTGTTATATGATAACAATGTTATGATATAGTTCATGATAGAACTTAGAGCTCACTAAAAGTTAAGAGACATACTTAGAATTGTTTAACATGATAAAATAGTTTATCAACGTCACGGAGAGTTGATTGACAAAGTAGATAATTGAAGCATAATAGCATACTCGTTCATTGAAGGACTGACCCAATAGGTTTTGAGGAAACCGATTAAAGAAGTTAGAATAAGATTCCATAATTCTCTCAACTGCAAGTGGGAGATTGATAGAGTTAGGGGTATGCCCTAGAGGCAATTATGTAATTTGTTACATATATCAAACTCGATAACCAATCTTGTTCGAAATAAAATGCGTTTTCTTTCTATTATACACTTGATATAATGTGTTATATTGGTTAATTAATTTAATTAAAAGTATATTTAATAGAAAATATATAAATGGTATGTTTTGTGATAGTAATTACAAAGCGTTGTAACCATGAGTAATTTATCATAATCAAAATAAATATACCATTTTAAAAATTGTTAGTCAAGATGTATCGAGACTGGATATTGATGCATCCACTGAGACTAGAGTATGTAACGCTCTCCAAATGTTACGCGGTGTATTACTCATGACTGCTGGAGGCACCAAGGGGTTACGTATGGATATTATTTGATAACTATGGAATGACTCACTCGATAATTTTATATTAGTTAATATAACTAAGGTCAAATAGAAAATATCAATGTGACAAAATTAGACAGTTTCTTGACTTAAGAATACTGTTGATCTTCAATGTGGAAGCTCCGCTTTGATTATTGTTAAATCGTGGCACGACGCCTATCGAACGACTAAAGTTGGGTTGAGTGGAAGCATTGGAAGTGAAACACTATTCAAGAAAGGATTCGTCTTCTCGGTTATATGAGGTTAGTATCATGGTCAACTGAATTCAACCTAAAGTCAAAATCTCTGGCCAAAGCATTTCGGTTAATAATAATTGTTATTATTAAACCAATGACTTTGTATTTGAACTTTAGAGTTGAACGTGGACGATATTGAAATTTTGACCATTACCAAATTCCATAAGTCCAAAGTTATATAGTTTTGATGAAGAAAATTGGTGTAAATATTAATCACAACCGGTAATGTTTAATAAAGTAAAATTAGATTTTACCGAAACCAAGTAGGCAATGAATTTGGCCAAAATGTCACTCCACCTTCTAAGTAATGTGTGAATGTTAATATTCAAATAATTTGATACGAATCGGTGACCGAATTTACACTTAAAGAGTCGCATAACTTAATCGTTGATACTCCTTGCCCGCATGATTTAGTTAGTGTATAATTATTTTAAATTAATTATATTAACTAACATTTATGAAATATTAAGTATAAAAATTTATTTTTATTTGATGAACAAATATTATTAAATGTTTTTATAATAGTTGTAAATATATTAATCGATATGCGCTTAAATGGGATTTAAATGCAAAATATTTTGTTTGAGCTTTAAATGGGTCCGAAGCCCATATAAGGGTTTGGTTGATTCAACTATAATGGAGCATAGGGGGCGGCTATATGATGGTTAAAGGGACTAGAGTTGAAATGATTAAGAGGAATGAAAGAGTTAGAGAGAAATGTGGATTTTGATACTAACTTCTCTCTACATTTCTTCCTTCATAAAAGCATCTCTACACACTATATTTTCTAACATTTTTGAACCTCCTATCCCTCTTAGATCTGGCTGAATTCTTTGTAACGACCTAGAATTTTAGTGAATTTGAAATATTTAATTGGTTTAAAATATTGAAAAGTTGATTTTATAAATTAAATAAATTGAATTTCAGATATAGCGATTTATTGGATAATTTAATTGTTGAATTTAATAATTGAAATTGTTTAAATAATTGAATCTTGGGTTTTAAGTTGGATAAAAATAATTTCAAAGCTTATTTAAATTCTATCTAATAAGAATGAAGATAATTAAACTTTAAATTGGATTTAAAAGTGATTTAATTGATTTTGAAAATAACTCATATTAATTGACATATAAAAATGGCCTTTTGGGGGCACTATCTCGGATTTCTACAAAACCAGTTTCATTAGATCCATAACAGTGAGTTATTGTATGCCGAAGATTTTCGTGGCCATCGAATGTAACGTTTGGTCGTGCGAGACCGAAACGCGTTAAAATTAATATTGGAAACTTAATATAATAACTGGGTTTGAAAAGCTATCTTCTACATACGATCGAATTAGACCTCGAAACAAGTTCCATTGTGTTCAAAATAGGGGTATAACATATAGGACGTCAAGCAGCACATCTCGATGGGTGTTCGGAAATTTTCGAACGTTTAAAAGCTTGATATTTTAAATTTAAATAATATATATATATATATATTATATCAGCCTATACACTAACTATACTACCCCATACCTTAGGCCATACCTTCCCACCACCCTGACCATACCCTTCTACTTATAAATAAATGCCTGTAACAGAATTTGAAGGCTTTGTTCCATTTCAAAATTTAAAATCAAATTAAAATACTCCATGGAAAATTATAAAACCAATTTTCTTGGCCTTATCTTGCTTAGATCTTCATTTTGATAAGGGATTTGGTGGTGTTTGGTGATGTGGTTGAGTGCGACAGCCCAGAGTAGTTTGTACATGGGTTTTGAGATCTAGGGCTTGGGTTTTTAGCTAATGGAGGAAGAGTTTGGGGAATCGAAGGTTGTTTTCGGGTTCGTTAAAGGAAATGGCTTCTCGAGTGAAGATTTAGTGAAGCTCAGTGGCCTTGGTTGGTTTGCGACCTGGTGCATGGTAGGGGTGTTGTTGTCATGTTTTCCTTAAGGAGGCCGAGCTTGAAGTCGTTGTGTCGAGTAGGTGGAGGTCGGCGAGGGAAGTTCGATGGCAGGGTTGGTTCGGAGGATCGCTGATTGGGGGAGGGTGCATGGTGCACGGTCGTGCACTTTAATGGCATGCACAACTTCGGTACAGGGAGTTATTTAGATTTTGGGAAGAAAGAAGATAAGGGTATAGACGTAATTATTATAAGTTATGTAATTAGTTTAAAAATTGATAACTTAAAAATTACATAATTCTCTCATACAAGGTCCTATCGAGGTGCGGATTTTTGCGTTACGCTCATAATGACATAAGCTTCGCAATGGAACTGGTTTGTACTAATTTGGAGACAGTTGAAATTTGGGCTAAAATCGGACATCGTTCAATTTTAGTTCCAAATCAGAACGCCCTCAGCGACAATAGAAAATCTAGGTGAGTTAAACTCACTATTTTGGTTAACTAGTATGATATATAATTAATAAAAATTATTGAATGATTGTTTAGATGAATTGCTAAATTTATTAGTTGGTTTGGATATATTCCTGCCCCTGGAGCGGATGAGACCCTATTACGTTCCCGTGTAAGAGCGGATGACCCTTTGTATACGAATCTCCCCTCAAAGCGACTGATTTATATTCTATGATTATATAACATCTGTGATGCAGGAAAAACAGGTCGGAGTGATCCAATAGGATTCCTCACCAATGTTGATTTTATTTACATATATATGTGCTGATATATATAAAAGCTGTGATGCATGGGGACAGGTTGGAGGGATCCAATGGGATTCCTCGCTATTGTTAAATTGTTTCAATAATATTTCTTTTATACATATTATTGAAAATGAACCTGATTGTGGACATTGTGGTTATAACATTGTTATATGTTTGAAAACTAAAACTAAAACCCAGTAGTGATAGAAAATCAATATTGATATTGGTTAAGCATTGGGTAGCTATTGGCCTTAAATTAGAATTTTGAAATACTACAAATTGCCATTAAGTTAGAATTGGTTTTGAGACAAGAAATGATTTTAAGTTCGAAATTAGGTTTCGAAAAAAATATTGTTTTAAGTTATTTAATTTTATTAATATTGTTTTAGAGTTATTTAATTATAAATATATTTTTAAGTTATTTAATTATAAATAATGTTGTTTAAAGTTATTTGTTTATAGTTAATATTCTTTTAAAGTATTTATCAAAATGTTAATATTTTGAAAGGTTAATTATTTTAAGAATAATTATTGTTTGAAATTAATAATAAGGATTTATTAATAAGGTTTTGGAAAAATAAATTATTATTATAATGGTAAAGATTAATTATTTTTGTTATTTCATAATGATTTGAAATCATTAATTATTATTTTTAAGATGTTTTAAAAATAATAATTTTTATTTAATTATAAAGTTTATTGTCAATAGTTATTAATATATAATGGTGTTTTAAAGTAAATGATTTTTAATTATTTATGAATGTCTCCGAAAGGCATAAATAGAGTTTTATAAACGAACTTGGATTTTATAAGGAAAGTTTATAAAATGGTTTTAAGACTTATGGAAAGATTTTTACAAGGTGAAAGACTTTTATAAATGGTTAGATATTTATAAACAAGTTTGAAAAATGGGTTATAGATTTATAAAAAGGAGTTTTATAAATGGTTTTATGGATTTATAAAGGACTTGTTGATTTTAAAATGTACAAAAGGAAATTTACAAGTGATTAAAGTTTATAAAGGAAATATAAATGAATTTTGGCGATTTATAAAATGGTTTATAAATAGTTTTAAAGAATTATAAGGAGTATATAAATGATTTTAGAACCGAATAGAAGAAATATTTCTCAAATTTGTAAATATACCTATACCATAGACATAAGTATAGGAGTGCATTTTCTAAGATGCAAAGTGTAATGTGTGTGAATATACCTATACCGTTGAGATAAGTATATGAATATTTTCTAGTATTGAAAATATGGGGAATGGTGGATGTACCTTTGTAAAAGTATTTTATCACAAGAAATTTACAAAGTGATATAATTAATGAAAGATTATTTAAGGAGGCTAGTGAATGCTTATGTGCTTAACCAATGTTTGTCTTCCCTTTGGGAATAAATCCTGATTTGAATGTGCCTTTTTTATAGTCAAATAATCGACTATCAAATGTGGATCCAAACCGTGACGACCCACATTTCGGAAGGTTTAAATTGACAATAATCCACACACGTCCAAATTAAACAATCTGAAACATAGATAATCAACGGGGTTAATTAAGAAAAATAAGAAAGAAGGAGAAAACAAATACAGAATCTCGCAGCGGAATGACAAAATATAATAATCAAATAAACAGATCATGAAACTATTTACTATACATCTGATTATAATTTATACAATATTTATCAGAGTTATATATACAACAGAATAAAATATAATGCAGCAGAATAACATGATGCTGGGAATAATATTAGTAATAATAATATACCAAATTTTCGTCTTCATCCTTCATAAAATAATCTTCAATGCGCTGAAAAACTCAGGACTGACCCGAGCATAATGCAAAACAAAACAATCGAGTCAGGACTAAAATATCCTTATGTGAGTCAAATCAATATCACATATAACATGAGTGTAATGACGTCAGAGATTTTTACAGGGTTTCACATCTCCTATCAAGTGTATAACGTGCGTGCAATAACTCAAGAGATGTTACAGGATTTTCAATCTCTTAAGGATCCGTCAAAATATTTATATGTAGTAGGATACGCTATATATAAATAATGTCTAATAAGTAAAATAAATAATTTTCTTAGCGTTAAGTCTTTACATTAATCCCCATTAACGCGTTTTTAAGCATTGTCGTACAGTTTGCATATAAAGCCCCAGCAGCACGTCGGGGTATAGGATGCGCCGTGATATGACAACACTAACCAAAATCGTAGGGGTCTCGTATAAGGATAATAGTTTGACAAGGCACATGAGGCAATGCCCAAGGTAGGATACTACCAGTTCGGATCGTAGGGCCGGTGGTAACGCATCGTAGCCACGATCGCCCACCGCGTCCATCCATCTCATACCGAGTCAAAGGGAGGCTATCCCAAATCAAGGTGCACCAATCGAAACAAACAACAAAAGTAATAATATTGACCAAGTCCAAGAAAATCGAAGAACGGATGTCCGCTAGGGGTAATTAGTCCGCTTGACCCTGTCAAGCCGTCCTATTTTAGTCATTTCAAATTGGCATAAGTGCCGGAGTCTATCCATCATCGTTCTCTTTCTTCAAATCTAGCAAATGATGCCAAATCCAACCACTTCGTTCTGTAGTCTCCTCCGCGTACAGAGTTGTATAAAGTGGTTCCAATATTGACAGAGAGTATGCCAATAAGAGGCCTCGGTCTCTTTAACAACCAAACGTCGTTTTACACACCGGTTGATACTTTTATGTTTTGAAAATAATTCGTACTTGATATCAAGATATCATATTCGCTTCAAAATCAAATTCATTTCGAAATCATCATATTTATTCAAAAGGGGTTTTTTGTATAAAGGACAAAAAATTGTACTTTTTTAGCCTCAAGGACACAACCTCAATATTTTATCCATAATGACAGACACTCTCTCAAAATTAGTGATAAAGACAAACATTCTTCCAAAATTAGTCATAAGGACAAACTGTCAAAATTATCAACCATCACTCGTCGCATCATCACCCACCGTCATCACCTGCACCAACAGCCTCGCCGCCACCCTCAACACCACCCGCCGCCATCACATGCTACTGATAACTCAACTTAAAAACCGATACCTAAAAACTGCTACCGGTAACTAAAAACTGTTATCGGCAACTAAAACCGATACCTAACAGCCGATACTCAAATAAACCACCCATAATCTCCTAGGTTCTCGAATTTATCAAATTCGATCATCATTATGTAAGTTTACAGTTCATTCTTGAACAATCATTTCAATCATAACGATCATCATTGTAGAAAATCAGTTCATCATCATATTTAAAGCACAAATAGACCACCCATAACCAACATCTATCAAGCTCATGAAATTTCATCATTATCTTATATAACGATGCTTTGACTCAAGCATCTCCATTCTTTGATGCAAGCCAAATCGAGTGGCTCCAAACTAGCATAAACATGGATTACATTCAACTAAGGTAGCGTGCACAATGGAAAGCACGACAGCGATTCATCTCTAGGTAAAAAACAGTTTTTACAAAAATGATACCTACTCTCACTAAAACTAATACCTAAAACTGACCCTTAAATTAATAGTAAAACTGATACTCAAACAAAATTCATTAAATATTTGATACTAATGAAACACTAATTCAGCTCAATAACCATCATATTTACTATGTAACAACTCCATTTTTTTATATAATCAAACAAACAAAATAGTAAAAAACTTCCATACTGCATTATTTTAAAAAATGATACTCAGAAAAAACAAAAATAATACCTAAAAACTGATCCTCACTAATCTCAACGCAGTAATACATTATCAATCAAACCAATATGAATGCAAAAAATTAAAAAATGTTCGCTTCAAAATGTGAATTTATTAAAGAAAAATAATTTTGTTATACAAAAAAAATCACAAACTCAAAAATAACAAGTATTTTTGAAAATGATACCTACAAACTAAAAAACTAATACCTAACAGCCGATACCACTTCTTCTCCCCTAATTCTTCCATGGCTTGTTCTTCTTCTTCCTTGACCTGCTCTTCTTCTCCCTCGAATTGTTGTTTCTTCTAAAACACCACTTCACCACAGCGTCCCTGGCACTAGAGCCATCAATTTTCCATCATCAGGTGACTTCAAATCGAGCTACTTCAAAACCCTAGTCGTTGCCTTCCACCGTCGAACCAACCACCCTTGCAGCCAACGCCATCGCAGCAACCGCCCTCACCGATAACACAGCCTAAGATTGATGCCGCTCCAGACTTTTTTGCTTGTTGCTCCTGGTCGCTAATTTCTTTACTGCCTTCGAATTGAAATTTTAAAGTTGTCCTTCACGCTAAAATACTGAAGACCGGTCCTTGAGGCTAAAATTCTGATAAATTTTGTCATTGACATTATTTTCCTGTATTCAAAATATAGTATTTCACTTCAAAATCATTTTCGCCTTAATATCTTGATTTTGCTTCCAAAATTGTTACGAATTTCAATTTAGGTTATAACTTCATTTTAACCCAATTCGTATTTAAATCCATGATTTAAATATAAATAATTCCCACTCTGACCAGTTTGAATTTTAAAAATTTGTTTGAAAATTTTAAATAGTTTAAAAGTTAAAATAGTTTAATATAAAATAGTTTGAGTATTGAAATGGTTTATATAGTAAAATAGTTTAGAAAATCAAAGTAATTTAAACATCTAAAAAGATAGGTTTTCAAACAGTTTATATAATAAAATAATTTATTTTGAAAATAGTTTCCAAGTCAAACTGATTCAATTCCAAATTTTCCAATTCAAAACAACTCAATTTCCATTTCAATTTAATCGATTCCATTCTGATTTCAATTCGAATTAACTTCGATTCCAATTTCAATTTAAATCAATTTCAATTCCAAATTAATTTCAGTTTCAATTCCAAATTGATTTCAGTTTCAACTTCAATTATTTGATTCAATGGTTAAATTTCAACTCAATTCTCAATTTTAAACCATTTCCATTTATATTAATTTTGAGCTTGATTTTCAAAGTATCGATTTAAATCATTTAAATCAAATTTAACTTCGATGTTCAATTCAATGTCCAAATCTTTAAAATAATTCAATTCCGAGCTTAACTTTTGAAATATCGATTTAAATTACTTATTCAAAGTTGGAATAAAAGTCCAATCTTTTAACACAAATCAATTTTTGAAATTCAAATCATATTTCAATTATAACTTCAAAATCTCAACTTCGATTATTTAAACAATCCTGTTACCAAATTTAAATTTCAACATTTCGAGCTCAAGTTCGAAAATAATTCGATTTCCATAAATTCGATTTTTAGTTCTTTAAATCAAATTATTTAAATAATTTCAAATCAAAAAAATTTTAAAATCATTTAATTTAACAAATCCGACGTCCGTATATAATTTTCTATCCTATGGCCAAGTGATCAGTTATTTCAATTTAATTTCAGGAGTGGATATATATCATTTCAATCCAAAATAAATGCCATAGGTTTATATCATTTCAACCTATTTCTTAATTTATACGAAATAATTCCAATAACAGTTTTATACACTGTCAAGTAATTTACAGGGTGATAATAGGATATATAAAATAAATAAACATTCAAATCATCCAAAATCTCAACCAATTAGAATTCATCACAAACAATCATCAAAACAGTCAATAAATCACATCAATTAACCAATTATCAATAATCCGAAATTTTACTAGCAGCTTAATTCTAATTTCCATTTAACTGTTAATTCAAAATTTCTAACATATAAATTTCTATATCGATTTCCATGTCAGTTAAATTCACCAAACAACAATCAATAATTTAAATCACTTCAGAATTTCAATTTAACTTACATAAAAATAATTTAGTCATTCGTGAGCGTTTAAAACTCTCACCTTTTTATTTGAAACTGGAAATATTTCAGCTCTTCGATTCCATGCTGTGGACGACGTCGATACGGTTCCAACGCAATTTGTCTCGTCCGAAACGAACCTCGTACGAACAAGATATACGGTAATTAATATAACGATTACTTAAAATATAATTAAAAAATATTAAATAAATAAATAAATAAAAGTGGAAATTAGCCACAAGGGCCTCTTTAGCAGATGCAATTAGTTTCTAGGACACACAACTGAAATAATTACTTTTAAGGACAAAATGCAAAATAATTAGTTTTTAAGGCCTAAAAACCTATGAAATTATGTCCTTAAAAGTAATTGGACTGCTCACTTTGTCCTTAAAAGTAATTATTCTGCTGACTTTGGCCTTGAAATTAATTTCTGTGGATGTATGTCCTAGAAACTAATTAGACTGCAAAGTTTGTCCTTCTAGTGAAATGCCCCCAAATAAAAACAAACCTCACAGCGCTCCACCCTCACGCGCTCTCTTCTTCCACGTTCCAGGCCAGTCGCGACTTGTATTTAAATGTATGTATATGTGTGTGTGTATATATATATATATATTCTTCTTTTTTTTGTAGAATCGCTGCGACCATCCCCTGCTAGTGTCGCGCCTGCGGCCGCCACTCCCCAGCCAGTCGCACGCGCCACCATCCAAGAGCTACGAACAATTGAACCCCAAAACTCTAATGTCAGCTAGGCATCGCCGTGCCCCTTGAACGCCGCCGGCCTGCTCACCTACCTCGTGCGCAAGTCTTCGCCATCATCCATTTTTTTATTTCCTTCGATCGGTGGTTTCTTTTTTTCTGCAATTGAAATGAGAGAAGGGGGAAAGGAGATAGTACGGGGTAGACAAAAGGGGCGTGAGTTGTACGAATTGTCGATTTAGGGAAAAAATATATTATTATAATACGAAAATATCTAGCTACTAACGTCTGAAATTCTCGAACTCTAAACGAAGCGTACCGCCTAACGTTCCTAATGTTTTACCCCCATTCCGAACACAATGGAACTAGTCTCGAGGCCTAATTCGATCGTATGCAGAAGATAGCTTTCCAAAATCAATTTATTTTAATTAAATTTTAAAATTAATTTTTGCGCGTTTCAAGCTCGCATGACCAAACGATAAGCCCAATCGAGTGAAACTTGAAATCCTATAATAACTCACTATTACGGATCGGATGAAACTAGTTTCGTCAAAATCCGAGACAGTGGCCAAAATGGCTATTTTTTACACGTTAATTAAAACCATAAATTTCCAAATTTTAATTTAATCGCTTTAAATTCAATTTTTTAGTTTAACAATCTTCATTGTTGTTTAAATAAAATTTAAATAAACCTTTAAGATCATTTTCATTCATATAAAATTCAAAATTCAATTATTCAAAAAAAATTCAATATTAAATTGAAACAATTAAATTATCCAATAAATCACCATATTTTGATATAAATTATTTAACATATAAAAATTAATTTTAAAACGAATTCAAATAATAAAACAACTACTCATTTTACAGTAATTCAATATTCATTATTCAATTTCAACTATTGATTATAAACACATTCAATATATAGAATTTCATTCTACTACTTGTTATTTCCACAATCTTCGAAATTGTTTATTTTCAATGTTTTATCAAAGTTCATATTCAATAACTACACTAATGCATCATTAAAAAAATTAGTTTTAACCATTTTTATTCAATTTTAAATTTAATAATTTAAAATAGTTAAAAGTACGGGTCGTTACATTCTCTCTCACTCAAAACTTTTCGTTAATTTAACACTTGATATATTTTATGCAAAATAATCATTTATAAAACATTAAAATCTTATTTACAAAAGCATTACTATGCTCTCGCCATGCCACTTCGATATCGGTTTTACAGAAATTATAACTTATATATAGAAACAAGTTATAAAATTTTCAAAACCTCAAAAAATTTCGAACACCCGAATTTACGGAAAATTTCGGCAGAGCCTCATTTGCGTGGCTCGATTGGAAAAGGTTTACAATACAATATATAACACAAATATATATCAAATATATCCAATATACATCTCACCTCAATGATGCGGCATCTCGAAGGGAAAAATATAAAAGTGCGGTATATAATCCGAGATACGTACCTTCTTATTATTAATAAGAGCGAGTTCGCTCGTATTAAGCAAGCAAAAGCATATAAAATCCGCGTATACATCTAAACGGTCTTCGTATGTACCTATCTCAACTCAAATTTGAAATATTAGTCACTTATAAAAGATTTAGCAACATATATAAGTCTAATAGAACCATACAACATGTATTGTGAATCCAAACCATAAACACAAGCACGAATACACCATATACAACAATCATATGCAATCAAAACAGCTAAAACGATGATTTACAATAAAAGAAATCATTCAACCTTTAATATTCATTCAATTAGATCATAACTATATCAATTTACATTATCCAATATCCATATTTAATTTATACACTTCATTTCTTATTAACATCCAATTTTTATTATCATTTGATTGGTTTGCTTCAAATTTATTCACATCTATTTCATTTACATTCACTTTATTCAATTTAATTTGTTAAATTCCAATTGTTTCACTTTTTGTTTCACATGTTTCATATAAATTCATTTATGAACCATTTTATTAAATTATTCCATTTAACCTTGTTTAAGTTAAATCTTATTTTTATAAACGAAATCAGTTAATTGGCTCATTTCAATTTATTTGTATTCAACCAAATTACATTCAATTTGATTCACATTCAATTGATATTCATTCAGTTTATTTACTTTCAATTGATTGACATGCACTTATCAACATTAATAAATTCACATTCTACTACTTTACATTCATTTGTAGCTACATTCATTTTTCACTTCCATTAGTTCATTTTAGTAATTCAAATTCATATTAATGATTTTTCATAAATAAATTTTATTTTATAACTCGAATTCATATTAATAAAAAAATTCTTTTTCTCACAATCAATTTCTGTAACGATCTGGTATTTCGAACCATTCAAATCAACAATCATCCACATATGTCAGACTTGAATTGCTCAAAACAACAAATTGTTAATTTATATTTGGCAAAAATTAGCATATACAGTAAATAAATCAATCACAGAATCACAGACACAGAGTAATAAACAATAAGCAACAAAATAGATAAATAGTAGTTCATGAAGCTACTACAAGACATCAGAGTTTAAAACAAACTACAACAGAAATCTCGAATACATAGAAGTCTCAATACATAAGCAGATGACAAGACTGAACATAAGCAACTGGAAATAACCGAAGGCTGAATAGATATAAGACAGATCTTCAAGCAAAGCTCCAAGCTCCAAAGGTGAGTCTCAAATGCTGTGACACTCAGTCTGACCCGAGCATAAAGTAAAACACAAACACTCGAGTCGGGATTAACATTCTTATACTAGTAAATTCAACTCAAGTGAAATGTCAATTGAAATACAAGTAACTTAAAGGATGTCTGGGATTTCCATCTCTAAGGATCCGTGGAACTATCTACATACATAGTACAATGCGCTATATATATAATGTCTATAGTAAAGTAAACTATTAAAATAGCGTTAAGGCGTTACCCATATACCCCTTAACACATTTTATATAATATCATAGTCTATACAGTACTGTAAACTCCACCAAATCGATGGGTTATCAGGGAGCACTCCATAGGTACGACACAAACCAAATTCGTTGAAGACGCAATAAGGTATGTGACAAGGCACGCGAGGCAATGCCTAGGGTAGGATTCTACTGTTTTTCACTCCCGGACTAGTGGTAACGCATAGCAGCTACTACTGTCCACCTCGAGACACACTCCCAAATCAAAGGTGCACCCAATCAAATCACAAAGTAATAGAATAGTATCGAAGAAATGTGCCCGATCGAGGAGCGACCTCACTTGGCCCGGTATAGCTCATGTTTTAGCCACATTAAGCTGACTTACGAGAATCAGGGCTACGTTAATACCTCATACAGAATCGTCGTCAAACCATCCTACTTCGTTCTGGAATTTCCACCACGTATACAGTTGTTAAAGTGGTTTTCGATATTGGCAGAGAGTATGACAATATCTGATCTCGGTCTCTTTAACAACCAAATGCTTATTTCACACCGTGGTCATTTTCATTTTAAACAGTTCATACTTCATATTTAAAGTATCATATTCATTTCAAAATCATATCACTTTTGAAATCATATACACTTTCGAAATCATATCACTTCAAATCATTTTCATTTCCAAAATCATAACCATACAATAGTTTATATATTAAAATAGTTTATATATTAAAATAGTTTATATATTAAAAATAGGTTATATATTAAAATAGTTTATATATTAAAAATAGTTTATATCGAAAATAGTTCCAAATTTGAATTGTTTTTTTCCAATTTCACAAATAAATTCAAATTCTCATTAAACCATTTTAATTTATATCGATTTCTAATCTAGGTTTGTTTTAGAAATCTAAACCACTTCCAATTCAATAGGTTTCAAACTTTAAATATTCAAACAATTTACAATAACCCAATTTGACAAATCTCATTTATATTTCATAATTCAACTTTAATTTTATTTAAATTTTAAAATATTCACTTAATCATCTTTAATAACATTTAAATAAAATCTCATATTACAATTTAATTTAATATTAAATATTCAATTACGGTTCTATTTAAAGTTGAAAATGTACATTTAATCATTTTATCAAATCAGGTTATAAAATCATACCTTTCAAAATCTCAGATTAATAAGTTTCAAATCAAATTTTATTTAAATTCAATTTTAAACAAATTTAATTATAAATCAATTCTTATTTAAATTCAATTCATAACAAATTAAATTACAAATAAATTCTTATTTAATTTATCTTTCCAACCTCCATTTACTTAAAGTTATTACAAAAATCTATTTTAAAATATTAATAAATTTTTTAAATAAATACTTAACATATTATATATATTATTAGTTAAATTAAATTCTTAATAAATTTTATTATATTAGTTATTATTAAATTAAATCTTATTATGATTAAATCTATTTTAAATCTTATTTTATATATTTTAAAAATAATAAAGTTATAAGAAATTTTTTATAATTTACATTTTAAAACTTAACTTATAATTTTAAAAATTTCCAAAACATATAAATTTAAAAATCTAAATTTTACACATAATAAAATAAATATTTATATTATAATTTAAAATCAATATTTATCAAAGCCCATATATTTTCCCTTTCAAAAATTTCAGAAATCATTTAAATAGACCAACGGTGTCCGTATATAGTTTTCTATCCTATGGTCAAGTGATACAGATATTTATCATTTTAATCCGCAATTTAAATTTAATATTTTACGGGTATATATCATTTCAACCCGCAATCCCATAATTTCAGATAAATAAAAATCGCTTGGGTTTATCATTTCAACCCATAACGATTTTCTCTTAATCTATAATATCGTTCGGGTATGTATCATTTCAACCCATAGGGATTTCTAAACTAATAGGGAACTAGCAGAGTGAAGAACAAATTGATAATAATTTAACATATCAACAACATGCATATATCATTGGTAACAAATTTAAATATAATATATACAATAGGTTATGGTGTCATATGTCATAGGTAAACAATTGCAGATAATGGCATATCATATTTAACAATTCAATAACTAACAATTCAAATTTAACGGCATATTTCAATCGTCATTTCATATGAATTAAATTTACTAAATATAAGAATGTTAATCATGAGTGATTGCTCACCTTTTGAGGCTAGAGAAATAACAAGAACATGATGCGACGAATCCAAGCATAAATTCCAAAGCATGGGACGATGAACATGAATTCGACGAGCAAAGTTGATAGTTTGGAATCGATGAAAAAAATCAAACTAGCTTGATTTAAACTGAACAAAATATATGCTATACATATAATATTTTTCACTAAAATCAATTTAAAAACATATATTTAAAATAATATATATATATATATTCATATCAACATTTAATTTAAACACATATAAAATAAAATCTCTATATATAAATATTTGAAAACCAAACTCATGCATACTTATATATATATATACTAATACAAACTTATACATTATAAACAACTTTATATATTTATATATATAATTTAAAATCAATATTTAATAAACAAATATATTACCCTTTCAAAATTTTCATATATACATGTGTATATATACATATATATTTTCAAATCAATATATGTTTTAAAATCATTACAAAATTTATTTCAAGATAGTAAAATTAAAATGAATAAACTTGTTATATATACATACAACTCAAAATATAGGCATTAACATAAATAAACATAAATTATATATATTATATATTAAAAATTCTATCTAAAAGATAGTGGAGCAGCATCTGAGAAGGGGCGGTGGTGGCTGCAAGGCAGCGGGCTGGTCGAGTTCAGGAGGCGGCTGCGACAAGGTGCAAAGTTCGGCTATAGGGGTAGGTTGATAAAGGACGCAAGCATGCTCGAAGGGGAAGGCAAACAAGCTACAGGAAATATATATGTCTCGCATATATAGAACTTAGTTTATTTTTTTTTTTGAAAAGGCTCGATGGTGAGAAGTTTGTTCGTGAGAGGCTGTTGAGGCTTTCTGGAAGATGGCGGTCAGAGTGGAGGGGCCGATTATCAGTTCGGTGGCAGTGAGTGCTCGATGGAGGATGGGATGTGGTCGGTGGACGAAGTTGACTTGGTGCAGGTGGCCGAGGTGACTACTATGGGAAGGAGTTTTGTGTTCAATAGGCGGTGGAAGTAGTGGAGGATGGTGAGTGTTTGTTGCAGCCATGGTGGCTGACGTAGAGGACAAGGGACGTGTGGAGGTGGATGAAGTGGAAGGGCGAGAAAAGGATCTCTGGGTGGCGCGGAAGGATGGAGTGGGCGCTGCTGCCAGGAGAGAAGGCGGAGTATGGTGGAGGGCTACGGCAGCACAAGTGAGTGAGGAGTTGCGTGGAAGGAAAATGAGGGAAAGTGGTCGTGGCGTTGCTTGCTCGTTTGGTGTAGGCGGCACTGAGGTGGTTCGGCGTGCTCAATGAAGTGGAGGTGGAAGATGTATACAAGCAGGCGAATTCTCAGATTGAAATATACGAGCTTTGCTATAATATTGTTATTATATATATATATATATTTGTGAAATGTCAGAGCGAATAAGATGGGAAGAGGAAATAGCAAATGGAAACCAACCAGAGAAGCAAACGAACCATTATATTGAAATATGGGGAATAGCAATGGTCATGGAATAACAAAAGTCAAAAGCTGAAAATACTAACTGCAGGTGGCTATTGATTCACATGGTAGATAAATGAAAGGGCATAGGAAACCCGAAAGCCCAAATACGAAACTGATACGGCTAATTTTTTTGACAGATTTCGTCGCGTACCAGACTCTAAAATGCACAAATAAATATATTGCGGAGATCAGCACGACGAGACGAACGGAATGGGATATAGATATCAACGATACGACCATTCTATCAAAAGTCAATATTCGCTGCCAAAACTGCTGCTAAAACGTCGAACATAAGATAAACGAAGCTATAGCAGTCCAAATTTGACAAAACGAAATACGACGTCTCACTCGGAAAAAGTTTACATTTTTATTATATAAAAATATTCAGGTTTCAAAAATATTTTATTTTCATCAAATTAATTGATTTTAAATTGAAATTGAAGATTACACAACGGAACTAACTTCCATATTTCCCAATGAAAATCTGCCATTCGCTATGCTTCAATAGACGCATACCAAATATCAAATTTTCAATGTCAAATTTTATTATTTATTTTCAAGCAAGAATTCAGTTAATTGCGTTATAAAAATCGTTAAAATTTACGGGTCGTTACAATTTCAATCAACTTATTAAGTTAACTTCATCTTTCAATTCATTTCATTAACTTATTTCATATTCAATTAGTTATCATTCAATTTATTTAAACTCACTGCACTTGCATTTAATTTATTTACATCCAATTTAAATCAAATTCAATTACTCATATTAATTTTACTTACACTCATTTATCTTTATTTAATTTTCTTTCACAATACAAATTGCATTTCATTTTATAATTCAAGTTGTATGCATTATGTTAATTCATTTTATAGCTTAAGTGGAATTAATTCACTTTACTAATTTATCTAATTTCATTCAATATCCAATTCAATTTATTCAATATTAAGTTAAACTTCATTTCATTTTAATCCATTACTCGGTTTATTCAACATTATTTAAGTTAAAATTTTCTTTTCCTTTCTTATCATCCACATTCAACAAATTTAAAATTTGTTATTAGCTTAATATTCTCAAATCTATCAATTATTCAAATTAATTCACTTAAAATTTCATTTTATAAATTTATCTAATTCATTTCAAATACAATTTACTTCCATTCAAGCTTTCTTGAGTTAAACTTCATTTTACTAAATCAATTTATTTAACATTTCTAAGAATAATTCTTTTATTTCATATCTCAATTTCAAATTTTCTCTTATTTTCTTAATTAGAATGTTTAACCATTTTAATTTCGATTTTATTTTCCTGTTCAAATTTATGAGTTATAACTTATGTTTATCTATAATATTTTCAATTTATAAGTTCAAAACTATTTCACATATTTATCAAATCATACTTGGAATATTTTTTCACAATTAAAACTTTTTTTAATCGAAAATAAATTTCTTTTAGTAGCAATTCACACTCAGAAACTCAAAAATGAATATTAGCGATGTTGCAGTCATCTCTAGAATTATTTCCCAGTGACTAAAGCGAGTTTAATGCTTTTATTTTCTTCAAAAATCTTTTTAAAATATATTTCTCATCAAAACACTTTCAAATAATATTCTTATTAAAATTTGAAGGCTTTGAAAACAAATTTTGAAAGCAATATGTTTTAAATTCAAAAATTCATAGCTTTTAAATCCTTCCTATTTATAAGTTATCTTATAAATATACTTATTCAAATTTTATTACCTTATTACCAAAACATTTCATTAATTTACAACTTTGTTATTTTAAACAATTCTTATTGTAATTAGATTTCAATTCAATTTAATCATTGAACACTTCGTGAAATGAAGTTCACAAAGTATTCGTTTTTAAATTTAATTCAACCAATAATCGATGATAATTAAATATTATCATCTCCTAACAACTAACATTCATTGAAAATTATCATTTTGTACATAAAATATAATTTAGGTAAAATTATTTCATTTACCCGACTTTAAAACAATATTACGTCGACTTACCTCGTTTAAGTGTTTAGAAATCCCTATCGATAACATGGCGTCCCACGCACCGACCAGAATTCATAAACGTTTCAACGGATAAGTAAACACAATATAAAACATTTTATAACACTAACAAGTACATGCTCTCAATATATACACACACAAGCAAACTCATTCTAGGGCATTACTACCCTATCTCTAATGAGTCAAACCTCATAACGCTAAGGTTATCGCTAAACCAAAGCTCTGATACCAACTGCGACAGCCCACATTTTCGAAGGTTTAAATTAACAATAATCCACACATATCCAATTAAACAATCCGAAACATAGATAATCAATGGGGTTAATTAAGAAAAATAAGAAAAAAGGAGAAAACAAACACAGAATCTCGCAATGGAACGATAAAATATAATAATCAAATAAGCAGTTCATGAAGCTGTTTACTATACATTTGATTATAATGTATACAACATTTATCAGAGTTACACATACAACGGAATAAAATATAATGCAGCAGAACATGATGCTGGGAATAATATTAGTAACAATAATATACCAAATCTTCGTCTTCATCCTCCAGAGAATAATCTTCAATGCGCTGAAAAACTCAAGACTGACCCGAGCGTAATGAAAAACAAAACACTTGAGTCAGGACTAAAATATCCTTATGTGAGTCAAATCTATATCACATACAACATGAGTGTAATGGTGTCGGAGATATTAATGGGGTTTCACATCTCCTATCCGGTGTATAACGTGCATGCAATAACTCAAGAGATGTTACGGGATTTTCCATCTCTTAAGGATCCATCAAAATATTTATATGTAGTAGGATACGCTATACATAAATAATGTCTAATCAGTAAAATAAATATTTTTCTTAGCGTTAAGGCTTTACATTAATTCCCCTTAACGCGTTTTTAAACATTGTCCTACAGTTTGCATATAACGCCCCAGTAGCACGTCGGGGAATAGGAATGCGTCGTGATACGACAACCTATGCAGTTGAAGCGCCTTGCCGCTCCATAGCGTTTGAGGTGCGAAAAGTTGTAGCGGAGATATATCGGGGATATATCAGGATATAGCGGACAACTTTAAAAGGAAGAATGTTGAACATTCTACATTAAAAATAGGAACAAGTATTACTTATTATTTCCCACTAAGAAAAACAAGTTATAATAAAGTAAATATAAACAAAGTTGACACTTAAAAAGTTAGAACTAGTTATAACAACCAACAGCGTATATCATTGTTACATCAACTTTGAAGTTACCATAAAACTTAAAAGCAAGACATCAAGCAAAATGCTTATTTATAGGAAAAAGGGATATAGCGGGGCAACAAAATCGGGGATATAGCGGATTATTGCTGCAATATCGGGGATAATAGCGGATCCGCTATATTGGGCCGCTTTATTGGAATATCGTTGCCCCCAAAAGTCCGCTATGGGATATATCGGGGATATATCTTGGCAATATCGGGGAATTGACTGCACAGACGACAACGCTAAACCAAAATCGTAGGGGTCTCGTATAGGGATAAAAGTATGACAAGGCACGTGAGGCAATGCCCAAGGTAGGATACTACCAGTTCGGGTCGCAGGGCTGGTGGTAACGCATCGTAGCCACGACCGCCCACCGCATCCCTCCATCCCATATCGAGTCAAAGGGAGGCTATCCTAAATCAAGGTGCACCAATCGAAACCAACAGCAAAAGTAATAATATGGACCAAGTCCAAGAAAATCGAAGAATGGATGTCCGCTAGGAGTGATTAGCCCGCTTGGCCCTGTCAAGCCGTCATGTTTTAGTCATTTCAAATTGGCACAAGTGCTGGGGTCTATCCATCATCGTTCGCTTTCTTCAAATCCAGCAAACGACGCCAAATCCAACCACTTTGTTCTGGAGTCTCCTCCGCGTACACAGTTGTCAAAGTGGTTTCAATATTGACAGAGAGTATGCCAATAAGAGCCCCCGGTCTCTTTAACAACCAAACGCCATTTTACCCGCCGGTTGGTACTTCTACATTTCGAAAACAATTCGTACTTAATATCAAAATATCACGTTCGCTTCAAAATCAAATTCATTTTGAAATCATCATATTTATTCAAAATATACTATTTCACTTCAAAATCATTTTTTCCTTAGTATCTCGATTTCGCTTCCAATTTTTTTTCGAATTTCAATCTAGGTTATAACTTCATTTTAACCCAATTCGTATTTAAATCCATGATTTAAATATAAACAATTCCCACTTTGACCAGTTTGAATTTTAGAAAATATTTTGAAAATTTTAAATGGTTTAAAAGTTAAAATAGTTTAATACAAAATAGTCCGAGTATTGAAATGGTTTATATAGTAAAATAGTTTGGAAAATCAAAGTAATTTAAACATCTAAAAAGATAGGTTTTCAAACAATTTATATAGTAAAATAATTTATTTTGAAAATAGTTTCCAAGTCAAACTGATTCAATTCCAAAATTTTCAATTCAAAACAACTCAATTTCCATTTCAATTTAATCGATTCCATTCTGATTTCAATTCGAATTAACTTCGATTCCAATTTCAATTCAAATCAATTTCAATTCCAAATTAATTTCAATTTCAATTCCAAATCAATTTAAGTTTCAACTTCAACTATTTGATTCAATGGTTAAATTTCAACTCAATTCTCAATTTTAAACCATTTCAATTTATATCGATTTCGAGCTCGATTTTCAAAGTATCGATTTAAATCAAATTTAACTTCGATGTTCAATTCAATGTCCAAATCTTTATAATAATTCAATTCCGAGCTCAACTTTTGAAATATCGATTTATATTACTTTTACTTAACAATATTCAAAGTTCGAATAAAAGTCCAATCTTTTAAAACAAATCAATTTCCGAAATTCAAATCATATTTCGATTATAACTTCAAAATCTCAACTTCGATTATTTAAACAATCCTTGTTACCAAATTTAAATTTCAACATTTCGAGCTCAAGTTCGAAAATAATTTGATTTCCATAAATTCGATTTTTACTTCTTTAAATCAAATTATGTAAATAATTTCAAATCAAAAAAAAATTAAAATCATTTAATTTAACAAATCCGGCGTCCGTATATAATTTTCTATCCTATGGCCAAGTGATCGGTTATTTCAATTTAATTTCAGGGGTGGATATATATCATTTCAATCCAAAATAAATGCCATAGGTATATATCATTTCAACCTATTTCTTAATTTATTCGAAATAATTCCAATAATAGTTTTATATACTGTTAAGTAATTTACAGGGTGATAACAGGATATATAAAATAAATAACATCCAAATCATCCAAAATCTCAACCAATTAGCATTCATCACAAACAATCATCCCAACAGTCAATAAATCACATCAATTAACCAATTATCAATAATCGAAAATTTTACTTGCAGCTTGATTCTAATTTCCATTTAACTGTTAATTCAAAATTTCTAACATATAAATTTCTATATCGATTTCCATGTCAGTTAAATTCACGAAACAACAATCAATAATTTAAATCACTTCAGAATTTCAATTTAACTAACATAAAAATAATTTAGTCATTCGTGAGCATTTAAAACACTCACCTTTTTATTTGAAACTGAAAATATTTCAGCTCTCAATTCCATGCTGTGGACGACGTCGATATGGTCCCAACGCAGTTTGTCTTGTCCGAAATGAGCCTCGTGCGAAAAAAATAAATAAAAACAAACCTTACAGCGCTGCATCCTCACGCGCTCTCTCCTTCCACGCTCCAGGCCAGTCGCGACTTGTATTTATATATATATTCTTTTTTTCGCCGAATCACCACGACCATACCCTGCCAGTGTCGCGCCTACGGCCGCCACTCCCTAGCCAGTCACGCGCGCCACCATCCAAGAGCTGCGAACGATTGAACCCCAAAACCCTAATGTCAGCTCGGTGCCGCCGTGCCCCTTGAACGCCACCGCGCCTGCTCACTTACCTCGTGCTCATGTCTTCGCCATCGTTCGTTATTTTTTCTTCTTCCTTCGACCGATTGTTTCTTTTTTTCTAAGATTGAAATGAGAGAAGGGGGAAAGGAGATGGTACAGGGTAGACAAAAGGGGAATGGGTTGTACGAATTGTCGATTTAGGGAAAGAATATATTATTATAATTCGAAAATATCTAGCTACTAACGCCCGAAATTCTCGAACTCCAAACAAAGCATGCCGCATGGCGTTTTTAATGTTTTACCCCCATTCCAAACACAATAGAACTAGTCTCGAGGCCTAATTCAATCGTATGTAGAAGATAGCTTTTCAAAATCAATTTATTTTAATTAAATTATAAAATTAATTTCTACACGTTTCTAGCTCGCACGGCCAAACGATAAGTCCAATCGATACGAAACTTGAAATCCTACAATAACTCACTATTACAAATCCGATGAAACTAGTTTCGTCGAAATCCGAGACTATGGCCAAAATGGCTATTTATTACACGTTAATTAAAACTGGAAATTTCAAAATTTTAATTTAATCACTTTAAATTCAATTTTTAAGTTTAACGATCTTTATTGTTGTTTAAATAAAATTTAAATCAACCTTTAAGATCATTTTCATTCATATAAAATTTAAAATTCAATTATTCAAAAAAATTCAATATTAAATTTAAACAATTAAATTATCCAATAAATCACCATATTTCTATATAAGTTATTTAACTTATAAAATTTAATTTTAAAAAGAATTCAAATAATAAAACAACTACTCATTTTTCAGTAATTCAATATTCATTATTCAATTTCAACTATTGATTATAAACACGTTCAATATATAGAATTTCATTCTAATACTTGTTATTTCCACAATCTTCGAAATTGTTTATTTTCAATGTTTTATTAAAGTTCATATTCAATAACTACACCAATGCATCATTAATTTTTTTTTATTTTTAACCATTTTTATTCAATAATCATTTTAAATTTAATAATTTAAAATATTTAAAAATACGGGTCGTTACACAAACATAACTTTGGAAATATCTAGGAGAAACACATAAGTTATATGGCACAGTCATCTCCGATGATGATGTACTGTGCGTGTAAATCTCATTTTGTTCTTCTACGACAAATTGTAAGGAAATCCGTCCACTAACGGTTAGGAGGTGATCTCCGATCTTGTATTTGACAGTTTATTTCCTAAAGAACCGAGATTGAGTTTACTAGGAATTTTCGAATGTTGTTTCGAAGAGACCGGGATCAGATATGTTATTCGAAAACCACTTCGATCCAACTTAAGGATTTCGAAATGGAGACATCTTGAAGATGATGGGATTTGGAGATGGAGTTCTTGTGGAATATGCATGTATATGCTTTTTGTTTGATGATAATAAACATATATACATTCATTTAAATGTATTTGATATTGAACTATTTTATTTTTCACAGATAAAGTAAATATTTGCTGAATAAAATAAAGAACACAGAATTGGAATTCAAACGAATATTTTATTCAAACAAATATTTATTACATTTTGATAGTACAATTTCAAGCTCTCACTATATACATCATTTTTGATCACAATACAATTACATCACGATTTCATAGTTACATCATTTCCTCACTACATATCACTCACACTCGTATTTATCTTCAACTTCATTCCAATGTGAATCCAGCATCTGAGCAATCTGCAAAAATATACATTGACACAGTAAAATTGAAAAGGAAATGTTTTTGCAGTTAAAACAAAATATGAATTTTGAAAACAATATTTGCCTCAGTTATTTGGGTTGTTCGTCATCATTTGAATTCATCATTCACGAACAGCTTGTGACATGCATAGTGTATCACTGTACATGCCACAAGGCCGTGCACACCGAAATGTACACTAGATATATTTACAGGGACAGGTGAGCACAAGGTCAAACCCAAATATACAGACAGGTTCAACTCAGGTGCAATACAAATAAACTATCGACTTCAGCACAAGGTCAAACCCGAGTTATGAAACCGGATTCAACACAGGTGCAAATCAAATGAAATGGTCAAGACACATAAATCACAGCCTCAACCAAAATTCAAATGTACAAATGCAATAACAGTCGAAAGCAAATCAGACTCGACAGTAGTGTTAAAACAGTGTCAACCAGAAATCAAGCACACACTTGAGTACACATGAACTAAACTGCTCAGGCTCAAGTGAAGCAGCTCGACTACATGAATCAGACATGTACTCAATGCAGCATCCAAAACAAGTGCACAAATGTACACAATCCAGGCAAAGCAGGATGGCTACAAACTCAACAGCATACTCAAAGACACAAATACAATGTAAATGGACACATGTGAAACAAGTTCAAGTGAAGTGCACAAGTTCAATGCAGACAAGCTACATGATCACTGACCGCATATAAAGCATCAACTCAAGTCAGTGCTCATCAACATAGTGAACTCAACAGATATAAGCTTCAACTGGACTTAAAGCAAAAACCAGACTGCATGTAAAAGTCAGAGAGATGTACACATGAAAACATGAAGAAATGCAACAAAGCCACAATAACCAGTGCTCAGTTCAAATGAATCAGTGCAAACATGAGCCCAACTCAAATAATACAGAAATTCACAAAATCATAAATGGCCAAAGTCAGAAACATGATGACCAGGGAAAGAACGAACAAGTCAATCTTCAACAACGTGATGATCAACTGATCAAAACCAAAGCCGTGGCAATCACGTACAAAGATGAACAAGTCAAACAAATCGCGTGTTAAATTTCAATGACGTGGGAATCTAACTACACATGAAAATACGCATTTGAACGAGTCAGTGCAAATCATCATCTTTCAAGTGAAATCGAACGGCAAGCAAAAGTGATTGACGAAATCAAATAACTATCAGACGTACGAAAAACAAGGAGATAGAATCCTATATAAACCCATCATCATTGGCATTAAATCCATCGAATTCAAGCAATCAAACCACAGAACAAAAAGGCACAAATTACATACCAAAGTCACAAGTTGAATTCGATCAGCAATCGAGGAGTAGCCGTGTGCGAAACAAAGAATCAATCGATCGACAAAGCAACGAAGTTCGAAATCAAACTCGATCGACCAGTATAAAGTCGGCATCTTCGAATACAAGCCCCAATCCAGAATCGCCAGAGAAAAATCAAAGCCGAAGCCCTAGCGAATCTCAAAGAAGCAGAAGCAAGGCCGAAGCCCTAGCAAGCCTCATAGGAATGAACGCGATTTAGTCGATCGGAGGAAGAAAGAAAATCAAGTCGCCATTTTTTTTTCCAGAGAGAAAAGGAGATCGAGTGAATTAAAGAAAAAGGAGGCGTCCGGTCTATTTTTTAATTAGGGTTTAAATTGGTTAAGGGCTTAGTTATTTTTAAATTAGGTCTAAGGGTTTTTAATTTAAATTCTCTTTCGGGCTGGGTTTTATTGATATTATTTTTATTCCTAGTCTATTGAGGGCAAAATAGATTTAAATAGTCGATCTAAATTTTGCCCTGGGTTTAAAACAGTATTTTGTTTTTCAGTTTGTATTTTCAAAGTCCAGTCAGAGTTAATCACCACCTAGGGTTTAGGTGTTGTCAGATTGTCTAGTTAGAATTAGTTCAGTGAGCAGGGTGTGCGAGTTTGCAAAACTCTATAGGCGGGAGCAGAGTTTGCGAGTTAACGAAACTCTATAGGCGGAGCAGGGTGTGCGAGTCTGTAGGAGTGTTTGTAAGCGGGAGCAAGGGTTTGCGAGTCTGTTAGAGTGTTTGTAAGCGGGATACTGTTTAATTCTAATAGAAATCTGGGAATGCAGCAGTAGGTAGGGGTTGCCGAAGCTGGGTAAATTCTGTGTGTGATTTACTTTTTCTGCATATTTATCTGCTGTTTGATTATGTGTTTAATCTGAGAAAATTTGCTATAACCCTATTCACCCCCCTCTAGGGTTAATCTAGATCCTACAGTTCTCAAGTGTTTCGTTCAGGCCCAGAATGAACTTGTATGGATGAATGTTGGTATTGCATTGGTTGCATGAAGGACAATATTAGTATTCCAAGATGGTTTGCTAGGAGCAAATGGTAAGAGCGTGGCCTCTTTGAGCCTTACACCCGAGAAATGAATAAAGCAGGGACATGCGGCAGGGCTAAGTGGGTCACACCCAAGTAGGGTATGGTCATCCAAAATTTAGAGCGATATTCATGTATTCTTCGGGATCCCATTGTATGGTAATTGATTACAACCAAGGGAAAATCATATTCGGTGCTACTCGAGAAGGGGGTAGTGGCGGTCCTGAGTTGTAGAGGTGCAACATGTTGTAGCCTCCCGTACATTGATCTAGAGGTGTACGGATTCAGTGGTATACCCTTACCCTTTCATAGTTGGAATCCATTATCCACTACGAGCCTTCAGTTTTGATTGTAGAACCTAGTATGCTGGGATTTAATTAATGTAACAATTTCGGCTATGATTAATAAGTACTTGTATATTAGACACTATTATAATATCAGAGGATTTCATATGAAATGTTTTGGTTATCTTAAGGTAAAAACCCATCCGTGTTTATGTGCGGTGTGGTCTTACGAGATACCTTTATTTTCAAAAGGTTTCTTATAACTTTAAAAATCCAATTGGTGTGTTTTTCTCACGCTGGTTTTTCAGACTGACTCGGGTGCTATTTTATTATAATGTTCGGGTCAGACCGAGCATATTTACAGATTGTTTTGGAAGCATTGGAGCTCAGAAGACAGTTAGAAGTCTTCAAGCCATATTCACGTATATGTTTATTTTCTGATATTCTGTATTGAAATCATTAACATTTGTGAGGACAGGTTGTTATAACTGTTCAGGTTGATGATTGTGATTGTTGTTGTACTCTAATGGGTGTATGTAGGTTAAAGTTTTTTTAAAAGATCATTGATATTATATTATATATATTGATCCACTGCGATTGTGAGATTCTATGTTGTTTAGTTTCTTTTCTCTTCTTCTTCTTCTCTTCTTCTTTCTTTCCCTTATTTGTCCGTCTTTCCATTCGATTTGGGTTGGACATGTATGGTTTATTGTCAGCTTAAATTGTACGAAAAAAGGTTGTTACACTTGGTATCAGAGCTGAAGGTTAAGCGAGAACCTTGGCATTGGTGGGGTACTTATTAGAGATAGGGTCATTAGTACCTTAGAATGAGTTTGAATGTGTGTGTGTGTGTGTGAGCGTATTTGTTAGTGATATAAAAATGTTTTATATTATGTTGGTTGATTTGTTAAGTGGCTTATGGATTCTGAACAATACGAGTAGTTAACATTATTGATAGGGATCTCTAAATACTTGAAAGAGCAATTCGACATGGTATTGTTTTGAAAATTAGGCGAATGAAATAACTTTATTATATTTTATATATAAAGGAATAATTTTTTAGAAATTATATAGTTGTATATGGTGTGTTTGGTTATTAGAGAATGATAATATTTGATTATTATCATTTGTTGTTCGTTGTTTGTTATCGAATAAAAGTTTTATTAACATAATGAAAACAAGGATAAAACAATTAAGGAATGGTTTTATGTAACCAAACTGAAATTATATAAATATGGTTAATAAAGCGGTTTATAGATTAAGAAGGATTTAAAAGCTGGGAATTTAGGGATTTAAATCCCGTTGGTTTGGAAATGATTTTTCAAAGTTTTGAAAAACAATAGTTATATTATTGAGAAAATATTTTGAATAGAAAAGGAGATAGAAAGCAATGAACTCACTTCGGTTGCTGGAAAAAAATTTCGATGATGACTGCAGCATCATCGAAGTTCATTTTCGGGTTTCGAAGAGAGAAATTGCTACCATTGGAGTTTTGTTTTGGCAAAACTAGATTTGATTTTAAAATTCAAAAGAATAATTTGATATACCAAGGTGATTATGTATATATATGATTTCAAAATGATTTGAAATAAATAAGAACAAGACGTTTAAACTCTGAAAATTTTCATTTAAGTGTTTTGTGAAATGAGAAAATATTTTTTGATAACTTATAAATTTGGAGAATAAGTAAGTTAAAACAATGTTTTGAATTATTGAATATGAATGTTAAGAAAAGTAAATTTGAAATTGAACTATGGAATTAAATTTAACTTAAGTTAAGTTAAATAAAATGAATTTAAAAGAATTTAGCCTAAGTTAGGTTAAATGAGAAAAAAAAAATTGGAAATGGAATTGGTGGTGATTGAAATAAATTAATGAAATGAGCTAATTTAATAAATTAGTGAAATTGAATATGGTTTTGGAATGTTGGTTGATAAAATTGAATATTGAAATTGGAAAATAGATCGAGTTAAAGGAAATTTAATTTGATTTGTAATAGATATGGGCTTAAGTTGTGAAGTGGTAATTAACATGAGGAGAGTTGTATAAAATGTTTATAAACTTGAGTAAAATTTATGAAATAATTCATAAATGAATTTAGTATAAAGTGAAATGTTGTTAAACATAATTTGATGAAAGGGTTCTTAAGTGATATTAGTATTGAAAGAATAATACTAAGTAATAAATGAACGTGAATAATTGAATATAAATCAAATCGAATGTGAATAAGGGAAAGTAAATAAAATGAGTGAGAATGACATGAATGTGAATAAAAAGAATTTGATATAGCTAAGAAATCAATTGAAATAAATATGTATGTTGTTCGTATATTATTTTATTCGCATAACGGTTTGATCCAGATTCGAGTACGTAATTTTGAGATAATTTACATCGATCTGAGTTGAAAATTTTCACTCTATTCTCGTAGTATATGGCTATGCAAGAAGAACGATGGTTTCTAATCAAGGAACCGGATCCGAGTCCGTACTAGAGTGGTCGTGTGAACGATACTAGTTTGGAAGTGAGATCATGTGATCGAGCAAGCGACCGGATATGATGTTGCATGTGGATGATATATGTACATCGTACAGGCTTAAATAAATAAGGTGTTGAAAATTGGAATTGCAGAATAATATGATTATGAATTATATGATTAGATATCATTGATAAATAAGATGTAGGTATATAAAATCAAAAGCTTGTTGATGCCTTTGATTTTATAAGAAAAAATTGGTTGCCCGACTAAAAGGTACATGTTTAAATTTGATGGTTCTGTGATCAGCCGCTTGGCTTTTGTTTCATTTTGGTTGATGTGGGTTCGTGGTAACGAATTGTAGTTGTTCTGATCGAGCCGTGTAAAAGAGGCGCTGACGAAATTTCCCATAAATTTAAGAGTTCGTAAATTTCTGAGAAATTTTGAAGAAATTTCTGAGAAATTTTGAAGAAATTTTTAATAACTAAAATTTGATTTTGAGTTATAACCTAAAATGATTGAAAGGAATGATATCAGTTGGAATCCATGAGTGAATTTGGAAACTCAGCAAAAGTAATAACAAGGTTTCAATGAGTTGATTTTTAGGAAAAGTTAAAGGCTTAAAAGGATTTGGTAAGTTATTTCAACTAATTGGATTTAAAAAGTAATAGGTTTGGGTATTTTTCTTACTTTGGCAATTTCGGGGATGAAATTTTTTTAAGGGGGGAAGAGTGTAACGACGCAGAATTCTAGTCATTTGAATTTGAGATATTTAATTGATTTTAAATATTGAAAAAATGATTTTATAAGTTAAATAACTTGAATTTCAGATATAGCGATTTATTGGATAATTTAATTGTTGAATTTAATAATTGAAATTGTTTAAATAGTTGAATCTTGGGTTTTAAGCTGGATAAAAATAATTTCAAAGCTTATTTAAATTCTATTTAATAAGAATGAAGATAATAAAACTTTTAAATTGGATTTAAAAGTGAATTAATTGATTTTGAAAATAACTCGATTTAATTAACATATAATAGCCTTCTGGGGCACTGTCTCGGATTTCGATGGAATCAGTTTCATTGGATGCATAATAGTGAGTTATTGCATATCGATGATTTTCGTGGCTATCGAACGTATCGTTTGGTCGTGCGAGATCGAAACGTGTTGAAATTAATATCGAAAATTTAATATAATAACTGGGTTTGAAAAGCTATCTTCTACATACGATCGAATTAGACCTTGAAACAAGTTCCATTGTGTTCAAAATAGGGGTATAACATATAGGACGCTAGGCGGCACGTCTTGATAGGACTTCAAAAATTTTTGAACGTTTAAAAGCTTGATATTTTAAATTTAAATAATATATATATTATATATCAGCCTATACACTAACCATACTACCCCATACCTTAGCCCATAACTTCCTACCTCCCTGACCATACCCTTCCTGTTATAAATAAATGCCTGCAACTGAATTTGAAGGCTTTGCTCCATTTCAAAATTTAAAATCAAATTAAATACTCCATTGAAAATTCTAAAACCAATTTTCTTGGCTTTATTTTGCTTAGATCTTCATTTTGATAGGGGATTTGGTGGCGTTTGATGATGTGGTTGAGTCCGACAGCCCAAAGCAGTTTGTACATGGGTTTCAAGATCTAGGGCTTAGGTTTTTAGCCAATGGAGGAAGAGTTAGGGGAATCAGAGGTTGTTTTCTGGTTCGTTGAAGGAAATGGCTTCTCGAGTGAAGATTTGGTGAAGCTCGGTGGCCTTGGGTAGTTCACGACCTGGCGCGTGGTAGGGGGTGTTGCTGTCGTGTTTTGCTCGAGGAGGCCGAGCTTGAAGTCGTTGTGTCGAGTAGGTGGAGGTCGGGGAGGGAAGTTCGATGGGTGGGTCGGTTCGGAGGATCGTTGATTGGGAGAGGGTGCATGGTGCATGACCGTGCACTTTAATGGCATGCACATCTTCGGTACAGGGAGTTATTTAGCTCTGGGGAAGAAAGAAGATAAGGGTATATATGTAATTATTATAAGTTTTGTAATTAGTTTAATTGTTTATTAGTTTAAAAATCGATAACTTAAAAAATTGCATAACTCTCTCATACGAGGTCCAATCGAGGCGCGGATTTTTGCATTGCGCTCATAACGATGTAAGCTTCGTAATGGAACTAGTTTGGGTGAATTTTGAGATAGTTGAAATTTAGGCTAAAATCGGACATCGTTCGATTTTAGTTTCAAAACAGAACGCCTCGGCGACAACAGGAAATTTAGGTGAGCTAAACTCACCTTTTTGGCTAACTAGTATGATATATAATTAATAAAAATTGTTGAATGATTGTTTAGATGAATTACCAAATTTATTAGTTGGTTTGGATATATTCCTACCCTTGGAGCGGATGAGACCCTATTACGTTCCCACGTAAGAGTAGACCCTTTGTATACGAATCCCCCTCGAAGCGACTGGTTTATATTCTATGATTATATAACGTTTGTGATGCAGGAAAAGCAGGTTGGAGGGATCCAATAGGATTCCTCACCAATGTTGATTTTATTTACATATATATGTGCTGATATATATATATATATATATATGAGCCGTGATGCAAGGGGACAGGTTGGAGGGATCCAACGGAATTCCTCGTTATTGTTAAATTGTTTCAATAATACTTCTTTCATATGGATTATTGAAAATGAACCTGATTGTGGACACTGTGGTTATAACATTGTTATATGTTTGAAAACTAAAACCTAGTAGTGATAGAAAATCAATATCGATATTGGTTAAGCATTGAGTAGCTATTGGCCTTAAATTAGAATTTTGAAATACTATAAATTGCCATTGAGTTGGAATTGGTTTTGAGATGGAAAATGATTTTAAACCCGAAATTGGGTTTCGAAAAAATATTATTTTAAATTATTTAATTATATTAATATCTTTTTAGAGTTATTTAATTATAAATATTGTTTTAAGTTATTTAATTATAAATATTGTTTTTAAAGTTATTTGTTTATAGTTAAGATTGTTTTAAAGTATTTATCAAAATGTTAATATTTTGAAAGGTTAATTATTTTAAGAATAATTATGGTTTGAATTTAATAATAAGGATTTATTAATAAGATTTTGGAAAATTAAATTATTATTATAATGGTAAAGATTAATTATTATTTTTATTTCATAATGATTTGAAATCATTAATTATTATTTTTAAGATGTTTTAAAATTAATAATTTTCATTTAATTATAATGTTTATTGTTAATAGTTGTTAATATATCATGGTGTTTTAAAGTAAATGATTTTTAATTATTTATGGATGTCTCTAAAAGGCATAAATAGAGTTTTATAAAAGGACTTGGATTTTATAAGGAAAGTTTATAAAATGGTTTTAAGACTTAAGGGAAGATTTTTACAAGGTGAAAGAGTTTTATAAATGATTAGATATTTATAAACGAGTTTGAGAAATGGGTTATAGATTTATAAAAAGGAGTTTTATAAATGGTTTTATGGATTTATAAAGGACTTATAAATGATTTTAGAATGTACAAAAAGAAATTTACAAGCGATTAAAGTTTATAAAAGGGATTATAAATGTATTTTAGAGATTTATAAAATGGTTTATAAATAGTTTTAGAGAATTATAAGGAGTTTATAAATGATTTTAGAACTGAATAAAAAAAATCTTTCTCAAATTTGTAAATAAACTTATACCATAGACATAAGTATATAAGTGCATTTTCTAAGATGCGAAGTGTAATGTGTGTGAACATACTTATACCGTTGAGCTAAGTATATAAATATTTTCTAGTATTGAAAATATAGGGAATAGCGGATGTACCTTTGTAAAAGTATTTTATTACAAGAAATTTACAAAGTGATATGATTAATGAAAGATTAATTAAGGAGGCTAGTGGTTGCTTATGTGCTTAACCAATGTTGGTCTTCCCTTTGGGAATAAATCCTGATTTGAATGTGTGTTTGTTGATAGTTAAATAACCGACTATCAAATGTGGACCTAAATGTAACTTTGGAAATATCTTGGAGAAACACGTGAGTTATATGGCACAGTCATCTCCGATGATGTTGTACCGTGCGTGTAAATCTTGTTTTTTTCTTCTAGGATAAATGATAAGGAAATCAGTCCACTAACGGTTAGAAGGTGATCTCCGAACTTATATTTGACTGTTTATTTTCTAAAGAACCGGGGTTGAGTTTTGGGAATTATCGAATGTTGTTCCGAAGAGACCGGGATCAGATATGTTATCCGAAAACCACTTTGATCCAACTTAAATGTTTCTAAATGGAGACATCTTGAAGATGATGGGATTTGGAGACGGAGTTCTCAAGTATTTCGTTCAGGCCTAGAACGAACTTATATGGATGAATGCTGGTATTGCATTGGTTGCCTGGAGGGTAATATTAGTATTCCAATATGATTTGCTAGGAGGAAATGTAAGAGTGTGGCCTCTTCGAGCCTCACACCTGGGACATGAATAAATCAGGGACACGCGGTAGCGCTAAGTGGTTCGCACCTAAGTAGAGTATGATCGTCCCAAATCTAGAGCGATATTCATATATGCTTCGAGATCCTGTTATATAGTTGTTGATTACAACCAAGGAATGATCATATTCGATGCTACTCGAGAAGGGGGTAGTGCCGGTCCTGAGTAGCAGTGGTGCAACGTGCTGTAGTCTCCTGTACATTGATCTAGAGGTGTACAGATTCGGTGGGTAGACCCTTACCCTTTCATAGTTGGAATCCATTATCCACTACAAGCCTTCGGTTTTGATTGTAGAACCTAGTATGCTGGAATTTAATTAATGTAACAATTTCGGCTATGATTAATAAGTACTTGTATACCAAACACTATTATAATATTAGAGGATTTCATATGAAATGTTTTGGTTATCGTAAGGTATAAACTCATCTGTGTTTATATGCGACGTGGTCTTACGAGATACCATTATTTTCAAAAGGTTTCTTATAACTTTAAAAGTCCAATTGGTGTGTTTTTCTCATGATGGTTTTCTAGACTGACTCGGGTGTTATTTTATTATATGCTCGGGTCAGACCGAGCATATTTACAGATTGCTTTGGAAGTATTGGAGCGCAGGAGACAGGTTGGAGGTCTTCAAGCCGTATTCACGTATATGTTTATTTTCCGCTACTTTGTATCGAAATCATCAGCATTGGTGAGGACCTGTTGTTATAACTATCCAGGCTGATGATTGTGATTGTTGTTGTACTCTGATAGGTGTATGTATATAACAGTTCCTTTTAAAAAAATCATTGATATTATATTCTATATTGATCCGTTGCGATTATGAGATTCTGTGTTGTTTAGTTTCTTTTCTCTTCTTCTTTCTTCTTACTTTCCATTATCTATCTGTCTTTCCATTCGATATGGGTTGGACATGTGTTGTTTATTGTCAGATTGAATTGTACGGAAAAAGCGGGTTGTTACATTCTTCATCCCTCCTCCTCCATTATCCAAGCACAAATAAAATAAAATTAAACACTATTCGATAGCCCGCGGTCTACAGTTTGGGAGATAGCACCTTTAGAATTGGAATTTGATTTAGGAGTTTGTTTCAATGCTTCAAGGCGTGGTACTTTAGCATTGGCAAAAGGTAATTATCTGATCTATGATTATATTTTAATATTTAGATTATATATATATATATCGTATATTGCTTTACTAGTTAGGTAATGATTCTAGTATATCATCTCATTCGAGATGGTTATTTGTTTATATTCTTATATATGTACTTAAAGAAAAAATTCTTCACATATATATGCCATGATGCTCACGACTTAAGATAATTTTTGCTATTATTTAAATGAATTCAATATGCATTATTTAAATAGCACAAACTCTATAATTTAAATACTAAACTTTATACTATACAAAATATGTTTTAAAAGTACACACAAATAGTACCTGATGTAATTTTCAGTGAGAAAAAAATAATTTTTTGATATGAATATTAATTAAATATTATTTAATTCAAATCACTTAAATTAATCTTTAAATAAATAATTATATTATATAAAATATAATTTAAATTTTATAAAGTTTATTTACACCCGATAAACTCTCGAATGCAATATATATATATATATTAAATATTAATATAAATATCGAAAGTTAAAATTTAATTTTAAATTTGCTCTTAAATTACAAAATATATTTTGAAATTCAAATATTAAAATATCATCTAGATTTTTTTAGAAAATATTATAAACATCGTTATAATTTCAAAACATAACTTTATATATCATATTATTATTTTATTTCAAATCAGAAATTTTAAATTATATTAAAAAAAATCTAATTTTGTCATGAGCATTATTAGGTAATTATACATGTATACTTTAATATATATAAATTATTTATATATATTTCATTCATATATTTTTATACATATACATATATATATATATATATATTATTGAACTATTTATAAGAATATTTATATATATACATATACGTATATTATATAAAAAGGTTAATTTTCTTTTCGGTTTTACAACAAAATAAATAATTAAATTTTATAATATACTTTAAATGTTTTATATACATAATTATATATATATATTATAAATTATATATATATATAATCATTCAAAATAAAGTGTGTATATATATATAGTTGTAATATTTTATATACATAAATTAAAGTATATAAACATACATTTGGACGATATATTTGTATACTAGATGAGCTAACATGTCCGTTGCAGTGTAAATCGCAGCACTATTATACCAGCATATTATACCTTACACGGTTTACTATGTTACACATGCACACACACATATATGTCTGTATGATAGATGTGTATATGTATAACATAATAGTAATACATAAAATAAATTATTTTATACATTTAAATAAAATAATGATTTTATTTAAAAGAACTTTAGAAATGTTCTAAATGAATTAGACTTAATAGGCCTAATAAAGATCTAAAATGATTTTTTTGAAATTTATCCATTTCTTCTGTTGTGGACTAGCCCGGTTCCAACACCTAAGATAATTGGTTTGGTTTATTGGGTTAGGATGCGGTCGGTAGAGTTACACAGCAGAAGTCTGTCCTTCACCTGGAGGCTACTAGTAGTTGTGTACGCTTACTACCGATGTGGGACATCTCCAACCAAAGGACCCGTGGGAAAGGGATATGCGTTTGCATATAGATAGAGGAAAATATATTAATGGTTCATCTCAGATTTGAAGTATTAAATAGCCTAGTACTTTTAAGGAAATGTGGCCTGCTTCATTTCTAATAAGAGATACTAAATAACTAAAATGAGCATTTTCCTTAACTTACATTAGGTTAGTCTAAATGAGATTTCAACTATGGAAGGTCGATGAGCTATGTCAGTATTGTTGTTGGACCAATATTGAGTAGTAGAGCTGACATACGGGCTATGACTACCAGCGGTCTCGAGCGGTCAATAGCAAAGACTCGGGTTATGCCTGATGGATTTCGTTTCATACTAGTGTAGAATTCGTATGAGATATGCACAGACCTTAAAGTTTAATTAGTTAGTAGTTTTTTTTGTCGGATGTGAGCTAACCCTTATATGAGTCTTTGAATTGCGTTACTAATATGGTAATTAAGTTTTAAAGCCATATATGGGGGTCTTTGGTCTTTGTAGTTAAGATCGATTGACTAGCGTTTACGTTGTGGATGGCCCGCTTCGGGGTTGAGATATTAAATGGATGTTGGATCTACCTCCTCCCTATTCAAGAAGTATTAACTAGCATGGGTTCTTGGGTAGTACAACGTTTAGACATATACACGTGTATGTGTACTTAGGAGGAGGTTAGGCATATCGTACGCGCATATAAAATTTAATGGATTAGCTGTAAATAATATACATAACATTTAAAAAAGAATCAATCGACATAAATTAGTGTTATGGATAAAGTATGTAAATTTCCAGTCACCAGAATGTTGTTCGGACCCCCTTTTCATTACAACCCACATGATAGATTTAGAGGGATGGACTACTGGTGCAAGACGGGAACGGTAGATGATTAGGTCTTCCAAGACAAATATATATCTAAGGAATACTATTAAGTTCAAAGTAGTAGCCTCGATTAGTATTTATATTCTATTATATTTTATTTATTGCGCTGTGAATTTATATTGATTGCTCTCTGATATACTTATCTTTATTACAGGTTATCAAAACCAACGATCCATGCCATAATAGACAGATTTTGATTTAGTCGAAATTCGGGGCCATTAAGGTGTGGGTTGTTACAACTCTTTTTGAACATATTAACTTTATTTAGTATGCCCAATTAAATTATGGGTATTTATAGAAGTTCATGATCATAAAAATAATGTGACACCTTTGGCATTGCAATGATAATAAAAGATAAAATTTATTAAAGTTCTGCAAAAAAATTGTTTAAGAAATACATGACTTAAGTTAAAGACTATCAACTCAAGTGACAAGTGAAATGACGTTTTGGACCGAGGTTCGAAAGGTCATGGATTCGAACCCATGAGATATCAAAATGAGTGTTATATCTGAATAAAATACGACCCTTATTATTAAAAAAAACATGGTTTAAAGTAACTTTGAAATTAAATAAATTCAATATTTTTAAAATTATGTTATTAAAATTACAATTTATAAAATCACAAAATTGGAAGGAAAATGTAAATATTTTTACAAATAATTTCATACTTTAAAAGCGAAACAAACTACGTAACGTTAAAATCATAAAATTCTATTTGAAAATCAAAAGCTAAGTGGATCAGTTCACCGTTAATGGGTTTTATTAGGAGAACCATTGTTTATGAAGATAAAGAGTAACATAAATAAAATATTAAACATATTTTTGTAAAAAAAGATTGTGAATAAACCATTAAACTTTTTCACAGAAAATTGCGATGTTAAGATGAATGTTGGAAGTTAAACAAACATAATACCAAGGGTCCGTTCTTGACCAACTGTGATTGGGGCATTTGAGAAGGGGAATGTGGGTGAATGGAGAATGCGTTTGTGTGTTGTGAGCGGAGAATCTGAGCGGAGTATTTGAAATGTATATTTTAAAATAAAATTGATTTATATTTAATTAATTTTTTTATTGAATAATTTGTATCGGTAATTTACAAAAGTAAATAAAGAAATTGATTATTTAAATTGTATACGACCGCAATGTAAAGAAATCTCGTCTCAAACAATTTTAGAAATTTACAAAATTTAAATTTAAATAATAAATGGACCTCAAATACATTATTTTTGCGCGTTTCCGCAACGAGCCATTTGTCCATTGCGACGTCGGAAGCGTCCGGAACGTAAATGGAGTAAAATTTAAACCAGAAGCTGCAAACGAATACTATACATGCAAATCAAAATGGTAAGTGACGTACATTAAAAAAAAAAAATCTTATAGTGTCGTGATCATAAAATAACCTATTTGAAAACATAAGAGAAATTTCTATTTTTATCTGAGTTTGAATTTAAATTCGTGGTCCTGCAAAGGATAAAAAGATATTCGATTGAGATTTTGTGAAGAATGAGATTCGAACTGGTGATCTATAGGCAGAAATAGAGGTTAATTTAAAAGCTTATCAACCTTGACATCGAATATATTCCTATTATTCATGAAAACAATAAACATACAAAATGAACTCAACTAAATGGGCCAGTCCATTATTGTCCAATCCAGAAAAGTGACGCGACCCGTTCTGTGTACAAGTCCATGATTTCTCTCCGATTCTACTCTAACGTCACCTTCTTGCTTTCCTCCCTCTCCCTCTCTTCATTTTCTCCAAAAGTAGATTAAAAAAATGTGTTCGTATCCACACCCAATAGGCATTCGTAAACCGCTCCGAGATCGTCTTGGACCCAACTTCCCAAATCATCGCTCCAACTTCAGATGGTACATTAAATCACGTTTTTGAGTTTTCTTAACCACTTCGAGAAAAATGTGCTGATTTTTTTCCCATAACGATTGTTAGGTGTTTATTGTTTAGGGTCTAATAATTCGGAGAATGAAGTTTTCTTTTTCTCTCGGAATTATATAACTTAGATACAGCTTTGATCACATTTGCGTGTCTAGAAAATTTATTTGGATTGAAATAGTTACTATTTGTACCGGGTGTTTGTCTCAGCCATAGGAACTCTAAAAATAAGCAGCAGGGCATAGCTTGAAAAACTTGGTTTAAACTTCATATTATAAGTTCTACAAACTTCATATTTCTCCTGTATGTTAGGGCAAACCATTTTGTTTGTCTTACTCTTTATAATCCAAAACATTGGTGTAAATGCATTCTTTTTTTCAGTACACATGATATTAATCGAGATGTGCGAATAAAATTAACGTCGATATTTGTTGCTGTTCATAAGAGTGGACATTTAGAAGGTTATATATCTAAATTATTGCAAATATTAATTTTGATGACTATAAATCAGGGGTTTTCCTTCAATGTAGTAGTATTTAACAGAAATTTATCACTTAAGTTGGCTCACTAGCCAAGGGAATGAGTAGAAATATACTAATTGTGTAAGTGCTCTCTACTATTAATATTTTGGCTCTTCAATGTGTGATTTATATCTTAACTATAATGTTCGAAAACATTTAGCTAAGAACTTGAGTAGTGATTTTGAAACGGCGATGTTTGCTGGTTTTTTGGTTGCTTTTTCTTGAATTGAATTTATAGCTACAACTTGTTACCTACTAATTAGAAGGGTTACTCTTTCCGCAAAGAGATTTTTGTTTACACTATTGTTTTGTGTGTTGACATAACATTCAAATTCCATTGGTGGTTAATGATTAATTTATGATTTTGATTCTTTTTTTTTTCACCAATAAGAAGTAACAATGTCTTGTTCACAATAACAAACGCGAGAGCTAAATCAAACTTCACTTCCTGACCCAAAAAATGTATAACTAGTACCTAGTCACTAGAAGGCGTGTATCATTAACCTATTATCTTTTCAAGCAACCACTTTAACTTTTTTATTTATTGACAATTGGTTCTGATGCAATAATCATGTATTTTTATTCCAAATATTTGTTATTGCAATGCTTGTTTTTTAAAATTACATCTATTTTGCTTCTACATAAGAACCCTATGAATGGAGTTCCAAATAATGAATTTTCTTATGATGTCAAGATGTCGTGTTGTGTCTTTAGTGTTTATTGTGCTGAAAACACCTGATACTTATTGTTTGTTATATTAGTTTTGGATGTATTGCTATATAGTTGTGAAAGAGAATGTAAAGATATTATATAAAAGAGAACTAATTTGACTATTACAACTTTGTTAGAAAAGTAATTAAAAAAAAGGCTACAAATAGTCAAAACACTAATATATCACCAAATTACGAGTATTGGAGCCTATTAAGGCAGGGGCTTGGAACGTTCACCCTTTGAACTCCTATTCATTCACCTTCGTTTCAAATAAAAAACTGGATGAATTTATTTTCACTTCTTGTTGTATTAAAGTTGTTATCCCGCCTTTTGGCAAGGCCGTGACACCAAGGATTTGACTAGATACCACTGACAGATCGTCTCAAAAATCAGATACATACAAGGATCGCGATGGATATCGATGAAATTTGTCCGAGTCCAGATCGGGCTGCAATCGATAAGGCACGTCAAGCAGAGTAGTAGAAACCAATGTTCCAAGTTTCGGGGAAATCCGAGTTCGTATGCTCAAGATATCGTCGACGAAAGATGGAGTATACCAGCCTTAGTTCGAATCCATAGGCGAAGCCTATGTTCGAATCCATCAGACAAGCGTTACCTCGAATCCATGAGAAAAAGGGCGAATCGATCAAGGGAGAATTGCTTCGACTCCATCACACGAACCCGATGGTTCGAATCCATTGAGCATCCCTTCCTTCGAATCCACAAAGGCTACTCGCTTCGATTCCATCGTCTTCGAATCCACCGAACGAGAGTCCTTCGACTCCATACAGTTGAACGAACTTCGACTCCACACCACGATTGTCTTCGAATCCCAAAAGATAGAGGGTACTTCGTATCGATTAGCCATGACCTTCCATGATCGATACGACGGAGCGCGAATTCGATCGATTCGAAGGAACCACCTCTTCGAATCGATAACTTCGAATCCACCAAGCAAGCACAGCTAGAACCCCGGGTACGACTCAGTAAAACTCGGAGAAAAAAGAGGGATGACCCGAAGCATGCGCGCCACGCCGTTGTCTTCACATGAAGGAGAGTCGATTCGAACGAATCGATTCGAACGAATCGATTCGAGCAACTCCAGAAAACGAAAATCTTCAACTTGAATCGATCATATCTCAAGTTCCACAAGTCCAAATGCCATGAAATTTTCACAGAAGTTGAAACACATGATGAAGAATGTTCACACCAAATTTCAGCTCGATTGGACGATTTCTTGATCGATTCGAACCAAGGGTCGAATCGATCCCAAAGTGGGCCCGGATCTCCAGGTTTCGGCCATGTGGACCCCCTGACGTACCAGAACTGGTCTCCCCTCATTTTAGGCGAAATATCAGCCTCCTACACCTATAAATAGAGCCCCTGGTCATTCAGAAAAGGGGTCGGAGAATTCTAAGTACTGAAGAGCGCCCAGATTCTGCCAGATTTACTCCAGAACACCGCCGCTGCTTTAGATTGACACTTAGCATTCGCATTCAGTTGTATTACATTATAAACTACTGTAATCTTCAAATAATCGAGCAATAAAATCATCAAACTTCATAGTGGACGTAGGCAAAACGCCGAACCACTCTAAATCGCTTGTCTTTGCAATTTACTTTCTGTTATTTGGAGTTTTTGTTAGATAATCCACAGTTTTAATTTTCATTCTGCGCGCTTATCTCTTCAAAGACTTCCGAAGAGTGTTGTGCCCATTTTTGGTACAAACACTTTGGTGCTTTCACTGAGAAAAAACCAGCTTTTTTCTCCTGCTCCTTGGATCTACCATCGATACCGGATTGCACAAATCCAAGAGGAAGATCCAGATCTTTGATTCACAGTCCTTCCATTCTACTCAGATTTGCATAAAATCTAGGAAAAGGATTCATCATTCAAAATGGTTAGCACGAGAACCACTTCTACAGCTGCTGGACAAGAAGGTAGGGATGGACAAAACCCTGCTCAACAGCAGCCATCCAACCAAGACAACACTGCCCACTCAGATCCGTCTGGGGCAGTCACTAGACAAGAATTCCAAGTATTGCTACAAGAGCTGACTCAGAGTCGGCAGCAATTAGCCGAACAGTTGCGTGCCAATATCGAATTGACAAACTAACTGAACCGCCGGGGCCGTAGGAGGTCCAGAAGGGATGATGTTTCCCGCTCATCCACTGAAAGTTCTGCTTCATCAGACTACTATCACAGATCTACCCGTCCTTGATTAGACGAAAGTCATGCACAAACGACCGGATATCAACCCGCTTTAACTGTTGGACAGTTGAGGGCAGGACCGTCGACCAGCTTTCAGGCCGGGCCCTCCACACAAGGAGGCCCTACTACACAGCATACCGCGGACAATCATGCCGCAGCTGCCACAATAGAAACAAGGGTTGATACCCGAAATCTTTCAGAGCCAAATAATCGGCAACATGGGCGTACTCCTGAACCGTACGTCTTAGAGGACGCTGAGCCAAGGAGGCAAAATTTGGACCGTCGACAGCGCCCGGTCCGAACTCGCGCTGTGGAACCCGACCACACCTTAGCTCGGCAAGCTCAAAATGTAGCAATGCCAGACATCTCGACTATGATACGTCAGATGATCCGCGAAAGCCAAGGCCTTACCAACGATGACTGGGTACTTTCCCGTAGTCACACTCCCTTCACAGACGAGATACTGAGTGCTGAACCTCCCCGGCGATTCAGAATGCCAACCCTTCCTATGTACGAAGGAAATTCTGATCCCAATCAACACATCTTGAAATATGAGTGGTCAATGAGCGCCGCAAGGGCCGATGACGCAGTAAAATGTCGAAGTTTCCCCATCTCTCTAGGTGGAATTGCAACGATGTGGTTCACGAGATTACCACCTAGGTCTATCTCTTCATTTGATCAATTGGCTAAGAAATTTGTTGAACAATTTCGCATGCATGTCGCTAGACCCAAAGATGTCAACACCTTATCCAGTGTTACCCAAGCTCGTGGGGAAACGCTAAGGCGTTACTTAGAGAGATTCCATGCGGCATGTGTGGAGATTAGTAATCCCAACGATAACTCAATCTTAATGGCATTGACAAAGGGAATTGACCCTGATTCTGAGTTTGGAAACTGGTTAGCCGAAAAACCACCCACATCGTTGGACCGTTTCTACTCCAAAGCCGCACAATTCTTACGGCAAGAGGACGCGAAACAGTCTAGGAAGCAGGACGATGAGGAACCCAGGAGCGAAGGAATACAGAGCAATGTAGCAGTAAAACAGTCCGGTGACAATTCCGGAAAAGTTCAGTTGAACATACAGAACAAGCAAACGCAGCCAAGAGGTAACAATGGTCAGAATAAGAAAAGAGATCCAAATCGGGGTCCACGACGTGAGGCTCCAATGTTCGATAATTACACACCATTGAATACATCGTTGGAAAATGTGTACCTACAGACTTGCAATACTATGCAATACAAGAAGCCGGCTCCGAAGCAATCGTCGGAGAGGCAGATTCAAACAGGGAAGTTCTGTAGATTCCACGAAAGTTATGGCCACAACACCAATGAATGTCGGCACTTGCAGGACCTCATTGAGAAGTTGATCAGAGAGAGGAAGTTAGATCAGTTTGTGCGGGCACCGCAGTCTGAAGGGGCGGGCCCCTCAAATCAAAATCATGTACAGAATCCAGAAAGACAGGAAGAACCAGGTCGTGTCGGAGGAAGACTGGTAATTAATGTTGTAAGTGATAGTCCTCGTACAGCGAAGCGAAGCTGGGGAGAAATGAAATCATATAACAACTTGGCTAGACGAACAGGCTTTGAGTACGATGATAACTTGGACAATAAACCTTCGACCAAACGAAAAAGAGCGACAATTAACGACATCACTTTCCGAGACAACGATACTGATTATGTCGGAAGCCCGACTACTGACCCACTCGTGATATCGGCACAAGTAGGTCCAGCTTGGATGAAGAGGATACTAATTGACTGCGGGAGCTCTGTGAATATCCTTTTTATACATGCTTATAATCAAATGAGGATGAATCCCAGGGATTTGGAACCTTGCCAAACTCACCTCCATGGATTCAACGGTAGCTCTACCGTACCTATTGGGGTGGTGAAGTTACCAGTTAGGTTGGGATCTAAGGAACATAGGAGAGTTCGAACATTACAGTTCACTGTGTTGAATATAGTCTCGCCATACAACGCTTTCTTAGGACGACCTGCCCTTACTGAATTCAGAGCCGTAATTGCCCCGTGATGCTTGACCTTAAAGTTCCCTACCGTCAACGGAGTTGGAGTCGTCCAGGGCGATCAGGTTGACTTGAGAACAGTCATACGCCGAAAACGAGTCGCCCGATTACGCAATGCCGAGGACCGACTTAAAGCTTTTGAACGCAATGAGATTGTCATTAAAAAAGAATACCCAGCACTACTACACATGAAACCAACATGGAAGGGATCACATGAGATTAAGCAAGAGCTCAGGGATGATATATATGAGTTAACGACCGCTGATGGTCCAGCTTCACCAAAGGCCTTGGATGGCGAAAGTCCTCGTCGCTATTGCACATAACAGGCTATGTTTATCTATTTAGTTTAAATTCTGTTTTAGAATTTGTTTCTGCATTTCGAAATTAGAATTTGTAATAAGGCAACTGACTTTGTCATGTTCTCTTGTTTCAGCAATAAAATGCCATCTCTTTGAGCCAGAGCTGTGATTCATTAAATACAATGTACAACATCACGATGCACGAAGAGCTAAATTCCATCACACAATGAGATTTATTCAAGTAGGGAGTGGCTATGAAGCAATCAACCACTCTCCAAATGGAACCCGAGCTCGGGGGCAAGCCATCACATCAGGCCGGAAATGGGTTGATACACGACAACCTTTTAATCAACTCCGTACTCCCAGAGTGCGAGGCGGAGTATAAACATTTTTCTAAATCCCAGAGTACTCCGAGAGCGCGAGCTGGGTATAAATATCAACAAACTCCAGCTTTCGAGAGCGCGAACTGGAGTATAAACATTAACTAACTCCGTACTCCCAGAGTGCGAGGCGGAGTATAAACATTTACAAAATCCCAGAGAACTCCGAGAGCGCGAGCTGGGTACAAAACTTTTTACTTAACTCCGTACTCCCAGAGTGCGAGGCGGAGTATAAACATTTTTCTAAATCCCAGAGTACTCCGAGAGCGCGAGCTGGGTGCAAAACCTTTTTCCTAACTCCGTACTCCCAGAGTGCGAGGCGGAGTATGAACTTTTTACTTAACTCCGTACTCCCAGAGTGCGAGGCGGAGTATAAACATTTTTCTAAATCCTAGAGTACTCCGAGAGCGCGAGCTGGGTACAAAACCTTTTTCCTAACTCCGTACTCCCAGAGTGCGAGGCGAAGTATGAACTTTTTAACTAACTCCGTACTCCCAGAGTGCGAGGCGGAGTATAAACATTTTCCTAAAACCCCAGGGTACTCCGAGAGCGCGAGCTGGGTATAAATACCAACAAACTCCAGCTTTCGAGAACGCGAACTGGAGTATAAACATTAACTAACTCCGGATTCCGAGAGCACGAACCGGAGTATAAACATCAACAAACTCCAGCTTCCGAGAGCGCGAACTGGAGTATAAACATTAACTAACTCCGTACTCCCAGTACGTAAGGCGGAGTATAAACATACATCAACTCCACACTAATCCCCAATACTGGGGGCAGAACCATAACACATAACAAGTTGGAGACAAAAGTGAATACATTCTCATTTCCACTATCAACAAAAAGAATCTGATTACAAAATGATTCAAGAAATTGCTACTAGTGGGAGCCGAATCCACATCTATACACGGCTATAGAAAAATCAACAAAATGCTACCCTGCGCAACAGAGATTTAAAGAAAGAGTTCAATCTTTCTTCTTCCTTATCTTCTTCTTCGGGGTAGCTCCACCCGATCCGCTGCCCGATTTTCTCCTCAACCGCTTACTCTTTTCAGGCTTGCCCTCCGGCAGCGATATGATGTCAACGTCTTCCTCAGAACTGGAGGCGATGGAAGTTCTTCTAGGAGGTCGGGCTGGAGGCATGGGAGTAGTAGTAGGAGGAGGGACAGGAGCAGTTTCAATCACTACGGTACCGCCCGGTGAAATCACCATTAACGGGGCAGGCCCGGGCGGATTCATACCGGCATTCCCTGCTGCCATCTCGGCATCAATCTCAGCCATAACGTCGTCCTCACGGGATACTTGGGCCGCAGATGTGCCAATAGCTGGCATGGATGAACTAACGGCCGGAACAGCCCCACTCACAGCATCGGACGGGTTGACAGAGGGATCGATGGGTTCATTGAGAAGCTCCTCAATCATTTGAGCGCTGAAAGAAAACATATTTGCATCTCCCTCTTCGCCGATCAAGGTAGAAGTCGTGATGGCTTCAGTAAAAACAACCCCTTGTGTTTGATGTGGAACTGATAGAGCAAGAGGCGCAGAAACAACGACTTCAGTCACTGAAATACGGCAAAAACGAAGATTGTTAGCCAAGTGTGTTGCTTAAAGTTCTCCACAACTAAACTACGAGAAGCGCTCAAATACCTTCCTTAGTCTGGACCGGAACGTGGGTGGAATCATCGGCGGAAGATAATAATGGTTGGTCAGGATTATAGGCAGGAACAGACTGGGGATCTACCGCACCAGTGGTCTCGGGCAATGTTGGAATTACGGCTCCAACACTTGTCCCGTGATGCGCGATCCCCGAGCCTTTGCCTGTCTCGAAAGATTGAACGCCAAGCTTTTCTTTCGCCATAGAGATCACCACCTCATGAAGGGTCTTCCTCTCATCCTCGGTGAGCAAACGCATCTCCAGCTCAAAGTTGTCAAATGTTTCATCTGGATGCACTGCTTTCTTCTCATTCACCAGCCGGGTCCAGGCATTGTACAAAATCATGGAGTCATCTCCCAGCCACGCTAAATTTATATGTTCCAGCACATTAGCATTGTACGTGACAAGGAGATCGTCGAACTCAGCATCCAGCCTGGACCTCTCCTCCAAAATCTTTTCCTGGATTTCTGCTTCCGCAGACTTGGACTTGACCGCCACCGCAGCAAGTTCGGCCCTGAGAGATACTGCTTGGTTGCAAGCCTCTTGAGCAGTGGCGTTCGCATCATCCTTCTCCTTCACCATTTCAGCGAATTTGGCCTTGAGCTCGTTCAGCTCTTTAACGGCTAAGTCTCGCTCAGCTGCAACGGTGGTGTTGCGGTGGCCCATCTCTTCTACCGTGGCGCAATGTTCCTGTTGCATCCTAGCCATTTTGGCCACGGCGTCCTCGTGTTTCTGGAGAGCTTGAAGTTCAGAATTCCGGGACGTCTCCATTTCAGATTGAAGAACTTCAATGATGCGTTTCTGTTTAGCAATTTCAGCATCGCGTTCAGCAATAATCTTCGCCCTATCAAAAGCCACTCTAGAAGCCTTCACGGCTGCCTTGTACCACTCCTTATACTGAGCATAGAAGTCATGGATATAACTATGAGCAGTGATCTCAGCTTCCGGAGGGATTCTTTTAAAGTTAGGAGGGAAGATATAGCCATCCATGTAAATTTCCGGGTAGTCATTTTTCATTTGGGCGAGTTTAGCAGCTCCCTCGCTTGTCAACTCAGCCGAAGCTTGTTCAATTATAGCGGCTGCTGTCGGTTCCGTTCTTGGCCGCTGAATATCAGGCCAAGAAGATTGAGAAGGCAACTGTTGCTGATGAGATGGCCCTGGGAGGTCTACTGGAGCCCTGGGAGGCGGAGGAGAGCGAGATCGGGGTCGGTACTGGTATCCCCGGTCTCTGTCAGAGTAATCATAACCAGAACGGCTACGCGAGTAATCTCTGTCTCTATCATAACGTTCTTGACTCGAATAGCCTCGCCCATGCTCCCTATCTGTCTCTCTCCTACGGGAATCGTAAAATGGAGAAGATTGGCGCACATTCCGAAGCCTATCTAGAGTAGAGCCACGTCCTGACATCTCACCTGCGATAAGAAAGAATTACGGATTAAAATCCCATAAAGCAATGTTTACTATGCAAAAGTCATGAAGTGCCGTGGAAGTGTGTGTAAATGTGTAAACCCCCAAAACCGACCGGAAGTGTTGACCGCACTTAAAGGAAAGGGCTCGTTCACGTTTAGAACATCTTGAAATTCCTCCAACCCAGGATTATGAGAAATTGATATATAATCTGGGATAGGAATATCGTCTAGCCCTTTGAAAGAATCTCTCGAATGAGAAGGGGCGGCCTCAGAAATCATGACCCCGGAAGCAGGAAGAAACGCATCTACGGATTTTCCCCCCTTGGACTTAAGTTTTTTGGAAACGGCGGCCTTGCCTTTCCGTTTTTCTCCCGATTCTTCAAAGTTTCCCGAGAGATCAGCCATCGGCTATGAATCTGTGTGGGTTCTTTCTTCGTCACCCGCCTCAATTATTATGATTCCGAGTGACTTCTTCACCTTTTTCTTCTTGATTTTCTTCTTGATCTTCTTCTTATCTTCCTTCTTGGAGGCGGACTTTGCAAATCCCTCAACAACTATGCTTTGATTGATGTCGATCAAACCCAGAACTCTTAAGTTGTAATCGTTCAGCACCGAGTCAATATGCCTCAGCTTGCTTGGGACTTCTTGAAGACTCCGGACGGTACCCTTGAAACGCCCTCCGTCGGGCCTAGAGATAATAGCTGTAAAAGGAATGAAATGTCAATTTTAACACCGAAGAGCTATTGGTCAAGGAAACAGGTTAAGGCGCTTACGTCTAGACAACCATCGCCTAGCGAAACCCGAAGGGCACCGAACGTAGAACCACTCGTTCTTGAAATAGCTCAGTCGAGTCCAAGCTCCAACTACAACTTGGCAATTTCTAACTGCCTCCAAAAATGTAAAAGACGGGCTATCACCCCTACTCTTGAAGTTAAATATGTGTCTGATCTCGGAAGGCCTCGGCGGGCGAAAGAGACAGTCCATAAATATTACAAAGGCACTGTTCAGCAACGCGTGCCCGTTGGGATGAAGTTGTGAAGGAGCGATTCCTAAATATGATAGCATCCCTCTGATATATTGGTTGAAAGGAGGAAGAGTTCCAGCCGCACAAGCATGACGGTAGAATGCTGTATATCCTTCAGGCGGGTTATGCGGTCTATCAGTGGCGCTGGGCAATAATACGTCACCTAGAGATATGTTATGCTTTAAGCATATTCGTCCCAATAAGGATTCAGAGAGGTTAGACTGAACCGAATCAACAGGGTCCTCAATAAATATCGCCTCCGGCAATTCATCTGGAGCTGGATCGATTACATCGGCAGGGATATCGGAAATCTCAAGAACCGGAGGAGTCGAGCTCTGTACCTCTTGTTGTTGGGAACTCGAAGATTCCATAATTAGCTAACTCATCAGAAAGCAACGTTAAGTTCATAATCAGCCCGTGCATGCCCCAGTGTAGTGTGTATGAACGTGTCGTGCAGTGCAAGTGCTGTGCATTACTTAAGCAGATTTAACAGATTGAAGCAAGATGTTCGTACGACATAACTTGGGAATTTGAGAATGAAAATGACCGTCATCGCTGACCGTCACTTCCACACCATCCAAACGCTACGAACCAACTTCAAGTATAAATCAGTTGTATTATTGGTTAAGTCATAGTTCCATCGACGAGCTTCGAAGGAAATTCAAGTTCAAGTCTTTCAGTCAAGTTCGATTATGCAAGGCCGAAGCTCGTCGGAGTCAAGTATGCTAAAATTCATTAAGTTCATCAGAGAATAACTTGAAACTGGTCGTAGTTCATATGATGGAGCAAGTCAAAAAGTAATGGTCTCAACTTCCGAAGACGTTCGAATCCATCAGCATGAATCGATGCAGGTCGAATCGATGAAGTTCGGTTCCAGGTGCTTCGAATCCATATGGTTCGACTCGATGCAACATTAGGATAGAGGAACACTTCGAATCCATGATCTATACATGACTTCGAATCGATCAAAACTGAGATCCTTCGAATCGATCGGAGTATCGCTACCTCGAATCGATTGCCACGAGCCTTCCTTTTCTCTTAAAACCATCGATTCGAAGCTATGCATTCAAAAACGATTCGAATGACTCGTGCCTGGATCGATGCGAAGCAACGGAAGACAACACTTTGACCGATATCACTCGAAAGGTTTCATTCCTCGATTCCATCGAGTCGACCCACTTCGTTCAGATCTCGTCACTTCTCAGAATTTTCTAAAGGCGAAGATAGTTCTATTTTCCTCATCTCGAATCGTTTCCTTGAATACCTGATTTGATTACGAGTGGAAGCGTGAACGTGTTCGATCGATTCGTGTAAAGCACGTCGGTTATAGCTCTGGGAAGACGATTCGAAGAAACAGCTGAAGCAATGGTAAATAGTAAAAAGTGAGAAGTGAATAGTACCCCGGTATATATAGGAGAAATAAGACGATTCGCCTCCCGGTACAACTGACCGGCTTTAACAGGTAGGGGCATCGACTCGATTCGTTATGGCGACTTCGAATCGATTATAACCCACCACTTCGAATCCCTCTCCTGCGAATCTTCTTGCACGATCGAATCCATCTCAACAACATCGATGCGAGACAACATCGACTCAAAGCACGAACCCCACGAACCATCGTTTCGAAAGGACATCGGTTCGAGCATTCACGACTTCGACTCCACCAACTCAGAGAACTTCGAATCCACACAGTGTCGATTCGAAGAACCATCGATTCGAAGCAGTCAACAGAAGATGAACCTGGGTCACTATGCCCCATCGATTCGAAGTGTCTACTTCGAAACCATCAACTCGAAGCGGATCCAGAAACATTGCTTCGCATCCATCAAATACCATCGATCAAATGGACGAATTGTTTCAATATGAAAAATTGCTTGTCCACTCTTTATACCGATTCAGGAGAGGATCAATACAAGAGGATGATCATAGGCAATCGTAAAAGCGATGTTTAAACTCGAGTCTCAAACCGGTCCAGAAGAGGACCGATGCAGATTTCGATAGCAAACCGAACTGACAACAACTTGCGATCACGCAACGTTAACCAAGGTCAAGATAATACACGTATGCACGTAATTTTTGACTAATGTTTTGGTCTTTATCATCAACAGGAATCAGATGTTCATCTCGTCATGACTCAAAAGCCTAACAGTCAATCATGATCATACAACGATTGATTACAACAGCAAAGAAGACAATTTTCGACAAAGCATGTGATAACTGTTCAATAAGGGACTGTAGCTTTTCAAAGCACGTCATGTTTACACAAGACATACTTTGGGGGGCAAATGTTATCCCGCCTTTTGGCAAGGCCGTGACACCAAGGATTTGACTAGATACCGGTGACAGATCGTCTCAAAAATCAGATACATACAAGGATCGCGATGGATATCGATGAAATTTGTCCGAGTCCAGATCGGGCTGCAATCGATAAGGCACGTCAAGCAGAGTAGTAGAAACCAATGTTCCAAGTTTCGAGGAAATCCGAGTTCGTATGCTCAAGATATCGTCGACGAAAGATGGAGTATACCAGCCTTAGTTCGAATCTATAGGCGAAGCCTATGTTCGAATCCATCAGACAAGCGTTACCTCGAATCCATGAGAAAAAGGGCGAATCGATCAAGGGAGAATTGCTTCGACTCCATCACACGAACCCGATGGTTCGAATCCATTGAGCATCCCTTCCTTCGAATCCACAAAGGCTACTCGCTTCGATTCCATCGTCTTCGAATCCACCGAACGAGAGTCCTTCGACTCCATACAGTTGAACGAACTTCGACTCCACACCACGATTGTCTTCGAATCCCAAAAGACAGAGGGTACTTCGTATCGATCAGCCATGACCTTCCATGATCGATACGACGGAGCGCGAATTCGATCGATTCGAAGGAACCACCTCTTCGAATCGATAACTTCGAATCCACCAAGCAAGCACAGCTAGAACCCCGGGTACGACTCAGTAAAACTCGGAGAAAAAAGAGGGATGACCCGAAGCATGCGCGCCACGCCGTTGTCTTCACATGAAGGAGAGTCGATTCGAACGAATCGATTCGAACGAATCGATTCGAACGAATCGATTCGAGCAACTCCAGAAAACGAAAATCTTCAACTTGAATCGATCATATCTCAAGTTCCACAAGTCCAAATGCCATGAAATTTTCACAGAAGTTGAAACACATGATGAAGAATGTTCACACCAAATTTCAGCTCGATTGGACGATTTCTTGATCGATTCGAACCAAGGGTCGAATCGATCCCAAAGTGGGCCCGGATCTCCAGATTTCGGCCATGTGGGCCCCCTGACGTACCAGAACTGGTCTCCCCTCATTTTAGGCGAAATATCAGCCTCCTACATCTATAAATAGAGCCCCTGGTCATTCAGAAAAGGGGTCGGAGAATTCTAAGTACTGAAGAGCGCCCAGATTCTGCCAGATTTACTCCAGAACATCGCCGCTGCTTTAGATTGACACTTAGCATTCGCATTCAGTTGTATTACATTATAAACTACTGTAATCTTCAAATAATCGAGCAATAAAATCATCAAACTTCATAGTGGACGTAGGCAAAACGCCGAACCACTCTAAATCGCTTGTCTTTGCAATTTACTTTCTGTTATTTGGAGTTTTTGTTAGATAATCCACAGTTTTAATTTTCATTCTGCGCGCTTATCTCTTCAAAGACTTCCGAAGAGTGTTGTGCCCATTTTTGGTACAAACAAAAGTGTATGGCTTTTTTCTTCTAGGGCCAAAAATATTTGAGTAAGGATTAGGGGTGAAATAATTTCGAAGTTGACTGCAGTCTGTACTTATGGCTATCTTATGATTTGATTTGACCACGATTCTTAAAGTAAACAAAAACTTTTAGACATCTTTAATGAGAATGTGGGAATTAGCATTTCTTTGTTGGTGCAGATTAAATGCAAACTACACTCCATCTTGTTGGAAATCCAATGCTCTTCTTCTTATTTTTCAAGATACAACATAGTAAAGTATAATACTCCACCCCAAAAATTAAGCCACATCAATTAGTACACATGAGTATCAAGATTTTGATTTGTAAAATAGAAAGAAGAACCGGGATGTTGGGAAACTTGATGGATGACATTTTTGGAGTTGTTAAAAAAAAAAAAAATAGAGACGTGATTGCCGAAAATTCATTAGTATATCCACAAAGCTCAAATGAATTATGTAAAAACTGGTCGAGTTTATTTGAGTTCAAGTAGATAATAGATTTTAGTTTCGTAATGAATCTGAACGTCCCGTAAAAATTCAATCATTTAAGGTTTATGTTTAGTGATTATTAAATCAGATTAAAAAATATGTTCCTTTTCTATTATTTCTGTCCGAGATAATGTAAAAAAGCTACGATTTTAATCTTGCAAAGGGCAAATTTTAGAAATAGGCTTCCACAAAAACTTATTTCAAGAATAGGTCTTTTTGGACATTTATTATAAAAATAGGCCTCATCTTGTCAAGGACCACTAGTTCAAGTGGCAAGTATTAAGATGCTCTAGACTGTGGTTTCTAAAAGTTTTGGGTTCGAATTCCTGTGACATTAAAATGAGTGATCCGTTTGAATAAAGTACGACTCTTATTCTTAAAGAAAAAGCCTGATCTTCATATTTACATATGTTATTTTTAAAATGTGCATGTGCATTTTCAAAGTGTGCGTATACAAAACTGAATATGAGTTATTTTTGTATTAAGTTTTGGCTGAGGTTTATTTTTAAAATTTTCCTGCCAAATATGAGAACTTTCCGCTATTTAATAGTCTGCCCCTTTAATAATTACCTATTCTATTTATTAAAATGTAATTCTTAATCTCTTATCCATGTACAGATTTGGATTGACAATATTTTTTTTCTTCCTTTTTTTCATTATTTTCTGAAACTCCATATAACAGACACTGCTCTTGCTTGGTGCCCTATTGTTTAGGCTAAAATTGTCTTGTTTAACAAAGTGCACACATCGTGTGATTTTATAACAGTTTTTATTCTGGTCTATCGATTTTGCTGTTTTGAGCACTACCTTTTGCTTGTAAGTACGGATAATAATCTTCCCAGTCACGGCAATCTTTTTTCTTATTGTATTCTACAATGCCAAAAATATCACAAGTAATTCCTTTTCTCTTTTCATTTGGTATCACATTATCATATTTTTTTTGGAGTTTTATCTTCATATATTAAGACAAACACATTTGTTTTATTCAATTTTTGTGATGTTCTTTGGCTAAAGATTTTGCAACTCTCTAGCAGGCATCATTTTTATTTTCATTTTCCACACTTTATTCTAGGGAGCGGCTAATTAGACACAAAATGGAACACCATGAACGTTGGTCATTAGAACTTATTATGTATGCAAACGAGGTTGAAATCAGGGGAAGATCCACTGATTTATTGTGTGATCTATGTGTGTTCGAACTTCAAAGAGACTTCCCCTTTATTCTGTATTGTTTATTTTGTTCTTTACACCCCTCTAAATTTGTTTTCTGTAGGAGTAGGTCGCAGCAACATCCAGTTGGTATTGAAGATTTCAACACACAGCATGGAAATGTGTACTGTATTATCATTATTTATCTACAAATATTGTATCGTATGTATTAATCTTTGTGATGTCTGCTTTAACCAAAGCTTGTGCTGCTTCAGCGGACATCATTAGTATATTCATTTCCACATTCTATTCTGTGTTGATTTGTTTTATCCTTTACACCCCCTCTATATTATTGCTTTTAGGAGCTGGAGGCAGCAACATCCAGCTGGTACTACATATGTCAATACAAGGCAGGGAAATGTTTTTGAGAGACAGCCTGCAAGGTTTGATTTGTTTTTCCTTAGTTCATTTTAGTTACAGTCCTTGATTATTCGGTTATCCTTCCCTTTCATCTATTCTTGGTTTATCGCTATCTATGAATAGAAGTTTTGACTTTTTACTCCTTGCCTGTATTTGATTGTGTGTTAATTTTAAACACCACAAAGTTCCTTACTTGCTCACTATATACTTTAAAGGGAAGCAACATTTTTATGCTGTAAATTACATACATCTTTAAAGGGTACTTAGAGCATTCATTTAGTATTACTTAGATAGTTGTTAATCAGGACCATTCTTCAATATGCATACTCCTTAAACACAGGCAAAGCCAGGGTTTCATCTAGACGGAGACCAGCTTCTAAAAGATTGATATACACATTTATATAATTATTGGTCAATTCTTACACCAAAATCTTTGAGTTTTCAACATCCATGCAAAAATAAAATGATATATAAACACTAAATCCAATTTTTATACGAGAAGTTACACTTATATGTTGTTTTTAAAACTGTATTTTATATTTCTAGTAACACCATGATCAAGGCTTTAAAAGCTACTTGAAGCAAAAAGATCACCTAAGGGGGCATGCTGCCTTCAAATAGTCTAATGTGTCGAATAACAGTAAATGATGCCAGCAAATAATTTCTGATATATTCATCTTCCAGTTATCGTTTCTTCTACCCTCAACAACTTCGAAAAATAACAATGGTAACAACTATCCTTTGTGCCAATTGTTTTGTTTTCTCTTTAGTTTTTCATGGTCTATCACAACTCAATCTTAATCTATATCTAAATATCAATATTTTTTATATTGTTAGCACATGATAACTAGAATCAAAATCATTAAGGGGGTCATGACTTCTTCTTCACCCCTACAAGCATCGTACCTCTCTAAATACCACAGTATAATATGCAAAATATTACATTTCACAATGTAAATGATGGGAATTAGGTGTTTTTCTACAAAAACCAGTTGGACTTGTTTCTAAACTTCACATTTGAATTTTTGACAATTTATTACTTATGCACTATTCTTGTTTACTGTCCTTGAGGGTCATACCTTAAGAGTTGTTGGAGTAGAGTAAAAACATGTTTTCCTCTGCAACTAGTATAGTACATGTTGCCCATACTTAGCTGCAAATTATGAATTTGATATACCATCTAGTGAAATGACATCTTGGCATAAGTGGACTTTTACGAATTCACAATTTATAGCGTCCATATATACAATGGAAACTCTGCCAACTGAATTGACTAGCTCTGAACATTTTCTTTGAATATAGTAAGATCTCTGTATTTTTGTGATCACACTGTATATTTCAAACTTAAGGAAGATTCATGTGTGACTATATATTCAACTTTTAGAAAGATTTTTGTGTGTTCTTTACCAAACCATATATTTTGAACACCAAGTTGATTAGCTCTGAACATTTTCTTTGAATATAGTAAGATCTCTGTATTTTTGTGATCACACTGTATATTTCAAACTTAAGGAAGATTCATGTGTGACTATATATTCAACTTTTAGAAAGATTTTTGTGTGTTCTTTACCAAACCATATATTTTGAACACCAAGTTGATTAGCTCTGAACAGAAATTTTGCTTAATCTAGCAAAATTTGTCTTTTGCCACACGTTATATCTCCAATTGAAAAATTTTAAAAGGCATGGAAGATGATGATGGGATGGAAAACGGTAAAGTTGGAAAATGGTTTTAACATATTAAATTAAAAACAATTTTTTCTTGTTTTCCACTTTTGGAAAATAGTAAAAACTATCTTCTTCTTCTCTATTCTCCTCTAGTAATGGTTTAGATTTTGCACCACATCCTCTCGAACGCATTTTGAAGTACATATCGAAAACACAACCCATGTTTTGAAGCCAAACAGATCCTTATTTATGACTTGATATCAGCGGTTTTTTGGTTGGATTATTTGTGAAGCTATATTGAAAAGAAAATAAGAAAAAATGAACCATTTCACTTATAATGGCATTCACGAATTGTCTTGCTTTAAAGTTTCCTTTTATCATGTTTATGTTTTATTCCTTTATTGTAATCAATGGTCTCTTCAAAAATAACATAAAAATCTTAGATCTCCTTTTGCTATTACAGGATGCCAGTTGGTGCTGCACATGATGCTATTATGACTCAAGGGAGACATCGAGAGACAAAATCTACAAGGTTATAATAATAGTTCATTATAAAATCAAGCTTACTTAGAAAACATATCGCAGAAATAAGCTTCAGTTGAGAGTTATTACAAAAATAGATATCGTTTCAAAATAATACATGTGTATTTATGAAATGGGTATTCCATAATGTAAATTATTATTTTTAGAATTTGTACATGCCCATTCCTTAATGCACATGTATAATTTCCAATTTACATTTGCACATCCCACAAAATGCGCAATGCACAAGTGTTTTTCTCATACGTAATATGTTTCAAACAAGGCATATTTCTACAACAATTTATTCAATAAATGAATACATATAATAGTCAATAGATTTCTTTTAGGTTTCCCTTATTTCTATACTTGCAGACAAACACTATGATAATAGATCTTTATAAAAAAAAAGATTGTACTATAATTTGTCGATGGTTTTTTTTCCATCTATACCCAACCCGTTATAAAAAATCCACATTAAAGAAATCAATCTGAATCCACCTTTTCAATGTTGCTAGGCATTTTGGATATATCTTGATTGTTCTTGGTTTTCAGTTAGCAATGTTATGAACTGTAGCATAATGTTACTTTATGAACTGTAAGGTATTGAAGCATGAGATTAATCGTCTTATCAGCTACAATATTTAATAATAGTTTTTTTGCTGTCACACTTCTCTTGTGTTGATAAAAATTCTTAGAACCCCCCTAGCTGATTAATAGCATATATCTTTTTAGATATTTAGTCAATATACTTGATAAAAAATAATGTGAACATTAAGGAGTAGAGAAGGAAACAAAATTTCAATTTGCACTACATGGTAAAATTTCCACATAACCTTAGTAAATAATAGCATATCACCTAATACTGAGCAAGGCGAGAAAAAAAATCATAAGAAAAAGAAAGAATGATTCAGGTAAGGTAACAAACTTTCATTGCATGACAAGTATTCTAAACAATCGATAACAAATATTTTATAAAATAAAGCAGGATAAGGTCTTAATCATTAAATCTAATATTATATATTCTTTTCTAAATAAGATCAAAAAAATATATGTTGATTTACTTCTTAAATATATGGAATTAGATGTTTCTTTTAAATAAATTTTAAAATCATTTAAAATGTTCGAATTTTTTTTTAAAATTTGATTTTTGGATGTCAAAAGTTGATTTTATTTTGAAAAAAAAAACAGTTTTATTCAATAATATTATCGTCAAGAGATTAATTCCTTTATTGTTTAATTTCCACTTTTCCATATATGTGTGTGTATGTATGTGTATATGTGTGTGTTGGGGGAAGGGGAGCCGGTATTTGAACACAGCATGTCATTGTTTTGACTTTAGATAGAAAGTGGAAATCGGATAGAGATAATGGTTGAAATCACTTGTGTCAGATTTTGTGTTATCGGTTTGTGTTTAAATAGAGTTCCTTTATTGTTTAATTTCCACTTTTCCATAGACAAATGTTGTGTTCAAATACCTGCTCCCTTCCAACACACAAATATATACATATATGTATGTATATATGTGTGTGTGTATGTATATATTTGTGTGTGTGGAGGGATATACATATATGTATGTATATATGTATACGTGTATATATGTATATATCTGTGTGTGTGGGGAGGGGAGAACGGGTATTTGAACACAACATTTGTCATAATAAGCAGTGGTCATTGGATTGTTTTGATTTTAGATAGGAAGTGTAAATCGGGCAGAGATATAATGGTTGAAATCACTTGTGTCAGATTTTGTGTTATCGGTTTGTGTCTAAATAGAATTTCCTTATATATATGTGTGTGATACACACACACACGATTATTTCGTTGCTCCCGATATCAGTCACAAGTTTCTATTTAAATATTTGTTTTTTCTCTCTCCTATCACATTGACCAAATATTTAAATATAAACATGTGGCTGGTATTGGAGGCTACATATGGTGTTAAATAAAGGGTGTTATTGATCCTTCATACACACACATACATATATGTATGTGAAAATCTATTGGGACGTCAAATGGCGACACAACTATTGGATTGTTCATGATTTCAATTCCATGTGTGAACACAATGAGATCCAACGGTCCAGATCTATTGGAACAAATAGACGACACAAAGTGGTGACGCAATAAATGTCAACCATGTGATATTTCCCCGAATTCAACCTTCAATAAGATCCAATGATTAACATCCATTTTGTGTTTTAATAGCCGCCCCATATATGTATTTAAGAGTAACAAAGGTGAAACATTTGGTTAATTTTCTTGAATATTTTTCATCATTTGATGGATGTGTTGGTTCTTAAGCTGTAAAACTACCAAATTGTGGGCGAAGAGCTACTGTACAAGTTAAAAGCCTTAGTGTTGAAATTTGAATGTGCTTGACATGAAATAGTGCAGTTTTGTGTAAATAATAGTGAAAACATACATAGATACTTTTTGATATTAACTCCTTTTATTGTCAGTGCTGTAGAAGAAGAAACTGAACAACAAACTCTAAATCTTGTCACCACGGAGGGAAAGTTAACAGGAGCACCTGCCTCAGATGGGAAGAAGCCTGTTTTGGTAATTTTGAAAATTTTATGTTTTTTTCAAGTCTCAACCCATCAAAGTAAGGCTCAAAATAAATATTTGGTATCATACTCTTTTACACACTACACATTGTATACTGCAGAAGTGCCATGGAATGTATTAATCTGCAGGTTATAGCCCATAACTTCTGCCTAAGCTCGTTAGGAACTAAATGCTTTCCAACAATTCAATGGGCATTACAAGTAGAGAACCACTTGTTAACAGAAAATCAATTGATAATGTGAAGACAGATCTCTTAATATCTATGGAGATCCAATTATATTAGTTAGAGGATGTGAGATTGTTATTCTCAATATATACCACACACAGAAGAGATTACAAACTTGTGACCTACCTATAGTATGCTGGCACACTTGGTGATTGAACTAAATGCCTAAATCCTTCATACTATATTTTGATTTTAGAATGTAAATGAAACGAAAAATCTATTTGTCAATATACTCTTAAACTTAGTCAAAAATTTAAAATCTAAGAAGTCAAAATAATATTGTCATCTAGTTTTCGTGCAAAGTTGATTTTTTGAAAAAAGGAAAAAGTTGTTTCTTGAAAGTTATCCAAAAGTGCCCAAGAGTATTAAATCTTGTCCAACGTTGCCATTATAGAACTAAAAAAATTCACAACATATACAATTTAAAAGCCATGATATTTTTTAACATTCACTTATATTTCTACTAGGATTAAGGTTCGGTTTATTTGGAAGGGTATCTTTGAACTCGAATTTTGCACTTAAATTTTACATTTAAAATTTAGCGGATATTTATTTCAAACACAAAATTGTTTTTCCTTTTATTTCAAATGACAACCAATTTTCGTTATATATATATATATATATATATATATATATATATATATATATATATATATCATGGATAACTTCAATTTTGATTGGATAAAGTTCAGAATTTTTCAACCAATGACACTCATCGAGATTTCAAAAACAATAAAAATTAATTTTGAGGATTTTTTTTGTTTTAATGTGAGCAAAAAGAGTATAGCAGAAGACAACACAGAAAGCTAAATGTATGTGGCTTTATTTGATATACAAACAGTATATTTTCAAATGGTAGATGAGAATAGCTTTGTAACTAAATATAGAATATGGTTGTAAATGCTAAGTGCAAATAGCTTTATTGGTTAAAAGTAACGTAGTTTAATTAATGCAAAATGAAAATAGCTTTATTTAAAACATTTGCGGAATATAAAGCGAAATTAGCTTTATAAAAATAATAATTACAAATAAAATTAAAGCTTAAGTTATACTTGATTTATAAAAAAGATAGTTTGTAGTAGTTTTTTAGGAATAAAAAAGGTAAAAGAATTGGAGGTAGCTTATTTATCAAACAATAGACTACTTAATTTTTTAATGCTATGCAAAACCAATTTTATAAAAAAAGCTAATTCTTGCAAGTGTTATGTAAAATGAGCTATATACAAAATAAGCTAATTTCCGTTTATATTATGTAATCAGGTTTACAAAAAAGCTTTTTCATGTGAATGCTTTGGTAGAAAACTATATCGGTATATCATTGTTTGAATTATAAGGCAAATGTATGCATATATACATTACTTATTGAATTAGTATGCAAATGTATAAATAACACTGTTGTTTAGTTAATAAAGTTGTATCCATTTAGCTTTCCGAGCTACTTAGTTCAATATTTTTATGCTAATATTGACCGATTAAAATGTTTTCATAATCATTTTTATAACTTTTTTTGCAATTTCAATTGTCATTAAAAAATTAATTTTATTTCAAATGAGTAATTAAAACATATGTATTAGTAATTGAATTAAGGATATCGCTCTAAGACACGAATGGAATCACAGTCGTTTAAGAATGTTTCTCTCTTCCAATCGTACATGGTCTAGCTGAAATTTTTTCTCAGAATACAATAGAGTTATCTTTGCAATTTGTGATCACTTGCACAGATCAGACCATGTTTGTGAAGAAATAATCATATGCGGTTTATTTGATATAAGAATGAGATGGGATCAATAGCACCCTTTATTTAACACCATTTTGTAGTCTTCGGATATTCCCTATAAGTTTCTATTTGAATATTTGTTATTTCTCTCTCTCCTGTCATATGGACCAAATGTTTAAATATAAACTTGTGGCCAATACGGAGGGGCTACAAATGGTGCTAAATAAAAGGTGCTATTGATCCTAGTTCTATAAGAAATATTTAGGAAGTGTTTTAGTGTTGATTGTCCCGCTGAAAACAATCAGATGTATAGAAGATTCGACTACTGCTGAAATGTTCTTTAGAACCAGCGTACACCTTTTGGCAACAACGGATATGACTATTGCTTTTCGAAATTTGAAACTCAAATTCTAACAGCCAACATACATTGTGTGAAAATTTATAACAAACTTCCAACAATCTGTTCCCTTTATGTTTTTCTGCACAAGTATATGGTGTGGACATATGTTCATATTTTGTTGTTGCATTGCCAGTTGAATATTGACACATTCTTGGCAAAGCTTGGATTAAGCAAGTACCTTTTTTCTTTCAAGGCAGAAGAGGTCAGTATTAATTGACTAACTAGTCATTTGAATATCATATTAATTTAAAATCACTTCGATTTAACAAAATTTACATCCAGATTGATCTGTATGCTCTGAAGCATATGGACGAGGATGACCTTAAGGCTGTGGGGTTACCTATGGTAGTATCTAATAACTCAGCTAACATTCAACTTTTTGATTTTTGATATGCATAATATCATGTCAAAACACTCTTTTTATCATGTTCTCATTGGTTTTTGTTGCAGGGTCCGAGGAAGAAAATTCTTTATACCATTGCTCGTCTTAAAGCAAAGAAATGACTAGTTTCCTCTTCATACATACAGAACTCAAATACTGATGAAACTCAACGTCTATATTTTCAAAGATAGGATTCCTTTGACCAATATATGGTATTTTCTCTGTATATAATTGTGTAGGGTAGATGAAATTTTTTCTTCGTTTTTCTTGGTCAAGGACTCCCTTCTGAATATATGCAAAACATTTTTTTACTCCCATGCTACTAAAGAAAATTAGTAGCTTTGAATTTACTTTGTATGTTTTGAATTTTGATGTAAACTGGAAAAGCCAAGGGCTCATCTGCAAACGTTTTAGTTTGTGTTTTTCACATCTGATGTGTTATATGTAAAAATCAACGAGAAGATCGAGAGCTTGAAGGTCATTGTCTCATTGATATGCAAAGTGATATGGAGTAACGATCAACTGATTTTACCTGTCGACCAATTGATCGATTTTGCAAGTCGACCAGTTCGGGATTTGAAAATTAGGGTTCTATTTCTTATGGTTTTGGCGTCATGGATTGTTGTAATTGTTGCTATAGACTGTTATATAATAATGTTTTCTCCCTTTGTTAGTAGTTAAACTTCATTAGAACTTTAAATCAATTCTACAGTCATAAAAATCCTAAAGAAGAAACTTTTGAGGGTTTTGCTGATTGTTGATTGTGTTGTCTTTTCTAAATTGGCACTTGTATTAAAATTCTTGGTGAAATCACTTCACTGCAGTACATTCAATAATCATACAGTCGGTTATTCCTTTTGTACTCTTGTTGATTGAAATAAAGGATAGCTGTCACGCTCTCCTCCGCCAGCTAGGTTGTTGCCAGCGCTCTTTGATTCAGGCTCTCAACTCTAACATACAGTTCCTAAATCGATTTTTATTAACCGACAAACTAAGACGTGAGTTAATTTAATTTAATTGTTTAATTAACTGATTTACTACTTGATTTATATGTTTTATCAGCGTGCTTCACGTTATTTGCAGTATAGAGAATAGATTAGTAACGTGCATGCATTTTTATGAACAAAATCGATAAACCAATATAAACCCATGACTTATAAAGAGATCAGTGACACTATTATTATGTTTTTTCTTTAGTTTTTTTAATTTCAAATTCATTTTGGTTGTAGGTTACGAGTAGCAGTTGCAAATAGTAATAACTTTTTATTGCAAGATGTTAAGGGTCCGTTTGGTTTCGTTCTGAGTTTTGTGTTTTGTGTTTTCAACCCACATTACAAAATACAAGAAAACGAGGGAAAATTTTTACGATTCTTAGTCGTTGCGACGATGGATGGAAAATGGAGGAGATGGATTATTTTCCGTCCTATTGTTATGTCTCAAAACACGAAAAATCAAATAAACTTGTTTTATATTTTCTATGTTAATTTCATTTTTCGAAATTGTGTGTTTTCCAACAATACGTAAGAAATATGCATTTTTGTTTAGACGAAAACGCAAAACTAAAAACAGCAAGCCAAACGGGACGTAAAGTTTGTTAATCATGGGTAAAATTTTCAATAAAGTTAAGGCTTTAGATGATGTAAATTAAATGATAAATTTTTTTAGATAAAAAGACTGGAAAAGACTATTAAATATGTTTCAACTCCACTTTAAATACCGATGGGCATATTTATACATATCCGCTTGCTAAGAAGGTGAAATAAGCAAATATATTTGCAAAAACATGGATAGACCTTTTCATGAAGGTAACTAATCAAGAAGTGTTAGTTTTAACACTACATGCACTATTTCTTCCTCTAAGTTTGTGCACTTGACGTTCTTGTGGTTTTAAGCTTATTAATTTGAATTGGTTTGAAGTTGTATTCCTTATGGAAGACGATCTGAAACACGATGAGAGATGAATTCACCAACAACTGGATATTATTGCCCAGTATCAACATCGGCGATAATTGCATAGCTTTGCTTGCAAGCACAGTGGGGGATCCAAGGCTATATGTTCATACTCACTTATTTTAGTATGAACCTACTACCAGTAAGTAGTTTACTGCTATAAATACTTGCTACCAGACAGCAACTATCTCTCCATCCACATTGCTATCCCATCGTACCCCACAAATCACGGCTATATAAAAAGCTGTAGCTACTATTCTATTGAAGCGAGCCTGCTCGTCATACTCGACCCCTCAGTTCATGTTGGAACCTTAGTATAGATAATTGCCTACACAAGTTGCAGCACTTACAGCTTCATACTATGATTTATACATCACATGACTGCCTAGTTTATGCTTCTCCGTGCACGTATTATGGCTCTGCCTAGGCTGACCATGCTTGTTTTTATATAAACTTATGATTGCTTAACTTGGTTGCACGTGCTTCGCTTACCTCTGCTTCCCTGCAAAGGTCTGCTTGTTGCACAAAGCCCGGTTCATGTCTTTGCTCATGTTCCAGTTCATCCCTTTCTATGTTGCATCTGTACCGACATACCCAACTACTTCTTCCCATCAATGCTTCCCTACATGCTTATTACGGATCCTTCCTTTCAATCCTTTAGGCAACATATATACATTTTCTTGCACCTTAATTATATGCTCTACAAAACGCTCTCACTATTCACATTATATTGTATCACTCAATCTTTATTTATACATCCATTCTATTGTTATTTTTGTTGAGCATGTATTGCTCTCTTCTATTGTTATTTATGGTTTAGCACTATCCATTTTGGGATTGTTGTAACCTTTGGTCAAAATCGTTCGGGTTTTAGCACATAATTTGTATTGATAGGAAGCATAATAATATGGTCTTTTTATTATACCTTGTAACATATTTCAGTGATAAATTAGATGATTTAAGATATTTACATGATTATTAAGATTGTTTCATGGAAACTTTTGAATTGATGGTCATTTAGAGTTTGATAAGTTGGACATTTTTCTTGCAAACACTAAAATATGACACTAACTATATTTATGTTTCTAAATTTTAATGAATTTATTGTCAACACGCACGTATATACATGAATGTATGTGCATGTATATAAACATGCATGTTAGTCTGTCTTTTATTAATATATTCTGTATTTAAAGATAATATAATTTGACGCGGTTACTTTCTCTCCGACTCATGTATATATAGGTAGGTATTGTTTAGGTTGTGGAAACAATATTCTAGTCTGAATGGTTTGAGAGGTTCAAAGAAGATTGAACCTGAATAACTATCTTTGCTCTTGGTTTTGAGGGTTAAATGGCATTCACGGAACTTTACAATAAAACTTTGTCATAGTAATTGTATTAATAATTTTTATAGAGGTTTTTAAATGCAATATCATATTCATAAAGAATTGTTGTTTAAGGTATCGTTTATGACAAACATGACTAAATTTGAAATGTTTGAGAGGTTATAAAATGTGTACATTTTTTTTTGAATAATATATATATATATATATATATATATATATATAGAAATAAAGGAGAAAAAAAGTCTTTCTCCGGTGGCTCACAAAAAGCAGGCGAGACATACGGAAAACGTATGCCTCCCAAAACATAGACTACAGAACAAAACCGGAAGAAGAGAAAGTAAAATAAATACAATAAAATAAAAACCTCCACTAACTGACAGAAGCCAGGAGTAACCAGCAGAAATAGAGCAGAAGAAACACCACCAGCACAACCATCAATCCCGCCACAACCGAAAAGGTCTGGGCCAGTCCACCAGAGTAGCTACCATCCCATACCGAACCAAAGAAAATCGTGAAAAGAACCAAGCCCCAGACCGAGTAGCAAAGCGACCATGCTAAAACCACCACAAGCTAAGAGCACCGAACCAAAAAGAGGCTGAAATAGCAGGCTGAGCAGACCCCTAGAGGACGAAACAGAACAGGGAACCACCGCCCAGCTGACATCACCATCGAGCTCCGGCAAGGCCACCGTCCAATGATGGTGTCTGAAGAAACTCGAGAGGAGCACCAAAAGCTGAGATGTAACAAGGGCCCACAAAATCTAAAGGAGAGGACCACAGAGAAGGCCAGCAACACAAAAGGGGAACCAAAACCCAGGCAACTCCATCTCTAACCAAACAGAGAGAAATGGAAGGATCGCCGACAGGACCAGAAGCTAGCAACCAGGACCAGCAACCCAAGCAATCAAACAAGAACCAAAACCACCCGAGCAACTCCAAAACCAAGCAACCGGGGAATAGCACAGGAAAAGCCACCAGATAAGGACGACCACAACCCATGCAACTCCAAAAACAAACCAATCAGAGCCAAACAAAGAGGAACCCGGACCATAGAAGAAACCATAAACACCTGGACCTGACAAACTAGCAACCACATAAGAAGGAAGGAGGGGGGGATCGGGAGCGAAGGGTGAAAGCCAACGCCCTACCTACAGGATTCAACCAACTCCTAGTCTAGTAGAAGACAGAACACACGAAATAGTTAGAAGACCCACCAGCCTCCCAGAGCGGGAGCCCATGGGTCCCCTGAAAGGTCTACCATGGAAAGCCATGAAGACGTCATTTCTGACACGCCGAATTATGGACGGAGGATCCATGGGAGTACTCTCAAAGGTTGCCTTATTACGTGCGCACTATAGGTGCCAGCAGATCAGACAGGGAATCATGCGAAGCACAATCGAACGAAGTGATTTACCAGAGGTCCCAACCCACCAGGTTCTCTGTAGATCATTAGGAGATCTGGCGATACCTCGAACACCAACAAGGTTTCCGAAGTAATTCCAGCACGCTCTGGCGGAGAAACCAACAAAAAACAAATGGTTCAAGGATTTTGTATCCCCATTGCCACAACATCTGCAACGGGAGACGGAGGAGATGCCGATCTTTTGGAGATTCTCGTCTAGTGGCAACCCATCGTGCAGGATACGCCACATCAACAGAGAGACCTTGGGGGGAATTCGAGAATCCCAAATGAAGGAATACAAAGGACGAATGGGGCTTGGAATTCTAACCGAAGTCCAAGCTTTCAAAACGGAGAACGAACCGCCATCCTAGCCGGATAAGCCGCTATGAGAGTCAAAGAACGGCTTCACCGACTACATGTGCTTCCAGGTCTCACTAGCATCGGACGGAGAACCCAAGAAATTAGAGCCCGCAAGCCTGTGGTACTTAGCTTGGAGGAACGACGCCCATAAAGAGTTGTTCGCCCCAAACCTGTACCACAACTTACAAGCAAATGCCGCACAAAGGTCCTTAGGATTACGCAGACCCAAGCCACCTTCGTTTTTGGGACGACAAATGGCTTCCCAAGAAACCCAGTTGTGACGACGGGCGTTGTCCTTGTTACCCCAGAAGAAGGACGAGGCCAAAGACCGATAAGACCGGAAGAAGGAAGAGGTAGGGGTCATTGCGGCGAAAACATGAGTTCCCATTGAGTCTAAAACCGACTTAATGAGAACCAGCCTCCCGGCCTGGGAAAGAAGAGTCGCATTCCAGCGGATGATCTTACTCCTCACTTTGTCACTCAAGGGATCGAAGATAGCGTTAAGCTTTCTACCTCGGTACAGGACAATACCCAGGTAAGGTAAAGGAAGGGAAGCTTCCTTGAAACCGGATATGGTCTCGATCCAGGAAGCTCGAGCGGGGGACAAGTCCTTCGCATGGACGAAGCAACTTTTGGCAGGGTTAACGAGTTGGCCCGAGCACCTCTCGTATTGGTAAAGGATACTAAGGAGCCGCAGGACAGTGGATCGACTGCCAATAGAGAAAATGACAATGTCATCAGCAAAGGATAAGGAAGAGATAAGTGGGCAGCCCCTCGGAATCCCGAAGCGCTGGATCTGACCGAAGATCGTAAGGGTCTGAAGACCGCGAATGAAAGCCTCTGCCGCGATCACAAAGAGATATGGCGAAAGTGGGTCTCTTTGACGCAGACCCCTTCCCGCCTTGAAATACCCATTAGCCGACCCGTTAATGAGCACAGAGAACCAACAGTTCGAGATGAGCCTCCACACCAAGTCGATGAGGGATTCTGGAAACCCGAAAGCCCTCAAGACCTTGATGACAAAAAACCAGGACATGCGATCGTAGGCCTTAGCCATGTCCAATTTGAAGACCACATTAGAGCCCCTCACTTTCCGATCAAGCTGGGAGATAAGTTCCTGGGCTAAAAGGACGTTATTAGTGATTAAACGCCCTTTTACAAACCCCACTTGAGAAGGAGAGATAATACGCTCTAGGAAAGGGGCCAAACGGCTAGCCAGGATCTTGGAAATAACTTTATTCGAGAAGTTGCAAAGGCTGATGGGACGGAAATCCGTGCAAGACCGAGGATTTTCGCACTTAGGAATCAGAATCAGATTGGTGGATGTCCAGCCAGAGGGAAGAGACCCACCGGAGAAGAAGGATTGAACCGCAAGACAAAAATCAGCCTCAATAATAGGCCAGGCACTCCTATAAAAGACACCGTTGAAGCCATCAGGGCCGCTGGCACTATCCTTGCTTAGGGCAAAGACACTAGCACGGATCTCCTCTGGGGCTGGGGGATCCGCAAAAATGATACTTTTCGGAGAAAGAACCGCACGGGGAATGAAGGCTAACAGGGCCGGGTCGGAAACCGAGACAGACGGAGAGCCCAGAAAGGACTGGAAGTGGGAAAGAATGGTATCTTTGACTTCCTCAGGCGAAGAAGCCAAAGATAGATCGGGACGCAAAATCTCACGGATAGTGAGAAGATTATTCTTCTTACGAATAGAAGAATGGAAAATTTTGGAGTTCGTATCACCGTCGACCACCCACTTGATCCTAGCCTTTTGACGAAGGTAGTCATTTTCGATACGAAGTTCCGAAGAGAATTTGGTTTGGGCTAACGCCCATGCCTCCTTGTTAGCAGCGGACGGATCCTCGTCTAACAAGGACTCGGCTACGATCAAGGTCTCTTCGGCCATCCGAACGCGATCGAAAATGTTCTTGAAAACATGAACGTTCCACACCTTAAGGCAAGCCTTGAGACGTTGAAGCTTACGAGCGAAAACAGCACATGGAGAGCCAAAAATTGGAGCGCTCCAAGAGTTAGCTACCACTTGAAGAAAAGAGTGGTGTGATCTCCACATGCTCTAGAACCAAAAGGAAGAGGGCCTAGAGATGGAAAGAGGGAGGCAACGAACAATCAAAGGAGCATGGTCAAAGAAGGTCCGATGAAGATGAGCGATCGAGAAGGAAATGGGAAGGCAAAACCAATCCTCCGACCCGAAAACACGGTCGAGTCTAGAAAGAATACGGTTCGGTCCCTCTTGGTTGTTCGTCCAAGTGAAAGCAGAACCAACAAAGGAGAGCTCAGAGAGACCTGAGCTGACAATGAACGAGTTGAAATCCACCATCGCAACACGGTTGATGGCGGCCCCTCCCCGTTTTTCCACATGGCAAGCGACGATATTAAAATCGCCGCCAACCACAGAGGAAGAAAAACCCAAATCAACGAGGGCTAGAATATCAGACCAAAGAGTTAACCTCTCCGTCCGATCGCACTTGGTGTAAACCGCCGAGAAAAGAAAGGGAGAAGCGAAAGACGGAGACGAGCAGGCCACCGAGAAAAGCTGCGAGGAGTCGAAAACAGAGCGAACAACAAGGGATTTGGACCATAAAATCCAAATCTTTCCGGAGACGTTGGCTGAGCCATCGCCAAAACCTAAGGATAGAACGGTATTGGGGATACCATCCGGCTCCAGAAAAGGTTCCAGGAGAGCGACCAAACCCACAGAGTGCTTCCTGACAATGCGTTTTAGCCTAGCCAAAGACGCATCGTTGCCAATGCCACGGACATTCCAGAAAATAAAGTTCGACATAAGGGAAGGAAAGAAATCCGAAGAAAAAAGGCGTGAAAACAGACAACAACCAAAGGACAGCAGGACGAACTCAGGCAAGATACAACGAATATCGAGTAGATCTATCGATCTGCTCGGACGTCGCTATAGAGCGTGTGCGGATGGTGCGAGGGGTAGTCGGGACTCTTCGCGATCTGCGACGAGTCGAACGAGGAGGAGGGACGGAGGGTTGGGGAGATGTCTCAAAAGACACCTCGCCACCGCTCCCGGACAAAGAAGACAGCGAGGAACCAAAAAGCGACGGGGAAGAGTTCCTAGAAATGCAATCTAGGCGGTCATTAAGGAGCGCAATTTTTGCCTTACCCATAAGAGGAATGGTAATGGACAGAGAGCATGAATAATCAGGGAGGGAGCAAGCCGAGGAGCAGGGAGATGAAGAAGGGACCAAGCGATCCGGAGGAATAGAGGAAAAGCGCAAGAGAGAGGGGTGGCTGACCAACCGCATCCCATACAGCCAAGGATGAAGAGAAAAAGGAGAGGGAGGAACAACCATAGAGCGAGAACACAGAAACAACCGACGATGGGACAAGAGAAAGAGATGAAGGGGAGGGAAGAGCGGATCGGGGAACAACAGAAGAGGGTCTGAAGAGTGTGGGGGAGCAAACAAGTCGCAGCCCGCGTTGCTGAAGGAACCTTACCAAAGTCGGACTGTCACTAAAAGGACAGCCCTGCGATACCGGTAAGATTCGCGGGTCGGTCCTAATAGAGGGGACAATAGAGCAGAACAATGAAGGTTGGCAATAACCCAGGCTGTCCGAATAGTGGTCCGGATCTGGGACCACTATGCAATCAGAGCTGGAAGATCGCCCGAACCAATCGCTTTAGGCCCGTTGTAACCTCCGAAGAGACCAACGGTAGCCCGACAAACTAGAGATACGATAAAGAGCCAAAGTCACTGACGACACAGGATAAGCCTCGCAATGACTCATCCCAAGAACCCAACAAGAGGACCCCTTCTGATCGACACATACTGGCAGCCTGGTATGGACACAACCGATGCGGCAGGGGAAATCCTGCGAAACAACCAGAGGCCAAAGTCTCCGATGCAAGAAGCAAGACAAGAGGACAAAGACAGACGAGACTAAAAAACCAGAACTAGAGGGACCAGATACGCCACCAATCTAGGACAGGACAACGGTGAAAGGGCGCACACACCTAAGTGTGTCATGGCTCATGCACAGAAAACCAATATCATCGGCCAACAACCAGTAAATAACAGACAACCCATCATAAACTACGAAAAAGGAGAAAGAAGGAGAGAAACTCACCTGCCTGCCAAGGACTTCACTTATCGGCTGGATCTGAGTATGGGCCAAACCAAGAGGAGCTCTCGAAAGCTGCCCACAAGCCGATGTGTACATTATTCTTACTGGATGTTATAAATACTAATTCTACAGCAAGAAAAGAAAGCTGTTAAAGTATACCAATGGTCATGATAAATCGTTGCTAATCTTACATCTACAGTGTTTGAAATGTGTTTTACAAACTCTATCTTACACTATTCAAAAACTATCGTGAGAAGAAGATCCACGACATTTTTACAATAAAAATTAAGTGTTGTGAAACATATTTTTTTTACATATGGATATTAAACATTGTAAATTAATATTTTTAATTGTAGTGCTACCACCTTATAAATTAAGCATTCCTTGCCATATAGGAATATATCATAACATGCAAATTTACTAGGTTGAGAAAATCTAAATTCTAACTAATTTCTCGTATTCTGGGAAATTAGAAGAAAGCATATACATGATCAAGTTTGCTTGAAATGCTAAAAAAAAAGTTAATAGTTTGTTTTATATATTTAGTATATTTGCACATAAAATATTTTGGTTACCAATAACATGCTATAAAATATATTATCGTGACAAGGAATGTTTTATTTTACTATTATATAATTTAACGGTGGGTCCCCCATCGTTGTAAGGTTGTATTAGTATAAATAAATGAATAAAATGAACTCTATCAAATATGTAGTTGTTAGTACAAATGGATACAACTGTTGTCCAACCAGACCAGCATCATGACAAAAGGATACAAGTGTTTAAAAGAAGGATAGAACGTGTTAATACAAGACATACCCACCTAGATGCCACTACATCTACAAAACCAATCAACTAAATCCGTTTTAAGAGGAATATCTTTGAAGACAATGGTTGCCGTCTCCTCTGCCAACTTTCCACCTTCTTTGGACCATCCTGCAAAGCGACCAAATGATGTGCATGAGTCCAAGAGATTTGGGACTTTGAACCGAATGAAGTGGGGAATGTTGGAGATGGGTCTTTAGAGGGGCATTTGATGATCAAATTAGTGTAAGTCAAAGTTGATAGAGTTGACGGTGCACTTTAAGGGCAATTTTACGATTAGTTATATAAACTTAAGTTCTTAGATAATCTTGTTCGAAATAAAGTACGCTTCTGGTTTTATCTTCTTTTATACGCGTTGTTATATAGAAATATAAATAATGAACTAAATATGTTAAACATATACAAGTAAAAATATTTAACAGAAGTAATTTATTGATTGCAGTTATAAATGTACTGTAACATATATAAATACTTATTCTTTAAATATTTTTAGTCAAGTTATATCGAGAAAGGATAACGATACATGCATTGAGCCTATTGTACATAACGCTGCCCATACAACGGACCGAATTACTCATAACCGTTACGAAACCAATGTGCTACGTAATTATTGTTGTTTGGAATAATCATAGAACGACTTGACGAAGATCTTATGTAGGTTAATACAACTATGTCAAAATAGAAGATCTCATAATAACGACGTACAATATCTTTAGACTTGAAAGTCTTGTCGATCTTAAGTAGGTAGGTTGTACTTTGACTATGGTCAAGCACATGGCATGATGACCATGTCACGGCCATAATTGGGTACACGTTAAATTACTTGAAGTGAAACATTACTCAAGAGAGGATTTGTCTCTTTCGTTGTAGAAGTTTAGTATCACTGTAATTGGGAGTTAGCTCGAAAACAAAATTTCTGAATATACTAAATTGGTTAATCAATAGTTGTTATTGAATTGAACTAAAGACTTTAATGGGTTCCACGCAATTAAATATAGATATCAATAGAGTTTCAACCTTAGACCAAACTTTATCTAAGTGATGCATTGATGTTGAAAAGAATATGTACAAAATATCATCACTAGGTGAGCCTAAAATACATCAGAAATTGGATTTCGCCTAGTTGATCTATAAGCGTTGAACTTGTTCTCGACAGTGTACTTCAGCAAAGTCCATGCATGCTTTAATATTTAAAATTTTTAAATATTGACTAAGGATCGAATTCACACTATAGAGTCAGCACAATCGAATTGTTAGTTATTTTCGAATTCGACCAACGTTAAATTAATTTATGTCATAAATTAATGATAAATTAAATACCAATATTATATTAAAACTTATTAATTTATTTATTTAAAGGCTGAAAAATTATTTAAAACGACATATAAACGTTGAACATTAATTTAATTAATAAACAGCTTTTGATAAATTAATTAATTAATTAAATGATTAAAGTGTTAAATTATTTTTTGGTTGTTGTTTGGAAACTCAAACATTCCATATAGTAATTGGCCATGTAAGGTGGGAAAGAGGGGGCAAGAGTTTTGAAAGGTGGAAGACCAATGGTTAATTGGAAGATGGAAAGCCATTTGTTATACATGGACAAAGATACCTATAAATAGATCTCTACCTCTCTAACTCTACTCAATAGTGAAAACCCTAATCTTGACCTCCACCAAAGGAAAAAAAACTTTGGTAAAGCCAAGTAGATGACATTGTAAACCGTAGCCAAGGAGATTAAGAAGATGCTAGTAACCAAAGTTGTTCGACAATCAACAAGATTACAAAGAAAAGGTAATATATACAATTTAAATATATTTCTAATAACCTTGTATATACATTTTTTCTCTCCTATTCTCATCTTCTTCATTCATCCATGGTTAAAAAAATTATTTTGGAACCATTTAATTATAATTTTAATAATAGATTAATAAATAAAGTAATTGTATTATGTAATACATACATACATTTATACATATAAATGATTTAGGTTTTTGATGATAATATATATATATATATATATATATTTAATAATCTTCAAGTCTTATATATGTATATGTTTGTGTGCGCGCGTGCTTATATATAACCAGTGTGTATTCCGTGCATTGTACATCGTAATGTTATTTAAAAAAATTATTTATATTTTAGCTGTTGCTAAAAATATATTTTATTATACAATATATAATAAATTTTTCATGATATATTAATCATAAATTAAAATGACATGCGACGATTTGATATAAGGTTGAGGCTTTAATTCTCGCTAGCTACATATCTCTGTAAAAATTAATGTTCCAACTTAAGAAAATTATAAATTTTGGTAAAGCCAGCCAGCTTTATAGTGGGTCGTGCCACTGTATATAAATAAGGAATGGGTGTTCTACACATGCACAAAACAACTGTATATGGTTTTATAATGGCCATACCACTTAAGCTACAATACAGGTGAGAAGCTAAAATGCCACTACAATTATAAATAAGACAAGACTAAACTGCTAATGACTGGACATAATTTCCTCCCGTCCTAAACTGACATCGCCATCACTGGCAGGGCCAATAACATCAGAAAATACCAGAGCAAGCGATGGATCAAAAGACCTCGATAGCGAAGAATACAGATAAATCCTGTCCCATGTTGCATCCAAAAATAAAAATAATAGATTATGGTAACCTTTAGATCTAGATGTAGACAAAGAAAGCCCTTCCCCCACAACCTGGTAGTAAAGTGCCCTACTCTCACCATCTTCTCCAACATACAAATAATATTGATTTAATTCTGGATTATACCTCATTTCTATTTCAGCGTGTACCCATGCATGCTCAACTTCATCCCAGTAAATATCCCCATCATCAGAGGAAGAAACGGCTTCCAACTCAGTGTCAGTAGGAGTGGCTATCACTTCAGGAATTGCAGGAGGGGTTAAGATTGGAGGAGAAACCAAAGGAGTAGGATCACAAGATTTAGGTACCCATTTCAAAACCGGCTTTGGAAGAGGAATCTTGGCAGGAGGGGATGACAAGTGAACAACTGTGCAAGTATCCAACGAATGACCAAAGGAACAACACGCAACGCAAATTTCAGGTTTCCATTTGTACTGTACGTCTACTTCCACTTCGTTTCCTTTATCTAGTCTAACTTTAAGCTTTGAAGGTAAAACTCATGAAGGGGTGATCTCAATCAACGCTCTGGCATACATAAGGTTCCTACGGGATTCATTGTTCGAATCAAAGCATTTTAGTTCACCAATGAGAGTAGCCAGCTAGTTAATACCTATCAAAGGTTGCAGCACAGAAGGGATGCGCGTGAAGGTTGCCCAAACAGGAATAGATAAGGTTTGCTCTCTCGCTTTATCAACCCCAAAACTCCACGAAGTGACAATAAAAGGTTTGCCATCAATTACTAATAGACTTGATTCTATAGCTCTCAATTTATCTTGCCCATTTCCAAATTTGAAATAAAACATAGAGTTGAAGTGCTGTACCTGAAGACTACCTCTTGGTTTCCAAATACGTTTACAAGTGTCACGAACAACCATGTATGGAGCCAAGGTGTCCAGAAAAAAACCTACCAAATAATAAGACCAAATTTTAACACCCTCCTGAACAACCTCATCCGGCGGAATAAAAACGTCATCTTTCACAACCGATTTGAAAGACCTAGGAGTATAGATGCCAACATTCTTGGGTTGGGTTTTGAACAGAGATAACCATTGAAACTAGGCGGGCACAGCGTTACCGGACTTACCCAGCAGCCTAACAGGACCACACTCCTTCAACATATCTGATGAGACATCTTACCCAGAAGAACCTTTGCCGGGGAAATATTCAAACCAGTAAGAACAGTGGTAGGCTCTGTCACATTAATATTTGTTTTCACATATTCATCATCAATTTCGTTAATATAAGCACAAGATGCCAGAGGGACATCTACCTCGCTGACACCGGTGAGAATTCGCGCACTAACATCAATAATTCCATCAGATAATGGAGCAGTTGCATGATTTACATTAACCAAAGAGGGAGCATTCAATATATTGTTCTCACCCAAACAATTATCAGCGGCCTCAAAGGCCTCAAAATCAACATATTTCAATTTAACTGAGTAATATTACTGACGTCATTTCGATGGACAACAAAACTTTCATTTTCCAAGACATCTCCATTCCATGCTGAGACCGATTGTTGTAGGATAGGAGAAATTGCAGAGGATTTAGAAGGATGCGAAATACCTGAAATCGGACCAATCGATGGCGATTCAGAAACTAGGGCATCCATCAAACTCGGCATAACAAGCGAGTCATAGTCATCGCATAAAGGAGTAACACGAGATTTAGTTACAGTAGTAACATCGAGAGAGCGTGAATCATACACGCATCCAGATCTGGTACTTGAGCGGTTTGCAATGGAGGCTTGAAATCTCAGTTTACTTTTACGATTCTTTGCCATAGACGACAGAAGAGGGAGAAGGCGATAGTGGAGGGCAGAAGAAAAGCTTCAGAGCGGATGGGCAAAAATCGCCAATCGCCATTTTATTGAGCACGAAGTCGCCATTTTCAGAGCGCTGTTTTTGATGATGTGTGTTTAACTTAGTTACTTGCTAATACTGTGACATATGTAAATATTTTATGTTATGTGACATATATTTTCATATGTATAAGTGAATAAATAACTTTATCGTTTTTGTTAACATGATTGTTGTCAATATATTAAATGTTATTTTTTCAAATGATTTATAAATGGATTAATGAACATTAAAAAATTAAATATATTTAAATAAACGATCAAGATAACCAATTAAAGATAAGGAGATAAATGTAAAAAAGTTAGAGAAAACCGAGAATGACTTCTTACATATTTATGATTGAGAAGAGCATCTTATGATTAGCTTATCTACATATGAACGTTTATCCATTATTTTATTTTCATTTTCATTTTATCCTTGTAGTTAACCATAGATTTCATGTTGTTGTAGGAGGGTCATACTACAACTTTGATAATTACAAAAAATATTGTGTGGTATTTAGTTGATTTGTGAGTTGGGTATGATTTGATAACATGTTGAAAGTGAGAATGCTTATGTAATCCAATTTTTATTGTTGTAATATATGCATTCACATTGTAATGTTGTAAAACATAAATTTATCTTTTAAAGGTTGTTAAAAATGAAATTATATTATGTAATGTACGATAAAGTTTTTGAGATAAATGAATTAGAAATTAAAAGAGTGATTATTATTTATGTATATATTTTATTTTATATGATTTAAATATCTTTATATCTGAATAAAGAAATAATTTTATCATTTTTCTCATATATATGAATATTGTACATATTGAAATTCTCGCATTTTATGATTTATTAGATGGATTAATAAATATTAGTCAATCATATTTATTTAAATAGTTTAAATTTAAGATTACACAATTAGTTAAATATATGGACTTGAATGTAAAATATTAGGAGATAATTGAGACGTGTTTCTAAGTAATTGTAAAAAATATGAAATTTAGGATTTGAAGTTAATAGAATTTTACAATATAGTGTATGGTAAATTCATTCAACAAATAAATTTGTTATTATCATTAATGTATATAATTCATGTTATATTATTTATTTATAATTACATCCGAATGATTTTTTTTACCAATTTGTTGATGCGCTTATAATATATAGATTGAAACTTTCATCTTTTAGGATTTATTAATAAGTATTAGTTGACTAAGTTTATTAATTAATTTAAATGTGTGAACTTTAATGTAAAATTTTAGGAGAGAATCATCAAAGATTGTAAATAATTGTAGATTTTTTTAAAACGTAGTTATTTGAATGTAAAATAGTGCGAGAAGTTTAGTAGAAAGTTGTAAAGTCGTAAATTATAGGATTTTGAAAATAAAATATCTATACTTGAAGAGAATTAAGGAGGATATAGGTAACTCCTAGAATTAATGAGAGAACTTCAAATTCTTTTGCTTTACTATTACTTAATAGATATAATGTAATATAATATACATGTTTCATTAATTTAGGGTATTGTGCATGAAATTAAATTAAAAAATTATATATATTTTGTTTAGTTTCGGCTTCAACAAAAGAAAATTATTTGTTTTAAAAAGGTCAAAATGATTTTACAATTTGATTGTTTGAAAAATCCAAAACTTGATTTCAAGGGTGTGTGTCCGTATGGACTTAAAAAGGAAGAATATATATGTATATAGATTATTCCTCGGTTAATAGAAACATGTATCTTATTTTGAATTAATGAAACCCCATTTTAATTCAAAGTTTTATATCACTGAATAAAATATATTTATGAATTATAACTTATATATATGTATATGTATATGTATGTGTCTAGGTACAACCGAATGTAAATGATTTATTTTAAATAAATACATCTATTTGAAAGTTGTTAGCGCCAAAATTGGTCACTAACCCCAAAATACAGATGAAAGCACCAAATACCAATCACAGCTCAGAGATAGAATGTATGTAGAGAGTAATAGTGTGAAGAACAGTTAAAACTGAAATGAAAGCAGTAAAGAACAACAGATTTTATAGTGGTTCGGCTAACTCCGGCCTACGTCCACTCCAGAAGTTTGCTTTTTATTGCTGTAATAACCGATTACAGTTACAAAATGGCAGAGTTGCCTTAGCCTTAGAAAAGAGAAAGTAAGAGAGCAAAAAGAAGATCCCCTTTTACTGTGCCCCTGCCTCTCTATTTATAGACAAAGATGGGTTGGACTTCCCTGGTGGGCCTGGTAGCCGAGTACCTCAGCCCAAATGGAGTGGTCTCCATATGCCGAACCATAGATGCCGAACGCTGAATGCCGAACAAGGTGTGAATGCCGAACGATCTCCTCATGCCGAACGTTGGGAGGTGCGAGGTACCGAGGTATTGAGGTACGGAGGTGCGAGGTATGGAGGTGCGAGATATGGAGGTGCGAGGTATGGAGGTGCGAGATATGGAGGTGCGAGGTATGGAGGTGCGAGATATGGAGGTGCGAGGTGCAATGTCGAGCGAGGTGAGGTATGCCGAACGACCCATCCAATGCCGAACGCTCCTTGATGCCGAACGATCCATCCAATGCCGAACGTCTCCAGATGCCGAACGTTGGTTAATGCCGAGCGCTCCATCCAATGCCGAACGTCTCCAGGTGCCGAACGTTGGTTAATGCCGAGCGCTCCATCCAATGCCGAACGACGAACTCTCTATGCCGAACGCTCGTCCAGTGCCGAACAAGATTTATGCCGAACACTCCATCCAATGCTGAACGCCGATCTCTCTATATCGAACGCTCGTCCAGTGTCGAACATTCTTCTATGCCGAACGATCCTTCTAATGCCGAGCACTTACTCAGTGCCGAACGATCCCTCTAAATGCCGAGCACTCGTTCAATGCCGAACGATCCCTCTAAATGCCGAGCGCTCCTGGATGCCGAACGCTCTGTGCATGCCGAGTACTCTTGAATGCTATTCGAACGTGAATAGTGAATGCCAGACGAACATGTAGTTGATTAAGTTGAACCCGTCTGTCCGCGGCCTTGCCAAAAGGCGGGTTAACACTTGCCCCCCAAAACATGCCTTGCTTTGAAAGGTGTGTTTTGAATAGCCTCAAGTCCAGTATCCAAAGTCCATGTTTCATCCATATCCAATAACCAATAGGGGACTTTAGGACCTCGTCGGGTCGATATCCAAATCCATAACCTCTCCGGGCTCTTGCCAAGCGCAATCCACACTTGATGACCATGGTCCAGTGTTCCTGGACGTTGAGATAACCTTTCCGGGTTCTTGCCAAGCGCAATCCACACTTGACGACCGTGGTCCAGTGTCCCTGGACGTTGAGCTAACCTCTCCGGGTTCTTGCCAAGCGCAATCCACACTTGACGACCGTGGTCCAGTGTCCCTGGACGTTGAGCTAACCTCTCCGGGTTCTTGCCAAGCGCAATCCACACTTGACGACCGTGGTCCAGTGTCCCTGGACGCAAGTAATGTCGTGGCTTAAGTCCTAAGCCGAATCCTGGTCGCTCCGGACCCTTGCCGAGCATAGTCCATACTCGACGACCTTTAAGCCAAAATCCAGAGAAAATCCGATCAGAATCCAATCCGAAAAACAAACATTCAAACCAGAATTCAAACCAGAAAAACGAGAAAAACAGGGAGTTCAAACCAAACTCCAAAACCAAACCAGAAAAAGCAAATGTCCGAGTCAAAGGAAAAAACAGATTTCACAAACCCGGGCGTTTCGGTAAGCCATCATCTCAGAGCATGCCTGAGGGTTATCTCCGACCCCGTACATGAGTAAGTGATTTAACCGTTTGCCCGGAGTTTGTTACTTATTCCAAACCATCAAGATTAGTTGATGACCAATCGATCACCATTCCTGGGCCTCGTGCCCTCGTCGTTCAAGGTAGGCGGAGGCTGTTCATGTTCCACCGCCGCATTCCGAGTTCCGACATACTGTCGCAACTGACCATTCCTTATATGCTCCTCGATTATATCCTTTAGATGTCGGCAGCTGTTAGTATCATGCCCGTCCAGGTCATGAAAGAGACAATGCCTTCCTGATGCCCTTTCACGTTCTGTGGGTTCCCTCCTTGATGGCCTTCGATAGGGAAGACGATCTCGAGTATCTAAGAAAATCCGCTCCAACGTTGCGTTCAATCCTGTGTAAGTGGAGAACTTTGGTTCTCCCCAGCGCTTCCTTTTCCCTTTATCCTTGTCCCCACCCGAGCTTTCGCCGAGTAATCTTCCATCCTTAGTCATGCTTACTTCCTGGGACCTCATATCCAAACATGCATCCTCTTGTCGAAGAAATCTTTCAGCTTCATGAAAGAATTCCCCAATATCCAACGGTGGGTTCCGTACCAACGATACTTTGAACTCCGAATTATCTCTGACTCCTGATACCGTAGCCATCAGAACCATTGATGGATCTGGCCGATCCACCGAAGCAACTGCTGCATTAAATCGAGTTAAGAATGTCATGAGCGATTCATCTGCCCCCTGTTTGACTGATGTTAGTGTCATCACGTTCTTTGGCCTTTTTATGTGAACTCGAAACTGACTTAAGAACTTGTCCACCAGTTCTGTCCATGTTCCAATGGATCCATCCTCCAGCTGTCTAAACCACATAGCAGCAATTTCAGTCAAGTACAGGGGGAAACATCGAGCCATAACCTCCTCCGTTGCCCCCAGCACTTCCATATGTCTAGTGTATCTCATCAAGTGGTCGGTAGGATCCGTCTTCCCGTTGTATACTTCCAGAGTGGGTAGTTTGAAATCGGATGGATTCCTAGCTGTCCTGATGTTCCGGATAAACAGACTTTTGTTAACTCCCTCTGAATCCCTATTTGTCAGACCTCCGCGAATAGTCCGCCTGATAATGTCAGCCAATCTAGTGTTTCCAACTAATCCAGACTGCCCCCCAAGTCCTCGAGGAAATTCTGGGACATATTCTTCATCACGTACTCCTGGTGGTGTGCTCCCGAGTCTAGGTCCATCTAGATTGTTAACTGTTTGTTGATTGGGAGCTGCCCCCTGCTGATTCACTCCATCTGTTCGTTGGTTGAGTTCCTCTGGTCCAGCTCCATGATCTTGAGCACCTGCAGTTCCTAGTTGTCCAAATTGCCTAAGAAGATCCTGCATCATCTCCTCTTGCCGTTTCATCATCTGCTCTTGCATAGAATTCATCATCACTTGCATCTCGTCCCGAGTTATGTAGATGGATGCATGACCCTCTCCAGCTCCAGAAGATGCCGCTTGACTTCCTTCCTGATTGCTCCTTTCCACTGCTTGCCTCTTCGTTGGTGGTCTTGCCATTGCTTTCTAAGATCCAAGTTCCTAACTCCAAAATTCCTGAGTGTTTCAATTTCTCAGTGAAAGCACCAAAGTGTTAGCGCCAAAATTGGTCACTAACCCCAAAATACAGATGAAAGCACCAAATACCAATCACAGCTCAGAGATAGAATGTATGTAGAGAGTAATAGTGTGAAGAACAGTTAAAACTGAAATGAAAGCAGTAAAGAACAACAGATTTTATAGTGGTTCGGCTAACTCCGGCCTACGTCCACTCCAGAAGTTTGCTTTTTATTACTGTAATAACCGATTACAGTTACAAAATGGCAGAGTTGCCTTAGCCTTAGAAAAGAGAAAGTAAGAGAGCAGAAAGAAGATCCCCTTTTACCGTGCCCCTGCCTCTCTATTTATAGACAAAGATGGGTTGGACTTCCCTGGTGGACTTGGTAGCCGAGTACCTCAGCCCAAATGGAGTGGTCTCCATATGCCGAACCATAGATGCCGAACGCTGAATGCCGAACAAGGTGTGAATGCCGAACGATCTCCTCATGCCGAACGTTGGGAGGTGCGAGGTACTGAGGTATTGAGGTACGGAGGTGCGAGGTATGGAGGTGCGAGGTATGGAGGTGCGAGTTATGGAGGTGCGAGGTATGGAGGTGCGAGATATGGAGGTGCGAGGTGCAATGTCGAGCGAGGTGAGGTATGCCGAACGACCCATCCAATGCCGAACGCTCCTTGATGCCGAACGATCCATCCAATGCCGAACGTCTCCAGATGCCGAACGTTGGTTAATGCCGAGCGCTCCATCCAATGCCGAACGTCTCCAGGTGCCGAACGTTGGTTAATGCCGAGCGCTCCATCCAATGCCGAACGACGAACTCTCTATGCCGAACGCTCGTCCAGTGCCGAACAAGATTTATGCCGAACACTCCATCCAATGTCGAACGTCGATCTCTCTATATCGAACGCTCGTCCAGTGTCGAACATTCTTCTATGCCGAACGATCCTTCTAATGCCGAGCACTCGCTCAGTGCCGAACGATCCCTCTAAATGCCGAGCACTCGTTCAATGCCGAACGATCCCTCTAAATGCCGAGCGCTCCTGGATGCCGAACGCTCTGTGCATGCCGAGTACTCTTGAATGTTATTCGAACGTGAATAGTGAATGCCAGACGAACATGTAGTTGATTAAGTTGAACCCGTCTGTCCGCGGCCTTGCCAAAAGGCGGGTTGACAAAAGTCAAATATATACATTTTAATATTTGTACATACATACATATATTTTGAATAACACCATATTAAAATACATACACATTTCTCTTAAATAAGTGAATCTTAGTTAATTAACTAAAGGCCAAACCAAATAACACACACAAAGATATGTGCATGCATGTGTGTGTATGTATATATATTGTATTATTGTAAATGTAATTACTTTCATGTATAAACATATTTCTTTTGACAACATCATTAACATATCACCGTAATTATTATGTTTGTTAACCATACGTCATAATAGTCAATTACACATGTTCCCATGTTATCCGTAGGTTGGATAAACTCTTTTATTTATAAATACTAAATGTGATCTAGTATAAACTTATTATTCTTATAAATACAAAATACAGTCTTGTACAAACTAATAAAATGACACTACTACAAAACAGGTCATTTGCGACGGTTGTTTACCCCCTGTTGCGACGGTTCAACAACCGTAGCAAATGCAGACGTCGCAACATGCAAAAACCTGTTGCGACGTTTTTTAAACCATCGCAAAAAACACCTTTTGCTATGGTTGTTTATGACAACCGTCGCAACAGACTTATTTTGTGCGACGGTTCTTTATAACAACCGTCGCAATAGGCTGCCATTTTGGCTTCAAATGGGCGACAATTTGCTACGATTGGGTTAAACAACCATCGCAGATTGTCTATTTTTTGCGACGGTTCTTCATAACAACCGTCGCAATAGACTGCCATTTTGACTTCGAAATGGTGACCTTTTGCTACGGTTGAGTTAAACAACCGATGCAAATTGCTTATTTGCAATAAACTGGTATTTGGCTTCAAATATTCAACGCTGATTCACATAATGAATTATATTAATAGCATAACTTTCTATTTCTATACATAAATTACTAAAACATTAAAGATAAATTACTAAAACGTTACTGATAATTGAAAAGGTAGCATCTAATTAACCTTGCTTGGATATGTGTAATAATGTCATGCAACACACCAACTACCTCACTCAAATGTATATCGTTTTACTCTATTATTATATATTGGGTCTAAATGGTCCTCTATACAAATAAAATTTACTCTATTATTATATATTGGGTCTAAATGCCCCTAAATCCTGCAGCATCTCCTTTGTACAACATTCAACATGCCTCGTGCACACCCAAAAAACAAAAAATATCATATTCAAGCAATATATTCACCAATCTATATCAAATCATAAAACTATTCATACAATGATCATCGTATGTACCTTTTATCAAAAAAATTAGTTTTCTTAGCAAGCACTTACCATCTCTTACAATCAAAGAAACAAGTACTATACCGATTAAGTTGGAGAAAGTGGATGGCACAACAAAGTCCTAAAGCAAAGACAGCTACAACATGAAGGAGTTCCAACCGTTAATAAAGTCCACAAAGCATCGAAACATAGATGATTTGATAAGAGTCAACACACGAAATTGTAGCAGTAGGGCTTGTACACAAGAAAAGGATCATATGGACGAGATTTGAACTGCTCTGACTTGTAGTAACTTGTTAGCACTTGTCGAGCAACCAGACCACCTTGAGTTTTTGTCTCTGATTTTACGAATAGGAAGTAGAGACCCTTGCCCTTATCCAAGTCTGTAACATAACTGTTACATATTTTTTAAACAGTGTGTATTTTAGTTTCTTGAAAGAGTTCATGTATTGTTATGGTATAAATAAAAGATTAATTGGTTATATGTTCATGACTAGAACTAAAAGACTATATAGGTGTTGACGACGATCCAGCTCTTCCTGGATGGTAGGCATTAGTTTCCTTTCTCCCGCCGATGTTTTTTTTTCCAAATAAATTCATTTTGTCTTTGATCACAACAGTGCTAGTAGTTTTACTAAGTTATTGGCTGTACCAGTAGATGGAAAGGGATATATTAATGCTAAAACATTTATTTGCGGAACAATTACTGTTGGCATCCATATATTACTATATAATATAATGCTAACACATATATAAATTATAAGTAACCTTTATGAAGTTTTTTGTTATTACATAGACTCAACCAAAATTTCCCACTGTACGTGTCGAAACATGATTGTCAGTATCTGAAGACAACTTAGCCAAAACAAAGTCAGCAACCTATTGAAGTGTAGGTAGCAATTTGTTAAGTTTATATTAATATGCCTTTACTGTTGTTTATGTGTAATAACAACATACCATAGCTTCAAAGTTGTAGGTTAACAAAATATTAGCAGTTTTAATGTCCCAATAGATGATCTTAGAATGACCTTCATATCAATAGTGCTGAATACAGTTAGTATCAAAAAATAACCGTAACTTTTTTGAAAGAGGGCATGATGTTTAAACTTCTTATGGTATTCATTCAACTATGCAAGTCCTTTGACATATTCAAATGTTATTTTGAGCCTTATAGTTAAATCCATTGATAGGACTCCTCTGTTGTAAAAAAACAGAAATTGACTTAATTTTAAATTAAATTTAATACTGAATTTCAATAAATGTAGAGCGTTGACTATTTCAAATTTTCTCAAAGTTTTGAACACGGAAGTTATAAAAGTTGTAGGAATAGAGAATCAACTACTGCAAATATGGTCAAAACGAATAATATGACACCATAATAAGGCAATCCTACTAGTTGTTATCTCTAGTTTGATAGAAAGATAGGCACTTAGAATGTTCACTCTGTGATCACATGATTTATATAGAGGAAAATTTTATGCCCTGACTTTCTTGCTTACCAAATGAGAGTATATTATATGTTTAAGGCAAGTAGAGATGGTACATGATAACTTCATTTCAGGTGAAGCAGTCCTAATCTAGTCCGCATGATTATTTTAAATTATCGAAACCACCTTGACTGCTAATTAAATTGCTCGTAGCAATCCTAATCCATTTCAGATGCTCTACTCAATTGGTGATAATTGTTTGCACCTAAAATTCCTAGATGATAGACACACACTGCTAAGGCAGCAGTGTTTAGACAATTTGGAGTATCTTTATAAAATTGATTCAAAATTATTAAATTTCAGCTTTATATATAATTTATTAAATATGATTTGAAAACTATAAATAAAAAAATTATGAAAATTTTAGTAAATTTGAACTTGTATTCTTGTTTATATCTCAAATTTCAAAGTGGAATTTGAAACAACTCTTATTTGCGTATAAGGGACCTTAGAAGTTCAAGGTCACTCGATTCCTATCATCCATAAAATTAATAAAGATGTCATACCTTATCAATAAAAGAAAGATAGTAAGGCTTTACTTTCTCAACATCAATCCTAACTTTGCTTTTGCTATAGAGATTGTACTTGCTACAAAATGTAGTTACATATCAATACTAGTTCATTTATACAATATATAAAGTTATTCGCATTACTTACTTGAACAAACGTAGCCACTTCATGTTCTTCCTACCCTCATCATTCATCAAATGCTGGTAAGCACCAAATTTGTGCAGAACTGGTTAAAAACAATAAGAACCAATCTTTTATATATTATAACTTGAAAAATATACATTTTTGATGAAAAAAAGACACTTATGGTAGAAGGAATGATAGCAAATGATGAACAAAGCAACAGATGGAAGAGTAGTCTTGTTCTCCTTAGCCACCTATACATAAGAAATGAAATGTACAAACATGATATTTCTCTACTCTTTATATGATAAAAATTTATATATTCTTACCAAATACATGTAATCATCATGCCCCCAAGACATCAACACATTCTCAAGTCCACAACCTTCAGCATACATTCCATTCTTCAGATTATACTTAGGGTTATTCCAATCTTCGTTGCCTTCAAAATACTTCCATTGAACGTTAGATTTGTCAAAAGCACAACCAACTGGAAAGATATCACATACAACAGCCTGCTGCAGAAGTGCTCCAAATTTAGGGTGCGACATGGATATATTTCAATAGTTAAAAAAAGATTAAAATAACAAATGAGTGCACGAAATATCATGAATCACCTCTAAATGCCACTGCCCTGCAGATACCCCATGGATCAGTAGCTTGCTCTGCTTCAAAAAAGGTTGTATATAGCTTTTAAGTTATACTGTTTAGGGAGGTATCACTGTAACAGGTCAGTAATTTATGAAAAAAATTAACTTAAATGGAGTTAAAACATACCGCTTATCTCACTGACAGGCTTGCTGGCCCATGGACCAAAACTGCCTTGGTCTGTTAAAGTAAAAGAAAAAGATTATTAGATAAGGCATGCCGTTTGGTATCAAACTAACAAATAATAGTCAATTATTATATAAGGATGATAATACTTTCATATCTTATTATATAGTGTGACACTGACAGGTCTGCAATATAATTAACTAAAAGGCCCATTGACAGGCAGACAATTGCTATATGCAACTTGAATTATTTCTATTTATGTTATAACTCCTAGATATTTCAAATTTTTAGGTAACTTTTGCAATGTACAAGAGATAACAGAAACAAACCTAATAAAGATGATACATTAAGTTATAAATTAATATACATAATATTGTCCCTACAAATGTGTTTTAGATGAAAATATATTCACACCATATTATGATATAGATAAGAGAGAGTAAATCTAATCCATGAACAATATCTAATTAATACATAAATAATTTGTACGTGAATAATTTGTACGTCAAGTAAACATATAAAATTCTCCAAATTCATATTATGTGTGTATGTAAAATGGATCATTGACATTATGTTAAGCAGAATAACTCAAAAAAAGACCTGCTTTGTTCCAAGGATTATATTACATAAACAGACAAGGTCAGTGGATCATTTGAAGTAAAGTTGATATCTTGAAGTTATATAGAACTAATTTCTATATTAGTAAATTTTTATTAAATATAACTATTAAATCATCTTTAAAAACATGATAAATTAAGAAAGTAAGCATTTTGGCACTAACAAGTATTCCCACATTTATTATATTGTATCTCAAACAAAAATGACAAACTAAGAAGAAAAAAAGGCAGTAAATTATATCAACTTGACAAACATGACAACATATTGTGGTTGGTATTCTACCAGTAATGAGCATTTATATTATATCATTTTATGAATATGATAAATCAAGAAAGAAAGCATTAAATTATATCATCTTGACAAACTAGAGTGCATTTTAGTAATATTTACCAACTTGTTTTCTTTGAACTTCTCTCGAAAATACCTGCACACTCCATTTTCACTTCGGAAGCAGTCATTTATGTGCCTTTGTCCAGTTCCTGCCCACTTCAGTTTGTATAGGTTCCTTCCAGCTCTGTTTTGCACTCTCCATTAGGCTATTGTCCAGTTCCTGTCCGAACTTGCATGCCTCTGTCCTGCCCACGCGTTCTGATTCCTTCCTCTGTTTGGACTTGCAACCCCTCTTCAGTTCCAGTCTCTCACATGCCTGCTCATTCCAGTTTAGCATCTGCCCTCGTTTTGTTACAGCATATCCTCACTCATCAATATACATATGGCCTGCTTCACTTTGTTTCAACACTTGGATGCATTGCTGCAGTTACAAACTTCTGTCTTTGCTTTAGCACACTCGTTACAGTGCACTTGGTTTAATTTTACAATAGATCGGTGCAAGCTAGACTTTTTATGATCAAATGTAAACGTAAAATATAAAAAGTAAACGAAAATAAAATCATATGAACTGTGAATTTTTTGAGGAGCTTAATCGGTAAAATCTTGGCATTTCAAAAATATTATAAATAATAAAACGTATGGTGATCAAGTTGTAAATTACAAAAACAAGCATGGATGGGGACCCGCTGTCCATGATCAGTAAAATCATGACACTGACAACTTTTTATTGGCTTTATATCTCTCATTCAACGTCATTGATTAGCCCATCAGCGTGAGATGTGAGTTGGATAACCAAATGTTACGTAACGTGGAAGAATATAAAACCAACTGAATAGCCCAGATATTAAAACAAATATAAGAGAATCACATTATTCATGTTTGGCATCAACAATTCAGCGTGCATAATAAGATGAATCTCATACAACCTTTGCAATTTTCTTTTCTAGTTTATCATTATGATCATTGATTTTTGCACAGACTTGTTCATGTCCTATAAGACTCTGATTTTCTGGATTTGTATATACTAAATACAGACATTTCCGTGTATAATCCAAAATTCAAAATAAATCTATGTTAGAAATTCAATTTTAGTGGAGTACATAATTATTTGTGTACACCGTTGAATCAAATTCAAGAGAAATACAAATGCAAGACGCAGGCAGCTAAGCCGCAACATCCAACAAAGCAAGCACCTACCCAGTACAATCTTTACGCTTTGAGTAGCATCAACCGTGGTTACACCTTCTTCCTCCTCCATCTCCAAAAGATCAAACTACGACTGCAAGAGCGAAGGTGGCATAAAATGCTTTCCTTCTTCCAATCTTTTCCTCACCCTCTCCTCAATCACTTCCCTTGGCGCATTCAAATGTATGAAAACCACGTTACACTTACCGTACCGCCCTAATTTGTAATTTTCATCGGCAGATCTGTGAATTTCTCTGTACTTCTTCAGCGCGGAGCAAGTTAATGTTACCGTCTCATTTTGGTTGATTGATTTCTTCATGGAGTCTCGAAGCGATTCAAGCCATGGAATCTGATCTTCGTCTGTGAGTAGGATTCCATTCTTCATTTTCTCTGTAATCTGATGTCAAATTTTCCAACCGACGATGATTTTTATAAAAAAATCTGGTTTTGTTTTGGTAGTGGTGGTGATCTTTGGGCGATTATTTTTCAGAGATTTGAGAAGAGTCAGATCCGGATAATTTTTTAGGCCTTTGAATGGGTTGAAGTGGATTTAGGAATTTAGGGATTTCAATGATTTGTTGTTGTGAAGCGGCAGTGAGAAGCGGGGAAATAAAAACGAAAGCGGGAAGTAAATTTTGTTGATCACTATTTGCTATGGTCATACACATAACCGTCGCAAATAACTCTATTTGTGTATGTATTTGCTACGGTTGTAGACAAGAACCGTTGTAAATTGTTGTTTTTAAATTTTCTAATGCTTTTCTTAGACCAATTGCTACGGTTGTAACCAATGCAAATGATACTATTTGCTACGGTTTTTACCTAAACTGATGCAAATGAGGCGACGCAGCAGGAAGATTGTGTACTAGTGCGATTTTTTTTAAATTCACCCTTTTACTCTTGCTATCGATCCACCCGACCTAACAATGGTATTAGAGCAAGGTTTGGTTGTGGCCAACATGATAAAAGGGTCTGACATTGTGATATGTGGTGAATAATTGGCTCTTGCCCTTACACGTCCTAAGAATGGTTGTGTAACACCCATAAGTTTAAATAACATTATTCAGAAGATTTAATTATACAAATTAAATAGAGTAATGTAGAAACTAGAGTGATAAAGGAATTGATATTGAAAACTAAATAGGGTTGTGCCTTAACTAAATGGGTTTATAAAATGGTTTATAAGTTAAATACCTAAGGGAATAAGGCAAGGGTAATATGAGAATAGCCGTATATAACCCCTAAACCCTCACCTCATTCTTATTCATACTTTCAAAAAACAAAAACATAAACAAAAGGGAATCAAGGCCGATCATAACCCTAGGAGAAAAGAAGATCAAAATCAATTAGAAACTAAAATTCAAGAAAGGAAAAATAAAGCAAGAACAAATCTCAATTTCCTTATCCAAACAAGGTGAATAATAATCTCAACCATCTCATATATGTTTATTGAACATTTTAAATTTCGGGTTTAAGGTTTGACACCGTTTGAATGGATTGAATGATGATATGCTTTGATTATATGCCATGTTTTGATTTAAACAAGGATTTTTGTAAAGGTATAATTCGATTTTACGGTAAAAAAATCGTATGAAATGGGTTTCGAATGCCATGATGGTTGAATACGTTATGTAAAATATTATTTTGGAGATGGTTTAAATTTTCATAAATTCTAGGATATGGATAATTTATTATGATTTTTGAATGGAAGAAATAATTATTTTGGGTTTAAATTGCTTAAGGCAATAATGTAATGTTTTCGGGTCTGAAAATTTATGTATGATAGAAAACATATTAAAAGTGAATTATTGTAATTTTCGAGGATTTTTCTTAGGTGTTTTAATATGGTTGTTAGATTGTTTAAGTTAAAGGACTTAAATGTTTCATGGAAGGGAATGGCTTATTGTTAAAATAATTTCAATTATAAATTATTGAATTCGGCAGCCTTTTTAGAAAAGGATTTTTATAAAGAATTTGGAAACCAATCATATTTTGACAAACTGGATAAGTTAGGTAAAAAGGAATTTCTTTTAAAGGCAAAAACTCAGTTTTGTTTCGAATTACAACCCTGCCACTTCCATTTGGTCGCTTCCGAAACCATGCCCGGTAGGCCTTTCGAACCCATTTAAAACTAATGCACATGGTGTCAAGAAATTGGTAAGTAGTGTATTGGAGAAAGGCGGAAGGGAGGGTGTCGAAGGTTTTCTTTCGAAGGGGTTGAAGTCATTCTTATAAGCTTTCGACCCAATGATTTATAAAGAGATACTCTTAAATGGTTTCAAAGCTATACTTCCATTAATTTTACTTGAACTAAGTGCCTTTAAAAGGTCAGCTTTAAGTGTTTCGAAAGGTATATCTTTAATGATTTCTAAAGGAAGGTTTTAATGCTTTCGGAAGGAGTGTTTTGAGTGTTTCGAAAGATATATCTTTAAGTGTTTTGGAAGGAATGTTTGAATACTTTCGAAAGATATGTTTTTAATGGTTTCGAAAGCCTTAGTTTTCAAACAAGAAACCCAATCTCAATTTTGAAAGTAAACCCATGGCAATATGAAAGAGTTTTGAAATGGCATTTAACTTTGGTGTTTTTGAAGAAGCTTTCCTTGCTAAAGATAATAGATTAAAGGTATTAACCATGTTTCATTTGAAAAATGATTGCAAGGTGTTTGACGATGAGTTTTCTATCGGTTAGAAAATCATCGAAAAATATTGTAATAAAAATAACCGCAAGCGCATGACATACAATTTTAGTACGTGGCGAGTACGGATCGATCTGTAGGGAATTGAATTGATTTAAAATTCTACTCAATCAAATTAACCCAAATTTGCAAGTTTGTTTAAACTAATAAAAATAGAAAAAGTTAAACTAGAACAGAAGTGATTAAAAATACGAGATTGAAGATAATTTAGAGGCAAATCAACTCTAATATTTTTACATAAATCAACATAAAAACAATCTATGATCTCTCTATTTTGATCTTAAGTGCAATTAGTGATGTATTTATCATAAGTATGGTCTATTTATGTTATTAATTAACATAACTTAAACCATCAAACCATAATACAACAACTAAAACCACTTGTCAACTCTTATGAAAATGAACATGAAACTAAAGCAAAAGCTATTTTAAGCATGATCTTTTTACTATTTTTGATTAGTAACATAGATCATCAAATTTTGTTTCTATTTTGATTTCATAATCAAAATCACTTAGTTAGATGATGATATAAATTGTGCTTATGTTGGATTAAGCATAACCCATTTGTGATTACAGCATAGACTATCAAATTCCCTAATAAACTTACATCATAATCCAACCCTTCCTGAGGCATTAAAAAGAGATCATAAATAGCAAAATATGTTGAATTTACATAATTTTAGAGAGCTCCATTACCCCTAAATTGAAGGGGTTTAGCTACTCATTTGTGTTATCATTTCAATACATGTAAATTTCAACATAAAACAAACAAAAGAAAGTGCAAGCTAATTAAAATAAAAGGAGAACTAAACTACTTGCATAAAAATAAAACTAAGCTACTAACATAAAAGGAAAGAGAGCATGAAAATAAAATAAAAGCAAATAAGAAAAAGAAGAAGAAGAGGCTTAGGAAGCCATTTTATTTCTCATATAATTTGTTGCTATAACTTTCATAATATGATAAGTAGATAAAATCTTCATTACATGAACATAAGAGGGTTATTTATACATGCCTAAAACCCTAATTCATATTTTAAGGGACTATCCAAAATACCCCTTAGAAAGTGTGGCTACCAAGTTATCATTAGCAAGTAATTAATCCTCCATTAAATGTGCATGTGCTTTTAATCTCCACTAACATATGCATTAGCTCCTAATTTGTGGATCATGGTAAGTGGGTAGGTGGGGTCCTCTCCATGATTACATGAATTCATTATTTCCATCTTCATTTGCCTTCTAACTCTTGTGCATGCATGAATACATGAAGCCTCTTTCACTTTCTATCCAAATTCCAACAAATAAAAATAAACTGTGCAAATAAATATTCTCAAAATTAATATATGCAGAAAATTATCATTTTTCCCCTAATGAAGATGAATGAGTGATGATTTGATGACATTTGGATTTGGGTAAAAACATATAAAAATACCCAATTATGACATTTATTTAAATAAAATTAGATTAAATATGGAAGTAACAATATGCACTTTTACGTGCACATCACAAGGAAATTAAACCATAAATGTTTATATTATTAGGTTATGATCGGTTATCATGTGTGCTTCTTCTGTAAACATATTCACTTTGCAATTAACCCATAACTTCGTTTTTAGGGTGTTAAGAGCAGAATAACCAGCTAGGTTGACCCAGTAGTGAATATATATATTGATTTAACTCCTATGTGAGTAGAATTGCATCTAGGAGGTCAAGTAGACCAGAATGTAGAATGCCCAAAGACAGATCTAAGAATTATTAGTTTAGACAGGTTCATAGTAAGCCCATGAAAACTATGTATGGAAATTTTTATTGGGAGGGGCCAATAGGTTCTTAGTGATCCCATGACAACTATGTCCGGAATAAGTTATTGACAGAGATCAATAGGTTCATAGTCAACCCATGAAAACTATGACATGAGAGAAGTTTTTGGAATACTCAATAGGTTCATAGTGAGCCCATGAAACTTATAATAGGATGATGTTATTGGTAGACACCAATATGTTCTTAGTGATCCCACAAAAACTATGAAACTGGACAGAT